>OX451739.1:436823333-438023333 GCA_948472305.1 Vicia faba | reverse complement strand
GCCTAAACGAATGGTCTCTTTTACAAAATACTTTCAAAACCACACCAAACACAATTTCAAACAAACAAAAGCAAGTGATCTAAGCAAGTAACTAAGAGCCCATGGAAAACCATGGATGAAAAGGGCGCTAATACCTTCCCTTTTCATAATCTACCCCCCGAACTCAGGAAAACATCTCAAAGGTCTTTCCTGTGCTTTTTCACCTTTCCTTTTGGATAAAAGAAAAGTCGGTGGCGACTCTTGCTAACCGCAACATTTGCAAGCACAAATGCAAAACCTCAAGTCAGTTCTCCCACCGTATCACAAAGGGCATCCTGGCAAACCAAAAGGGTTCAGGAAAAAATCAGGGATATATATATATATATATATATATATATATATATATATATATATATATATATATATATATATATATATATATATATAATATTGTACACCCGACAAGTCGAAAACTTGAAAAGGCGACTTGGGAAAAAAAGGTGAAACAACCGGCTAAAAATCATCAAGCAATGAAGTCGCCATAAAACGTCTTTTATCCCACATGGAGGGAAAGTTTCAATGAAGAAGAAAGCTCTCGTTCACTTGGTGATGAAATTTGAATCGGAAATGGAATGTAGAGTATGAGAAAACTTGGTCGAAAAACTTTCTTAGGATGTAATAGTACTTGAACTCTTGTAACGTTCCTTTGTAATTTTGAAATGGTTTATCATATTTTGAACTTGGAGACTTGGTAATGTAACTAATAGGTACTAAAAATGTATTGTGACATTTTGGTTTAATGGATTTTTGTAATTGCATGCCTTCTGAACATGTAAAATTTTGAATGTTTCCCTTTTTTGCAATGGGGAGTTTGAATTCAAATGAACGGAAAATATTGATCTTTTATCCTTTATTTAACTTTGACTTCCTAATCTTATTTTGACCCTATGTCTTGATGTATTCTATGATATGCCAAATCATTCAGTAGTAACTTCTATGAATCTATGTTCTTCTTCTCTTACTTCATCACTTTGAATGACTTATCATGCCACAAACATCTTGCCACGAAAGATCTTTTTACGAATTAAAGGGATTAACATGTTTAAGTATCTCCTGATTCAACTTTAATTTTAAAACCCTTAATTCTTCTAAGAACTTTAGGCTTTAGCTTGAGCTAATTGAATGGAGTTCAAAGAATGCAGCTTGTATTATAAGTATACCAAGTGATTAAGTGGAAATCATTTCCTCAGGGTACACAAACCCTAATTTTTGGATAGAATCTAAGCAAAACCATCTGCCTATCTCGTATAAAGCCCATGACCACATGACTTGAGATTCAAGTAACAAGTGCCTCCTTGTCTGATGAAGAAGAATCATTAGAAACCTTATCTGGCCATGGATAATATCCCCGCCTAATAATCAACATCATAAATTTACCCTAATTCATGTAGGTAAGACATGTATTAGGAGATAGCTCTTAATGCTTAAGCTTGTAGCCTTTTTGCATGACACTTGTAGATGTCCTGTGTTGTAAACAACACTAACCCTCTCCTGTTTGAAGGATTACAAGGAATGTCGAGAAGAAGAGCTTCAGATTACATGTATCTAAGCCTTGAGCCTTCATCACATGACCTTGTGTATAGGGCTAGAAACCCTAATCATGGCCATTACCTCTTCAATTGAGTTAACCCTGCAAAATATGAGAAAACCCTAATCCACGAATGAACCCATAGTACACCAGTGAAACCCTAGTTCTTGAAGATTCTTGATCCCATGCCAAATTATTGACCAATGATGTATGACATGCAAAATGACCTAATGGGAGTTATGTACATGAGATGAGAATTGCATAAGCCATATAAAAGTAAAAGGGGTAGGACAAATTTGGGGTATTACAAATGCCCCTATTTAATCGTCTTAAACATGAAATTACGATTGGCGTGTGCCTTTCGGACGTTTGAGGTAGAAGATGATTAAATATCAATGCCAAAAATTTATTTTGAAAGAAGGCGTGAGTGTTTATGTTTTGGGGTACCTGCTGGAGAATTTTTTTTTCGTTTTCTGGTGAGAAGACAGAGATTGGACTTGTAACGTGGCGTGATGCCAATACAAGGCAAATATAGGACTTGTAACGTGGCATGATGCCAATACAAGGAAGAGACTGAACTTGTAACGTAGCATGATGCCAATACAAGACAAAGATTGGACTTGTAACGTAGCATGATGCCAATACAAGACAAAGGTTGGTATGAAAATACAGCGGATAAGGTCTACGGGCGACCTACAATCCTAAGGTGAAACATGAGAGTGATTTGTCGGATAACCTAGCCTATGGGCGATCTCAGGTTCTAAGACAAGATATATGGGAAAAACCTAGCCAACGGGTGATCTCAGGTTCTAAGATGATATGATGAAGAACCTAGACAACGGGCGATCTCAGGTTCTAAGATGATCGATAGGAAGAACCTAGCCAACATGCGATCTCAGGTTCTAAGATGATCGATAGGAAGAACCTAGCCAACGGGCGATCTCAGGTTATAAGATGATCTATAGGAAGAACCTAGCCAACGAGCGATCTCAGGTTCTAAGATGATCTAAGGAAGAACCTAGTCATCGATCGATCTCAGGTTCTAAGATGATCTAAGGAAGAACCTAGCTAATGGGCGATCTCAGTTTCTAAGATGATCTAAGGAATAACCTAGCCACCGGGCAATCTCAGGTTCTAAGATGACCTATAGGAAGAACCTATCCAACGGGAGATCTCATGTTCTAAGACGATCTAAGGAAGAACCTAGCTAACGGGCGATCTCAGGTTCTAAAATGATCGATAGGAAGAACCTAGCCAATGGGCGATCTTAGGTTCTAAGGCGATCATAAGAAGAACCTAGCCAATAGGAAATCTCAGGTTCTATGACGATATATCAAAATTACTAGGCCTACGGGCGACCTACAAGGAAATCTAGATCTACGTTCGATTTAAGATCCCAATGTAAGACCTACAGGCGATCTACCAAAAGTTAGGCCTACGAGCAACCTATAATTATAAGAAGGTGGGAGTATTGGTCACGACACGATGATTGAAGATGCGAGAATGACCAAGTGCATTGCATTTGTTGGGATTTGAAGAACAAATAAACACATACGAGCATTTGGAATACTGGCACAGACGAGTCTTTAGAGAAATTGACACAGACAAGTGTTTAGAGAAATTGGCACAGACGAGTGTTTAGGAAACTGACCCGGACAAGTGTTTAGGAAATTGACACAGACGAGTGTTTAGAGAACTGACACAGATGAGTGTTTAGGAAATTGACACAGACGAGTGTTTGGAGAAATGACACAGACGAGTGTTTGGAGACTGAATTATTTGTCATACGGGAACTGGCTACTAGACTGGAACTGGGTCTAGAATTGATCATCAGACGGGAACTGACTACCAGACTAGAACTGGGTTTGGAAATAAGGTGTATTGATTTTGCTGGGAATTCAGGAGTACAAGGTACTGGCACTGTTAGCTGGGCATCGTGAAAGTGAAGGATGTTAGCTGAGGTTTTTGGGAGCGACATCCTATTGTAGGGATGTATTGTTGTCCTTGAATGATTCAAGTATTTCATGTAAGGAACTCAATCTGGCTTATGGTTCATATGCATGTTTAAATTTCTTTTGCCGCAAAGACCCATTATGATGGATCTGCTACGCGCTTTTGAAGATGCAATGTTATGTAATGATAACTATATGCAAATGCAAAGAAATATACTTCATGGGGATAAGAGAAGGCTCATTGGGAGATGTTGCTCATCACTAGAGATGCCAATACATATCGGCGCTAGAAACCTAGAGTACCAAAGATCAATGGGGATACTGATACAAATTCGCACTGGGGAGTTCATGATACCGAAGATCATTGGTGACTCCGCTGAAGATTTATTCGCTGACAAAGCGAGTCTTCAGGTATGCCACTGAATTCTGAATCGCACTATTATTGGGGAAGAGATAATCTGGCTCGACTTTTCTACGCCCTGAACCATTGAGAGGATGGTAGAACTGAATATGCTGAGGAATGGGTATTTAAAACCATGTGGATGGCTTCGAATACGTGCCCCAAGTTTACTCCACACTGGGGAATTATCTATTGAATCACTTGTGGATGAAACTTAGGCATGTTCACCTGCGAATGCCCTGGTTTAGCTCTACGAATGCCCCGGTTTACTCCACTGGGGATGCGCGGATTCAGTTATGCGAATGCCCTGCTTTAGCTTTTTGGGGATGTGCACTTGCGCGTTCCAAGTCAAACGGTGACTCCATACTTTATGAATTCACTTGGGGAATCAGGTTTGAAGTCGTCTGTAGCAGATGAAGGTGGCTTCAAGCGCTGGGTATGTCAGGACGATTGTTATGATGCTACCTGCAAAGAAAAACAACACTTGGAATGCATATGACACTCCCTCATGGTTATACATTAACGTAAAGTCAAGTTTTATCTTATCTTGGGAACTTTTATATCCTATGTTTCTAACGCAGTGTTTAATAACGGACAAAACACATTTCGTATACGAAAAACATATTATGATAATAAAAGACAACTTGTTGATGAAAACAAACTTTATTGATTGGCCTATGAACATGGATTTGTACAAGGATGCAACTCCTATATGAGGTAGTTGAAAAAAATAAATGGAAAATACAACAGGTACAAATGGCAATGAGAGATGCTCGAATTTCCATTGAAACCGGTATTGCTACAGTTCCCATATCTTGAGTAGTCTCAATGTCTTGCCTCTGAAGAGTAGAAGTTATACTAATTGATTCACTACCAAGGTTCTATAGATGTGCATGTGTTATTCGTGAAGAGTGTTCATACTACAACCTCTCGCTTACGATCCCTAACTTTTGCTTGGACCGCCCTTTCGGGTTTTCGATCGAACGGGATACCCTTTTTTGCCTAAGTTGCTCTTTCGGATTTTTGACTTATCTGGTTATTATCTTTTTTCATTTTATCCCTAATTTTTGCCTAGACTTTTATGTCCAACGGGATGCCCATTTTTGCCTAAGTCTCCCTTTTGGGTTTTCGACTTAGCGGGCCTCTTTATGCGTAGTATTTTTTGACTGAGTCTGAATTGACTGGGAGTGGAACGTCTTCCCCATCCATGTATGTCAAGATTAAAGCACCTCCTGAAAAGGCTCTCTTCATGATATATGGTCCCTCGTAATTGGGAGTCCATTTTCCCCTTGGATCGGAATGGCTTTGCACGATAACCTTTCTCAAGACCAAATCACCAAGATAAAACTTCTAAGGATGGATCTTTTTATCGAATGCTCTTTTCATGCTTTATTGGTACAACTGGCCATGACAGATGGCTTCCAGGTGCTTTTTGTAAATCAAATTTAGTTGTTCAAGTCTTGTCTGAACCCACTCCACCTCATCAAGTTTGGTTTCCATCATAACCCTCTGCGAAGGAATCTCTACTTCCACGGGAAGCACTACGTCCGTACCATAGAAAAGAGAGAATTGAGTTTCCCCCGTCGAAGCACGCACAAATGCTTTGTAGCCATGCAGAGTAAAAGGCATCATTTCATGCCAATCTTTGTATGTTCTAACCATATTCTGGACAATCTTCTTTATGTTTGTATGTTCTAACCATATTCTGGACAATCTTCTTTATGTTCTTGTTAGCGGCTTCGACTGCACCATTCATCTTTGGTCGATACGACGATGAATTGTGATGTTCAATTTTGAACTCTTCACACAACTCCTTCATCATGTTATTGTTAATATTAGAACCATTATCAGTGATGATTCTGTGAGGAATTCCGTAACGACATATGATTCCCTTCCTGATGAAGTTGGTAACGACATGTTTGGTTACATTCTTGTAAGAAGCTGCTTCCATCCATTTGGTGAAATAGTTGATAGCCACTAGAATGAACCTATGACCATTCGAAGCACTCAGTTCAATCCTTCCAATCATGTCAATGCCCTACATTGCGAATGGCCATGGTGAAGTCATAACATTCAAAGGAGTTAGGGGAACACGAGTTCTGTCTGCATACACCTGGAATTTGTGACACAAGTTTTCATACACACAACTGTCACTCTCCATCTTCGTCCAAAAATACCATGCGCGTAGGATTTTCTTTGCCATAGAATGCCCGCTGGAATGAGTCCTGAAAGAACCCTCAGGAATTTCCTTTATGATCGATTCTGCTTCGTGTCTATCCATGCTTCCGAGAAGAACCAAGTCACGATTTCTCTTATATAGGACGTCTTCTGATAAGAGGAACTTGGATGCTAACCTTCTAAGCGTACACTTATCACAAATTTTAGCATTTTTGGGATACTCTTGCTTCTCAAGGTACCTTTTGATGTCGTAATACGACAAATTTTCATCAGACACACCCTCGTTTGAGAGACAATGAGTAGGAAAGTCATGTGTTGGCTCTTTATAACAGAGGATACATATATTAGGTGCCTGGTTCAGAAAGCTTACTATAAACATCAATGCTAAAGTAGCTAAAGCATCGACCAACTGGTTTTCGTCCTTAGGAATGTGTTCAAAGGTGATTTCATCAAAAGCATGTATTAGCTGTAAGATGTAGTCTCTGTACGAAATCAAACTGGGTGCTTTGTTTCCCAATCACCTCGTATTTTATGTATGACCAAAGAAGAGTCTCCAAAGACTTCAAGGATTTTTATTTTGAGGTCGATGGCTGCCTTGAGACCCATCACGCATGCTTCGTATTCTGCCACATTATTTGCACAAACATAACTGGGCTGTAAATGGTGTATGAGTATTACGTGGAGAAGCCAGTATTGCCCCAATTCCATGTCCTGCAGCGTTCGAGGCACCATCAAATGTAAAAGTCCATCACTCTTCTGGATCGACCCCATCATAATAATCAAGCTTCATAACATCTTCATCAGGAAAATCAAATTTCATTGATTGGTACTCTTCCAACGGCTGATGATGGAGATGATCCGCAAGAATGTTACCCTTGATAGCCTTTTGTGTAACATACTAAATGTCATATTCAGAGCATCTGCCATCGGGAAAGCCTTCCTGTGAGTGCTGGTTTTTTAAAGATATACTTTATCGGGTCCATCTTCGATATCAGAAACATTGTGTACGTCAGCATATACTGCCTTAGACGTCGAGCTGCCCAAGCAAGCACACAATAAGTTGTTTTCAAGCAAAGAATACCTGGATTCACAGTCAGTAAACTTTTTAGTTAGATGATAAATGGCGTGCTCTTTACATCCTGTTTCGTCATGTTGTCCAAGCACACAACCCATACATTCTTCAAGCACCATCAAGTACATGATGAGTGGCCATCCGGGCACTGGAGGAATAAGGATCGGTGGCTCTTGGAGATACTGTTTGATCTTTTCAAAGACATCCTGGAAGTTATCATCCCATTGAACATATTGATTCTTGCGCAGAAATTTAAAGATGGATTCACAAGTAGTTGTGAGATGAGAGATGAACCTAGCTATGTAGTTCAATCTCCCGAGGAACCCTCTTACTTCTTTTTCATTTTTCGGTGCTGGCATATTCTGTATTGCTTTTAATTTGTCGGGATCTACTTTAATTCCTCGCAGACTTACGATGAAACCAAGTAGTTTTCCAGATCACACCCCGAAGGTGCACTTGTTCAGATTAAGCCTTAGCCTAAACTTTTGCAGACGCGCAAACAACTTTTGTAGATGGACCAAATGTTCCTCCTTGGTTTGAGATTTTGCAATCATATCATCAACATATACTTCGATCTCCTTATGAATCTTATCATGGAAGAGCATCACCATGGCACATTGATATATTACACTGACATTTTTGAGGCCAAAAGGCATAACCTTATAACAGTAAGTACCCCATGGAATAATGAATGTCTTCTTCATCATGTCTTCCGGAGCCATCTTTATCTGATTATACCCCGAAAAACCACCCATGTAGGAGACAAACGAGGACTGAGTTGTATTATCTACCAATACATCAATGTGAGGTAACGGGAAGTCATCCTTTGGGCTTGCTTTATTCAGATCCCGATAGTTCACACACATACACACCTTCCCATCTTTCTTAGGAACGGGTACTATGTTAGTAATCCAATCTGAGTATTCACATACCAACAAGAAGCCTGCATTTAACTGCTTTTCGACCTCTTCTTTGATCTTGAGAGACATATCCGAACGAGTTCTGCGTAGCTTTTGCTTCACCAGAGGACATTCTGGCTTGAGTGAAAAATGGTGCATAACTATATCAGTATCCAAACCAAACATATCTTCATAAGACCATGGGAAGATTTCAGAATACTCTTTGATAAGCTCAATTAAACCCTTCTTTACATCACCTTGCAAAATGTCCCCTATCTTGACCTCTCTTTTCACTGTGTTGGTACCAAGGTTGATGATCTCAATGGCTTCTTGATGAGGCAAGATCGTTTTCTCTTCTTGTCTCAACAGTCTTGCCAATTCCTTTTGGAATCTCACAATCTTCCCCACTATCTTCATCGGCTTGGTCATTCGGATTTCCAAGGATATTGGTGCAAGGAACTGTCATATTATCGTTTATAATGGAATTCGAGGCAGACCTGCATGATTGATGAATCATGCCTTATTTTAGAATATTAATGCAAATTGGAAAATGGTTAAAGAGTTAAAAAGAAAAGCATTTCCATTTTTATTTTATGGAAATAAGAAAAGACAAAGAGAAAAAATTGTATACAAAAACGCAATTTTATTCAATTTTAAACAAACATAGAAACATGAGGGGCTCTTTTCACAAGTTGCCAACATGATTCGAGCAAAACATGTGACTTATTTAAAATAAGAACATTACATGTCAAAGAAAACTACTTCAGGGATATCAGTAGCAGTCCAATTTCCGAGTTCTTGATAAGGTGCAATCTGATAAATATACTGAGACATATTTGCATCGTGTTCATCATCACCATCCACTGCATGGGTTTGTCCTTGAACACTTTGACCGACACTAACAAACACTTCTGAAAGCGGGGGAATTTGTTTCCTTTTGAGAATGGTTGGACCAGTACCAACATGATCTCAAAAAGAGGACCCAAACCCAAGTCCAGACTTGTCCTGCTTTTCGCGCACTTCGACCACTTTGCCCTAGTCTTCATTCGGAATTCCAGACTCCACAATGGCTTTGGCATCCGTCAAGGAAGCCATTGGGACTCCATATTTCTTTTTATTTTCCAGCGTGACGGGGATTCTATCAACGAAAATGATTTCCAAGGCTTGGAAGGGGGGTTCATGTACTTATCCGTCTACTTCAACATAACATAAGGAAGTAACATTGTTGATCACGACATCCTCCTCTCCCCAATGACGATGACCTTGTCTTGGATGATGAATTTCAAAAGTTGGTGTGAAGTGTTCAATCATCTTCTACCTTTAAGTCACAAATGACAGACATGTCAATCTAACCCTCCAAGTTTAAGAAGCTTGAACAGGGGCATCTATTGTACACCAAAATTTTCCCTCCCATTTTCATTCAATATATTCTCTTGGGGTCCTCGAATGCTCAAGGTGGCTCAACAATTGATTAGACAAATTCTCCTCCTAAGCAATGGACTCATAACTAGGGTTTTGTATTTCTCAAGGAATATTGGGTTTCCAAGGCTTCAAGTAGTTTTCACGGTGCCTCATATCCTTAAAAGAATGTTCATACCAAGTTTCAAGCCTTGCATCATAAGTTTGCTTAGTCAATTGCTCAGATGACTCAAAATCAACTGTATTGGGTGAAAAGTCAATTGTGGTTAACATATAGTCAAACTTTATTATTTTTGGTTAACGTCAATATTTTGAAGTCATATCCATCATTTGATCAAGGGTTGATCATGATTCCTCAAGAAAAGCCCTCAAATAATCAAAAGTCAAAAGTAGCCAAATTAGAGTTTCCTTAGGAGAAGTCAACTGAACTTTGACCAAGCATAAATTTCACATGCTTCATCATATTTTCCCCAACCAAAGCTCATTTTGAAGGGAATGCAATTCTCTACAACTTTGTCTCTATAAGATCAAGTCCAAAAAATGCATTATTTGAGAGATATAAGCCAATACATTACAAGCCATTTCAAAAGTCAACAAAAAGACACTTTTTGTCAAGGCAACTTGCATCAAGATAAAGTCTTTAAAAGCAAAAATGATCAACATAGAGGTTGTATAGGACATCTTGAGCTTTCCAAAAAGTCCCATATCACTTAAAAAATATGAAAATTGAGTGAGTTATGACCATTGCATGTTGGGAAATTTTGAGCAAAGGCATGAAGTTCAAATTGAGCAAACTTGATATTTTGGGCTATTGGGCCATGGTTTAAGGGTCCAAACATGCTCTATACTCCTAATACACCTCATAACTTGTTCTTATACCCCATGACCTATTTTTATTTTAATTATTTTAATTATTTTAATTATTTTTGATTTATTCATTAATAATATAAAATAAATAAGATAAAATCATATCCTTTTACACAAGGTCCAAGCCTACATGACTTTGACCTAATTTCTCCTATATAATCTCATTAACTCTCATACAAGAGGACACGAAAACCTTTCCTCAAAATTGTCAAAAAAGATCAAACTTTTTTTCAAGAACCCTAGGATTGCAAAACTCTTATTACCAACCCTTTAACTACAAGATCTCCATTCTATTCACTCCTAACAACCTTGCAGAGTAAGGTTGGATTGATTTTAAGGGTCCAAAAGGAATGAAAGCACCATACCGTTCATATCCGATTGCATAAATTTGTGAATTTCATATCTTAATTTTTGTATCGTTTTAAATCATATTGGTGTTACTGACATGTTTCTGAGGTGCATTTGAACATGTCTGGATCATCACCATGATCCCATGCATACTGAATCGTGAACCACCATGCTAGCACCGATTTCATATGTTTTCATTATAGCTCTTAACCCCTTGCGTTTTAGCCTTCAAAAATACTCCCATTGGATTTGCAGCCCTTGATTTAAGGGGGTAAGGCGTTTCTGGATCACTAATGTTTTGATTTTGCAGGTATTTGAAGGAGCTAGTTGCCGGAGAAGATGACCGGATCTAGGGCTCCGGAGCCTCTCCGGTCAATATATTTAGAGTTATATTATATATTTATTGATTCAATTATACAAACAGATGTATAGCCGCCCCAACGGTAGAAGCGCATGTGATAAGGCATTAATGTCAAAGGGCCTAAGTTTGATCCAGCCTTTTGACACTTTGTTTTTCTAATATTTTATATTTTTGCAGGTTTGTTACAAAACACATTGGAGGCATATGCTAACACTAAGGCGCGCTTGGCCCGGTGATATTCTTGCTACGTAAAACTGCTGAGGGTGTGGGTTCAACACCCACCCCTACTCTTTTGGTCATTCTATGTTTCTCACTGTTTTTCACCCTTTTTCTTTAAAACTTTTTTTTCAAAAACTTTTTTAACAAAACCCTAATTTAATTTTAGACTTTAAATTTGATTTTAGGTTTTATTTAATTAACCCTAACTTAATTTAGGTTTTATTTAATTAACCCTAATTTAATTTTAGGTTTTATTTAATTTGATTTTTTAGGTTTTCTCGATTAAATTAAAATCAACTTAGGTTTTAGGGTTTCGATTAATTTAATTACCTAACTTTTTTGATTAATTAAAATCATTTAGACTTTAGGATGATTATCAAAACTTTTTCGTCATGCAATCACCAAAACAAAATTTCCATTTTCTCTTTTACAATCTTCGTGGGCTTTACTATTTTCGCATTAGTTTTTCCGATTATGTAACTGCTACAGTATGTAATAGTTTTAATTAGGGTTTACTTTTTCTCCTGATTTTGTGTTTTTGTTCCCCCTTCCTCGAAGCCCTATAATAGTTTAGGTTTACTTTCCGCACCTTTACTTTCCGCAATTTACTGTTTTACTGTATAATAACTAGACATGTATGGCAAGATCTAAAACAAAATGCAAGATAACCCTAATCAAGGTCAAATAACTGAATTGAATCACTTTTCACACACACACACACACACACACACACCTCTAGGATAACCTCACTCGTTACCTAGGAAAATAGTCATGTCCCTCGAACATGGGGACGCTTTAGCAAAGACCCTCAGTTAAAAAGATTGTAGTCCCTTGATGACCCTTTTGATGATGCCTTCGTTAAACGATCTAGTCCCTTACGATAAATTGCTAAAGTTCCCCTACAAGTTGCCTTCAATGACTGTACGATGACTCACGCCTGTCCCTTCACATCCAATGATAGGGCTTCCTACTATCTAATGGTAGGATAGAACTATCTAAAGGAGGAGGAAAATAACATGAAAGACTTTTGAGTAGGTAAATAAGTTCTTAATTGCTTGCTCACAAACAAAACCAATATTTTTCACACAAAACACTTTTCTGAAATATTTTCAAAGACAAACACTTTGTGCTCATTCTTAACTTATACAAAAATCATTACAAAGTTACTGCACTTAGGCATTTTTTCAAAAAAATTTCAAACACACACACAAAGAAATTTTCAAACAAAGTGAGCTAGCGATTAAGAGCCCGTAGATAACTACGGATGAAAAGGGTGCTGAGACCATCCCTTTTCATAACCTACCCCCCGAACTCAAAAATATCTCGAAGGTATTTCCTGTTCTTTTCACCGTTTCCTTATTGGATAAAAGAAAAGTTGGTGGCGACTCTTGCTATCCGCAACATTTGCTATAAAATACAAAACCAAGTAAATTCTCCCACCGTATTACACATATGAAGGTGGGGAAATATTTTACCATTTTAAAAATACAATTAATTTAAAGTAAATTATTATATATTTTAAATAAGAAAAAATAAATTATTGTTAAAACAAATGTGTGTAATACCTAAAAAATTTATGAAACCAAGTTTAAAAATAATTTGAATATTTTAAAAATGGAGCGGGCAAATTTGGGGTATGACAACTGCCCCTATTTAATTACTCTTCGATTGAAGCGTGCGAGTATACAAACGTTCGCTTATTCGGATTGGAGGGTTATTAAATAATGGAAGACCCTAAAATTTGGACCAAAGATTATAAGGATACACTGTACAGCGTTCCCAAGAGTACGAAAAAATAGGAAAAGATGATGATGTATCATCCTACCAGAGTTAGAGTGAAAAGTGAGATTGACCTAGTTATGACGATGCATACAACTCACCAATACCTAGAAAAGAGATCATAGATTTTGCATATTTACCGTAACCTAGGAGGTAAATAACACAAGTTTAAAAGTTGACTTACTAACGCTTCGAGACTAACATAGTAACCTTATAACGCAGCTTTTGTATATTCATCACAGCCTAGGGGATGAATAAAATAGAGTCGATAATCCATTATCTCATGGAGACTTAACACAATGAATTATATCACAGAGAGACATATAACCTATTGCTGCTTCGAGACTAATGCAATGAGTTATATTGCAAATTTTGTATATTTACTACAACTTAGGGAGTAAATAATACAAATATAGGTTTGAGTATTTATCATGACCTAGAGGATAAATAACACAAACTTGATAATTCATTATCGCTTAGAGACTGACACAATAAACTATATATTTTTGCATACCTACCACAACCTAGGGGTTAGATAACACGAGTATAAGCTTGTATATTTATCACGACCTTGAGGATAAATAACACAAATCAAATAATTCATTATCGCTTAGAGACTAATACAATGAACTATAGATTTTTGCATACCTACCAAAACCTAGAGGATAGATCATACGAGGATAGGCTTGTGTATTTATCACGACCTAGAGGATAAATAACACAAACCTGATAATTCATTATCGCTTAGAGACTGACACAATGAACTATAGATTTTTGCATACCCACCATGTGATACGGTGGCATAACCGAATGTTAATACTGGTTTGCGTTTTTCGTTTGCCAATGTCGCGATAAGCAAGAGTCGCCACCAACTTTTCTTTTATCTAACAAAGGAAAGGGTGAAAAGAACAGAAAAAGACCTTTCGAGAGTTTTCTGAGTAAGGGGGTAGATTATGGAAAGGGAAGGTGTTAGCACCCTTTCCATCTGTGGTTTTCTGATAACGAGAAATCATATCATATAATTACTACACTTTTTATCGATTTTCATAATACATTGAGTCGTTTAACTCCCGATTGTTCCGAGTTTTTTTGTCTTTTCACAGGTACAACATGTTTCAACTCAAATCAGTGGAAAATGATCATATGAAGGAAGCTAACCAAGAATCAGAAGAAAAAGGACCAAATCTGCAAAGTCTGCAGATTTTGTAGCTGTGACGACCGTCACACCCTATGACGACCGTAACGCCCCCATAACTAGAAGGACGCTCGTCACACATCATTGACGAGCGTAATGTGCTATTTAAGCGCATTACGACCGTCACCCCCTCGTGACGACCGTCACACACTTAAAAACAACGTTATGGAATACAGAGAGACGTGGGCAACGTTGTGGGCAGTTTCTTCTCCTATATTTCCTCAACTTCAGTAACCATGAATCCGGGTCTTCCTCCACTCAAGCTGTTCCAATATTTTCTCAACTGCAAAATCTTCTTCTATAAATATGGAGTAGTTCAATGGAGAAGGGTCGAAGAATTTTCTACAGAGCCAAATTTCTATTTTTCTGCATTATTCTATTTTCTTGCTTTTGAACCTTTTTATTACCTACTGTAATTTTAGTTTCCAGAATTAGTCTCTAGAGTGTTAATTCTTCATCCAAGAATTAACACGGTTATAGATTTCGATTAAATTGCAAGGAATTTGTAAGCATCCAAGATTACCACAACAACATTATTTACAGGTTTTTTTATGCAATTGATTTTTATTTATTCTTGTGCTATGCCATTTATGTTTATGAATTATATTTTAAGTTGCATAGTTACTAAATATATTATGTCCGGCTAAATTAATTTGTACCGGTATGTGACTCCTAAGTACCGAAAGAATTCGGCGATAACTTGGCCAAAAACATTTATAAATAATTTCTGGTTTCCAATTTCCATGTTTAACTTAACTACCCTTGTCACGAGAGTGAGAGGATAATTAACATGATTTTGCCACGAGAGTGGAAAATTAATTAAGGCAAGAACCTGCATGCGAGAGATGGGGTTCGACCCAGTTAGTGGTAACGAAACATTAATTTTTAAATACATGAGAGTGTTTTAACAAATTAATTAAACTCAAATTGTTTTCAAAAAGTGTTATTAAATTTAAAGTGCATCCACTAGGTTTAGTAGCATGACTTATTTCATGAACACGAGAGTGTATGTCTCAGGTTTTTAAACAATTCGTTTTTAACGAAATACTTTATATGCCAAGCGATTCACCGAATTCCCAAAGTCCGACTATCACATACCGATATAGCTATTACTATTATTTTTAATTAAACTGTTTTCCCCCTAAAACCAAATATTCATTGCTTAGTTAAACAATTGTAGCATTAGATCGTATGCGATTGATCCTCAGTCTCTGTGGGTTCGATAATCATTTAAAACTAGAACGACTAAACCGTATACTTGCAGTTAGTATTCCAATAGACTCATAAAGTCCCGATCAAGTTTTTGGCACCGTTGCCGGGGACTGATTAGTCAATTAAGTACGATTCTTCTGTTGCGCGTTTAGACTAGGCAACAGAAACCCTTTTTTGATTTGTATGCCAAGGACTCGCTCACAAGGCGAACCACTTGACAAATCGACGGACGAACCTGAACGCATCCTTTCCGTAAGACGAACAGTCAGGGATTACTATTTAAATCACGCTATTCCTTTACCCAAACCCGAAATTAAGATTGATTCCGAAACAGATTCTAATTCTTCCTCTGAAACCGAAACTAATCTAGAAGTAGACATGGCCGAAGAACAAAGGACCCGTCCACTAAAGGAGTACGCATCTCCATCATAATAAGAACCCCACAATAGCATTGCTGCTCCAGCAATAAATCGAAACGATTTTGAGTTGAAACCGTCATTGATATCAGCTATGCAACAACGCCAATTCTCTGGAAATCCTACCGAGGATCCAAATGAACATCTTAAAAAATTCGTTCAATTTGCCGACACAGTTATAGCAAATGGTGTTAGTAAAGATGCAATAAGATTACGTCTTTTCCCTTTCTCGCTAAGAGATAGAGCTTGGGCTTGGTTGCAATCCTTGCCGTCAAATTCTGTCACTACGTGGGAAGGACTTAAGACTGTATTTTTAGCACGATACTTTCCCCCAAGCAAGACTGCTGCATTAAGAGCTCAAATCAACGGATTTAGGCAGAAGGATATTGAATCGCTATTCGATGCATGGGAACTCTACAAAGATATGATGCGAATGTGCCCACATCATGGATTAGAAAAATGGCTGATCATTCACACGTTTTATAATGGACTCTTGTACAACACAAGACTCTCTATAGATGCCGCCGCATGTGGTACACTAATGGACAAGCCTTACGATGAAGCTAACCAACTCATTGAAAATATGGCTCAAAACCACTATCAGTGGGGAGGAGAAAGAACACCTGTGGAGAAAACTCAAACCAAAAGTGGGATGTACGAGATTAGTAGCCTAGATAAAGTTAATGCTAAGGTAGATGCTCTTACTCAAAAGATAGAAAGCTTGACCTTACCTCCTGCAGCCACCGTGGCTGCAGTTACCCCAAACTGCGAAGTTTGTGGAGTTCCTGGTCATGTTGGAACCGAATGTCAAATATTAGCAGGAATATCAGCTGATCAGGTGAATTACGCTCAAGGTAATCCTTATGCTAATACCTATAATCCTGGTTGGAAGAACCATCCTAATTTCTCGTACAAGAACAATAACACTTTATATGCACCTGGCCAAGCACCTGCTGTACCTCCAGGTTATCAAAAACCCGCTGTTAATGTTCCTAACATTCCTAAGAAATCTAACCTTGAAATCCTAATGGAAAATTTTATCGCTAATCAAGCTCAACAAAACAAAGAATTCCTCGATCAAAATGTTCACACCGGTGAACAACTGAAGCTATTAGCAAATAAGGTAGATGCCCTAGCAACTCACAATAAAATGTTAGAAACCCAAATCTCCCAAGTAGCACAACACTAAGCTAGTTCTGCCGCACCTGCTGGTACGTTTCCTGGACAGCCGCAACCCAATCCTAAAGGACACGCTAATGCTATCACATTACGAAGTGGGAAAGCACTTGATGGACCAGTAGATCCTAGACTCCAAAATCCGACCATGTATCGGAAACCTGAAAAGGAAGCAGAGAAATCGAAAGAACAATCTGAGAATGTAGAGGAAGACGAGAATGAGAACATAGAGGCTTCAGAAAAACCTTACGTACCCCCACCGCCATATAAACCACCAATTCCATACCCTCAAAGACTTGAAAAATCCAAGAACGAGGGGCAATTCAAGAAATTTGTAGAACTTCTGAAACAATTAAATGTTACTATTCCGTTTACAGAAGCTATAACCCAAATGCCGTCATATGCTAAATTCCTAAAAGAAATATTGTCTAATAAGAAAAAAATTGTTGAAAACGAAACCGTTATGCTAACTGCCGAATGTAGCGCCATAATTCAAAATAACATGCCTCCAAAGCTAAAAGATCCTGGTAGTTTCTCCATACCATGTGTAATTGGAAAATCTGTCATAGACAAAGCTCTATGCGATTTAGGAGCAAGTGTTAGTCTAATGCCCTTATCTATTTGCGAGAAGCTCAAACTAGGTGACATGAGACCTACCAAGATGTCCCTACAACTAGCCGACAGATCAGTCAAATTCCCTGTTGGTATGCTAGAAAACATTCTTGTCCGAATAGGACAATTTTACATACCGACTGACTTTATAATAATGGACATCAAGGAAGATTCAAACATTCCCATCATACTAGGAAGACCATTTTTAGCCACTGCAGAAGCCATTATTAACATTAAGAAAGGAAAGCTTACCTTCGAGGTAGGAGAAGAAAAAGTAGAATTCATTCTTTCCCAATTCTTCAAAGCCCCTGCTATAGATGACTCATGCTGCTTCCTAGATATTATTGATGAATGTGCCAAAGAACTAGAAAGCCAAGAAGACACTTATTCTGGGATGTTAAAAATTATGACACCAACTATCTTCAAGGATGATGACTGGAAAAAAGAATATCTAGATGCCAACCTAAGCGAATGTTTCGCCTTAACACCCGATCCTACCCAAACTGATAAGAAAACTGGTATAGAACTTAAAACGTTACCTGAAGATCTTAGGTATGAATTTTTAGATAAAGAGCTCGAACGACCAGTTATAGTCAATGCCAATCTAGGGAAGATCGAAACCGAAAAACTTCTTAATGTGTTAAGGAAGTATCCAACCGCGTTAGGCTATAATATATCATATCTAAAAGGAATAAGCCCTTCTCTCTATATGCACCGCAATATGCTGGAGGAGGACTGAAAGACTTCTAGAGAACATCAAAGACGAATAAATCCTATCCTAAGTGAAGTCGTTAAGAAATAAGTACAGAAACTTCTAGAGGAAGGCATCATATACCCAATATCAGATAGCAAATGGGCCAGTCCAGTTCACAT
Source organism: Vicia faba (assembly GCA_948472305.1). Taxonomy (NCBI): domain Eukaryota; kingdom Viridiplantae; phylum Streptophyta; class Magnoliopsida; order Fabales; family Fabaceae; genus Vicia; species Vicia faba. The sequence continues at coordinate 438,004,788 of OX451739.1, read as the reverse complement.
AGTACCTAAGAAAGGAGGTGTTACAGTTATAACAAACACAAAAGGCGAATCGATGGCACAACGTACTCAAACAGGATGGAGAATGTGTATCGATTACAGAAAACTAAAAAAAGCTACGCGCAAGGACCATTTCCCATTACCATTCATTGATCAAATGCTCAAGCGCTTAGCCAAACATTCCCATTTCTGCTATCTTGACGGATACTCGGGATTCTTCCAAATTCCCATTCATCCTGATGATCAAGAGAAAACCACGTTCACATGCCCCTATGGTACCTTTGCATACCGAAGAATGCCATTTGGACTATGTAACGCACCTGCAACTTTCCAACGATGCATGATGGCGATTTTCGCAGACTTTTTAGACGGAATTATGGAAGTATTCATGGACGACTTTTCTGTCTGTGGAGAAAGTTTTGACGGATGTTTATCAAATCTTGAACTAGTACTGAAACACTGTGTTAATGTCAACCTAGTGCTCAATTAGGAAAAATGTCACTTCATGGTAAGACAAGGAATTGTGTTGGGTCACATTGTATCAAACAAAGGGATTGAAGTCGATAAAGCAAAAATCGAGGTTATCAAAAACCTTCAACCACCCAAAACAGTTAGAGAAATAAGAAGTTTTCTAGGACACACTGGTTTTTACCGATGTTTTATAAAAGATTTCTCTAAAATCACTAAGCCGCTAACTGAATTATTGATGAAAGAAGCCGAGTTTATTATCGACGATAAATGCTTAAACGCATTTGAGACGCTTAAAGAAGCCTTAATTTCAACACCTATTATGCAACCTCCTGATTGGAACCTACCATTTGAAATAATGTGCGATGCAAGCGATTATGCTGTAGGCGCAGTCCTAGGACAACACAAAGATAAAAAGCTTCACGTTATCTACTACGCAAGCAGAACACTCAATCCCGCACAAATGAATTACGCCACTACAGAGAAGGAACTCTTAGCTGTTGTATTCGCATTGGATAAATTTCGTTCCTACTTAGTGGGCGCCAAAATCATTATTTACACGGATCATGCTGCGATCCGATACTTGCTAAGTAAGAAAGACGCCAAACCACGACTACTCAGATGGATCTTACTCCTACAAGAGTTTGACTTGGAAATAAAAGACAAAAGAGGGACTGAAAACGTGGTAGCAGACCATTTATCAAGATTGGATGGAATCCAAACCGAGAGTGTTCCCATAAACGAAGATTTCCCATATGAACGCCTTATTGCTAAATTAGAGATAGCTCCTACCGAAAATTTAGATCAACACAATGAACATTTAACAACTGCGGTAGTAAAAGCCATTTGTACCAACACCACATTACCATGGTACGCTGATTTCGTTAACTATTTAGCCGCCGATGTTTTACCACCTGATTTGACGTACCAACAGCGGAAGAAATTCTTCCATGATCTTAAACACTACTTTTGGGATGAACCACTACTCTTTAAAAGAGGCGCCGATGGTATCTACCGTCGCTGTGTTCCTAACGATGAAATAGACGACGTCATTGCCTATTGCCATTCCGCCCCTTATGGTGGACACGCTAGTACATCGAAAACTTGTGCAAAAATACTTCAAGCTGGCTTCTTTTGGCCTACTTTATGGAAAGACGTCCACGTAGCAATTATGAACTGTGATAGATGTCAGCGCACAGGAAATATATCTAGACGTGACGAAATGCCGCAAAAAGGGATTCTCGAAGTAGAAATTTTCGATGTGTGGGGAATTGATTTCACGGGACCGTTCCCCGCATCTTTTGGAAATAAGTATATATCGGTAGCTGTTGACTACGTATCAAAATGGATTGAAGCCGTCGCTGCACCCACAAACGATACACGAGTAGTACTTAAACTATTCAAGCATATTATCTTCCCACGATTCGGTATACCAAGACTAGTAATCAGTGATGGGGGTTCCCATTTTATCTCTAGAATTTTCGAAAAACTACTTTCAAAATATGGCGTTAAACATCGCATAGCCACACCATACCATCCTCAAACGAGTGGACAAGTGGAAGTGTCAAATAGGGAAATTAAACAAATCCTTGAGAAAACCGTAGCCACATCCAGAAAAGATTGGTCCTCCAAGCTAAATGATGCTCTTTGGGCATATAGGATAACTTTTAAAACCCCTATCGGAACAATGCCGTTTAAATTAGTTTATGGAAAATCTTGTCATTTGCCAGTAGAATTAGAACATAAAGCTTACTGGGCCATTAAAACCCTTAACTTAAATTATAAGATTGCTGGCGAGAAACAAATATTAGATATCCATGAATTAGAAGAGTTGCGTTTAGACGCTTATGAAAATGCTAGAATCTATAAGGAAAGAACAAAAAAATGGCACGATAAGCGTATCTCGCGGAAAGAATTTAAGGAAGGAGACATCGTACTCCTATTCAACTCTAGAATGAAACTTTTCCCGGGTAAATTACGTTCTAGATGGTCAGGACCATTCGAAATTAATAAAGTTTTCCCCAGTGGTGCGATAGAAATTAAAGGAAATTCTATCGAACCGTTTATAGTCAATGGCCAGCGCCTAAAGCACTATTTTAACATTGGAAATCTAAACTATTCGGCTTATCTGCAGTTAAGTGAGCCAGCTACCCCGATACCTAACTGAATAGGTACTATCTGTCGAGCCATCGACATAAAACAAAGGCGTTTCATGGGAGGCAACCCATGTTTTCTTTTAATTATTTTTATTATTTTCATATGTTTTTATTTTTCTTTTCTTTTTCTTAATCTTTAAAACTTTCATGTTGCATCCCTTACTCCTTTTTATTTTTCTTTTTCTTTTTCTTTTTCTTTTAAACTTTCTTTTTCTTTTTGATTTAACTTCGGCATTTTTAACCTGAAAATACTAACTTAGTTTTTCATACATTTATTAAACATTTTCAGGGGTAGTTCTTTAGCTTTAATATTTAGCTCCATGGCACGAGTAAACTACATGAACATCACCTTGAGAAGTAGGCACCAGAGAAGACGCTTTGAGGATCTAGCTGAACGTGAGATGTGTCCTACAATTTATGCTGATGACCATGCTATGACTGCTTTAGGCATTCGTGAGAGTGTCATGTATCTGCTACACCAAATAGGCTGGGACACTGATCCTATTCAGAGACGTTATTGTACCTACAGAAAGTTGACCCTTGAGTTCTTGAGCACACTGAGCTACCTACCAAATCATGGGTTAGGGTTCAACCGCGGGATGATCACCTTCAGACTGTTTGACATGGACTACCTCTATAACCATAGGGAGTTTGCCAACTTTTTAGGATTCCCTAATGGGCCTGATGTTATTACCATGACCTAGGAAGACCTATTGCTAGATACTGACCTTGATTTCTTCTGGGGTAGCATTATTGGAAACAACCATCCCAAGCCATCTGACCTTTACCCGGAGTCCATCCACAACCCGGCCATCAGGTACTTCCATAAGATCATTGCCCACACCCTTTTTGGAAAGGAGAAAAATGTTACATCAGTGTCACGTGATGAGCTTTTCATCATGTACTGTGCTTCCTAGAGCCATCCAGTAAATGGTGCCGCCTATATGCTTGCTAATATGGAACGTATTATGCAAACACCAAATGGCCCAATCCTTTTAGGTGGTTTAGTCACCATGATCTCTAATGCCATTGGACTCCGAAGGCCGATGTTAGGATCAACTCTGCACTATGGAATCAAGCCAATGAATATTGAATTTTGCTCCAACACTAGTTTTATAGGCAATCTTGGGCCAGATGAATTCGAACTGCTAATTAACCATGAAACTGTCCACCAGTTTGTACTCCGGAACCCTATAACTAGTGTCCATAATAGAGCAAACTGGCTTTTTGATCTCCACCATCCTCCTACACCGCCTTCGTCTCCTTCCACTGTTGACATCTATGAAGTACCTAACACCTCTCGAGATGCTGAAGATTCTGAAACACCACCGGGATACCACCAGTCTCCCGACCCATGGGAGCAGCATGTAGTTTCTACTGAGACCACCTTCCAGGCTCCAGAGATACCACCACCGCCTCCACCTACTATCACCCTCGACTCTTTGCATGAAGAAATTACCAGAATGCAGGGTGAGCTTACATCTCTACGTGTAGATTTCATCGCTTTTATGGATTTGGTGACAAACCAACTGGATTTCATGCACCAACATATGTTCCCTACTCCTCGTGGCTAGAGATTGCCGTTGTTATACTGATTTGTTCTTCTCTTGCATTTGTATACATAGTGAGGTCACTGTTTAGTTTAAGTGTGGGTGAGGAATCTAGTTTGTTTTAGTATTTTATCATTTTTTATTATTATTATTTAAGTTATTATTTCCAAACAATTTTTACACGTTAATGAAATTTCAATTATTTAAGTTTCAAATTCTATTGCATTACTGCCATTATTTCATTTCATACATGTTATTTCAAGTTTCAGTATATTTTTCATTTTTTATTAATTTACTGTTCATATTTTCTGCAAATTTTTTGTCATATGACGTATGTTGGAAATATTGTGCCTGCTTACTGTGCTAGAATTGTGAGTTATAATATTGGAAATTAAAAGTGTCACGTTCCTTTCATTAATATAATGAAATTGAACGCGTGACACTCGTAACGCCCCCATGACGAGCGTAACACGCGTTTCACCATGTTACTCCAATCAGCCATTTGTGACGACCGTCACACACGCCCTATAGCAGAACCTACTATTACAGAGCCGTTCCATCTTTCCTCTAAAACCTCCATTCTTCCAAAACCGTAACACACCCACTCAAATTTTTTCCTCAACTTCCAACACTCTAACACTAAAAACTCCATCACCCCACGATTCAATCCTTCTACACGCACTATGGCCAACAATCAACAAGTTCCCACTCTCACTTTCAGATCCAGCGAACAAGGCGAAACCCAACGTCTCAAATTCCAGAAGTTCCAACGCCGCGGTCTCCATCCTACACGGTATGTTGATCTTGACTGTTTGAGGAATTTGGGACTGCTAGACAGCGTCCAACAACTGTTGCAGAGTGCGAATTTATGGAACCTGTGCCGCGAAATGCAACCCATTTATGAAACTCTAACCTTTGAGTTTCTGAGTTCCTTTGCGTACATCACTCCCCCTGGTGCCACAAACCAACTCTCAGGCGTGGCCAAATTTCGTATGTTTGGCATTGAGCATCAGCTACCCCAAACTGACATTGCACGACTGTTAAGTTTCTGTTCTAACGAAGGTGTTCACCTCCGGGTGCCGGATAATTTCAGCGAGGAAGCTTTTAACTTATGGCACAGTATGACGAACATTCGTGCCGGATCCTACGACCACCTCAACGCCACACACATTCATAATCTGGCTATCCGATACTTTCACTGCATCCTCAGCAACACCATATTCGCCCGTGACAGCAACCACAAGCTCAACTCCAAGGAGATCTTCTTCATGCATTGCGCATTCACCGGGCAAAAGATCAACGCCGCCCCGTTTTTACTGGCTCATATTCACTCTATTTGTGCTAGAGGCGGAAAACCCTTCTATTTTGGAGGGCTTGTCACTTCTCTTGCCATAGCCCTGAATTATGGTGCTGCTCTCACGGATATGCCTTCTATGGCACCGACTTTGCTGACTATGGACCACTGCAAAGCCGCACATCTCATTTATGAGCGGGAGGATGGCAGATTCCACCTTGTGATCAGAAACACTGTTTATCATAACATCACTTTTCCTTGCAGGGACCGAATCGATCCATAAAACAGAGCTAACTGGTTGTTCGATCCTGCAGCTCCCGAGGGACGTGCTCCTACTCATGAAGACCAGCCTAATACCCCCACAGACGAAATGCAAGAAGAGCTAGACAATGCTCCCCCCCGTCCACGACATTCCTGGAGCTTCATCTGCACCACCTCATATTACTCTTGAAGAGGTCCTCCACGCCATCCATCTGCATAATCAAATGAGGGCCGCGCTTGAAAGAAGACAACAGGAACAATATGAGTATTTATGCGCTCAAAACACTCAGATCTTGACTGGACAGCGGAGCATGAATGAGAGGTTGGACGAGGCCCTATCGGAACTCAACGCCTTAAGGCTGGACGTCAGCACCCTTGGCTACCAGGATACTGACACATAAGCCACTCCTACCAGGCGCTCTCGCACCAGGAGCAGAGGACGTGGTCACCAGTAGTTTTCTTTATTTTCTAAGTAGTTTACTTTTTCTGTTTCATTTCCTTTCTGTTTGTTTTTGTAATTGTATTTCCCCGCCTATATACCGCAACATTGAGGACAATGTCGGATTTAGTGTGGGAGAGGTGCCTTTCCATCTTCTATAAACAAGTAAATTTTTATGATATGTCTCAATTCAAATTCTTCGCTTTATTTAGCCATACCGAAATTTTTTTATCTTCGCATTAGCCCGACATACCTATTTTTATGAAATCCCAGTTGAGGAAGCCGAAAACGAATCAACAAGATCGATACAGTTATGACACCGTAGACTTCCTACTTACGCGATCCGTTTCAATAACCATTATACCTATATCTTGAGTTTTAGTTCTGAAGTAACCCCTAGTAGTTTATACTAGCAGTCAGCACCGTCTTGACACAAACCACGTGGAGAATCGATGAATATAAGTGTTTGATGCCTGATCATAGAAATATCCTTCTTATCTCGCTGCTAAAAGAAAAGAAATTTTGTGCATCAAAATATATGGTCACATATAAGAGTTGAGCAAACATGAAGGAATCCACTGTTGGTTGGTTCAGAGGTATCTGGTTCTGAACTCGGTAGGGCGTGCTACGGCCCGATCCCCCACAACCTCCAATTTGGATAACATATGTAGGGTTGCCACATTCGTGTACCAGAACCCGTGCTAAAAGGATCAAAGACACTAACTGATTACTCCACTACGTGCGTGCCAAGACAAATGGCTTAATGTGATTGCGCTAGAACGAAACCGGGTGAAATAGATATGAGGAACTCTGGGCAGAATTATAACGGAACTGTTGGATAGTTCGTTTGAAATGGAAGCCTACGACTAAGCTTATTGCTTGTGTCATTAGCGTATCGTTAGTGTTTCGCTCAAGTATCGGCCAAACTGACGAGGATTTCCTGAAATTGCTTTAAAAATCGAAGGTATGTCATGCATATGCGCTTGACAAAACTTGTCTGATCTGTCTAATGACTATTTACTTGAGGACAAGCAAAGGTTTAAGTATGGGGAATTTGATAATGAGAAATCGTATCATATAATTACTACACTTTTTTATCGATTTTCATAATACATTGAGTCGTTTAACTCCCGATTGTTCCGAGTTTTTTTGTCTTTTCACAGGTACAACATGTTTCAACTCAAATCAGTGGAAAAGGATCACATGAAGGAAGCTAACCAAGAATCAGAAGAAAAAGGACCAAATCTGCAAAGTCTGCAGATTTTGTAGCTGTGCGACCGTAATGCCCCCACAATTAGAAGGACGCTCGTCACACATCATTGACGAGTGTAATGCGCTATTTAAGCGCATTACGACCGTCACCCCCTCGTGACGACCGTCACACGCTTAAAAACAACGTTATGGAATACAAAGAGACGTGGGCAATTTTGTGGGCAGTTTCTTCTCCTATATTTCCTCAACTTCAGTAACCATGAATCCAGGTCTTCCTCCATTCAAGTTGTTCCAATATTTTCTCAACTGCAAAATCTTCTTCTATAAATATGGAGCAGTTCAATGGAGAAGGGTCGAAGAATTTTCTACAGAGCCAAATTTCTATTTTTCTGCATTATTCTATTTTCTTGCTTTTGAACCTTTTTATTACCTACTGTAATTTTAGTTTCCAGAATTAGTCTCTAGAGTGTTAATTCTTCATCCAAGAATTAACACGGTTATAGATTTTGATTAAATTGCAAGGAATTTGTAAGCATCCAAGATTACGACAGCAACATTATTTACAAGTTTTTTTATGCAATTGATTTTTATTTATTCTTGTGCTATGCCATTTATGTTTATGAATTATATTTTAAGTTGCATAGTTACTAAATATATTATGTCCGGCTAAATTAATTTGTACCGGTATGTGACTCCTAAGTACCGAAAGAATTCAGAGATAACTTGGCCAAAAACATTTATAAATAATTTCTGGTTTCCAATTTCCATGTTTAATTTAACTACCCTTGTCACGAGAGTGAGAGGATAATTAACACGATTTTGCCACGAGAGTGGGAAATTAATTAAGGCAAGAACCTGCATGCGAGAGCTGGGGTTCGACCCAGATAATGGTAACGAAACATTAATTTTTAAATACATGAGAGTGTTTTAACAAATTAATTAAACTCAAATTGTTTTAAAAAAGTGTTATTAAATCTAAAGTGCATCCACTAGGTTTAGTAGCATGACTTATTTCATGAACACGAGAGTGTATGTCTCAGTTTTTTAAACAATTCATTTTTACCGAAATACTTTATATGCCAAGCGATTCACCGAATTCCCGAAGTCCGACTATCACATACCGGTATAGCTATTACTATTATTTTTAATTAAACTGTTTTCCCCCTAAAACCAAATATTCATCGCTTAGTTAAACAATTGTAGCATTAGATCGTATGCGATTGATCCTCAGTCTCTGTGGGTTCTATAATCATTTAAAACTAGAACGACTAAACTGTATACTTGCAGTTAGTATCCCAATAGACTCATAAAGTCCCGATCATTATCCACGGGCTCTTAGATGCTTAGCTCATGTTTTGAAAATTGCTTGTGCTTTGTGTGTTTTAAAAATTGTTTTGAAAATGCCTTAGTGCGACGATTCTCTTTGTGATATCTCTTGTATCAGTCCTCAAGAGTGTTGACAAGGAGAATGTTTTTGAAAGTGTTTTTGAAAATATTTTTGTGTAGGTGCAAAAAGTTGTTTTGAGCAAGCACCTAAGAACTTATCTACTTATACTTGAAAAGGTCGTTCTTTTCCTCCTAACCTTTAGGCAGTGCTATCCTACTATTAGTGAGTAGGTAACCCTATCCTTGGATGTGTGAGGGACAGGCGCGGGTCATCGTTATGGTCATAGAAGGCAACATATAGGGATACCTTAGCAGTTCGAAGGGATTATCATCATATAGGAAACATTGAGGGACAAGATCATTTCTCGTAGGCAACTCGAGGGAAGTTAAGGGACTATGGTCTTTATGATGACTTTTAGATTGAGGGTCTTTTGCTAAGATATCCCTATGTTCGAGGGACATGGCCATTGTTTTCCGAGGCAACCAAGTGGGGAGTACCCTAGGAGTGAGCATGTGCAAGTGTTTTTTTTTAGTTTATTTATATTTGCACATTTAGGGTTTTCTACCATATTAATTGCAATTTGTCTTTCCATACAATCCTATTAACATACATCTAACAGCTTATAGTTTTCGAAAATTAAAATGCGAGAAGTTAAAGTCCTAGCTATTACAAGGCTTTGGCAGATACATAATTATTTTGACTGTAAATAAAGATGCGGAAATTCAAAGCCCTAATTACTATTACAAACTCAGAGCAGTTACAATACTAGAAAAAGGAAAATTAAAGGCGCGCGCAGCGAATCAAATGCGAGAAATAATTGGAAAACCTAAAAATCTAATTGAGAAAATATTTAGGTTATTTTTCGAGAAAAATTAGGTTATGTACAACATTAAACCCTAATTCTAGTTGATTATAATTATACAAAAAAGAATTAAATTGCCTTAATTTAATTAAACTAATTAATTAATAATTTTTTTTTATAAAAATAATGATTTTTGATGTTTTTTCTTATTTTTTGATTAAATAAAAAAGCATGATTTTTGGTGTTATTTGAAAAAAAGAAACAATTAATAAATAATAAAAAGGAATTAAAATAAAAAAAGGAAAGAATTGGGCCTGTTTGATGAGTAATTAGGGGGGTGCATGCTGAATTTGTGCCAAGCCCATGAAGGCTGAGCCCATTCCTACGCCTGATTCTTTGCAGCCACGTTTGGAGAATGCACCATGGTCTTTCCTTGGTTTGAGCGTTGGATCTGTGTTGGTAATGATCCAGTGGATGGATGTTGAGACTACATGGTAGGCGCTTGGAACATGTATACATAGGATCTGTAAATGAGTGTTAAGAAAATAAATAAAACACAGGGACCTGGGATCGAACCCAGGTCCTCTCCACTATCCAACGCGCGCTTCACCACTGGGCTACATTGTTCAGTTGTCATTATAATAAGACCCAATTATAATATATAAAACAAAGTGGATAAACTGAAAAAATGCGCGTGATTCAAGCAAGCCAATGGTGTTGTGCCAAATCATCATCTTCTTCTCCTGTCCGTCGTCTTAGGTACTAAACTTATACCTACGGATATTTTCCATAGCTATAAACCTGCAAGCTTCAAAAATTCACAAGACGCATGATAAATTAATTCTAGCTATACCAATCAACTCGTATAGAGAAACCCTAAAATGCCCCCCTAAACCCTAGCAATGGCAACTAGCGAAACAGTCATCAAAACACAAAATTAATTGAACCAAAACATTCCAAATGATGATACAAACACAATGCTATGCTTAAAAGTGGTTAATCATACGTAAATTGTAAGATCAAAATCAAGCTTGTATGTGCAAACCGTGGGTTTACCAGGAGCGATTATGGGCTTGGGAAGGCTTGAAAACTATCGTATTAGCTTCAGGAGATGTCCAGGAAGCGATTAGAAGCTTTGAATGGCCTTGAATCGTCCCCTAGGTTAGAAATCAGATCCATACTTTTTGTCCAATTTTTTAGTTTTCTTGGCTAGCTTGCACGACTCCAACCCTTATTCTTTTGCCTTGGTTGCATTGTGTATATGTAATAGAGTGTATTAGGTCAACAAAAAAAACTTGAATCTTGAAATTTAAGGAGAAAATATCTTGATTATTAAATGCATTATTTGTTTCCAAAATAAGCCAAATAATTCCATTCTTGCTCCAATCATCCTTGATACGATTTGATCCTGATATGCCAGCTTGATTAGATTTGATTCTAACAAAAATCAAATCAAAAAATCAATCTTTTATATTTTTTGCCATTTATTTGATTTAATTTGACTTTTAAATAATAAAAATAAAAATAAAAATAAATAAATAGATAAAATAATATATGGATGCTGATTTGGGTCGTGGACCATGTCTTCAACAAGATACAATCATGAAAAGCTAGGCCCATTTGACAAAAATGCAATTTTGAGCACATTTGACTTTTGACAATTTTCCAAAAATGGCCAACTTTGACAATGCATATCTCCTCCAATTTTGACCCTAGGAAGGTGTTCTTGGACTTTTTAGAAATATTAGGATGTCCCCTAATCAACCCTTTTGGTTTCATCTCAATTGGGTCTTCCATGTGCAATTATGAAGCTTTGACCCAAAAGGTGTTTTTGTTGACTTTTCCAAAGGACCTATAATGTAGAAATTCATAACTTTTTATGAGTGCATTTTTTGAACTTGAGGGCTGAAGATGAGTTGTAGGAAATTGGATTCTATTAAAAATGAGCCTTGTATGAGAAATTTCTAATAAAGTATGAGAAAGTTATGCTTGGTCAAAGTTAGGTTGACTTTTCCTAAGAAACCCTAATTTAACAACTTTTGAGTTTTGATGAATTAGGAGCATTCCTTGAGGAATCATGATCAACCTTTCATCAAATGATGAATATAACTTAAAAATGTTGATGTTTACCAAAAGTCTTGAAGTTTGACTGCATGTGGGCCATAGTTGACTTTTGACCTAATACAATTGATTTTCAAGCATCTGAGCAGTTGACGGAGCAAGCTTCTTGTGCAAGGGATGAAACTTGGAATGGATGATCTTTAGAACATATTAAGACTATGGAGAGCATATGAGGTCTTTGGAGCTCACCCATCTTGATGAAAATGGAAACCCTAGTTGGAGGTTCATTGCTTTAGGAGAGAGTTTGTTTGGTCAACTCTTGGGTATCCTTGAGCAAGTTAAGGGTCTTAATGAGCATATGTTGAGTAAAATGGGAGGGAAAATTTTGGGGTACAACAACTGCCCCTGTTCAATCTTCTTACACCTGAGGATGTAGATTGGCTTGTCTTCCTTTTGTGATCTGAAGGTGGAAGATGATTGAACACTAGAGTGCCCAGAAATTTGCACTCGCATGGAGTAATACTGATTGGTGATATCGGGAATGGGCTTACAGATGCCATTTGGAAGTTGATAGATAATCATTGGAGATGGGATTAAAGATTCCATCCAAAAAAGATATCGATCACATAAGATATTCCTTTGCGAGAATTCCCGTGCCTGCCGCTGATGAGGACTTCATCGAGGAAAGTTGATTTGTGTCTTGGGAGATAGAGTATAGGAGCTTAGGTTTTCCATTACTCTACTAGGGAATTAATTCGTGATTGAGGAGGTGGAAGTGAACTGCATATCTGGTCAGGGTCTAGGCTGCACAGTGACTTACTGGGGAAAGGTGAACTCGACCGTAACTGGTCGGGTCCAAGTCTTACAGTGCTGTAAATTTTTATCTGGAGATAAGAGAGAAGGAACCTGGATAGTAGGGTTTCTTAGAGGTGTAAGCATGGATAGTAGGGCTATGAGAAGGAACCTGGATAGTAGGGCTATGAGAAGGAACCTAGATAGTAGGGTTACTTCGGGATGAAAGCCTGGATAATAGGGCTATGAGAAGGAACCTGGATAGTAGGGTTACTTCGGGATGAAAGCCTGCATAGTAGGGCTATGAGAAGGAACCTGGATAGTAGGGTTACTTCGGGATGAAATCCTGGATAGTAGGGCTATGAGAAGGAACCTGGATAGTAGGGTTACTTCGGGATGAAAGCCTGGATAGTAGGGTTATGAGAAGGAACCTGGATAGTAGGGTTACTTCAGGATGAAAACTTTGATAGTAGGGCTATGAGAAGGAACCTGTATAGTAGGGTTACTTCGGGATGAAAGCCTGGATAGTAGGTGTTGTACCCCAAAATTTGCCCTCCCATTTCCTCAACATTTTCTCATCACCAGACCCTTGAAGATCAAGATCCAGTTAGGGTTTCCTCTGCTCAAGACTTCTCCTTGCACTGTTGACCCAAATTAGGGTTTGTGACTGCACAAAGATATTTTGACCTAAAATTCCTAAGATGACTTTCATGCTTCATGTTGGACTCCCAAGTTTATCCATACCAAGTTTCAAGTCTTGATTCCAAAATTTGCCCAGTCAATTGGACAGTTGACCTAGAAATCAACTGTATTGGGGAAAAAGTCAACTGTGGCCAATTGACAGTCAAATCTCATGAAAATTGACCCACATCAACATTATGAACTCACATGGATCATTTGACCAAGTTTGGATCACAATTCCACAAGAAATTTGATAAGATCATCAAAAGGGCAAAATGGTCATTTTTAGGGTTTTGACTGTACAAAGGAAATTTTTGACTGTTTGACCTAGCCAATGGCAAACCAAGCTCACATATGGACTCAAGGACCCCATGGAATTATCTTGACATGCTCAACAAGTTCAAAAGATCCCAAGTACACAAGATTGACAGTTGAATTTCCCGGTCAATTGATCAATTTTGACTGTATACTGAAAAGTCAAACTTTGACTTTTTGGTCAAAATCAAGGGTCAAGATTCATTTTTCATCAAAACATGCCAAATCATGAAACTTGTTCACCAAGAAATCAAAAAATGCAAATTAGGGTTTGAAATGGAAATTTTTCATAACTTAGAATTTTTCTAAGTTATGAAAAACCCTAATTTTTTCCCAACTTTGCCCCACTTTCTCACCAAGATTCATTTGGATTCAAACAAAAGTCAAAACATGAAAGTTGTAGCTTGTTTCATAATCTACAACTTTGATTCACAAAGTTTTCCCAAAAGAAGCTTGTATCTCAAGTTACAATTTTTGGAACAAGGGTGCCAAACCATCTTTAACTTAGTGAAAATTTGACCTTTTTGGCAAGGTTTTCTACCTAACTTCAAGGCCATTTTCCATACACTTCCACTTGGAATTTCAATTTGCATTTCAAAGATGGATTGTATTACACATTCCAAGCTTTCCAAAATGTCCAAGAACTCATCAAACAACCTCATAACTTGAGAGAATCGAATTTCACAATATGGCAAAAACTCACTTTTGAATTGATCATGTACATGTTCATAACTTAGGCCATTTTCAAGTCAGCATAGTTTGTGCTACATTACAGGTCCTAAAACCCTTTGACACTCAATAATTTAATGCAAAACCCTTGTGTCTTAGCATTATCTTGTTCATTAAACCATTACACAAGAGATTAACCTTAAAATGGAAAAAGCACTTTAGCCATTTTTGAAAAGATTGCTTTATGTCAAGTTCACATATCTTTGAAGTACAAAGAAATCTATGAGGAACAAGTTATGAGACACATTGCACTGATCAAGACAAGGGTTTGCAGCATGTTATGGGGGCCTGCATCAGTCTAGAACATCAACTTGCCTTTTGTTGCTTACGAAAGAAGAAACATTGCATATCATATACCAACTTCCATATCAGTCAACAAGGCCTTAGAAAAAGATATAAAACACATTCCAAACATTGATCCTAAGCTAAAGCACGACCCTAAGATCCCTCATACACTCCCATTCCCAGAATCACCTTCAAACTGCAAGAACAGGGCAGAGCCTGCAGTTTGAGTGCCATCTCTCTTTCCTCTCAAGCTTTCTTGCCCAAACCAGTTCACACACCTTCTCTATCATCTATGCAAGCTAGCCAAAACCTAAAACACGACCTGTAATTCCTCTAACAAGTTCCACCATTTTCACTTTCTCATTTTGCAGTTGAAGGTCCACAGCTCGATTCAAGGTGTCTCAAGGCAAAGTAAACATTGGAATAGCATCCCTGGACCTCAAGGAAGCTATACCAATCATCACCTTGCACTGAAAGCTTCTCTATTGCCAGATAGAAGTTCAACTGAACAGGTAAGTCCATGAACTCGTATCTCTCTTATTAGGCATTGTTAGCTTTAGGTTTGTGAAGAAAACATGCCACAATCATAGCCCTGAACATGCCCATATGATTAGATTTCATTTATATTATGTGTGCTGCAAGAATTTTGAGTCTGAACATTGATGAAAAACTAGGTCAGGAATTGGGGGAGAAGAAATTCTCCCTCATCTTAGAGAGTTAAGTCAAGTTTTTTATATCCCTGGATTCGTCTTCTCATGCTCTACATTTCTCATGTTGGAAGTTTTGCTTAAAAGTCCAGGAATTGGGAGATAGGAAACGCGTGCTTGCTTGAACAATTTTGTTCTGAGGTTGAAGATGACTGGTTCTGGGCTGGGCCTGGAATACTTTTCTTATTTGCACCATACAATTGCTTCTGAACCCCCTGAGCCCATTTGGTTTATTTTTAATGTTTTTTGACTTTTTCTTTTTTGGATTGACTTATTTATTTTTTCTCATGATATTAAAAATATAGAAAATATTTTTCTCACCATTTTTGAATTTATTAGGCATTTATTTGATTTTCTTTTAGTTTGTACATAAATAAATAAATACATATACTTTTATCTAAAATACTAAAATAGGGCAAATACATTTTTTATACATTTTTATTTTGTTTTACTTTCTGAAAATATTTTATAGAAAAAATACCCTTTTTTTATTAAATATTAAATATTATTAATTTGTATATATAATACATATTTAATGAATAATACACACATATATATATATATATATATATATATATATATATATATATATATATATATATATATATATATATATATATATATATATATATATATATATATATATATATATATATATATATATATATATATATATATATATATATATATATATATATATATATATATATATATATATATATATATATATATATATATATATATATTAATACACTTAGGATAAAAATACCAAAAATATACATGTTTCTATTTTATTAATATTTAACACTAAAAATATATTTTTTACAAATATACTTTATTTTAATTTTATTTTTGTATATAAATAATAAATATTGTATATATTGAATAAATAATACATTTTATTTAATAGAATTAGGGTTTGACCCTAAACATGAAAAAATCCAAAAAAAATAATACTTTTCTTTTTGTTTATTTTGACACATAAAAATACTTTTTTTTCATACATACAAAAAACCATTTTTTGCATCTTGCATATTTATTCTTATTTAATTTGTGCAATTAAAATACCTTGTAAATAATCCAAATTGATGTAATAGTTTAGGTTTAAATTCCTTTGTTAAAAATCCCCATTTGAACATTTGTACCCCCCTTCCCATATATGGTTTTGTAATAGCTTAGTAAATTTATTTTCGCACTTTATTGCTTTCTAATTATACCATGTTAGAATTAGGGTTTGTATGCGAAAAAAACAACGAAAAATAGTTTTGACCTAATTTCAAGATAAACAAGCATGAAAATGGACACACAAATCACACTTGCACCCCCTAGGGTATTCCACTTGTTGCCTTTCAAAATTGGGCCATATTGCATGTTAGGTCTCTTTGGGCAAAACAAACACAAATCAAATGATCATAGTCCCTCGATGACGCTTTCAAAATGTTGCCTAATCAAATGATCAAGTCCCTTAAAGAAAATTGCCCAAAGATACTTGGCACCATTGCAATTATGGTCTAAACGATGACCCGCGCCCGTCCCTTTCACATCCTAACATGAGATTGTCCACCAAATACAATGGTGGAACAAACTTATTAAAAGGATTAAAACATAGCAATAAACTTTGAGAAATTTAGGAGTAGATAACCTCTTAGTTACTTGAATCAAAACTTGCAAAAACAAAACACTTGCCTATTTTCTAAAACCACACCTCACAACACTTTCAAAACAAATGAAGACTTTTTCAAAAGACATACATCTCTGTATACATCCCCACATGGATCATTGCAAAGGTTGCCACCACATTGGCCTCTTTTCAAAACATTTTTCAAACCCACACACAAAGCACCATTTCAAACAATTGAAAACAAAAGGCAAGTGATCTAAGCAAGTAACTAAGAGCCCATGGATAACCATGGATAGAAAGGGTGCTAATACCTTCCCTTTCTATAATCTACTCCCCGAACCCAAGAAAAATCTCAAAGGTTTTTTGCTGTGCTTTTTAAACCTTTCCTTAGGATAAAATAAAAAGTCGGTGGCGACTCTTGCTCAACTGAAACATTTGCGAAAACAAACGCAAAGCCATAGTCAGTTCTCCCACCGTATCACAGTAGGGTTGTGAGAAGGAACCTGGATAGTAGGGTTACTTCGGGATGAAAGCCTGGATAGTAGGGCTATGAGAAGGAACCTGGATAGTAGGGTTACTTCGGGATGAAAGCCTGGATAGTAGGGCTTATGGGAAGGAACCTGGATAGTAGGGTTACTTCGAAGTGATAGTGTAGATTAGTTGACCTGTTTGGTTTCGGGAACTGAGTTTCCATTAGTCGTCTGCAGACGTGACCTGTATAACTACTGGATTTATTGAAGATAATTGTCTTTCCTGAAAAGATACCAGGGTTAATTATATGCAATGCATGAAATTCCTTGTGAGATGATGTTCTCAAAATAAATGAGATCCTGTTGTATATGAGATGTATGCGCATGTCGGGATGTATGTACATGAAATGCTATTGGGGTATGTCCGAGTCTGGGAAAATAAATCCCTGACTGCTGCTGGTGAATATAACAATCCAGACTGTTGTAGAGAATTGTGGTTCTTCTGCTTCCTCCGGGGATGGTGAACGGAAATGAGTATGCTGGAGATTTACTCTTTGTTATTTATGAATATTCTGCCAGGGAGAGATTCTGTTTAAGAATAAATCTGCGGGGAACAACTTGGAAAGTGAATTTCTATAGATGAAGTAATGAGCTCTGTCGGGGATTAAGCTTCTGTATCCAGAGAAATAAACTCTGCTTGGGAGATAAAATTTACTGACCCCTCGCGATTATGAACTTCGGCTGGGGAATATAGCTGTCAAGTTTCTGAATGACCCTGGCTAGGGAGATTACTTCCTGTTTCGGGAAAGCCAACATCAATTCTTTTGAATACTTTTACTCTGTGGGGAGTGTATATACTAATGATTATGCTCCAAAGTTGTCTCTGTCCCAGTACCTGTTGGACAGAGTAACTGTCGGGTTCGACACTTCTTGTTTTTGCCCCTGTTTCTGGAATTACGAGTAATTGTCTTTTTGTTTCTTATGTAAATATTTATGAGCAGCAATCATATTCAAATGCATATGTCAAGAATAAATCATTGGACGTTCTTGCAAAACAAAACAGAAAAAGAAAAAACTCAAAGTTTCTTGTGAAAATGATTTGTATTGATTTTTGAAGTTGGCCTGTAATAGGCATTTTTGTACAAGGAGGCTGACGCTCTAGTAAGAGAACGCTGCGATAAAAATAGAAGCTATTCAATTTTTTGTAAAAGAAAACAACTATGTACAACAATCCCATTGAGTTCCAACTCTGCTATTGCCCTTATGTCTTCGAGCATCTCATCACTTTTCTACTTGGCTGAAAGTTGATTAGATTGATTGGTGTCGTCTAAGCTTGATAGTCGATATCTAAGTATGGTCACAAGATGATCCAATGGGACACAGTGATACGCTTTACATCCCTAACTATTTCCTAGACTGCCCTTTCGGGTTTTCAGTCCACCGGGATACCCTTTTTTTGCCCAAGCCGCCCTTTCAGGTTTTCGGTTTGCCGGGTGTACAAATTTTTCCATTTTCATCCCTTATTTTTGCCCGAACCCTTTTGGTTCGCTGGGAAGCCCTTATTTTTGCCTAGGCCAGTCAACCTAGCGGGTCTTTTAACTAGGCGTAGTATCTTTTCACTATGTCTGCATTGATAGGGTGAGGAAGGTCGTCACCGTCCATGGTGGTTATGATCATGGCTCCACCCGAGAAAATGTTTTTAACCATAAATGGCCCTTCGTATGTGGGGGTCCATTTGCCCCTGGAATCAACTTGCGGCAATATGATGCGCTTGATCACTAGATCCCCGACTTGATATTCTTGACGCTTGACTTTCTTGTTAAAAGCCTTGATCATTCGCTTTTGATACGTCTGACCATGACAAATAGCGGTAAGTCTCTTCTCGTCGATTAGATTTAGCTGATCGAGTCGAGTTTGGATCCAGTGGTCTTCGTTCAAACCCGCATCCTTCATAATCCTGAGATAAGGTATCTGGACCTCGATGGGTAGGACTGCCTCCATGCCATATACCAGAGAGTAGGGTGTTGCCCCTGTCGACGTCCGTGCTGAGGTACGATATCCATGAAGAGAAAATGGTAACATCTCATGCCAGTCTTTGTATGTCACCATCATCTTCTGTACAATTTTCTTGATGTTCTTATTAGCCTCTTCAACAGCGCCATTCATCTTCTCCCGGTAGGGAGAAGAGTTATGATGTTGTATCTTAAACTGTTTACAGAGCTCGATGATCATTGTGTTATTGAGATTCGTACCATTGTCACTAATAATTCTCTCTGGAACACCATACCGATAGATTAGATTATGTCGGATAAACCGCGCCACAACATTCTTGGTCACAATAGCAAAAGATGCCGCCTCAACCCACTTCATGAAGTAATCAATGGCCACTAGAATGAAGCGATGTCCATTGGAAGCAGTGAGCATGATTTCTACGATCATGTCAATGCCCCACATTGCAAAGGGCCACAGAGTTGTCAAGACGTTCAAGGGAACCAGAGGCACATGCACCTTATCAGCGTAGATTTGAAACTTATGACAAGTTCGGGAGTGATGATAACAATCTGCTTCCATAGTGGACCAGTAATATCCTGCCCGTAGGATCTTCTTAGCCATGGTATGTCCATTGGAATGGGTTCCGAAGGTACCTTCATGTAGATTTGTCATAATCCTCCCTGCTTCGCTCTTGTCTACACACCGTAGTAAGGTAGAGTCATGATTGCGCTTGTAGAGGATTCCATTACTGAGGAATAATTTCGTAGCGAACCTTCTCAGAAACTTCTTATCATTAACAGATTCCCCTTCGGGATACTCTTGAGTCTCGAGATACCTCTTGACTTCGTGAAACCAAGGTTTTTCTGTCACCTCTTCAATATCAATTTCACAGCAGTGTGCTAGTTCATCTAACCTCTTTATGGTTATTTTGGGAGCTTCGTTGTCCCACCTGACTTTGAACATAGAAGACATGGTAGCTATCGTGTCCGCTAACTGATTTTCCTCTTGCAGGAAATGTTCAAAAGTTACCTCCTCAAAGTGTGGGAGTAATGTCAGCACGTGTGTAGCGGTAGAGATGTTCAAGACTAAGCCATTGAATTGACTAGACTTTATACAAATCAAAATAAAAATCTCCACCGCGCTTTATTGTTTCCAAAAGAATGGGAAAATAGAGAATAACCCAAAAAGAGGGGGAAAGATTCAAGGTAAGGGGGTTGGTTATGCAAAGGGAAGGTATATGCACCCTAAACATCTACGGTACTCCGCAGAAACCTCTTTGAAAAATCTGTATATGTTGGCTATAAAAATGTGTTGTATAGAAAATGGATGGTGGAGGTGAGAAGAGAAATATTTTTTATGATTTCTTTGCACCCGCCGCGGTTGCGAACCTTTAGTGCCTACATACCACCTTTCGTGGAATAGGGGATCAGGGTAAACGTAGTTCCTCTTTAAAAAAAATTTGAAACACAAATGTGTTGGTTGATTTTAATGAGGTAAGACATCATCGTCATTGTCCGTGTGGAAAACATACTTACTGCCCACAATCATGAGAAAGGAGAATTTGCATCATCTAAAAGTGGAGGATATAGCTTGGATTTTAAAATCAATAATGCCTCACTCAACACCCAAGTGGAAAATATCTCACTTCACTATATATTGTAGAAGTATAGTTGTTTGCATCACTACAAGGATTGACAAGAGTCTAATCTTTTGAGAAAAGTTTAAAGATAAAAGCCAAAGTGGAAAAATGGTTTGAAATGAGATTGATTGACTTTTAGTCTTCTCACAAAAATGTCAAGGTATTATTAAATTGATTGGAGTTTATTTATGACAAGATTTTGAAAATGCATGGACATAAGTCCAAGTTTATTATGAAAGTAGTTTAAGTTTCAAAATAAGAAGAGTTTTCAAAAGGAGGGAGAAGATTTTTGAAATTAAAGAAGATGGGAGGAGAAGAAGAGACTATCCTAAAGCATAAGGTAAGAGCTACAGAGAAGAATCATCTAACCAAAAAGAAGCCAATACTTTACATTATGTGTCAAGATAGAATTCCCATTCTTTGGATTGAAAGCAAGCAAGCAAAGATACTAGACCTCTTGAGAGAACCAAACTTCAAGTGTATTAAGTCTTCACAAAAATTGGGCAGAGTAACGGCTGTATACGGGTGAATCCTAGATTACAAACAAAGAGTGTAATCACAGAAACCCGCACACAAAAAAAAAACAAGAAACCCAATTTCTTAAGGTAAACCTCAAGAACTCCAGACAAAAGTAATCAGATAAGATCACAAGGTCTCCAGGATAGGCCAAGGTTTCTAATCCTAAGTCCAAGAAAAAGTCTCATGCTCCATAATGCCAAGGATAGTAACCAAATAGTCCAAGTGCCATTAAATATTTTTTAGGGTTTATGTTAATTATTAAGTATCTTAAGAAAATAAAAGAAAAGCTCAATTGAGCAAAGTAAAAATGGCAAGAAAATAAATGCTCAAATGAGCAAAGATGAAAATGGCATGAAATGTAAATGCTAAAAGTAAATAGTACATAAAGCATAAAAAAGTTTAAAAGCATAAGGTAAAACAAGTCAATAATTAGTGGTTAGTTGGATCACCATCTTTAAACTTGCATTTGAAACTCATTAGAGGATTGGTAGAACCAAATCCTCCACACAACAAGTTGCATTTTCTTTTTGTCAAGTATATCATCCATTTGGAATTCTCACAAGTACCATTTAAGGATCAACAATGTTTAAGTGATCTACATTGACCAAAGGTGTTGTAGATCCATTAGAGGATTGGTAGAACCAAAGCCTCCACACAATGAATCTCAAGGTTATTGGATCAAAGAGATCAAATTAACATACTTGGGGTTGCAATCATAAGTTTTGGCCACGAATGATCATTTATTCGAATCGGGACAAAATTTAGCGCTATGTTAAACAATCGTAAGTGGACTTATATAGAAGTCACACCTATTTTGAGGCCGGTCAATAACAATCTATGCACCATTTGTTTTGAGACATGATATAGAGATCATGCTCCAACAACATTTAGTGCAATAAGAAGGGGATGAGATGAGGAGGATTAGGGAAAAAAGATACACAAACCACATTTGAATTAAATTTTAATCAAACTATTATTAAAATCATTCATCCATTTTTATGGAGTTAAACTCAACACCATGGATCCAATGATGTTAATAAAGTTCATGATCCAAAATCTAACCCAAGATCAGCCAGAAAATAATCACAAAATAATATCACATTTAATATACACAAAAAGGGTTTAAAAAATGTTTTTTAAAAAAAAAAATAATGAGAAAAATATCAATTATGTTCAAATTAATCAAGAAGTGAGAAGTAAGGCCATAGAAAAATCAGAAATGAATCCAAATATTTTTATAAATTTTTTGATAATTTTTAAAAGTCAGAAACTATTTTTAAACTATTTAAAATTGCTAAAACAAACATACAATAGGTCAAAAATAGTAAACCTCAATATAAAATTCCATAAAATTTTCAAAAAATCAAAAATATGAAAAATAATATTTATGAATTTTTTTCAGAATTAAAAAATGTCAGAAAGTATTATTTAAGTAATTAAAAGAAAGCAAATAATACAAAAAATATAAAAAATACCAAATGTTAAAATAAAAATGTGAAAAAATAGTCATGAGATCAGAAATAATTCAAAGTATTTTTGTGAATTTTTTCATAATTTTTGGATAAAAAATAAAAGAGTTATGAATTTTTGAAAATTTAATTAATAAAAATATAAAATCAGAAAATAAAATAAAACCAAAAAGATGTGGACCATCAAATCATAATCAAAACGCGTTAGTAAGCTAATCCAATGGACCAGGCGCGCTGTGTTTGATATGGACCTTAGTGAAATACACATGGGATCAGAAAAAGGGCAACCAATGAAATTAAAACATTTGGCACGCTATCATTGGTTGAGACGAGACATGTCATCATCTTCAACCTCCAAACACCCTGCAATGGGGATTTTGTGAGATCCTTCAAATGGAAAATAGGATCCCAGGCTAGCATCATTGAACTCGTCTTTTCAAGACGATTCTAACACAACCATCGCACCAAATTTTTGTAAGATATGGAAAGAGATATGAATCAAAAACCCATAAAATAGAGAGCACCTTCAATATGAGATTTCTCTCTCAATTCTTAATGGATTTAAAAATTGTAAGCAACATTAGAATCAGAAGAAGGAGTAGAATATATTAGTGCTTGATTTGGATCCAAATGATGGAGAATTTCACCTTTTCGAAGTTCAAGTAAGAAGCTCTAAAACTGGACTTCTATAGCTTGAATTATGGCTCGTTTTGATTGGTTTAAGTGCTGGAGAGTTTATATGATGCTCAAGGATGATGAATGCACAAATAATTTTGGAAAAGGAAGCTTAAATCTCAGAAAGTGAATTCAAAAAAGTGGGTTCGTGTGAGGTTTTGGCAGGGTGTTCTTGGCTCTCTAAGCTTGGGAAAATGGATGGGTGATGACCCTCTATTTATAGGAAAGTGAATGGGAATGAAAATTTGAAGAAACAAGGAAGTTTGGAGGGAAATTGAGTGAAGGTCGAGCACGAGTGAAATGTGACTTCATTTCCATCAAAACTCAGCCGAACCTTGCGTATTGGGGTGCTAATCACTTCTGACAAGTTTTCTAATCAAGTTTAAATAAAAAACGCGCATAAATCTTGTGTTTAGAAGTCACATTATGGATTTCAAAATTCTGACTTTGTGAAAAATTTAGTTTCAAGTTACCAAATTCAAATCCATGGCATTTCCAACTCAAGGGGTCTTAGGGCATGATTCTTGATGCTTTGGAAAGATGAGGTTACAAGCTTTGCAATGGAAAAATAATGGAATCAAATGGATGCTTGAGCTGAAAGTTACATGGAGTCAAAGTTAAAGAAAAAGAGTTGACTTTCCATACTTAGAAATATTTCAAATTCTTCTTCAAAAATGACCTATAATCTTTTGTATCCAAACATGGCCTTCCTCTTTGAATTTGCTCTTGGCCAAAAAAGATGGAATGAAGTAGATCTCTTGAATGACATTTTGAAATTTGAACCACTCAAAATCTACAAAAAATGAGCAAGTTATGACTTGTTGAAGTTGGTCAAAAAATCATGAAATGACCTATAATCTTTTGCATATTTAAGGCAACTTCTGTCCATTTTCTCACTTTGCACATAAAAGAAGGCATAAAGTAAACATCTTTAAGATCACCATGGAAAAATAATGGTCTCAAGTTGATAAAAATTGACCAAGTTATGACCATTTGGAGTCACATATGGAAAATTATGGATTCATCTGGATGACTTGTAATCTTTCTTCTTCACCAAGTTCCTTCCACATGAAAACTCCTTAGAACTTTTAAAGTGATTTGTTGGTAACTCTTTGAAGAGAAAGATGTCTTTGGAATCAATCAAAAATACCAAAAGGTGAGCAAGATATGCTCCTTTGAAGTTCAAAACCCTAGCCTCTAGATCAGGAGAATGCTTTGAGGAACTTTGACAAGTTTGAACAAACTTCTTGTGCCAATATTATTTCTTTGTGAATAGAAGTTGTTAAGGATGATGATGAGGACTCATAGCCACCAAAACCACTTCCATATCTTGAAATTTTAGAGAAATGTTCTCTTGTGACCAATAGGAACAAAACCTTGTCCAATCATGACAACTTCTTCCCTCAACCCCTTGTACTTTTGAATCAATTTTGATAACTTTGAAATGTGATGAGCCAAAGCAACTTTGCCATGCAAATTTTTCCAAAACCATTCCAATAGTGAAGTTTGAACTCTTTAATATATGTTGACTAGGGCATGGAAATAAACTCATGAACCCATGAAGCAACTTGCTAAACCTCATTGCCTTTACCTACATTATTTACAAGTAAGACAAACTAACATTGCATTTTATTAATTAGAAAGAAAATCAAAGAAAAATATTCATGATCACAAAATAAAACAAGTCAAGGTGCTTGGTGTGATACGGTGGGAGAACTGACTTCAGGTTTTGTGTTTGTACTCGCACTTGTTCGGTTTAGCAAGAGTCGCCACCGACTTTTTATTTTATCCTAAGGAAAGGTTAAAAAGCACAGGAAAAACCTTTGAGATGTTTTCGTGGGTTCGGGGGGTAGATTATGAAAAGGGAAGGTGCTAGCACCCTTTTCATCCATGGTTATCCATGGGCTCTTAGTTACTGGTTTTAGATCACTTGCCTTGATTTTCAATTGTTTGAAATGGTGCTTTGTGTGTGTGGTTTTTGAAAATGTTTTGAAAAAGATGCCTTGTCTAGGCAACCATTGTAACAATTCTTTACTCGAATGTTTTACAAAGGTGTTTGTCTTTTTGGAAAGATGTTTCAATGTTTTTGAAAGTTGTTTTGAAAGTTGTATTGTGGAGTGTGTTTTGAAAGTAGGCAAGCGTGTTTTGCAAGTTTGATCAAGTAACTAAGAGTTGCCTGCCCCTAAATTTACTCAAAGATCTTTCTCATGTCTTAACCCTTTTAACAGTGTTATTTCACCATTGTATTTGGTGAACAAACTTGTGTTAGGATGTTAACGGGACGGGCACGAGTCATCGTATAGACCATGAATGCAATGGTGCCAAGTGTCTTTGGCGATTTTTCCTTTAAGGGACTATGATCATTTAGTTTAGGCAACTTCGAAAGCGTCATCGAGGGACTATGATCATTTGATTTGTTTTGTTTTGCCAAAGAACTCAACATGCAAACATGGCCCATTTTTGAAGGCAATGAGTGGAGGAACCCTAGGGGTGCAAGTGTGAATTTGTGTATTTGATTGTCATGTATTTATCTTGTATTAGGTTATCTAGCGGTTGATTTTGAATCTTCGCATACAAACCCTAATTACTATACAATATATAGAAAGCGATAAATTGCAGGAATTTAAAGTCTAAGCTATTACAAATAAGTATCTGGGGATGGGGTACAAATGTTTACAAATGGGGATGAGTCTTATCAGGATAGTAGTGTCCAAATAATATTTATAACTAAATCGAATCGCATTCTTAATGTAAAATATAGCAATGCATAAGAATAAAAGAGAATCAAAAGGATTGTAAAATGTATGTGATTATTTACAAATGATAAAAATGTTAACTTAATGTATTAAGTATTTTATTATTTATTTGTGTTTTTGTTAATTATGTATAAACAAAAGGTTTAATTAAAAAAGAAATATTTAAACTTAAAAAATCTATTTTTTGATATGTTTTTTTACTAATGTTTTATATACAAGGTTTAATGAAAAAAAAGTTTTAAAGAGAAAATTGTTTAGACTTAATAAAATCTAGTATTTGTACATTTCAAGTGTGATAAAAAGTATTAGTAAAATTTTTACAAAGAGAAGTTAATGTATTATTTTGTTTAACAAAAATATTAGGAATTAAGTTATGAAAAGAAAATAAGGTGATAAAAATAAAATGGTGTTAGTTAAAAAAAAAGGGTAAGAGATTTAATGGGCTTGGTGTTTGTTTGGCCCAAACAAAAGAAAACAAGCAGATTCAAAGAAAGGGGGTGTACACGCCTGAAAGAGGGGTAAGGTGCTATAATCCAATGGGCTTAGGGTTTTGTTCTATGGGGCAGGCCCAGATGCATTACAACATTTTGTTGTTAGGGTTTGAATGTTTATCGCTCAGAATACGGTATGCTTGGCTTAGAACGGCGCTGCTTCTCTATCTCCTTCCTCGTCTTCGTTCTCAAACAAAAGCTTCTGATGTCTCTCTCCGCCTCAGCTGCCAGAGCGCCATCTCCACTTCCTCCTCCTCATGGTTTCTTAGGCGTGACAACAAGGTACCAGTTTCTGTTTTCATGTTTTAGGTTCTTTTTATTTTGATAGCAATCTTGCATGTTATTATTTCTATGTGTTCTGATCTTTATGTATTATTTTGGGCTTGTGTGAGGTGTAAAAAGAAAAGGGAAGAGGAAATTATACCTTTGGAGAGGACACGAAGGAGTGGAATGGAGGCGTCTCCGGTGGCCGGAGGCGTGGGACTGGTGATGCTAGCTTTGCTGGGCTCCCTGGTACTTTGTATCTTGCCTTTGTTATGTTTTATGATGAGATTAAATTCTGAAAACTCTATGATAGTTGTTTCTTTTCCTCTTCTGATTGCTTGACATGTTGGTTATGAGTTGCCTTATTCTGAGATACCTATTGTTGTGCTTCTGTTTAGCCTATGGTCAACCTTGGTTCTGAGGCATTGTTGGCTATTGATTTTCTTCCTCTCTTTTTGGTTTTCTTTGATGATTTCCAATGATGAATCGGTTATGAGAATGTTTGTTGTTTCACTTCTGATTCTCTTTTTCTCTTTTGGACTGGGCTGGCTTTGCCTATGATGAACCTAGTTCTGAGGCGCCTAACTTTGTTGTTTGGACATTTGGGTGTTTGGATTTTTGAACAAAGGTTAGGGTTAGTGATGTTTTGACAGGCTTTTTGGATACAGGCTTGAAGGGCTTGATTGGCTTATCAGTTTGTGGTACAAATTTTGTTTGGGATGTCCTTGATGCAGGATGGTGTTAGGCTTTTTGGCTTGAGGTATTATGCAGGTTGTATGGCTTTTTGGCTTGTGTTTATAGGCTTCATGGTTTGTTTTTGTAACAGGTTTCAGGCTACAAGGCTTGAGGTTACAAGCTTATTGGCTTGTATCTGGTTTTTAGCAGGTTGATATGCTTGGTGGTTTGTTGCTTGAAGGCAACTTTGTTTGTGTTTTTGATATAGGCTTAAGGCTTATGGTAGTTTGAAACAGGCTGGAGATTTATCAGTTTGCTTGTTTGTTTCTGTTATGTGTTTTAGGCAGGATTGTGGATGTTTTGGTACTGAGTTGGTTTGAAGGCAGTTTGTAAGCTTTGGGACAAGCTTCTGGTTACAGGCTTGTGTTTTGTTTACAGTTTGTAGCCTATATTCTTCTATGTGTTTCTGCCTCCTCTTTACAGTGTTCTGATTTGTTCTCTTTATCTCTAAGCCTGCCTGTAAGCCTCTACTTCTCTCTCTCTTTTCTCTCTCTATCAGAAAAGCATATTTTAATGCTTTACTGTCCTTTTTCTGAAAAAGTGATGGCCTAGAAAATGATGATTAAAAGTGTTTTGCTTGCATTGTTAGCATTGCTCTGCCTCTTGTACTTTCTTCTGCATCTTTCCAGATTTCCTGTATTGCTTTGATATCTTCTTTGTCAGTTTTGACAGTTTTTGGACAGTTTGGTTGACATTGTGACTTAGTTGGCCATTTTGACAATTTGGTTGCCTTTTCAGTTTGCAATTTGGTTTGGATTTATGTAGCTTGTCCCTTTGGCTATTTTGAACTGTGCAGCTTGTTTGCCCATTTTAGTTTGCAATGTGGTTTGAAATTATGCAGCCTTGTTTTGGCATATTCAATAGCTTTGTGCATTTCATATATTTGCAAGCATATTTCCCTTTCCCTCTTTGTGAACCAAGAGTCTTCTTGTGATTTTCAGAGAGGGCGAAACAAACTGATTCCGGCCAACACTTTTAATGATGAGTTTTTTTGATTGACTGTCTGAGAATGCTCTTAATTTATCTGTGTTTGACTTCTTTTATTTTTTTTGTCTTTGCAGATAAAAATCAGTTGAGCAATGGGGAGCAGCAGTAGAAGATAAAGATTTCAAGCAATTTAGAATACAGTTTTATTTTATTTTAATCATTTGTAATAAACATTATTATAAATACTGTAAAAATTACTTGTATTTAAATAACACTTGTACCAATAATTAAAAATAAATAAAAGTCTTTTTGTCAGATATCTCTTTTAATTCTTCTGCATTTATTTATTTAATTACTTAAATTTCTTGAATTATAATAATTGGAAATTATCCAATAATTTTAACTTAGAAATTATAAATAATCAATAAACGTCTGCGTTCCGAATAACCAAAAACATCGCGCAGTTAAACAAACAAACGTCCATATGTCCTTTATCTCACTGATCAAACCTAAACTTCAAACTCTCAATCAGAAGCTTCAACCCATATCCCAGAGTCAATTGAAAAGAACTGTAGAATCAATTCCTTCTGAGAATGCGCGTGCAAACCCTAATTCTTGATTTATTGTCAAAGAAACGTCCGCCTGATCAAACCCTGAGCCAAACTCAACCAAACCCTAACAATCTGCTTGAACTGATTCAAAATCAATGGAAACCCTAATAATCTGTTTGGACTGATTCAAAAAGTTAATGGAAACCCTAATTTTGTCTGATTGATGAGAAAAGTCTGTTTGACCGATTCTTAAGCCAATCTGAAAAATCAGGAAAAGCCCGAAGCTGTGATTCTTTGTGAAAAAGAGGGAGGGCAAATTTTGGGGTACAATAGTTGCCCCTGTTCAATCTTCTTGAACCTGAAGAGTTAGATTGGCAAGTTTTCCGTTCGCGACTCGAAGGTAAAAGGAGATTGGACACTAGAGTGCCCAAAAAAATTTGCAGTCGTCAAAGCGTAGTTTTAGGGAATGGGCTTAAAGATGCCATTTGGAGATGGGCTTAAAGATGCCATCTGGAGATGTGACAGAATCTTGTCGGGGGATGGGCTTAGAGATGCTATCTGGAGATGTTTGTTGAACTGTATGTCGTTGGTGAGTGGGTGAGTATCAGAAAGGTATCCATGTTTTGGAACATCTCTGAACTGGGGGTCTGAATAAGCAATGAATTGACATCCATGTTTGGAATCATCCGTAAACTGTTTTCAGTAGTTGCATCTGAACAAATGATAGATTAACATCCGTGTTTGGAGAATCCGTAAACTGTTTTCAGAAGTCTTGAATCTAAACAAGCGATAGGTTAACATCCGTATCTGGAGAATCCATAAACTGTTTTCAGAGGTCTTGAATCTGAACAAGCGATAGGTTAACATCCGTATCTAGAGAACCCGTGAACTGTTTTCAGAAGTCTTGAAATTGAATAAGCAATAGATCAGCATCCATGTTGGGAAGCGTCCGTAAACTGTTTTCAAAAGTTGAGTCTGAACAAGCGATAGATTAACATCCGTGTTTGGAGAATCCGTAAACTGTTTTCAGAAATGGAGAATCTGAACAAGTGATAGGTTAACATCCGTGTCTGGAGAACCCGTGAACTGTTTTCAGAAGTCTTGAAATGGAGAAGGAACCGGTGTAGGGTTGCCTGATGATGAGTCCGTGTAAAACTGCATCTTGGAAATTGAAAAAAGTTATTGTCGACCTTTTGCTGAAAAAGGTAAATTGTTAGTTGAAACACAAAGTTATGTTGCATGAAATGTATAATGCAATGGATTGCACTTCATCAATGTTTATGATATGAATGTAATGAATGTGCATGTAAGCGGATGAGCTGTCTTGCTGAGGATAGATGAATCCTGGATAGCCGGAGATAAAAGAGTCTTGACTGCTGCCGGGGAAAATGAATCCTTGACTGGTGCAGGGGATTGCAAGAATCTCTGATTGCTGAAGATGAGAAATCCTTGGACCGCTGTTGGGGAATCAGGAGCTTGGGTTGTATGCCAATCTACTGGGGATTCTTGTCTTGAGGAGATCTTCACTGGGAAATATTTGAATACTCTGTGAGGAACAGAGAATGAGAGTCTTCATTCTGCTTGGGGATTGATAGTTGGAAGTTTTAGCTCCGTTGGGGATTGCAAGAATCTTTTGATGGCTGCAGGTATTGATCTGGGATCTTGAAAAGGTTGGTCGGTGAGATAGTTGTCCTGGCTGGTTTCAGGTATTAATCTTCAATCTCTTCATGTAGATAGTTTTCCTGGCTGGTTTCAGGTATTAATCTACAATCAGTCGTCCACAGATAGTTTTCCTGGATGTTACAGGTATTAATCTGGAACTTGGGTTATACGCCACTTTGAGAATGAGAATCTTCATTCTGTTGGGGATTAAACTATTATCCGGTCGAATCCGAGCTTCATAGCTTGCTCTTAGGAGATACCACTATCTGGTCGTAATCCAGGCTTCACGGTAGTCTGATACTGTAACTGGGATCTGAATGAGTGACAGAATGGCTACCATGTTTGGAGCGTATCTGAAACTTTACCTTGGAGTTGAGATCTGTATGAGTAGCAGAATGACTTCCGTGTCTGGAGTGTATCTGAAACTGTAACTGGGATCTGAATGAGTGACAGAATGGCTACCGTGTTTGGAGCGTATCTGAAACTGTATCTTGGAGTTGAGATCTGTATGAGTAGCAGAATGACTTCCGTGTATGGAGTGTATCTGAAACTGTAACTGGGATCTGAATGAGTGACAGAATGGCTACCGTGTTTGGAGCGTATCTGAAACTGTATCTTGGAGTTGAGATCTGTATGAGTAGCAGAATGACTTCCGTGTATGGAGTGTATCTGAAACTGTAATTGGGATCTGAATGAGTGACAGAATGGCTACCGTGTTTGGAGCGTATCTGAACCTGTATCTTGGAGTTGAGATCTGTATGAGTAGCAGAATGACTTCCGTGTATGGAGTGTATCTGAAATTGTAACTGGGATCTGAATAAGTGACATAATGGCTACCGTGTTTGGAGCGTATCTGAAACTGTATCTTCCAACAGGTGATGAAGGAATTTGTGATGTTGATCGTAACTTCCAGCAGGTGATGAAGGAAGTTTTGAACGACCTTGAGATTGACATTCGAATGCCCCAAGTGATGATGAAGGAGACTTGCCCCAAGTTCACTGAACTTTTGAGAGATTTGTTGAAATCTTGACTGGACTGCCCCAGGTTAATTGAACTTTGAAAGATTTGTTGAAATCTTGACTGGACTGCCCCAGGTGTGCTGGATAGTGACATGTCATGCCCCTTTGTTGATAGGATATTTGTCAATGGAAGTGTCATCCTTTTTGAAGTGATTTTGCTCACTGAGAGGGCTTTCGTTCCTCTGAACATTCGCTGTATGAGTTTCTTCGCTGTCAAACAAATAAACATGTGCAAACAACGATATTCAAATGATGCAAAGTTTATGCTTGTCTCGAAGTTTTGAAAAATGCGTTTTTTAGCAGAAAACTTTTTATAAGACAAAATCAACACAAGATTTAGAGCAAAGCCTTACAGGAGTCTGGATACCTTTTGTAATAGTATGCTTTCGAACTAACCCATGCTTCAGTTAGGACTTTTGAAGGGTTGTAACGTGGCTTGGTTCACGGTTTAAGAAACAAAGGATAAAGGCTCAAAGTATATTTGTACCCACCCGCTCTTTGTGATGTTCTTCAATCCTAAACTCAGTTAATTGTGCGTCAAACTCTATTCGGATTTAGAACGACTTTTTGGTGATGGTTCACACCAATTGAATTTGGAGGGCAGTCATCCTCTCCTTTTTTCTTTTGCAACATTTTTCATGTTGTTGAGGATTTGTAATGACCTCGTTCTTTTGATTTATTATCCCTAACTTTTTCCTGACTGTTCCTATTTTCGAGATTACAGTCAGCGGGATGCCTCAGCTTTCTTAAGCCTCCTTTATAGGGTTTGGCTTAGTGGGCTTTTCTCTTTTGAGAGATTGACTGCCTATGAGATAAAGAACCATCACTGTCTTTTGGTTCCAAAGGAATGTTTTTGATGTCAATCGTCGTATTACGAACTGAGAGTTTGCGACTTCAATGCGCATTTTTTGAATTAACTGAGAGACTACCCTGCCCCAGGTTTAAATCAAAGGTTTCAATTTGTTTAGAACAGAAAAATCCTACTTCTTTGGCTCGAAGGGGTTGACTAGGGATTATCTTCCTTATAACTCCAGTGTTTGGGAATTGAAAGAAATGCCTGTACATCATCAGCAAGGTCTGTTCAAAAGCATACTGTATGAGATTATGGTATTGTTTCGTCATCCTCCCTCTAAAGGCTTGCAGCTTTTTATCAAGAGTTAAATATCATAAGGAAAGCATAAGAGTAGTGAAAACGAATGGATGAATTCAAGACAAACATATGCAATGCATTAATGAAACAGAGTTTGACATCAACAGATAATTGTTTGAATCACAAAAGAAATTACAACTTTGAAAATTCAAATGGAACAAAAGTCTCTCAGTTCGAGCTTTGTCATTTCAGGTGGAGAAACCCTTAACGAAAGATTTTCATCTCGCCATCTGGCATGAATCTCAGCACTCCAATGTCAATCAGATCTTGAATCTTGTTCTTCAAGGCCCAACAGTCGTCGGTGTCATGTCCCGGACTATAGGAGTGGTATACACAAAATGCATCGGGATGATAGCTAGGAGTGGAGGTATTGGGCTTCCTAATAGGATCCCTTAAAGCAGTCAGATTGACCTCCAACAAGCGTTCCAGTATTAGAGATGACGGTATGTCAGTCTCAGTGAACTGTCTTCCCGACGTATTTTGCTTACGCCGATTACCCCGTTGACGCTGACGAGGTTGTTGATGAGCTTGTGACCCTGAAGCAAGCTGAGGAGCTTTTCCTTTGTCTTCTTGTCTCAAAGGAGGTTGAATGATGACCTGATCTTCAACCCTTGGTGTTTGCCCCACTTGGTTGTTTTGAAGCAGCTTGTTGACAAGGACCCTGAGTTCTTCTTGTCTTTGAGCTAAGTCTTGAATGAGAGACATCTGGCCCACCAGCTGTCCCATCATCTGGATCTTCATTGTTGCCAACTCAATCTGCAGTCCTTCCAACTGATCATTCCTGATGCCTCCTGGATTCCCCAAGACCGTTCCCCTTGTGAGGAGAGATTTTACTTCTTCTTGCCCCTGGGACAGGTTCAAGAACATTTCTTGAAGTTGAGCATTTTGGTCCTGGATATCTTTGGCAGTCCTCTCTAGAGCCATCTCTACTGAAATAAACAGTAGGAGAATAAGGAAACCTGAAAAGGAAAAACTATTATGATGCAATGCATGATATGTGAATGCATGTTTTCAAGGATCTCTTGGGGTAAACACGAGAAAATGTTAGAGGTTGAACTTTGATCAACATCTATGATTGGAGAGCTTTGTATCGGTGGATGTCTTTCCACGAGAATCAAGCTCACCATGTCAAGTGGGTCATAGCCCCTGATTCAGGTTGTTGCACTTGATCTTTGATGGCATTTGTTTAGAGGAGAATCTTCTTGCCCCTTGGTAGACGTCTGGTTCAACGTGACCCTGCATCAAAAAAGACCCTCGAGATCCTTGAAATGATTATTGAAAATGCTATGGTATGATGTTATGATGTTATGTACATGTATGCAAAAGCAAGTAAGTGTATATACAGGTAATCATATTCACACAAAGCAAACAAGTCCTTAGGTTTAGGCTTGCATGGGGTTTGTAGGTAAGTACCCTCTTGAAGTTAGTTGGCTCATCCTGTCCTAGAAATAGAAACCGGGTTCTAAGGAGCTCAATATCACTGGATTATTTTCTATGTTCATTTTTTTGGTTTAGCCACTTAATTGGCGACCAAATTATTCCAAGAAAACAACCCTCAATGAGTGTAGTATCGAGTATCTACCAACTTCGGACTGCATCAAAGTCGGTCATCTCACTACCCCTAAAAAGGCTAAGATGGTCAATTAAAGTTCTAAGAGTTCGTTAGTGCTTCATGACATTGCTCAGCGGCCCCGTATTCTCCTTGACTACTCAAGGGCTACCGGTACTCACAAATATGTCACACTAACATAGCTTACTACTTCAACCATGTCAGTATACCCCGCACAGTTCCCTCACAGTTTTATTGCTATTTACCTAAAAAGGTGCCCCCAAATCCAGGTGTAGGATTTACAACAAACCCAAACAAGGACCCAAAAAGTAAAGCAATCAAAGCAATCAAAGCAAGTATGTAAAGGTGATCTAAACCCTAAGGTAACCCCACTTTTAGATTTTCCCCAGTAGAGTCGCCAGTTCTGTGATACGGTGGGAGAACTGACTTGAGGTTTTGCGTTTGTATTCGCACTTGTTCGGTTTAGCAAGAGTCGCCACCGACTTTTTATTTTATCCTAAGGAAAGGTTAAAAAGCACAGGAAAAACCTTTGAGATGTTTTCATGGGTTTGGGGGGTAGATTATGAAAAGGGAAGGTGCTAGCACCCTTTTCATCCATGGTTATCCATGGGCTCTTAGTTATTGGTTTTAGATCACTTGCCTTGATTTTCAATTGTTTGAAATGGTGCTTTGTGTGTGTGATTTTTGAAAATGTTTTGAAAAAGATGCCTTGTCTAGGCAACCATTGTAACAATTCTTTACTCGAATGTTTTACAAAGGTGTTTGTCTTTTTGAAAAGATGTTTCAATGTTTTTGAAAGTTGTTTTGAAAGTTGTATTGTGGAGTGTGTTTTGAAAGTAGGCAAGTGTGTTTTGCAAGTTTGATCAAGTAACTAAGAGTTGTCTACCCCTAAATTTACTCAAAGATCTTTCTCATGTTTTAACCCTTTTAACAGTGTTGTTTCACCATTGTATTTGGTGAACAAACTTATGTTAGGATGTTAACGGGACGGGCACGGGTCATCGTATATACCATGAATGCAATGGTGCCAAGTGTCTTTGGCGATTTTTCCTTTAAGGGACTATGACCATTTAGTTTAGGCAACTTCGAAAGCGTCATCGAGGGACTATGATCATTTGATTTGTTTTGTTTTGCCAAAGAAC
Source organism: Vicia faba (assembly GCA_948472305.1). Classification (NCBI taxonomy): domain Eukaryota; kingdom Viridiplantae; phylum Streptophyta; class Magnoliopsida; order Fabales; family Fabaceae; genus Vicia; species Vicia faba. Next base: position 437,969,000 of record OX451739.1, on the reverse strand, counting down.
TCAACATGCAAACATGGCCCATTTTTGAAGGCAACGAGTGGAGGAACCCTAGGGGTGCAAGTGTGAATTTGTGTATTTGATTGTCATGTATTTATCTTGTATTAGGTTATCTAGCGGTTGATTTTGAATCTTCGCATACAAACCCTAATTACTATACAGTATATAGAAAGCGATAAATTACGGGAATTTAAAGTCTAAGCTATTACAAATAAGTATCCGGGGATGGGGTACAAATGTTTACAAATGGGGATGAGTCTTATCAGGATAGTAGTGTCCAAATAATATTTACAACCAAATCGAATCGCATTCTTAATGTAAAATATAGCAATGTATAAGAATAAAAGAGAATCAAAAGGATTGTAAAATGTATGTGATTATTTACAAAGGATAAAAATGTTAACCTAATGTATTAAGTATTTTATTATTTATTTGTGTTTTTGTTAATTATGTATAAACAAAAGGTTTAATTAAAAAAGAAATATTTAAACTTAAAAAATCTATTTTTTGATATGTTTTTTTACTAATGTTTTATATACAAGGTTTAATGAAAAAAAAGTTTTATAGAGAAAATTGTTTAGACTTAATAAAATCTAGTATTTGTACATTTTAAGTGTGATAAAAAGTATTAGTAAAATTTTTACAAAGAGAAGTTAATGTATTATTTTGTTTAACAAAAATATTAGGAATTAAGTTATGAAAAGAAAATAAGGTGATAAAAATAAAATGGCGTTAGTTAAAAAAAAGGGTAAGAGATTTAATGGGCTTGGTGTTTGTTTGGCCCAAACAAAAGAAAACAAGCAGATTCAAAGAAAGGGGGTGTACACGCCTGAAAGAGGGGTAAGGCGCTAGAATCCAATGGGCTTAGGGTTTTGTTCTACGGGGCAGGCCCAGATGCATTACAACATTTTGTTGTTAGGGTTTGAATGTTTATCGCTCAGAATAGGGTATGCTTGGCTTAGAACGGCGCTGCTTCTCTATCTCCTTCCTCGTCTTCGTTCTTAAACAAAAGTTTCTGATGTCTCTCTCCGCCTCAGCTGCCAGAGCGCCATCTCCACTTCCTCCTCCTCATGGTTGCTCAGGCGGTGACAACAAGGTACCGGTTTCTGTTTTCATGTTTTAGGTTCTTTTTTTTGGATAGCAATCTTGCATGTTATTATTTCTATGTGTTCTGATCTTTATGTATTATTTTGGGCTTGTGTGAGGTGTAAAAAGAAAAGGGAAGAGGAAATTATACCTTTGGAGAGGACACGGAGGAGTGGACTGGAGGCGTCTCCGGTGGCCAGAGGCGTGGGACTGGTGATGCTAGCTTTGCTGGGCTCCCTGGTACTTTGTATCTTGCCTTTGTTAGGTTTTATGATGAGATTAAATTATGAAAACCCTATGATAGTTGTTTCTTTTCCTCTTCTGATTGCTTGACATGTTGGTTCTGAGTTGCCTTATTCTGAGATGCCTATTGTTGTGCTTCTGTTTAGCCTATGATGAACCTTGGTTCTGAGGCATTATTGGCTATTGATTTTCTTCCTCTCTTTTTGGTTTTCTTTGATGATTTCCAATGATTAATCAGTTCTGAGAATGTTTGTTGTTTCACTTCTGATTCTCTTTTTCTCTTTTGGACTGGGCTGGCTTTTCCTATGATGAACCTAGTTCTGAGGCGCCTAACTTTGTTGTTTGGATATTTGGGTGTTTGGATTTTTGAACAAAGGTTAGGGTTAGTGATGTTTTGACAGACTTGTTGGATACAGGCTTGAAGGGCTTGAAAGGCTTATCAGTTTGTGGTATAGATTTTGTTTGGGATGTCCTTGATGCAGGATGGTGTTAGGCTTTTTGGCTTGAGGTATTATGCAGGTTGTATGACTTTTTGGCTTGTGTTTACAGGCTTCATGGTTTGTTTTTGTAACAGGTTTCAGGCTACAAGGCTTGAGGTTACAGGCTTATTAGCTTGTATCTGGTTTTTAGCAGGTTGATATGCTTGGTGGTTTGTTGCTTGAAGGCAACTTTGTTTGTGTTTTTGATACAGGCTTAAGGCTTATGGTAGTTTGAAACAGGCTGGAGATTTATCAGTTTTCTTGTTTGTTTCTGTTATGTGTTTTAGGCAGGATTGTGGAGGTTTTGGTACTAAGTTGGTTTGTAGGCAGTTTGTAAGCTTTGGGAAAGGCTTCTGGTTACAGGCTTGTGTTTTGTTTATAGTTTGTAGCCTATATTCTTCTATGTGTTTCTGCCTCCTCTTTACAGTGTTCTGATTTGTTCTCTTTATCTCTAAGCCTGCCTGTAAGCCTATACTTCTCTCTCTCTTTTCTCTCTCTATCAGAAAAACATATTTTAATGCTTTACTATCCTTTTTCTGAAAAAGTGATGTCCTGGAAAATGATGATTAAAAGTGTTTTGCTTGCATTGTTAGCTTTGCTCTGCCTCTTGTACTTTCTTCTGCATCTTTCCAGATTTCCTGTATTGCTTTGATATCTTCTTTGTCAGTTTTGACAGTTTTTGGACAGTTTGGTTGACATTGTGACTTAGTTGGCCATTTTGACAATTTGGTTGCCTTTTCAGTTTGCAATTTGGTTTGGATTTATGTAGCTTGTCCCTTTGGCTATTTTGAACTGTGCAGCTTATTTGCCCATTTTAGTTTGCAATGTGGTTTGAAATTATGCAGCCTTGTTTTGGCATATTCAGTAGCTTTGTGCATTTCATATATTTGCAAGCATATTTCCCTTTCCCTCTTTGTGAACCAAGAGTCTTCTTGTGATTTGCAGAGAGGGCGAACAAACTGATTCCGGTCAACACTTTTAATGATGAGTTTTTTTGATTGACTGTCTGAGAATGCTCTTAATTTATCTGTGTTTGACTTCTTTTCTTTTTTTTTGTCTTTGCAGATAAAAATCAGTTGAGCAATGGGGAGCAGCAGTAGAAGATGAAGATTTCAAGCAATTTAGAATATAGTTTTATTTTATTTTAATCATTTGTAATAAACATTATTATAAATACTGTAAAAATTACTTGTATTTAAATAACACTTGTACCAATAATTAAAAATAAATAAAAGTCTTTTTGTCAGATATCTCTTTTAATTCTTCTGCATTTATTTATTTAATTACTTAAATTTCTTGAATTATAATAATTGGAAATTATCCAATAATTTTAACTTAGAAATTATAAATAATCAATAAACGTATGCGTTCCGAATAACCAAAAACATCGCGTAGTTAAACAAACAAACGTCCATATGTCCTTTATCTCACTGATCAAACCTAAACTTCAAACTCTCAATCAGAAGCTTCAACCCATATCCCAGAGTCAATTGAAAAGAACTGCAGAATCAATTCCTTCTGAGAATGCGCGCGCAAACCCTAATTCTTGATTTATTGTCAAAGAAACGTCCGCCTGATCAAACCCTGAGCCAAACTCAACCAAACCCTAACAATCTGCTTGAACTGATTCAAAATCAATGGAAACCCTAATAATCTGTTTGGACTGATTCAAAAAGTTAATGGAAACCCTAATTTTGTCTGACTGATGAGAAAAGTCTGTTTGACCGATTCTTAAGCCAATCTGAAAAATCAGGAAAAGCCCGAAGCTGTGATTCTTTGTGAAAAAGAGGGAGGGAAAATTTTGGGGTACAACACTTGGTAACTCTTCAAAAGAGCAAAGCTAAATGTAGGGAGGGGAACCAAGAATCCTAGTGTGATCTTGTTGTGAGTGAAACAACATGGTATGATGAAGGGATCTTACGGGCAAAAAATAGGGTACAACAGCTGCCCTTATTTGAGTTTCTTCTATCCGGAGATACGAAGGTTAAAAATCTTCGTGTCGACGCGATCTAAGATACTTAAATATAAAATAAACCTTATTTTTGGCCCTAAGATGCCATGCAAATGCTTATGCATATGAATGCATATGAACAGTACCAAAGAGACGCCAAGTATCATTGTGGATGCAACAAAAATAAAGAAACAAAGGAGCAACTCCACCAGGAAAATAAATCACTACTAGACCAAAAGAATTGAATCAGAGAGGAAGATAACAAGCATCGACGTTCACTACCGATGGTCTACCAAATTTCACTGAAGGAGGAAAGAGAATATCATATCACCACCGTTCACTGACGATGAACTTTCAATGTTCACTGAAGATAGCAAAAAGATAACAAACACCGACGTTCACTGCCGATGTTCTACCAACATTCACTGAAGGTAGAAAGAGAAAATATATCATATCACCGCCGTTCACTGAAGATGAACTATCAACGTTCACTAAAGATAGAAAAAAGATAATAACACCGACGTTCACTGACGATGTTCTACCAACATTCACTGAAGGTAGAAAGAGAAAATATATCATATCAAGTTTTCCCCAAAATTCTGGTGTTTCACCTAGAACGAGTATCAACTTCTTCTTTAACCAAGGAAATCTTCCTGGAAAAGTTCAAACATAACCTTTCTCAAATAAAGAGACTTGTTACTTATTGTCATGGAGAATTGCAAAAAGAAATGACTTTCTGGGGATAGAAATATGACTTCCCGGGGAAAGGTCACGATATTCCTGCTGAGGAGATAAAGTCTTCTCGTGCAAAATAAATGCACAAACTAAAACTAAAAATTTTCAGAAATACAAAGTAAATAATATTGTCATGCAACCATAGATTCAAATCAGAAATAAACTGGAGCAAGATAGCCAACGAAGATACATCCTTTAAGAAATAAACTCAAAAGGGAAAACCGAGTCCATCTAAGCAAGGAGCGTTGTAGGAAGGCCAGAGCAAAATGTCAATGAGCAATGATTTGTCAATTTTATCCATGCATGATGTATGTATGAATGTATGAGTGCTATCGTGCGTATGCTGGTAAAACAGATACACAATCAGTAGGAACAAACAAACAAAACCACCTCAAGTACTAACAACACTTGGCTAAACTTCAACCAGAAAGATCATTCCAAGAAAGGTAAAGGCCAACTGCGGAAACCAAACTTATTTCCTGCCTTTAACTTTACTAAAGAGAAACATAATTCGGAGGTAGACAAATTAAACAGATACCGAGATAAAACATCCTTCTTCCAGCTTCATTTGAGAAACTAGTTTTTTTCAAAAGCAACATGCCTACTAGAGATTGCAAGACCAACCTCAAATAAAGCAGACTGACACCGAAACAATCAAACATCACTGGGGAATTCAAGCCTACCTCCCTGGAGAAAGATGCGGATTGAAACTTTACATCATGAAAACTTATTCCAACAAAAGATGCCTTGGGATAGCCTTCTCGGGGAATCAAGAAGTCAACATTATAGAAAGAGGTCAAACTCATGGGTATTTTAAATCAAACCCAGCGCTTGGCGGGTGAAAACCCAAAGGTTGATAATAATTTCAACACTTCTTAGAAAAGATATTGCCATGGTCTAGTTGCCTGGGAAATAAATACCAATAATAATACCAATACTGCAGAAAGAGCGACATCTCATCACACCAAGGGAATAAAACCTTTCATCATATGAGGGAAGACTTCACTGGGGAATCTGGGACAGAGGCTTCTAACCATGCAAACCTAAAATCAAACATGAACCAAGACCTGACTGGGGACAATGGGATCACAAATCCAATACTGCACCTTACACCGATTGGTATCGTCTTTAACTATCTGAGAAACATACAAAGATCATGCACATACCAGCAAAATAACTTGAGAGATCCTTCATGAAGGAAGTAAGTCTTCTCAAAACAACCGAAGTTTTTTCATTCCTGGGATCACCATTTTTTGTTGTCATTGTGTCATCACAAATCTCAAAGTAAATTGAATTGTAAAGATCTCTTCTTTTTTTTTAAAAGTCAATTTTTCTTTTTAATCTTTTTGCTTTGAAAGTTATCATCATTAATAAATGGAGTCTTTGCAAGCTAAATAAAATAAGAACACAAAGAATTGGGTAAAAGCTCGAATTTCAATAATAGAATGGTAGTCTACGAATGGCGAGACTCCATGGATGATTACAAAGTTTGGAAAATGGTAATACATAATGGAAAAGATACATTGAGATACAATTACCACTATCCTCCCTAGAAACCTTTGAAATCCTGAGCAGCAACTTTTGTTGAAGTATGGTGAGGATCCGAGAAGATTGTTGCTTCAACGATCAAGTCTTGTCTGACACAGTTACTTGCCAAGAAAAATCCATAACTTTTACCTAAGCTGCCCTTGCAGGTTTTCAACTTAGCGATAAATTTATTCTGTTTATGTCTCTAATTTTTGCCTAGACCGCCCTTTAGGGTTTTCGGCCTACCGAGACGCTCCTTTTTGCCTAAGCCGCCCTTTCGGTTTTCAACTTAGCGAGCTGTTTTTTTATTTATTTTTTAGGCGAAGTATTTCTTGACTGCGTCAGCATTCATGGGACGTGGGAACTCCTCGCCATCCATAGTTTCAAGAATTAATGCACCACCAGAGAAGGCTTTCCTGAAAAAATACGGGCCTTCAAAATTGGGAGTCCACTTGCCCCTAGAATCAGTGTTGAAAGACATGATCTTCCTGAGCACGAGGTCGCCTTCTCTGAATTCACGAGGTTTGACCTTTTTATCAAATGCTTTCTTCATTATTCTCTGATATAACTGTTTATGACATAAAGTTGTCATTCTCTTTTCCTCAATCAAATTCAATTGGTCAAACTTGTTCTGGACCCATTCAGCCTCTGTCAATTTGGTTTCCATTATCACACGCAACGAGGAAATCTCTACCTTGACCGGGAGTACAACTTCCATTCCATACACCAGGGAGAACGGGGTTGCTCCTGTTGAAGTGCGAACAAATGTTCGATATCCATGCAAAGAAAAAGGGAGCATTTCATGCCAATCCTTATAAGTAACAACCATTTTTTGGATAATTCTCTTGATATTCTTATTAGCAGCTTCAACAGCCCCATTCATCTTTGGCTTGTATGGAGATGAATTGTGATAGACAATCTTGAATTCTTCACACACAGTTCTATCATCATCTTGTTGTTCAAATTCGAGCCATTGTCGGTGATGATTCTGCTCGGCACACCATACCGGCATATAAGATTATTTTTGATGAAACGCATAACCACCTGTTTGGTAACATTGGCATATGAAGCAGCCTCTACCCATTTGGTGAAGTAATCAATTGCTACCAAGATAAAACGGTGCATATTCGAAGCTTTGGGTTCTATCATCCCGATCATGTCTATACCCCACATAGAGAAAGACCATGGGGAGGAAATCACATTGAGAAGTGTCGGAGGCACATGAACCTTATCTGCATAAACCTGGCATTTATGGCACTGCTTTGCAAATTTGTAACAATCAAACTCCATTGTTAGCCAATAATAACCCGCCCTTAGCATCTTTTTAGCCATTGAATGTCCATTAGCATGAGTGCCAAATGAACCTTCATGAATCTCATGCATTAACATGTCTGCTTCGTGTCTATCCATGCATCTGAGCAAGACCATGTCATAATTTCTCAGTGTCTTTCTATCTTTCCTCGACGCGCCAATCGGGTATTCCCGAGTCTGAATAAAATGCTTGATATCATATGTTGTACCCCAAAATTTGCCCTCCCTTTCTTCAGGAAACCATCTTGAATTTTCAAAGTCCCTCTGAAACAAATCCAAGTCCTGAGTTATCCTTTTGCCCAAGCAAGCCAATTACAAGAGCAAGATGATCTCACGAACTCCAAAAACAACGCTTTTATCTTGAGAAAAATCAAATTCTAAGTACTTAGAACGTTTCTCTAAAATGAGTGTTTAAGAAAAAAATCAGCGCTTCAGAACTTCTGGACCCATTCCAGAATAAAAACGGTCAGAAGTTGCAAGCTTGGCTCAGCGTGGTCAGAAGTTGGCTTTTCAGCAGCTACATCAGTTCAATCAGAAGTTGTAAACGTGGTTCAGTATGTAAGCCTCAAACAAAACATGCCCCTTCAGCAGTTACACAAGCTCAGTCAGAATTTGCTAAAGGAATGCAAGAGAAGCAGGGAAATTTGAAGGCTCCTTCAGAACCTGTTGAATTCAGAAGATGAAAAGGTCAGAAGAATGGGTGTTACGCTGATACAGAATCTCTAAGCCCAGATGGTCCAGAAGTAAATCCAAGGAACGTACCAGAAAACCAGGAGAATCTCCAGAGCTTACTAAGACAACAGGTAGCCAAGGCCAGAGCATGGTTTACGCTGCTGATTCAGCATTGGTTTCCATTACCAGAATATTGATGTTGATAGGTCTTATCACCATTTAATGCCCATTAATGCTTCCAACCACTCCTGAACATTCACATGTGGCTTGGAAAACACTTTTGTGCAGATTCTGGCATGGGTCTACACGCCACCGCCCACTTCAGAGGTCACTTCTCCCCAATCTACGCCTGCTGCTGCAGCCTAGGCTGAAAGCTATCTGTTATCACAACTTCCCAGGAATTTCTGTCAAAGAACAAATTCAAACTCTGTTGGCGCTTTAATGTTCAAAGCATCCACAAGAACTTTGCCTATAAATAGAGAGTCTTCACCACTGCAAAAGGCGTTCAAGAAAAAGAAACAGAAACTGCTAAGTGAGAAACAGAACTCCTAGCAACACAGCATTCTGAAACTCTGCCAAAATCTCCAGCTTTGTTTCATAACTTTGAGTTTCTCACCTTCAAACTTCATCAAATATCCAGTTTTTCTGTAAACCAAAGACACCCTCTCCAAACTTCTGACCCTACATACGTATACACCTTTACTTCCCCTTTTCAAAGAAAATCTGTCCAGAACACCACCAGAGCCAAAAGCTAACTTTCACCCACAAACTTTCCCAACAGTCAGGTAAGCACCTGCTGACCCTCATCACGCTGTTAAGCATCATCAGCTGTGCATATTCAAATAAACATAATGTAAATATCATGTTGTTGCTGTTTATGTTCTGAGGATTTTCATACCTCAGAACGTTCTGAGCCAGTATAGGATTTGCCTGTGACCTTGGTGGTTCTGACCTCTGAAACATTTCTTGTATTTGCTGGATCTGTTCCAAATATGTTTCCTGTTTTGTGGAGTAACAACAGGATTGCAGATGTTCTGATTAGTACAGGGAAAAGCCAAGTGCTGACTTTGACGTTAGCACATCTGAAGCCTGTTTTGCTGTCAATGATATCAGAACCTCTGAGAGTTATTGCCTTTTCAGCAGAATCAGAACTTCTGGTTTCTCCACTAACAAACTTCTGTCTTGCAGCACAGGGAAATCAGAACTTCTGATTTCCCCACTAACAAGGTTCTGTTTTGCAGGTGCCAGAGTCAGAAGTTCTGACTCATCCAGTTTCACTAACAGGTTGATCATCTGGCAGCGGATCTGAGTCAGAACTTCTGATGACCTCCCAGCAGCGCGCGGGCTCCCTCTCTCTCTCTCTCTATATCTTGTTTTTTGCTATTTTCTTTTTTGTCTATTTTTCTCGTTGAACCCCCCATGTACAAATGTGTATCCCCTCCCCTAATTGTTGTAATAGCGTAGGATTTTATATTTCCGCTTCTTATTGCTAGTAATTAGGACGTGTATGGCAAGATAAAATCAATGAAATAGAAAAACCTAATTCAAAGAAAAAACTCTTGTATGCAATAAAACACACTTGCACACTAACACCCCTAGGGTTGCATCCACTTGTTGCCTTTCAAAATTGGGCCATATTGCATGTTAGGTCTCTTTGCGCAAAGCAATACAATCAAATGATCATAGTCCCTCGATGACGCTTTCGAAAGTTGCCTAAAATGATCAAGTCCCTTTCAAAGAAAAATTGCCCAAGGATATTTAGCACTATTGTAATTATGGTCTAAACGATGACCCGCGCCCGTCCCTTTCACAACCTAACACAAGATTGTCCACCAAATTCAATGGTGGAACAAAATTGTTAAAAGAGTTAAAACATAACAAAAATCTTTGAGAACTTTAGGGTAGATCGCTCTTAAGTACTTGTCAACTTGCAAAACAAAAACACTTGCCTGTTTTCAAACCACACCTCACAACACTTTCAAAACAACTTTCAAAAACAAATGAAAACCTTTTCAAAAGACATACATCTTTGTATACATCCCCACATGGATCATTACAAAGGTTGCCACCACATTGGCTTCTTTTTAAAACATTTTCAAACCCACACACACAAAGCACCATTTCAAACAATTGAAAAAGGCAAGTGATCTAAGCAAGTAACTAAGAGCCCATGGATAACCATGGATAGAAAGGGTGCTAATACCTTCCCTTTCTATAATCTACTCCCCGAACCCAAGAAAAATCTCAAAGGTTTTTGCTGTGCTTTTTAAACATTTCCTTAGGATAAAATAAAAAGTCGGTGGCGACTCTTGCTCAACCGAAACATTTGCGAATACAAACGTAAAACAATAGTCAGTTCTCCCACCGTATCACAGAACTGGCGACTCTGCTGGGGATAATTTTAAAAGTAAAGTAACCTTAGGGCTTAGATCACCCTCTTGCATGACAAATTGTTTGAATTGTTTGCTTTACATTTTGACTCTCTTGTTTGGGTTTGCAATCCTACACCCGGATTTTGGGAAACATTCATAGATAGCAATACGTTGTGGAAACTGTGCGGGGTATACCGACACGGTCGAAGCAATAGCTATATTAGTGCGACATATTTGTGAGTACCGGTAACCCTTGAGTTCAATCAAGGAGAGTACGGGGCCGCTGAGTGATGTCACTAAGCACTAATGACCTAGAACCTTACTTGACCATCTTGGCCTTTTATTAGGGGTAGTGAGATGACCGGCTTTGGTGCAGTCCGAAGTTGGTAGATACTCGATACTACACTCATTGAGGGTTGTTTTCTTGGAATATTTTGGTCGCTAGTTAAGTGGCTAAACCAAAACAATGAACATTGAAAACAATCCAATGATATTGAGCTCCTTAGAACCCGGTTACTATTTATAGGACAGGTTTTTAAGCCAACTACACTCAAGAGGGTACTTACCTATGAAACCCCCATGCAAGCCTGAAACTAGGGTTTGGTGTGATTTGTTTGTTTTGTGCATGCATCATAAACATCATAAAACATCATATGCATTCACTAACCATTTCAAGGGTTTGGATCTTCATCTTTGTTCCTGTTTTGTAGGTCATGGAAATTCCTCGCAGAAACACCATTCAAGTCAACCTTGTGAGAATCTCTCCTCAACTCAAGGAGCTCACCTCAAGAATTCTGGAAAGTTCATCCTTCAGTGAAAAACATGGTAGACTGCTCAGCCTAGTCAACACCAACATTGAAGAAGATATGATGAAAGTGCTATTCCAGTTCTTTGACCCTCTTCACCACTGTTTCACTTTCCCTGATTACCAGTTGGTGCCCACTTTGGAGGAGTTTTCTCAACTCCTGAGAATTCCTATCCTTAATCAACTACCCTTCAACGGTACGGAAAAGGAACCCAAGCCGGAAGATGTTGCTCGAGCATTACATCTACAACCATCCGACATCAAGGGGCATTGGGAAACCAGAAGCGGCGTCAAAGGATTCTTAGCAAAATTCTTGTTTGAGAAAGCACAAGAATGTTGGAATTCATTGGACCTACAAGCCTTTGAAGAAATTATGGCACTCCTTATCTATGGGTTGGTCTTGTTCCCAAATCCTGACCAATTGATAGATGTCAACACCGTCAAAATCTTCTTGTCCAGAAATCCAATACCAACATTGCTTGGGGACATCCTTCACTCATTTTACACATGAACAATGAGAAAGAGGGGTGTTCTCATGTGCTGTACTCCTCTCCTTGCAAGGTGGTTTATTTCGCACCTTCCACAATCTGTCTTAAAGAATGACCAAGGCTCAAGGTGGTCCCAACGGTTGATGACTCTTACTCACTCTGATGTACATTGGTGTTCTCGGTCCAGAGAAAATGTCATCATCGTCGACAGTTGCGGAGAATTTCCTAATGTTCCTTTACTTGGAATTAGAGGAGGTATCACCTACAACCCTTGCCTAGCTTTGAGGCAATTTGGATACGCACGGAGGGATGGCCCTCATGACATGTTGATTCCTGACCTAGTGTTTGACTTCGACAACGATGAGCAAGGACTTCGCCAAAGATTCATCAGAGCTTGGGGAAAACTCAACAAGGTTGACAGCAAGACTCTGGGACACAAGAACTCCATCCCTCTTGAGCCTTATCTCAAGTGGGTACGAGCCCGAGCCCAAAGTTTGATGATGCCTTATCCTCATGTTCTCCCTGTGATTAAAGAGCCCGTCAAGGAAGGAGAGGTTCCCTACACCATCCTACATCCAGACATGCCTACATCGTGGGAGGAAATGCAGAAAAGTTGGATTCAGCTCAAGGAAGAACGAAATACTTTTGAAGCTAGCTTCTACGCCAGTGAGAAGAAGGTTCTAGACCTTACCCGCCGACTCCATGAGCAAGAGGCCCTCAACACCTACATTGCGCCAAAGAGGATGCGCAATGTCTTTTTACCTTGAGAAGTTATTTTGTAATATTTGGCCCATGGGGCATTTATGTACTGACAAATTTCTTCTTATTAATATGACGTGTGTTCTTCTTTGTCTGAAACAATTTTGAATGTCCTAAATCCTTGAATGCATTGCATACATAAGCATACCATTCATCATGTGCATAAGCAGGTCTCATTCCAGGTTTCCTTATCTGTCTACTGTTTATGTCAGTAGGATGGATCTCGAGCAAACAGTCAAAGACCTACAAGCTCAAAATGCACAATTCCAGCAACTCCTGATGACCTTGGCTAAGGGTCAGGAGGATATCAAGACTCAATTGGGGAACAAAGACCCAGTGAAAAAGAAGAAAAAAAGACTCGGGATGGCTACCTTGGGGAGAAGATTTGACGGAGAAGCCCGAAGAGTGCTTGAATTTCCTCCTATCTCTGATGAGGGAACCAGCAAAGGAGGTGGAGCTGCGGTACCTTCCGAGTCTGATGCGGAAGAAGAGGAGGTCGAAGAGGATGAAGATTATACTGATCAACAATACCCTCCAGCTGATGATAAATACAAAGGGCTAGAAGACAGGTTGGCCGCCATGGAGCTACAAAGAGTATCGGGTTTGGATTTTGAAGACTTGGGTTTGGTTGCCGGGATTGTGATTCCCCCAAAATTCAAAGTGCCAGTGTTTGTAAGGTATGATGAGATGTCCTGTCCCAAGATGCATCTCAGGTCCTACGTGAGAAAGATTCAACCCTATACGGCAGATAAAAACCTTTGGATTCATTTCTTTCAAGACAGTCTTTCTGGAGCTCAGTTGGAATGGTTTTATCAGCTAGAGGGAACCAGCATTCGAAATTGGGAAGATTTGGCCACCGCTTTCTACAAACAATACCAATACAATTCTGACCTTGCCCCTACTCGTACCCAACTTCAGGGTATGTCGCTGGGAACAAGCGAGGGATTCAAGGAGTACGCACAAAAATGGAGGGATTTGGCTGGCAGGGTGCAGCCTCCTTTAACCGATCGTGAACTTGTTGATATGTTTCTAGGGACCCTATCTGGGCCATTTTTCAATCATCTGATTGGTAACTCTTCCGCGGGGTTTACCGATTTGATCTTAACGGGCGAAAGAATAGAAGCTGGCATCAAGTCAGGAAAGATTCAGAAGGGTGTTGCTGCAAGTACTGAGAAGAGGCCTTTTAAGAAAGAATCAAGTGCCGTCTATGGTCCTAGAAGACAAGTCAAGCCAAAAAGTCGCCAAGCCGTCAATGCTCTGGTCATTTCAAAACCTGTTGCTGCTCCTCAGCGGTACAATCAACAAAGAGGTGAAAGGCCCAAGAGGCAGTATACTCGGTTGAGTATGACCTTGTCACAAATTTTACCCCAATTATTATCAACCAACCTGGTGACCACCAAAGAAGCTCCTAAAGTCGTGAATACTGCATCTCCTAAGTATAACCCAAATGCCCGTTGTGCTTATCATTCTGATAGCCTCAGGCATACTACTGATGATTGCTGGGCCTTGAGAAACAGAGTGCAAGATCTTATTGATGCAAAGGAAATTCAGTTTGAAGCGCCTGAAAGACCGAATGTTGTAACTGCTCCTATTCCCCAGCATAGAGTAAATGCCATTGAAGAAGAGTTGTATGCTGTTTCAGTGAATGATGTTGCTACCCCTCTGTTGACTGTTAAAAGGAACTTACTACTAGCCGGTTTATTTCCGGGTTGTAGTAAGGGTTGCCTCCTGTGTGCTGTTATCCCTACCAGTTGTCCACTGCTGAAATCAGGCATCCAAAGCCTGATGGATAGCAAGGAAATTCTGTTCAAGAAAACTGCTGTTCCGTTTGTTTCCGTTGAAGAAATATCTGTTGTCACAATTTACAATCCTGCCAAAGCTCCCATGAAGAAACCAGTCCAAATTATGTCTGTGGCACCCATCACTATTACTGTTCTGGGGCCTCTCCCCTATGAGTCTGATAAAGCGGTCCCATGGCATTATGGGGCCGACATGTATGTGCTTGGAGTGAAGCAAGAATTCAACACCAACACCAATACCAGTAACATCACTAGTCCCGCCAAGATTACCCGCAGTGGCAGGCTCTTCTCGCCTGACATTGCACCGCCAGTTATCCGAAAACCTCTCACCATCACACCCGCAAGTGTGCATGTTCCAATTCAAGTTCCTGTGTCTACTACTGCCGCCGAGTCCTCTGATACTCGGGGCAAAGAAGTTGCTACCGATTTGCCTGCCAGGACGGAGGCACCAAAAAAGACTGCTGTAGAAGCCTCCCAACAAGAAATGGAGGAAATTCTTAAAATCATCAAAAAGAGTGACTTTAACGTTGTTGAACAGTTGGGGCATACTCCCTCCAAAATCTCTATGCTATCATTACTGTTATTCTCAGAGGCCCATGCAAAAGCCCTGATTTCATTTCTGAAAACGGCCCACGTACCGCAAGAGACCTCCGCGGACCAATTCACCGACTGTGTGGCTAATTTGACAGCTGACAATGGCTTGGGGTTCTCAGATTCTGACCTCACCCCCAAAGGGAAAAATCACAATGATGCCCTGCATGTTTCCATAGAATGCAAGGGCACTACTCTCGCACACGTGTTAGTGGATACCGGCTCTTCCCTGAATGTTTTGCCTAAGAAGGCATTGGATCGCTTGGATTATGAGGATTTGGAATTAAAGCCTAGTAACATCATTGTTAGAGCCTTTGACGGTTCTAAGAGGATGGTGCATGGCGAGGTAGACATTCCTATTCGTGTGGGTTCCCAAGTCTTTGACTCAACGTTCTATGTAATGGATATTCGCCCATCTTACTCCTGCTTATTGGGTCGACCCTGGATTCACAAGGCTGGGGCAGTAACCTCCACTCTACACCAAAAACTCAAATACCCTGTCAAAGGGAAGATTGTTAATGTGCAAGGTGAGGAGGAATACATGGTTAGTCACTTGAATTCATTCCGGTATATCGAGATGGACGGGGAGTTTATTGAAACCCCCTTTCAGCATTTTGAGGAAGTACCTCCAATTTTGGCATCAGCTGAAGCAGTGGCTGAAGAAGACTTTCCGTTGAAGATGGCGTCCTTGAAGGATGCCCGGACTGTAATCGAGAAAGGAAATTATGCGAACTGGGGTCAGCTTCCTGACTTCACTCAAAAGAACGACAAGTTTGGGCTAGGCTTTACTGCAGAGGCTCAGAGGGCTGTGCGCAAGGAAAAGATCAAGTTGGCTCTAGTGTTTATCACCAGTCCAAGGGTGAATGCTATTGAGGAGGATGTAGAGGAAGCAGAGTTTGACAGTTGGATCTACCCGACTACCAGCAACGGACCAAGCAACTGGACGGCAAAGGATTTTACACCTATCACATTTGTCACGCAGTAATTAACTCTTTTGATTTTCAATTTGTAACAAACAATGTGTTAAAACTTTTATTGGCTCGATGTCCTACCCGGGGCATCGTAGCTCCATTTGTGAGGGCTTTTTGTATGACATTTCCATATATCATCAATCAAAACATTGGAAGTTTGTTGCATTTCAAATCTTGTGCTCTTTTCTTTCTGTGTTATATATTGCAAAACGGCTATATTTACACACACTCACTTATACAGGTTTCAATCCACTCTGGATCTCACTGGTAACAGCTCTGCTACCACCAGTTATGACTTCGAGAATCCGATCAACTTGGCCGAAGACGAAGGTGAAGATGATTGTGAAGTGCCTGGTGAACTCGCAAGACTGCTACTCCAGGAAGAGAGGGCTATTCAACCACATGAAGAGCCGGTGGAAATAATTAACCTGGGTACGGAGACAGATAGGAAAGAGGTCAAGATTGGGGCTAATCTAGAGCTCAGCGTGAAGCAACGATTGATCCAGATGCTACACGATTGCATGGAGGTATTTGCCTGGTCCTATGAAGATATGCCTGGTTTGGATGCCGACATTGTAGTTCATCACCTGCCAACCAAGGAAGACTGCCCTCCGGTAAAGCAAAAAGTTCGCCGCATGCGCCCAGAGATGTCTGAAAAGATCAAGACTGAGGTTATGAAGCAATTCGATGCCGGATTTCTAGCAGTAACTTCTTACCCTCAGTGGGTTGCCAATGTGGTGCCAGTGCCGAAGAAAGACGGTAAAGTCAGAATGTGTGTTGACTACAGGGATTTAAACAGGGCAAGCCCCAAGGATGACTTCCCCTTACCTCACATCGACGTTCTTGTTGACAATACTGCCCAACACAAGGTTTTCTCCTTCATGGATGGTTTTTCAGGGTATAATCAGATCAAGATGGCCCCGGAAGATATGGAAAAGACTACCTTTGTGACTCAGTGGGGCACCTTCTGTTACAAGGTCATGCCGTTCGGATTGAAAAATGTTGGGGAAACCTATCAACGTGCCATGGTTGCTTTATTTCATGATATGATCCATCATGAGATTGAGGTATATGTTGATGACATGATTGCAAGGTCTCAAACTGAGGAGGAGCACCTTGATCATCTGAGGAAGCTATTCGACCGACTGAAGTTATATAAGCTGAGGTTAAATCCCAACAAATGCACCTTTGGGGTGAGGTCCGGAAAATTGCTAGGTTTCATTGTAAGTGATAAAGGTATTCAGGTGGACCCTGCCAAGGTAAAAGCCATACAAGAGATGCCAACTCCAAAGACAGAGAAAGAAGTCAGAGGCTTCCTAGGACGACTGAATTACATTGCCCGATTCATCTCACATCTAACTGCTACCTGTGAGCCAATCTTCAAATTACTGAAGAAAGATCAAGTAGTACGTTGGAACGATGAATGTCAGGCTGCCTTTGAAAAGATAAAGGAATATCTCCAAGAGCCACCCATTCTTATGCCGCCAGTGGAAGGAAGACCTCTGATACTATATTTGACAGTACTTGACAATTCAATGGGGTGTGTGCTGGGACAGCATGACCAGTCTGGCCGAAAAGAGCATGCTATTTATTACTTGAGAAAAAAGTTTACCGAATGTGAGTCTCGTTACTCACTGCTTGAGAAAACTTGCTGCGCTCTAGTATGGGCTGCTCGCCGGCTGAGACAGTATATGCTGACTCACACTACTCTATTGATTTCAAAGATGGATCCCATCAAGTATATATTTGAAAAGCCTGCTCTGTCTGGGAGAATAGCAAGATGGCAAATGATCTTAACAGAATATGATATCCAGTATACAACTCAGAAAGCAATTAAAGGAAGTGTACTGGAAGATCATTTGGCACACCAACCCGTGGACGATTACCAATCATTGAACTTTGATTTTCCGGACGAAGACATCATGGTGATAACTGACTGTGAAGTACCTGGACCGGATGAAGGACCTGAGGAAGGATCTCGTTGGTCTATGCATTTTGACGGAGCCTCCAATGCTTTGGGAAACGGCGTCGGCGCTGTAATCATATCTCCCAAAGGAACTCATACTCCACTCACCGCCCGATTGTGTTTCAACTGCACCAACAACATGGCAGAATATGAGGCATGTATCATGGGTCTACAAGCTGCAATCGACTTAAGGGTCAAATTTCTGAGTGTCTTCGGAGATTCCGCTCTCGTGATCAATCAGATCAAAGGCGAGTGGGATACGAAACACCCAAATCTTATTCCTTACAAGGAGTATGTGTTGACCTTGCTTCCCCACTTTGAAGAAATAACTTTTGAGCACTTCCCAAGAGAGGAGAATCAGCTAGCGGACGCACTGGCTACGATGTCTTCAATGTTCAAGGTAAAATGGGACAATGAGGCTCCCCGGATCATTATTTGGAAGTTGGACGAACCGGCATACTGCTGCGACCTTGAGGCCGAGAAGGCAACTGAAAAACCCTGGTATCATGAGGTGAAGAGGTACTTGGAAGCTCAGGAATACCCTGAAGATGCATCTATCAATGACAAGAAGTTCATGAGGAGGTTTGCGGCAAAATTCTTCCTCAGCAACGGCATCCTCTACAAATGGAATCATGATTTAACTCTACTACGTTGTGTGGATAAGGCTGAAGCAGAGAAAATCATGATAGAACTGCATGAAGGTACATTCGGAACACATTCCAGTGGACACACCATGGCAAAGAAAATCCTTCGAGCAGGGTACTTCTGGTCCACAATGGAAGCCGATTGTTACCAACATTCTCGAACTTGTCATAAATGCCAGATCTATGCTGACAAGGTGCATATTCCTCCCGTTCCTCTAAACGTCCTGACGGCACCTTGGCCTTTTGCAATGTGGGGCATTGATATGATCGGTGAGATCCGACCGACGGCATCCAATGGGCATCGCTTCATCTTGGTGGCGATCGATTACTTCACGAAGTGGGTTGAGGCAGCTTCCTACGCAACGGTAACCAAGAGCGTCGTGGCACGTTTCATCCGGCATAATCTGATCTGTCGATATGGCGTCCCGGAAAGAATCATCACGGACAATGGTACCAACCTCAATAACAAAATGATCACTGAACTCTGTGAACAATTCAAGATACATCACCACAATTCTTCTCCCTACCGGCCAAAGATGAATGGGGCTGTAGAAGCGGCGAATAAGAATATCAAGAAAATTGTGCAGAAGATGACAGTGACCTATAAAGATTGGCACGAGATGTTACCGTTCGCTCTTCACGGGTACCGTACCTCAGCAAGAACGTCAACCGGGACAACTCCTTTCTCCTTGGTCTATGGCATGGAGGCAGTCCTGCCAATTGAAGTCCAGATACCCTCTCTCCGGATAATGAAGGATGCAGACTTGAATGAGGATGACTGGATCCAGACTCGACTTGACCAATTAAACCTAATTGACGAAAAGAGGCTCACCGCTATCTGTCATGGTCAGACGTATCAAAAACGAATGATCAGGGCATTTAACAAGAAGGTCAGACCACAAGAGTATCAGGTTGGGGACCTGGTAATCAAGCGCATCATCCTTCCTCAAAGTGATCCCCGGGGCAAATGGACCCCTACTTACGAAGGGCCATTTGTGGTTAAACATGTGTTCTCAGGAGGAGCCATGATCCTAACCACCATGGATGGTGACGACCTTCCTCACCCCGCCAATGCAGACATAGTGAAAAGATACTACGCATGAATAAAAGACCCGCTAGGTTGACATACCTAGGCAAAAATAAGGGCTTCCCGGAGAACCAAAAGGGTTCGGGCAAAAATAAGGGATGAAATAAAAAAATCTGTATACCCGGCAAGTCGAAAACCTGGAAAGGCGGCTTGGGCAAAAATGGGTATCCCGGTGGACTGAAAACCCGAAAGGGCGGTCCAGGAAAAAGTTAGGGATAAAGCGTAACACTATGTCTCATTGGATCACTTCGCATCCGGAATTCGGCATCAACTGTCTGGCTCAGATTTCGGCATCGACCAATCAACTTCATTTTCAACTAGGTAGAAAAGCGATGAGACGCTTGGGGACATAAAGGCGATAGCAGAGTTGGAACCCAGTGGGATTGTTCACATAACTGTTTTGTTTTCAAAATTGTAAATTCTGTGTTATTCGGCGGCGTCCTCTTACTAGGATGACAGCCTCTTGTACAATAGCGCCTTTTCACAGGCAAAATTCAAATCAATACAAAGTCACTTGTCATACAAATTGCCATTGTTTTTCCTTTTTCTGTTTTGTCTTGCGAAGAACGTCCAATGTTCATTTTTGATATATGCATTTGGCATTAAATTGCTGATTCATAAATATTTACAAAAGATTAATTACAGGTGACATCAGGAACAGGGGCAATGTAAGGTTGTCTGATGCAGTCTGTTTGCTTTGTCCGCCAAGGTACCAAGGTGAGTTTGGCTGAAGAATGTAACCAGGGTACCTTCCCTTCCCGCAGATTAAGACAAGATTCCGTAATGCTTTTCCCAAGCGGAGTTGACTCCCCGTCAATCCTGAAAAGGCACAACTTTCCCCGGCAGGTCTTAAAGCTTATCCCCAGTAGATTCTGGAAGCTTGTTCCCTGCAGAATACGGACGTCTCTCCCGAGCTTTATTCAGAGTTATTCCTCACAAGGGCTTATAACTGGGTTATCCTCAGCTAATCGCCACGGAAGATCGCCCTCAACAAAGTTTTTTCAATCCCCAGCGGAGTTTATCTTTCAATCCCCAGCGGAGTTTATCTTTGGTATCCCCAGCGGAGTTTATCTTTGGTATCCCCAACGGAGTTTATCATCATTATCCCCAGCGGAATTCATCATTGAAGTCGTCCTCAGCAGGCCTCTCATCAAAAACTTCAGCAGAATATCTCTTCCACAAAACAATTCCCCGGCCAATTGTCAAGGATTTATTTTCCTAAGGCGAAAATACATTCATAAACATTTCACTTACATACATGATAAAGTACATACAACGCTGTCTCATGTTAAAACATCATGCATATCATACATCATGACATTGCATACAACTTATGTTTTGCCTTTTCAGGGAAAAAGACAATCCCAAGGACAACTTCCTTCAACTGTCACAAATTCCAGATTCGATACCTGTATCTAGCCAGGGCATATCTGAGAGTGATCAGTTTCCAGACTCGATTCCTGTATCTAGCCAGGGCACGTCTGAAGAGTTCGAAGATTCGATTCCTGTATCCAGCCAGGGCACATCTATCAACTACAACATTTCCAGATTCGATTCCTGTATCCAGCCAGGGCATATCTGTTGACCACATTCCCAGACTCGATTCCTGTATCTAACCAGGGCACGTCTGAAGAGTTCGAAGATTCGATTCCTGTATCCAGCCAGGGCATATCTATTGACGACCATTTCCAGATTCGACTCCTGTATCCAGCCAGGGCACATCTGTGAGCCACCGATTGTAGATTCGATACCTGTATCCAGCCAGGGCATATCTGCATAAGGAGATTGAAGATCAAACACCTGTAACAAGCCAGGAAAACATCTGCCTTTCTCAGATACATAAAGTTCTCACTAAGGAATCTCTTGTGCGATCAACACTTCCAAATGGCATCTATAAGCCCATTCCCGACAAAGTTCTGTCACATCTCCAGATGGCATCTATAAGCCCATCTCCCTATCCACCACCTATCCAAATGGCATCTATAAGCCCATTCCCGCCATCACATTTGCTGATACTCCAACATGCGAGTGCAAATTTTCGGGCACTCTAGTGTCCAATCTCCTTTTACCTTCGAGTCGCGAAAGGCAAGATTTCCAATCTAACTCTTCAGGTTTAAGAAGATTGAACAGGGGCAACTGTTGTACCCCAAAATTTTCCCTCCCTTTCTTCAGGAAACCATCTTGAATTTTCAAAGTCCCTCTGAAACAAATCCAAGTCTTGAGTTATCCTTTTGCCCAAGCAAGCCACTTACAAGAGCAAGATGATCTCACGAACTCCAAAAACAACGCTTTTATCTTGAGAAAAATCAAATTCTAAGTACTTAGAACGTTTCTCTAAAATGAGTGTTTAAGAAAAAAATCAGCGCTTCAGAACTTCTGGACCCATTCCAGAATAAAAACGGTCAGAAGTTGCAAGCTTGGCTCAGCGTGGTCAGAAGTTGGCTTTTCAGCAGCTATATCAGTTCAATCAGAAGTTGTAAACGTGGTTCAGTATGTAAGCCTCAAACAGAACATGCCCCTTCAGTAGTTACACAAGCTCAGTCAGAATTTGCTAAAGGAATGCAAGAGAAGCAGGGAAATCTGAAGGCTCCTTCAGAACTTGTTGAATTCAGAAGATGAAAAGGTCAGAAGAATGGGTGTTACGCTGATACAGAATCTCTAAGCCCAGATGGTCCAGAAGTAAATCCAAGGAACGTACCAAAAAACCAGGAGAATCTCCAGAGCTTACTAAGACAATAGGTAGCCAAGGCCAGAGCATGGTTTATGCTGTTGATTCAGCGTTGGTTTCCATTACCAGAATATTGATGTTGATAGGTCTTATCACCATTTAATGCCCATTAATGCTTCCAACCACTCCTGAACATTCACGTGTGGCTTGGAAAACGCTTTTGTGCAGATTCTGGCATGGGTCTACACGCCACCGCCCACTTCAGAGGTCACTTCTCCCCAATCTACGCCTGCTGCTGCAGCCTAGGCTGAAAGCTATCTGTTATCACAACTTCCCAGGAATTTCTGTCAAAGAACAAATTCAAACTCTGTTGGCGCTTTAATGTTCAAAGCATCCACAAGAACTTTGCCTATAAATAGAGACTCTTCACCACTGCAAAAGGCGTTCAAGAAAAAGAAACAGAAACTGCTAAGTGAGAAACAGAACTTCTAGCAACACAACATTCTGAAACTCTGCCAAAATCTCCAGCTTTGTTTCATAACTTTGAGTTTCTCACCTTCAAACTTCATCAAATATCCAGTTTTTCTGTAAACCAAAGACACCCTCTCCAAACTTCTGACCCTACATACGTATACACCTTTACTTCCCCTTTTCAAAGAAAATCTGTCCAGAACACCACCAGAACCAAAAGCTAACTTTCACCCACAAACTTTCCCAACAGTCAGGTAAGCACCTGCTGACCCTCATCACGCTGTTAAGCATCATCAGCTGTGCATATTCAAATAAACATAATGTAAATATCATGTTGTTGCTGTTTATGTTTTGAGGATTTTCATACCTCAGAACGTTCTGAGCCATTATAGGATTTTCCTGTGACCTTGGTGGTTCTGACCTCTGAAACATTTCTTGTATTTGCTGGATCTGTTCCAAATATGTTTCCTGTTTTGTGGAGTAACAACAGGATTGCAGATGTTCTGATTAGTACAAGGAAAAGCCAAGTGCTGACTTTGACGTTAGCACATCTGAAGCCTGTTTTGCTGTCAATGATATCAGAACCTCTGAGAGTTATTGCCTTTTCAGTAGAATCAGAACTTCTGGTTTCTCCACTAACAAACTTCTGTCTTGCAGCGCAGGGAAATCAGAACTTCTGATTTCCCCACTAACAAGGTTCTGTTTTGCAGGTGCTAGAGTCAGAAGTTCTGACTCATCCAGTTTCACTAACAGGTTGATCATCTGGCAGCGGATCTGAGTCAGAACTTCTGATGACCTCCCAGCAGCGCGCGGGCTCTCTCTCTCTCTATATATATATATATATCTTGTTTTTTGCTATTTTCTTTTTTGTTTATTTTTCTCGTTGAACCCCCCATGTACAAATGTGTATCCCCCTCCCCTAATTGTTGTAATAGCGTAGGATTTTATATTTCCGCTTCTTATTTCTAGTAATTAGGATGTGTATGGCAAGATAAAATCAATGAAATAGAAAAACCTAATTCAAAGAAAAAACTCTTGTATGCAATAAAACACACTTGCACACTAACACCCCTAGGGTTGCATCCACTTGTTGCCTTTCAAAATTGGGCCATATTGCATGTTAGGTCTCTTTGGGCAAAGCAATACAATCAAATGATCATAGTCCCTCGATGACGCTTTCGAAAGTTGCCTAAAATGATCAAGTTCCTTTCAAAGAAAAATTGCCCAAGGATATTTAGCACTATTGCAATTATGGTCTAAACGATGACCCGCGCCCGTCCCTTTCACATCCTAACACAAGATTGTCCACCAAATTCAATGGTGGAACAAAATTGTTAAAAGAGTTAAAACATAACAAAAATCTTTGAGAACTTTAGGGTAGATCACTCTTAAGTACTTGTTAACTTGCAAAACAAAAACACTTGCCTGTTTTTAAACCACACCTCACAACACTTTCAAAACAACTTTCAAAAACAAATGAAAACCTTTTCAAAAGACATACATCTTTGTATACATCCCCACATGGATCATTACAAAGGTTGCCACCACATTGGCTTCTTTTCAAAACATTTTCAAACCCACACACACAAAGCACCATTTCAAACAATTGAAAAAGGCAAGTGATCTAAGCAAGTAACTAAGAGCCCATGGATAACCATGGATAGAAAAGGTGCTAATACCTTCCCTTTCTATAATCTACTCCCCGAACCCAAGAAAAATCTCAAAGGTTTTTGCTGTGCTTTTTAAACCTTTCCTTAGGATAAAATAAAAAGTCGGTGGCGACTCTTGCTCAACCGAAACATTTGCGAATACAAACGCAAAACAATAGTCAGTTCTCCCACCGTATCACATCATAGTACCAAGGTTTTTCATCTGCTACCTTCTCTGTCGTAAACACATGAGTGGGCCTATCTAGCCGTCGAACTGTAATTCAGGGTATATCATTCCAAGTATTCACTTGGTACATGGAAGCCAGAGTTGCCAGAGCATCTGCCATTTGATTTTCATCTCTAGGGATGTGATGGAATTCAACTTTATTGAAAAAGGGTAATAATATTCTAGCATAATCTTTGTAAGGGATCAAGCCAGGGTGACGAGTGTCCCATTCTCCTTTAATCTGATTTATTACTAAAGTTGAATCACCATACATATCTAGAATTTTGATTTTGAGATTAATAGCTTCCTCAAGACCCATGATGCAAGCCTCATATTCTTCCATATTATTAATGCAATCAAATGTTAACCTTGCAATAAAAGGAATATGCGATCCATGAGGAGTGACAATCACAACACCAATTCCTTTACCATAAGCATTCACAGCTCCATCAAATATCATACTCCAACGAGATTCAGGGTCAGGGCCTTCCTCAGGAAATGGTTCATCACAATCTTTCACTTTCAGGAACATCACATCCTCATCGGGGAATTCATATTCTGCAGACTGATGATCTTCCATCGGTTGGTGAGCAAGGTAATCTGCCAATAAACTACTTTTAATAGCCTTTTGAGTGTGGTACTCAATATCATATTCAAATAACAACATCTTCCAGTGGGCAATTCTCCCGGTAATAGCAGGCTTTTCAAAAATATACTTGATTGGATCCATTTTGGAGATCAACCAAGTGGTATGATTCAATATATACTGCCGCAAACATTTTGCCGCCCAGGCCAAAGCACAACATGTCTTTTCCAGCGTGGAATACCGCGACTCACAATCAGTGAACTTTTTGCTGAGATAATAAATGGCGAACTTCTTCTTCCTTGTTTCATCCTGTTGTCCCAGAATACAACCCATGGATTTATCTAACACTGTTAGATACATAATCAACGGTCTTCCTTCTACAGGAGGGAGCAAGATAGGAGGTTCAAGCAGATATTCTTTAATACTCTCAAATGCCCTTTGGCAGTCATCCGTCCACACACAACCTTGATCTTTCTTTAACAACTTAAAGACCGGTTCACATGTTGCAGTCATGTGGGAAATAAATCTGGAAATATAATTCAAACGCCCGAAGAAACCTCTGACTTGCTTTTCAGTTCTTGGTGCTGGCATTTCTTGAATTGCTTTGACTTTATCAGGGTCAACTTCAATTCCTTTCTGGCTAACAATGAAACCCAACAATTTCCCTGATCAAACACCGAAGGTGCATTTATTTGGATTCAAGCGGAGACGATACTTCCTCAAACGCTGAAATAACTTTAACAAATCTTCTATATGCCCTTCTTCAGTATGGGATTTGGCAATCATATCATCAACATATATTTCGATTTCTTTATGCATCAGATCATGGAATAGAGTTGTCATAGCCCTCTGGTACGTTACACCAGCATTCTTCAACCCGAAGGGCATCACTCTGTAACAGAATGTTCCCCAGGGTGTGATAAACGTTGTTTTTTCCATGTCCTTTGAAGCCATTCTTATTTGATTATATCCGGAAAATCCATCCATGAACGAGAATACTTTGAATTTTGTTGTGCTGTCCACTAACATGTCGATGTGAGGCAATGGAAAATTATCTTTTGGACTAGCTTTATTTAGATCTCTGTAATCTACGCACATGCGGACTTTTCCGTCTTTTTTCGGTACTGGGACAATATTGGCAATCCATTGAGGATACACTGACTTCACAAGAAAACCATCATTAATCTGCTTTAGGACCTCCTCTTTGATCTTTACTGACATAATTGGGTGGGTTCTTCTCAACTTTTGTTTAACTGGCGGACACTCTGGCTTCAACGGCAAACGATGCTCGATAATATCTATATCTAGACCAGGCATATCTTGATAAGACCAAGAAAAAATATCCACATACTCTTTCAACAACTCAATCAACCCGCTCTTTACATTAGGATGTAACGATGCTCCAATCTTGACTTCCTTCGGATCCTCTTCTGAACCCAAATTAATCACTTCCAGAGGCTCCTTATATGGTTGAATGGTATTTTCCTCATGCTCAAGCAACCGTGAGACCTCTTCTGGAATCTCATCATAATCTTCTTCTTCAACCCCAAACACAGGACATTCAAAGTTGGGAGAGGGTACAGGGTCATTGTATTCAACGGGTTTTTTAATTAATCTACACATATGATTTATGATTGCTTTTATAAACTGACACATATAACAAGTGATCATGCAGATTAATTTTCAGTTATTATTTATTTTGAAAGGTTTTTTCGGATTACCATTTTCCAAGAAAAAGCAGAAAATAAAGACATAATTTTGGAAGCAAATACAACTCTTATTAATGATCTTAAAAGTCACAACAAACAGATAAGCACTACAACATTAATACTTCTACCTTGGGAAGAGTGAAAGCTTTTCAAAAGAAATAAAGATATTAACAAAACAAATTACTTTGAAACATGTATGCAAGAAGGAACATCAATGGTGACCCAGTTCTGAACTCTAACTCCATGCGTCACATAATTCGATACTTCCTGCTCTGCCTCATCCTCTTCAACAACATTAATTCCAGAATCAATTGGATGGACGTAGCCTCCGCTGCGGAAAACATCATGATAATTGTTCACAGTAGACTTTAACTTCAAACTTTCACCTTTACCAATCTTGGAAGAGAAACCCAAACCAATTCTGTTTTTGTTCACGGGTGGATCCATAAGTCGTCCCCAAACTGTATTATGACTATTTCGCACAATCTGCTGCGCGTCCTTCAGCGAAACCACATAATTCTCATTTCTCCTTATGTTGTCAATGGATAGGGCTTGGAACTGGGTTCCAATAGTAGCCTCATACGCTTCTATAATATTGAAAGAGGATAAATGGGATATCAACAATGCCTACTCCCCATTTATGATCAGTACCTTCCCTTCACGCACAAACTTTAGCTTCTGATGCAGAGTTGAAGTGACAGCCCCTGCTTCGTGTATCCATGGCCGTCCTAGAAAACAACTATATGCGGGAATAATGTCCATGACCTGGAAGGTTATCTGGAACAAATGTTGTCCTATATGGATGGGTAAGTCCACTTCACCGATGACAGATTTCCTCAACCCATCAAATGACTTCACAATAATGCCACTCGGGCGCATAGGTGCTCCTTGATACTTTAACTTCATGAGAGTACTCCTTGGTATAACATTCAACGCAGATCCATTATCAATTATCACATTGGATAGCGAATCATTCTTGCAGTTCATAGATATGTGGAGGGCCAGGTTATGATTTCACCTTTCATCTGGTAACTCATCATCGCAGAAACTCAAGTTATTACATGATGTAATGTTTCCAATTACGCTGCTGAATTAATCTAATGGCATGTCACTCTCCACAAAAGCTTGGTCTAGTACTCTCATCAATGATTCTCTATGAGTAGAGGAATTCATCAATGAAGTTAGGATGGATATCTTTGAAGGAGTCTGCAGTAGCTGATCTACAATTATGTAGTCGCTCATCTTAATTATCTTCAAAATATCATCCACTTCTTTCTCTAATGTAGCTCCACTAGTCTCTCTCGTAGCCTCCTTAGGCTCATCATTCTCAGCAATTTTCTTTCCAGCAACAACAGCTCTTCGAACAACCGGCGCAAACACACGACCACTACGGGCCACCCTGCTATTTTCAGCTATATTTCCAACATCAGGCATTGGCTGGATGGGAACTTCTACCCCAACTTCTAAGATTGTAGCGTGGTATTTGTAAGGCACAACCTTATCTGATTTGTATGGAATAGGACCTGGAAAAATAATTACCAATGGGGTAACAACTGGTTTGCTATGGTACTCCACTTCCAAATGAGCGGGTGCACCAAAACAAGGCACAATGAAGTTTACCCCTTCTTCAACATAATCATACATCAAAAAGTCATTTCTGGGAAACAAATCTTCGTCTGAAGAGAAATACTCATCTGCGGAAGCATACTCTTCCTCTGACTCTTCTTCCATTAAACAAACTTCAACCATATCAACCTCATGATAATCATCCCTCTGACCTATGATCTTGATAGTTCCGTTATCTAACAGCAACTTAACACCCTCCCTCACAATAGAACATCCTCGGGGGTCTCGATAACAAACTATGCAAGACCCATATTGGTGTTCCACCTGACCAGCAGTACGGAAGAAGGTAGCATGCAACTGCACGAGATCCTCATTCAAATACTCCACATTAAAAATTCTGAATTCACCAGGACATCCAGAAACCATATTCACTTCCTCTTCATACTCTTCCCTAGGCCTGATTATATGGATTAAACCCTCATCCATCATCTCCTGTCAATCATCCTTTATCTTCTTGCTACCCTGTATGTCTGTACTGCAAACAGCACAACCGGCACGGTCATGCGTATAGTAGTTGAATTCATAGAGGGCTGCGTGCATTTTCACCAAATCTCCTCTAACCAAATTAATGTCAAAAATCTGGAAGTCGCCTGGACAACCGGCCACCATATTTACAGCATTCACTCCCTCGTGCTTGGGTAGAGGATTGTCTTTCACGTTAGGTCCCATGTCTTTGAAAGATAGAATTCCAGACTTCACCAACCTTTGCACTTAAGTCCTCAAAGGATAACAATTCTCAACACTATGCCCTGGCGCTCCCTGATGAAAAACACACGTTTGGTCTGCCTTGTAATACCAAGGCAATGGTGATGGTATGGCGGGAGGTGGTCGTGTCTGGACCAACTTCTTCTGAATCAATGCTGGTAGTAGCTCTGCATAGCTCATGGGAATATGGTCATAGTTCTCCCTTCTTTGATTATTCCCTTGGTTCCCCTGCTGGGACAGTCTCTGATAAGCAACGGTAGTCGGAGCGACATTTATAACAGGAGTAACCAAGGCGACTTGCTGGTGACGCTGATAATTCCTTCTAGGAGCGTTTACCCTCCTCTCTTGTATAACAACATTTGTATCCCCTTCTTTCTTCTTGGTAAACCCATAAGATGGCTTCTTCACACCTCCGGATCCTTCACTCTTCGTCAAACGGCCTTCTCTTACAGCCTCTTCTAAGCGAATACCCATTCCTACCATCTTTATAAAATCACTTGGTGCGCTTGTTATCATCCTTTCGTAGTAGAAAGCTCCCAGCATCTTCAGAAAGATCTTAGTCATTTCTTTCTCTTCCATGGGAGGAATCACTTGGGCAGCTACCTCGCTCCATCTCTGCGCATACTCTTTGAACGATTCCTTGTCTTTCTGAACCATGGCCCTAAGTTGGTCACGGTCGGGCGCCATGTCCATGTTGTACTTGTATTGTTTGATGAATGCTTCTCCCAAATCATTAAAAGTATGGATGTTAACGATGTTTAAACTCATATACCACTTCAATGCTGCACCGGTCAAACTATCCTGAAAAAAGTGAATCAGCAGATGCTAATCATCAGTGTGGGTAGACATTCTCCTTACGTACATCACCAAGTATGCACGAGGACAAGTGTTTCCCTTATACTTCTCAAATTCTGGGATCTTGAACTTAGCAGGTATCTTAACATTCGGGACCAAACATAGCTCATTCACATTCTGCCCAAATAGCTCTTTTCCCCTAAGAGCCTTCATCTCTCTTTGCATTATATTAAACTGCTCTTGAAAATCATCCATTCTGTCATAAATACCCAAGTCTTCACTCGGAGGAGGGAAAGGACAACACACATCTTCATTAAAAAAAGGAACCAAATTCATCGAAGGAGGTGCAGTGGCAACAATATGCACCACAGGAGGTGCCAGAGTAACAACAGTCTGAACCACTGGAGCATCTTGAAGGCCAAGATTGAACCTTCAGGTGCAAAATTCTCTGGCATTCCCCATGGATAACCTTGAGGCATACGGTTTTGAATAATAGCCGGAGTAGCGGATACAGGAACAGTCGGAACTTCAGTATTTTCCCTTATTGGTTGAGGTTGAACACTCGGTGGCTGATTCTGAGCAACAACCAAAGCTTCCATTAGAGTAGTCAAATTGGCCAAGCCGGAATTCAAAGTAGAAACTTCTTCGTGCAGCTCGCGATTATCCTGTTCTATGTTGTCCATCTTCTTTTTGAAATTAGCCCGAGTGTTTTAGTGATGAGTCAACTTGCTGAATAAAGTAAAGAAGCTTGGTAAGGCACCTGGATATGCAAGAAATATGTGCAATATGATGCATGACATGCAATGGACATGATTATTTTTACTTCATTATTTAATATTTCAAGGTGTTGTACCCCAAAATTTGCCCTCCCATATTTCTCAACACATGGCAAGAGAAGCCCCCAAATTGCTCAAGGAAGGTCAAGAGTTAACCAAACAAACTCTCTCCTAAGGCAGTCTATCTCAAATTAGGGTTTCCATATTCATCAAGATGTGTGAACCAAAAAGGACTAAAATTCTCACCATTGTACTAATATGTTCTCAAGATCATCCATGTCAAGTTTCAAGCCTTGCAGAAGAAGTTTGCTCAGTCAATTGCTCAAATGCCTGAAAATCAACTGTACTAGGTCAAAAGTCAACT
Organism: Vicia faba; assembly: GCA_948472305.1. Classification (NCBI taxonomy): domain Eukaryota; kingdom Viridiplantae; phylum Streptophyta; class Magnoliopsida; order Fabales; family Fabaceae; genus Vicia; species Vicia faba. The sequence goes on along the minus strand of OX451739.1, from coordinate 437,937,942 downwards.
ATGGCCCACATATAGTCAAACTTAAAGATTTTTGGTCAACATCCTCATTTTGAATTATTATTAATCATTTGATCAAGGGTTGATCATTATTCCTCAAGGATTGCTCACAATTCACCAAAACCCAAAAGTTGCTAAATTAGGGTTTTATAGGAAAAGTCAACTCAACTTTGACCAAGCATAACTTTCTCATACTTTATCAGAAATGACCCATCCAAAGCTCATTTTTAATAGGATGCAATTCCCTACAATTAATCTTCAGATCCTAAGTTCAGAATATGCACTCACAAAAAGATATAAATTTTGACATTATAGGTCCTTTTGAAAAGTCAACAAAAACACCTTTTGGGTCAAAGCTTCATACATTAACATGGAAGACCCAATTGATATGAGACAAAAAGGTTTGATTAGAGGAAAACCTAATATTTCTAAAAAGTCCAGGAACACCTCTCCAGGGTCAAAATTGAGAGAGTTATGCATTGTCCAAGTTGACCATTTTTGCAAAATTACCAAAAGTCAAATATGCTCAAATTGGCATTTTTTGCTAAATGGGCCCAACTTTTTATGCTTTCACCTTAATTATAATGTGGTCAACGACTCAAATACTTATCCACAAATTATTTGCTTCAATTTTCAATTTATTTTGATTTTTCATTAATTAAAAAGTGAATTAAATCAAATAAATGATGAAAATTATCAAAGATAGGATTTGATTTGTTTTTTTGACAGGTTAGCAACGAAGATATGCTGAGCTTACAAGATCAATTCGAATCAATGGCAATTGGTACAAAAAGAGCATGGTTGGCATGAAAATAGAAAGATATCATATGGCTAAAGGATCAAATCAAATATCATCAAAGCTTAAAGATTGAATCTGTTTTCCAACCCTAATTCATTGAGGGATATATAATGAACAAAAAGAAAGCAAAAAAGGGGGTTAGAGGTCGTGAATTGCCAAGAAGAAAGCTGAAAAATTCAAGAAAAAGTGGGAATCAGTTTTCAATCTACAAGGCGTTTCAAAGCATTCCAAGATCACCAATCCCTTCCTAGACATCCCAGGAAGCCGTTCCAATCATTCACAAGGCCTGAAGTACTCAGAAACTCGTTCTACAATTCACACGGTTTGGTACATTTTTCAAATTCGATTTTTGCAATTTACGCATCATTAGCATGTTTTAATTATATATTCTTGTTCATCATTGAGTTTGCAAGCTATTGGCACCACTTAATTGCATTTACAGTGCATGAATTGTGATATGCCATTGTTAGGGTTCCTTTGCTCGTTTTAGGTTTTTTATAGGCAAAATTAGGCTTTGATTCTGGTACCATGATGCTCGTGAGGATGAGACGAGTTGATTGGTACCCTCACTTGTCATTTATCTTGCTTAAATACAATTTTTGAGATTAACGGGTCTGTACCTACAACAAAGCGTCCGTAGGCAAAATCTTGGTTTTCTAAAACGACAGTCTGGGGAAGAAGATGAGGCGTGGCAATCATTGGTTGGTTTGAATTCCACGTGTTTTTTTCAAGTGAACCACCGTGTTTTATATATTATATATTATTCTTGTTATATTAACAAATGAAGCTGGTGGCACAGATGGTAAGGCTTGTTGGTGTTGAGTGTGAGGACCTGGGTTCGATCCCAGGTCCCAGCATTTTATCATTTTCTTGACATTTAACAACAGATCCTGTACCCCACATGTCCAAACATCCACCATGCAACTCAATGATCTGGCCATCAAACGCATCTCCAGCCAAGATCCAACGTGCCATCATTGAAGGATCACCATATACCTCAAGTCAACACACGCACCAGATTCAGGCGTAGTCAAACATGCTGAGATTTGTTGGGCCCAAAATTTCAACAACATACCCCCAGGATTGGTAATGCTATCAGGCCCACTTATTTTCTTTCTTTCTTATTTTTATTTCTTTTAATATTTTTCTTTAATTATTTTAATCCAAAAAAACTAATTACTAATTATTATAAAATCATAAAATCAAGAATTCACAAAAAATTAGAATTAGATTTTTTATCAAATTTAATTTTGTTAATGTAATTTAATTTAATTTAACTTAGGGCAATTTTAACTTGTTTTTTTTATAAATAAAATTAAATAGGAATTAGGTTAAGTTCTTGATTTAATTCTTTTATTTTTTCTCAAATAAATAAAAATAAAAAAATAGGTTTTTAGAGTGAATTAATTTATTTTTCTTAATTTAAAATTAATTAGAATTAGGATTTTCTTTTTAATTTAATTGTTTTCTTATTTTCTTAAATAAAAAAACATGACAAAAACATTTTTTTTAATGAATCGCGAATAGGTTTAGTCAAGGGTCAAAACCATAGTCGTTTCGTATTTAATTCATCGCGCTTGTTAATTATTTTTGCCAATATTTTTGTAACTGTTCATGGTTTGTAATAGTTTAATTTAGGGTTTCATTTACTGTTTAAATTCTCGGGTTTTAGGCTATGTAATTAATCCCCCTCCCTGAAGCCTTGTAATAGCGTAGATTTATTTTCTCGCATTTTAATTCCCGCAAATATTTAACTGTCTAGATGTATGCTAATAGGATTGTATGGCAAGAATGCATGACAAATTAAAACGGTTAGAAAACCCTAATGTGCAAAGATAAATAACTGAAAACAAATCACTTGCACATATCACTCTTAGGGTATACTCTCACTTCGGTTGCCTTCGGTAAACGATCATTAAGCATAGGGTGTCTTAGTGGTTGCCCTCCTGTCTAAAAAGATCAAATTTCCCATTCGAATGTTGCCTCGAAAGATCTTAAGACTCTAGGGTTACTACTAAGGTGTCCTAATATTGCTTTAGTGATCGTACGTCCCTTTCGAATTGACCCTTACAACTCCAACGACGGTGCTACCTATTTCTCAATAGTAGGATATCGCTGTCTAAAGGAAACAAGAATAGAAATGATCTTTTTTCGATTAGGTAGATGCTAGTAGGTACTTGCTCAAATAAAAACTTTTCACACTTACACATTTCGAAACAATTTTCAAAACAACTTCGTCACACCTTTGAGGACTGATACAAGGGTTATCACGAAGTGAAACATTTTCAAAGCAAGCACATACACAAGCAATTTTAAAAAGATGAGCAAGTACCTAAGAGCCCATGGAAAACCATGGATAGAAAGGGTGCTAACACCTTCTCTTTCTATAATCTACCCCCGTACTCAGAATATCTCGAAAAAGGATTTTTTCTGTACTTTTTTCCTTTCTGGTTGGATGAAATAAAAGTCGGTGACGACTCTTGCTTATCGCGACATTTTGCAAACAAAAAACGCAAAACGCAAACCAGTATCAAACAGTCGGTTCTGCCACCGTATCACAGAACTGGAGACTCTACTGGGGATTAATAAGTGGGGTATACCTTAGGATCTAGGTCATCATAATTTCTTCTCTTGATTGCTTTGTTTGCTTTACTTTTAAGGGTTTTGTTTGGGGTTACTATAGATCCTACATCCGGATCTGGGGAACACCTTTTAGGTAAGTAGCAATAGACTGTGAGGGAACTGTATGGCGTAGACCGATACGGTTGAAGCAGTAGCTATGTTGATGTGGCACTTTGGTTGGTACCGATATCCCTTGTGGAGAAACGAGGAGAATACGGGGCCGCCGTGTGGTTTCGTTAAGCATCAACTGACCTTAGAACCTTTAATCGCCCAACTTAGCCATTAGAAAGTAGTGAGATAGCCGACCTTAGTGTAGAGCTGAGAACTGGTTGATACTCGATGCTACACTCATTGAGATCATACTCTCGGAATAATTTTGGCCGCAAGAAAAGATTGCGTGAGCTGAAACCATGACCGATGGAGGATGGTCAGTGATATTGAGATCCTCTAGAACCCGGTTACTTTTCTAGGACAGGTTAAACCAACTTAACTTCAAGAGGGTATTACCTTTGACCTCATGCAAGCCTTAAACCTAAGGGCTTTGTGTGATTTGACTGTGTTTGCAATATTTATGTTTGCTATACCTGTGGTTTATCTTGACATCATGCATCATAACATGGCATTCATGTTTCATTACACTAACCATTTCTAAGACCAAGGGAATTTATCTTTGTTCTGTTTTGCAGATCATGGCTTCCGTGCATAGAAATACCATCTGAATCAACTTCGCGCAGATACCTGCCCAACTTAAAGAGATAGCATCAAGAGTTTATGAAACTTCTACTTTCATTAAGAGACACGGTCAACTTCTCAGCCTGGTTACTTCAAACCTTAATGAACAGATGATGAGCGTACTTTTTCAGTTCTTCGATCCCAAGCATCACTGATTCACCTTTCCAAATTACCACCTGGTACCCACCTTGGAAGAATTCTCTCATCTATTGGGCATATCCATTCTTGAACAGGTACCCTTCACATGTATGGAAGAGATTCCTAAGCCAGAGGTCATTGCCTCAGCTCTGCATTTGAAACGGTCCGATGTGGTATCCAATTGGGAAACTCGAAGCGGAGTCGAAGGTTTTCTAGCCAAATTTCTGATAGACCATGCTTAGCTATTTTGGGATGATTTGGATTTTCAGGATTTTGAAGATGTCTTGGCTCTTCTTATCTATGGTTTAGTTCTCTTCCCTAATTCGAACTCCTTCATAGATGTGAATGCTGTCAAGATTTTCCTTTCTCGCAACCCTGTGCCTACCTTGCTAGGAGATATCTTGCATGCTCTCCATACTCGTACTATAAAGAGAAGAGGGACTCTTATGTGCTGCATTTCGTTGTTGTCGAGGTGGTTTATTTATCACCTCCCTAGGTCTGTGCTGAAGAACGAAGAAGGTTCGGGTTGGTCACACAGAATAATGTCACTCGCTCATACGGATATTCTTTGGTGTTCCCGAGCTATGGAAGACACTGTTGTTATTGACCGTTGTGGGGGGTACCCTAATGTCCCATTACTTGGTATCAGAGGGGGTATAACTTACAATCTTTGTCTATCTTTCCGACAATTTGGTCGTGCTCGAAGAGATGGTCCCCATGAGTTACTTCTCGAGGACGTTGTATTCGACTATAAGGATGACGTTAAGGAGCATCGCCGGAGGTTAATACGATCTTGGGGCATGGTAAACAGATCTGACCCCGAAGAGTTAGGACCGAAGACTTCCCTTCCTATGCAGCCTTACCTCCAATGGGTCCGAGCTCGTGCTCAAAAGCTTATGATTCCTTATGCAGCCGTATTACCAGTGATTGTGGAGCCCACTACTAAAGACGATATTCCTTACACGGTTCTCTATCCTTACATGCCCACTGATCTTGGGGAGCTACAGAGGTCTTGGATTAAGCTGAGGAATGAGCGGGATACTTATCGGGAGCAGTTCCATGAGCAAGAGAGGAAGGTTTTAAAGCTCACCAGGCAGCTCGAGGAAGAAAGAGTGATCAATGATTATGTCAGCACAAAGAGAAAGCGTCCATGGGACTTTTTATTTTTATTTTCTAGTTTTAGATTTGTCTTATTTACTCCTTTGTAATGCCTTAAAAGGCATGTTGAACCTTTCAAATTTAAGCTAATAAATTTTTGTTTATTTTGGTTTGCAAATTTAAATCTCTCAAAGTCTTTGAAATCATTACATACGCATCCCACTATCATGTACACCATTACAGGTATCATTACAGGTTTCTCATCTTCTTCGCTGTTTATTTCAGCAGAAATGTCTTCTGATCAAGCCATCAAAGATCTCCAGGCACAGAATGCCCAGTTCTAACAAATGTTCATAAGTATGGCTAAGGGGCAGGAGGATTTGAAAACCCTTATTCTGAAAGAGAAGAAGAAGAAGAAGATTGGTATACTGAATATGGGTAGAAGGTTCGGAGAAAGGTTGAAGCATCAAACTGATCTGACCTCTTCATCCAAGGAAGGGGAGAACCAAGAAGGGGAAAATGACCCTAGTCCTGCAGTTTCTGACACTGACACTGATTACAAAGATGAGCAATATCCTCCTATCGAGGATAGGTACAAGCAGTTAGAAGACCGTCTGAGTGCTATGGAAGTTCAAAAGATACCTGGCTTGGATTTCAGAGAATTGGGATTGGTATCGGGAGTGGTCATCCCTCATAGGTTCAAAGCTCCAATTTTTGCCAAGTATGATGGAGTGTCCTTCCCAAAGCTCCATCTCCGCTCGTATGTCAGGAAAATCCAACCCACACTGCTGATAGAAATTTGTGGGTGCACTTCTTTCAAGATAGTCTGTCAGGGACTCAGCTTGAATGGTTCTACCAGTTGGAGGGAGCCAGTGTCCGAAACTGGGAAGATCTTGCTGCTACTTTCTACAAGCGGTATCAGTATAATGCCGACCTTGCTCCTACTCGTACTCAACTCCAGAGTATGTCCATGGGTGCAGGCGAAGGTTTTAAAGATTATGCTAAAAAATGGAGAGATTTGGCTGGGAGAGTTCAACCCCCTTTGTCTGACAGGGAGTTGGTTGATATGTTTCTGGGGATGCTTTCTGGTCCATTTTTCAATCACTTAATCGGAAGTTTGTCATCTAGTTTTATTGAGCTGATTTTAACTGGAGAAAGAGTAGAAGCTGGAATTCGGAGTGGTAAAATACAGAAGGATGCCTCCTTGAGTTCAGCAAAGAAGCCTTTTATTGGTAAGAAGGAAGCCAGTGCAGTCTATAGCCCAAGGGGGCAAAGCAGATCTAAACACCGTCAAACGATAAATGTTGTAGTGATACCAAGACCCACAGTTGCTCCACAATGCAACAATCAACAAAGGGTGGAAAGACCACAACGGATGTTTACCCGCATCAACATGAGATTGGATGAAGTGTTACCTTACCTGCTGAAATCCAACTTGGTAACCTTGAGAGAGGCTCCCAAGAATCCAAACACTACTTCTCCTAGATACAATCCCAACGTGCAGTGCGCCTACCATTCTGAGAGTCCTGGCCACGATACAAACGATTGCTGGGCTCTGAGAAACAAAGTACAAGACTTGCTTGAAGCTAAGGAGATAGAGTTTGATGCTCCAGAAAAGCCGAACGTTATAACTGCTCCCATGCCCAAACATGGTCGTGGAGTTAATACTGTTGACGCTGATTTGTTTGTGACCTCTGTTAAAGAAATTTCCACTCCTCTTATGACTGTTAAGAAGAATTTGCTGTTGGCCGGTTTATTTCCGGGTTGTGGTGAAGGTTTCCACATGTGTTCGTTTCTTCCTTCCAGTTGCTGTTTGTTGAAGTCATGTGTTCAGCGCCTGATGGATAATAAAGAGATTTTGTTCGAAAAGACTATGATTCCTATTGTTCCAAATGAAGGCGTTTCCATTATAACCATTTCCGCCAATCCTTCCAAGGTTTCCTCGAGAAAACCTGTTAGGATTACACCTGTTTAAAGAATTGCTCCGCTGATAATCACTTGTGATACGGTGGGAAAGAACTGACTATTTTTGGAATGTTGGTTTGCATTTTGCGTTTATTTTGGCAAAATGTCGCAGTAAGCAAGAGTCACCACTGACTTATTTTATCCAACAAGGAAAGGAAAAAAGCACAGAAAAATTCCTTTTTCAAGATATTTCTGGGGTTCGGGGGGTAGATTATAGAAAGGGAAGGTGTTAACACCCTTTCTATCCGTGGTTATCCATGGGCTCTTAGGTACTTGCTCATATTGTTTTCAAAATTTGCTTTCTTTGTGCTTGTGGGTTTGAAAAAGTTTTTGTTTGAAAACTTCGATTTAACTCTTGCTTCTGTCCTCAAGAGCGTATGAAGTGTTTTTGAAAACTTTGTTCGAAAAGTGTAAGTGTGAAAAGTTTTAGTTTTTTGAAAGAGAGCAAGTATCTAAGAACCATCTACCTACTCGAAAAAGGAATCGTTCTATGCTAATGTCCTTTAGACAATTCTATCCTACTATTGATGAGTAGGTAGCACCGTGGTTGGAGTTTAAGGGTCTATTCGAATGAGGGACTTACGGTCACTAAAGCAATGTTAGGATGCCTTAGCGGTAACCCTAATGTCTTAGATCATTTTTTTTGAGGCAACAATATCCGAGGCAACCGTTTCGAGGCGACTATGATCTTTGGACAAGAGGACGACCTCTAAAGTGACCTATACTCAATGACCGCGTACAAAGGCAACCAAGTGGGGTGTACCCTAAGAGTGCGCATGTGCGAGTGTATCGTTTTCAGTTAATTTTATCTTTGTACATGTTAATGGTGATCTATGTTGATTTTAGGTTGAAACATTCAATCTTGTCATGCATACCTATTATCAAACATCTAACAGTTATATTTTGCGGAAAATAAATTGCGGAAATTAAATTACAAGGCGTCGGGTATTTACATCGCCAAAAGCAACCCTTTGAAATTTAAATGCGGAAAAATAAATAAAGCGATACAAATAATTAAATGGTCCTAATTATCTATTACATTCCGAGAACAAGTACAATATTGAATAAAAGAAAATAAATCGCGTGCGAGAAATTAAAACGAGCGCAAATAGGGTTTTGACCCTTTTTGAGAGAAAGTATTTTTTTTGTTGTTTTTTTTTATTTTAAGAAAGAAATAAATCTAAATTAACTACTAAATTAAATAAATAAATTAATTAATAAAAATAAATATTTTTGGGTTTTTTTTTGTATTTTAGGAAAGAAATAAAAATTAATTAATGTTAGTAAAAAAACCTAATTAAATCTAATTGAATTTTAATTATTTACAAAAATGTGAAAGTTATTCTAATTAAAATTCTAAATCAATTAATTAATATTTATTAACAAAAATAAAAGTTAGAATTTAATTTGATAAAGAAAATGTTTTGTGGTTTTTTTAATATTTTAAGAAAGAAATAAATCAAAATAAATCACTACATTAAATTAAATTAATTAATTAAATGAAAAAAAGTTATTTTTGGATTTTTGGTTATTTAAAGAAAGAAAATAAAAATTAATTGAATTAGTAAAACGTAATTAAGTCTAGTTAATTTTAATTACTTGCCAAAAGGGTTAAAATTATTCTAACATTAAAACCTAAATTAATTTAATTAATGTTTATTAATAGAAATAAAAGTTAGAATTTGATTAAATAAAAATATTTTGGTGTGATTTTATTTTAAAGAAAAAGAATTTTAATGATTGGTTAGAATTAAAAACAAAAATAATAAAAACAATTAATAAACAAAATAAATAAAATAAAGAGAGAGAGAGAGAGGTTTGGGCCTGAATTTTGTGGTGCATATAGCAATGCTGAGGCCCATTAAGCGCTGGCCTGGTTTGACTTTTAGGATTCCGTGTGCGCAGTTGGACTTGACTCCATGGTGGACTCTCAGCCTGGATCACCAGATCTGGCCTTTGGCCATCTGAGACTTTGATATGTGAAGGCATATGGTGAGCTGCACTCTAGATTTACACCTGATTGCATGAAGAGGAAAAATAACAAAGAGCATGGGGGACCTGGGATTCGAACCCAGGTCCTGAAAGTGATATGCTTGCACGCTTGCCACTGCACTGCTTTGATTCTATTGTTAGTAAAATACAAAGAAATTATAATATAAACAAAACAAATTATATGCCAGAAAATAAAAATGCGCGAAAATTAATTTGAATTGGCCAATAGGAGAACGACAGCTCGTCGTCTTCTACCTCCAAATCCTGCAAATATTACCTGCGGATTTGGATCCGCAGCTAAATACACAAGCTTGCTCTAAAATCTTCCCTAGGCCACATAAATCAATTCCAAAAACATGGTTGAGTTCGTCTTGGCTTCCTGATTAACATTATGTCCTTCTTGAGTCCTGATTTTTCCTGAAAAAGAAATCCCTGAAAACAAACACGCAACCCTAGCTATGGTGTTTTGGGGTTACAGCGCCTATAAACCAAATTGAATAATGCAAAAAGTTTACAAATGTTATGAGGGTTATGAATATGTAAGCAATTTGTTCAAATGATGCAAGAATAATGAATCACGAATTCAAGAACCAAGGTGATTTTCGTGATACTTACAGTGCTTTGTGGTATGTGAGAATGCTTGCTCTTGATCCAGGAAGGTTGAGTGAACACCCAGGAAGCGATTGTGATAGCTTTTGGCTTCTGAAAACGCCTCTTATTATGATCTCGAATTCAAGCTTTTTACCACTTTTCCAAACTTTTGTTCTGCCTCTTCTTGCAGCCTCCAACCATTATTTTCGCGCCTTTGACTTCCTTATGTAATGTATATTGCATTAGGGTAAGAAACTTGGTACAAATCTCTCCACATCAATGCTCATGAATTGGATTTGATTCCACCATTACAACCTTCCAAATTTGGCCTAAATCATATCTTCTTGTAACCAATGCACTTGATGTGAATTTGATTCACATAATAGTTGTATTCAAAGCCTAAAGCAACCAAAAAATCATGAGTTATAAATACTTTTGATTTTATATGATTTTATTTGATTTAAAATGAATAAATTCAATTAAAAATCAAATTAAATAATAAAAATAAGATATGGGCTCATGGATGAAGCTAGGACACGTGTACAATGATGCAAGCTCAAATCAAGTGGAAAATAATGGGCCCATTTGACAAAATTTGAAGTTTTGGGGATAGTTGACTTTTGGCAATTTTGCAAAAATGCCCAACTTCACCAATGCATAACTTCTTCAATTTTGAACTTTTGGAGGTGTTCTTGGACTTTTTAGAAATCTTGAGATGTCCTATAACCAACCATTGTTTCTCATATCATTTTGATATTCCATGATCAAGTTATAAGCTTTGGAAAAAAGGGTGTTTTTGTTGACTTTCAAAAATGACCTATAATGTCCAATTTTATAACTTCTTGTGAGTGCATTTTATGATCTTGGGGTAAGAAGATGGATTGTAGGAAATTTCATGCCCTTAAAAATGAGCTTTGGATGGGTCATTTCTCATAACGTATGAGAAAGTTATACTTGGTCAAAGTTGAGTTGACTTTTCCTACAAAACCCTAATTTAGCAACTTTTGAGTCTTGATGAATTTTGAGCAATCCTTGATGAATCATGATCAAACCTTGATCAAATGATGAAATATCCTTCCAAATGAGAATGTTGACAAAAAATCTTGAAGTTTGACTATTTGTAGGTCACAGTTGATTTTTGCCCTAGCACAGTCGATTTTTGGACCCTTTGAGTAATTGACTGAGCAAACTTCCGCTGCAAGTCTTGAAATTTGACATGTATGACCTTGAGAACATATTAGGACATTGGGGATAATTTTAGGTCATTTGGATTCAAGGATCTTGATGCAACACAAAACCCTAATTTGGGGTTGACTGCCTTAGGAGATAGCTTGATTGTCCAACTCTTGAGCAGTCTTGAGCCACTTGGAGATTTTTCTTGCAATGTTTTGAGAAATATGAGAGGGAAAATTTTGGGGTACAACAGCTGCCCCTGTTCAATCTTCTTAAACTTGAGGATGTAGATTGGCTTTCGTTCCTTTTGTGATCCGAAGGTGGAAGATGATTGAACACTAGAGTGCCCAGAAATTTGCACTCGCATGAAGCGGTATCAGCCTTGTGATGTCAAGAATGGAATTACAGATGCCATTTGGAGATTGTTTGTAGGAGGATGGGCTTACAGATGCCATCTGCAGGAGCGTCGATCGCATAAGAGATTCCTTAGCAAGAACTTACATACCTGTTATTGTGGAAGAATCGCTGGGGAAGTCTGATCTTTCTTGAGATTTAGGAACTTGCCTGTACTTCAACTGAGAGAACATCTCTGATGAGTTTTAAGAACTTTTCCATAATTCAACTGGGGGGAAACATCTTCATCAATATCTAGGACTGTCTGGTCTTCAACGTAGTATACCATTGAGATTGTAGAACCCGTCCACACTATGACGGAGGAAAACATCTTCATCAAGATCTAGGAACTGTCTGGTCTTCAACGTAGTATACTGTTGAGATTATAGAACTCGTCCACACTATGACGGAGGAAAACATCAAGATCTAGGAATTGTCTGGTCTTCAACGTAGTATACCATTGAGATTGTAGAACTCGTCCACACTATGAGGGAGGGAAACATCTTCATCAAGATCTAGGAACTGTCTGGTCTTTAACGTAGTATACCGTTGAGATTGTAGAACTCATCCACACTATGACGGAGGAAAACATCAAGATCTAGGAACTTTCTGGTCTTCAACTTAGTATACCGTTGAGATTTTAGAACTCGTCCACACTATGACGGAGGAAAACATCAAGATCTAGGAACTGTCTGGTCTTCAACGGAGTATACCATTGAGATTGTAGAACTCATCCACACTATGACGGAGGGAAACATCTTCATCAAGATCTAGGAACTGTCTGGTCTTCAACGTAGTATACCGTTGAGATTGTAGAACTCGTCCACACTATGACGGAGGAAAACATCAAGATCTAGGAACTGTGTGGTCTTCAACGGAGTATACCATTGAGATTGTAGAACTCGTCCACACTATGACGGAGGGAAACATCTTCATCAAGATCTATGAACGGTCTGGTCTTCAACGTAGTATACCGTTGAGATTGTAGAACTCGTCCACACTATGACGGAGGAAAACATCAAGATCTAGGAACTGTCTGGTCTTCAACGGAGTATATCATTGAGATTGTAGAACTCGTCCACACTATGACGGAGGGAAACATCTTCATCAAGATCTAGGAACTGTCTGGTCTTCAACGTAGTATACCGTTGAGATTGTAGAACTCGTCCACACTATGACGGAGGAAAACATCAATATCTAGGAACTGTCTGGTATTCAACGTAGTATACCGTTGAGATTGTAGAACTCGTCCACACTATGAAGGAGGGAAACATCTTCATCAAGATCTAGGAACTGTCTGGTCTTCAACGTAGTATACCGTTGAGATTGTAGAACTCGTCCACACTATGACGGAGGAAAACATCTTCATCAAGATCTAGGAACTGTCTGGTCTTCAACGTAGTATACTGTTGAGATTGTAGAACTCATCCACACTATGATGGAGGAAAACATCTTCATCAAGATCTAGGAACTGTCTGGTCTTCAACGGAGTATACCATTGAGATTGTAGAACTCGTCCACACTATGAGGGAGGGAAACATCTTCATCAAGATCTAGGAACGGTCTGGTCTTCAACGTAGTATACCGTTGAGATTGTAGAACTCGTCCACACTATGATGGAGGAAAACATCTTCATCAAGATCTAGGAACTATCTGGTCTTCAACGTAGTATACCGTTGAGATTGTAGAACTCGTCTACACTATGACGGAGGAAAATTGTCGAGATTGAGAACCTTATCTGAAATTCAACCGAGGATAAATCAGTTGAGATTTAAGAAATGGTCTAGGTCTTCGACATAGCTGAGAACTTAACTGCATCTTTCCTGAAAGGTAAAGGCCAGTCGTATACAATGCATGATATAGATCAAGCAATGATGTTCTCAAAATAAATGAGATTGTGATGTATGATACGTATATGTATGTGTCATGATGTATGAAAATGTGATGTTTGTAGCAGGGGAAAATAAATCCCGGATAGCTGCTGAAGAAAAGAGTTGAATTCTTCGTTTTCGCTGGAGATAACGAACGAAGATGATTGTGTGAATAGACCTGCAGGAGAGGATAACTCCGTTGGGGAATAAACTGATGAAGAGATTACTCTGTAGGGAAGAGGTGTTCTGCTGAGGATCCCACTGATAAATTCTGCTAGGGACGAATTACCGTTGCTTACTGAATCCTGTTGGGGATTGAATTCCTGTTTGTGAAAGGAAAGAACTCCGTTGGGGATGATCTTTCAGTTGCGACCTCACTGGTGATAACCTTTTATACTCTTGTGGGGATAATCCTTTAAGCTTTGCTGGGGACAATCTTCCTTTGAACTCGACTGGGGATATTTATTTTTATACTCCGCTGTGGACGAACTTCCAGAGTCTACTGGGGATGATTCTTCAACTCCATTGGGGAAGCTTTTTCAGACTGCGTTGGGAAAATTTTAACTCCACTGGGGATATCTTGTATTCTGCCGGGGAATATTCTTATACTCCGCTGGGGAATATTAAGACTGTCGGGGATATTAAGCCTTTTCAGGGTTGATGGTAGATAAACTCTGCTTGGGGAGAATATCACCGACTCATTCACAGTTTCAAGCCTCAGCTGGGGAGAGCTATCTTTACTGTCTTACTCTACGGGGATTGAATGTTACTGGGACGCGTGCTAAGGATATGAAGATGGCTTGCATCGAGACTTTTTTGCCCCTATTTCTGCGGGAGAAGGTGCCTGCGGAGGCCCTGTGGATCGAGTATTATCCCCACCTATGAGGTGCTTGGTATCTTTCGGTCAAAATGACAAGTTTTCTTCTAGTAGGCCAGTGACGAGATGACGAGACATAGTCGTACGCTTTGATCCCTAATTTTTGCCTGGACCTCCCTTTCAGGTTTTCAGTCCACCGGGATACCCTTTTTTGCCCAAGCCGCCTTTTCAGGTTTTCGACTTGCCGGGTGTACAATTTTTCATTCTCATCCCTAATTTTTGCTCGAACCTTTTTGGTTCGCCAGGAAGCCCTTATTTTTGCCTAGGCCAGTCAACCTAGCGGGTCTTTATTCATGCGCGGTATTTTCTGACTATGTCCATGCTCTTAGAGTGTAGAGAGCTGTCACTATCGGTAGTGTTGTGTTGCCATACTACCAGAAGATCTTCGTTTGATCATGCAAGATTCGTTGCTGGAATTCATGTCCAATGCCCCAATTGATTCAGATGGAGATTTGCCCCTGGCTATTTGGCATTTTGAGAGATTCCTTGAATCTTGACTTAACTGCCCTAGATGATGGACAATGCTCATGCCGTGCCCCTTAGTTGGAAGTGTTTTTTCCACTTGAGGTGACCCTTTTTATTGAAAAGGTTTTTGTTCAAGATATTCGTCGTGCGAATTTCTCTGTTGTTTGAACAAATAGTCATATACAAACAATGTTATTTTAAGAATGCAAAGCTTATGTCTGTCTTGAAGTTTTTTGAAAATGCATTTTTTCAGTAAGATAGGAAATTTTTGTAAAATGTGACGTCAACTCAGGATTTACAACAAGCCCTACAGGAGTCAGGATAACTTTTGTAACAGTATGCTTTCGGACTAACCCATGCTTCAGCTAGGACTTTTTAAGGGTTATAACGTGGCCTGGTTCACGGTTTAAGGAACAAAGGATAAAGGCTTAAATTTTATTTGTACCCACCCGTTCTTCGTGATGTTCTTCGATCCTAAATTTAGCTAATCGTGCATTAGATCTTGTTTGAGTCTTTGCTCTGATATACTAGTGATGGTTCGGATACTGACAATTTATTTTGAACAGGAAGTCATTTTGTTGAGAGTTTGCAGGATCTCTTCCCTTTTGGTTTTTATTATCCTTGTTTTTTGCATGAACTATTTCTTCTTGTGATTACAGTCAGCGGGATGCACCCGTTTTTCTTAAGTCTCCTTCATAGTTTTTGACTTATTGGGCTTTTATTTTGAGAGATAATGACTGCCTGTCCTTACGATTATACGGAACCAACACCATCTTTTGTTTCAGAAGGACTTATTTGATGCCGATCATTGTGCACCTGGATCAACTAAGAAAACTACCCTGCCCCAGGTTATAATTAAGGGTTTTAATTTGTGAAAAGAAAAACTCCAACTTCTTTGGCTCAAAGGGGTTGACTAGGGATTATCTTCCTTATAACTCCACTGTTTAGGATTTGAAACAAT
This sequence comes from Vicia faba, assembly GCA_948472305.1. NCBI lineage: Eukaryota > Viridiplantae > Streptophyta > Magnoliopsida > Fabales > Fabaceae > Vicia > Vicia faba. The sequence goes on along the minus strand of OX451739.1, from coordinate 437,922,268 downwards.
GCCTGTACCTCGTTGTTGTACCCCAAAATTTGCCCTCCCATATTCCTCAAGACATGTCAAGAATAATCTCCAAGTGGCTCAAATTGCTCAAGAGTTGGACAGTCAAATCATCTCCTAAGGCAGTCAATCTCAAATTAGGGTTTTGTGTTGCATCAAGGTCCTTGCATCCAAATTACCTCAAGTGCTCCCCAATGTCCTAGTATGCTCTCAAGTTCATCCATGTAAAATTTCAAACCTTGCAGAGAAAGTTTGGTCAGTCAATTGCTCAAGAGGCCCAAAAATCGACTATGTTAGGGCAAAAGTCAACTGTGTCCCAAATACAGTCAAACCTCAAGATGTTTTGTCAACATTCTCATTTTGAAGGATAATTCATAATTTGATCAAGGTTTGATCATGATTCATCAAGGATTACTCTAGATTCAAAAGTTGCTAAATTAGAGTTTTGTAGGAAAAGTCAACTTAACTTTGACCAAGTATAACTTTCTCACTTTATGAGAAATGACCCATCCAAAGCGCATTTTGAAGAGGATGCAATTTCCTACAATCCTTATTCACACCCCAAGATCAAGAAATGCTCTCACAAAAAGTTACAAATTTGGACATTATAGGTCATTTTTGAAAGTCAACAAAAACACCTTTTTTTTCCAAAGATTATAACTTGAGCATGGAACATGAAAATTAGATGAGACCACAAGGGTTGATTAGAGGACATCTCAAGGTTTCTAAAAAGTCCAAGAACACCTCCAAAAGTTCAAAATTGAGGAAGTTTTGCATTGTTGAAGTTGGGCATTTTTCCAAATTTGCCAAAAGTCAACTATCCTCAAAACTCCAATTTTTGACAAAAGGGCCCACTTTTTTCCACTTGATATGGTCTTGTCATGCCACACACGTGTCCCTTATTTGATTTCATGGCCATTCATTTATTTTTCTATTTTATTTAATTTTATTGATTTAATTCATTTTTAATCAATATTAAATCAAATAAAATCTAAAAATTGATGAAATCATATCTTTGTGATTGGTACAACTTTCAATTGTCATGATTCATCAAATCAATTTGTATCAAGGCTATTCATGCATAAAAAATCAGATTTGTCCTATGTTTGGAAACTTGATAATGGTGATCAAAATCAAATCTTCCATCTTCAATGCATATGGATTATGGACCAAGTTTTGACCTAAACTCATTCCGTTATGTACACACAAGCCACACAAAGCAAGAACACGCACATGGCATTGCTGAAACGGCCAGAAGAACTTTGAAAAAAAGCTTGAAAACTTGGAAATCAAAAACAACATTAGAGCTCGATTCAAACAAAAAGCTTGACATAGCTCTCTTCCCTGACATCCCCTGAAGCGAGACCAATCAAAGCCAAGCCTTCTCATTGCCTAAAACTCCCTGTAAGTCATCACGAACCAAGCTCTGAACATGGAATCCAAATCTCCAATTCTTGCATCTTTTCTTTAAAATCTTGGCATATTTGTGTTTGTTATTTGATTTAGAACGTTTTGGCATTATCCGATTTGATTTTCATAGCCTGTATAACGATGCCCGAATCTAGGGTTTACATGTGTTGTTTTTAGGCATTTGAATTACAGGGAAAATTGGACCAAATAATGGTTACAGGGATGATCATTTGAAGGAGACGAGTACAATGGTATTCTTAGTTTTCGTTTCCAGGGCCTAGGACGAATTTTGGAGATATCCCACGAATCTTCCTGCAGATAAAAATCTGCAGGTAAATAACCAGAGTTATTTTGGAGAAGACGACCAGACATCGCCCTCCCATTGGTCCATTTGAAAATATGCGCTTTATTTTTTTTATTCAGGCATAGTTGAGTGTTATCCATATAATATTTGTTGTGTATATTAATAACAAAGAAACAGGCCAGCTCAGTTGGTGGAAGCGCTATTGGAAAACCCTCTGGGACCTGGGTTCGAATCCCGGGTCCCCGAAAACTTTGTTATAATTTTATTTCAGATATTCCTATGCAAGGCTCAAAAGGTGGACCATCATGTTCTTCATCCCATCAAATGCCAAGTGGCTTCAGACCAAGATCCAAAAGCCAGAATTGAGTATCCACCATACTCCCTGGTCAACAAGCACGCAGGGAATCACAAGGGTCAAACAGGCTGGAGCGCTAATGGGCCTAAAAAATTGCAATTCAAACACCCTCTTTGGGCCCAATACCCCCTGAGTTTGTCCTTTTTTTTATTTTCTTTTCATTATTTTCCTATTTTTGTTTTATAATTATTATTATAAAAAATTAACCAATTAACTCTTTTTCACAAAAAAATCAGAAAACCCAAAATAAAAATAATATTTTTATTAATTTCACTATTCTATTTTTGTACATAAACAATAATTAATTTATTTAGTTTTTATTAGGTATAATTTTAACATATTTTGCAATAAATTAAAATTGATTTAGAATATTAGGTTTTTAATATTTTTAACCATTCTTATTTTATTGCCTTAATTAAAATAAAAACCCAAAAATATTTTCATTTAATTAATTAATTCAATTATTAACTTAGATTAATTTTTAATTCAAAAAAATAACAAAAAATATGCTTTATTTAATAAAAGGGGTCAAAACCCTAAAAAGCACTCCGATTTAATTTTCTCGCGCGCGAATTATTTTTGATCCATATTTCAATATTGTAATTGCTTCGGGAATGTAATAGTTTTTAACTTAGGACTTTATTTATTTATTTATCGCTTTTATTTACTATTCGCAATTTAATTTTAAAGGGTTTGTCTTTGGCGATGTAAATACCCAACGCCTTGTAATAGTTTAGATTTAATTTTCTGCAATTTAATTTCCGCTCAATATAAACTGTTAGATGTTTGATAATAGGGAATGCATGATAAGATCAAATCTTTAACCTAAAATCAACAGTAGCTCACCATTAACATGTACAAAGATAAATAACTGAAAAATAACACACTCGCACACGCGCACTCCTAGGGTACACCCCACTTGGTTGCCTCGAACGTGGTCATTGAGTATAGGAAGTTTTAGAGGTTGCCCTCTTGTCCAAAGATCAAAGTTGCCTCAGATAAAATGATCTAAGACATTAGGGTTACCGCTAAGGCATCCTAACATTGCTTTAGTGGCCACACGTCCCTTAATCGAATTGACCCGAAAACTCCAACGACGGTGCTACCTAATTCTCAATAGTGGGCTAGCATTGTCTAAAGGACATTAGCACAGTTTAATTCCCTTTTTGAGTAGGTAGATGGTTCTTAAGAACTTGCTCCTTTTAAAACAAAACAAAACTTTTCGCACTTACACTCCTTTCAAACAAAAACTCTTTTCAAACCCACAAACACAAAGAAAAGCAAACTTTTGAAAACACAATGAGCAAGTACCTAAGAGCCCGTGGATAACCACGAATAGAAAGGGTGCTATCACCTTCCCTTTCTATAATCTACCTCCCGAACCCGAGAAACATCTCGAAAAAGGAATTTTTCTGTGCTTTTTTCCTTTCCTTGTTGGATAAAATAAAAGACGGTGGCGACTCTTGCTTATTGCGACATTTTGCGAAAACAAACGCAAACGCGAACCATCATTCCAAAATAGTCAGTTCTATTCCCACCGATCACAGACCTGGCGACTCTGCTGGGGAATTATTTAAAGTGAGGTGTACCTTAGGATTAGATCATTATGTTTTCAATTGTATGCTTTGTATGCTTTATATTTTTGGGCTTGTATCGGAGTTACTATAGATCCTAACCCGGATCTGGGGGAACACCCTTTAGGTAAGTAGCAATAAACTGTGAGGGATCTGTCAGGCGTAGACCGACACAGATGAAGCAGTAGCTACATTGGTGTGACACTTTAGTCTGTACCGATATCCCTTGTGTTAGAACGAGGAGAATATGGGTCTTCTAAGGGGTCATTAAGCACCAACTGACCTTAGAACCTTAAATTGACCAACTTGGCCATAGAACAGTAGCAGTATGCTACACTCATTGAGACTAAACTCCCGCGATGATTCCGGCTGCAAGAAAAGGTTGCTAAACTGGAATTATGACCGATTAAGGGTAGTCAGTGATATTGAGATCCTCTAGAACCCGGTTACTATTTTTTAGGACAGGTATTAACCAACTGAACTGAAAGAGGGTAGTACCTAAGCTTTATGCCAGCCTGAAATCTAAGGGCTCTTTTGTGTGACTTGTGTGCCTTTACCATGTTTGCTTTTGTGGATACTTGTGGTGTGCCTTTACCATGGCATCATAACATCATAACATTGCATCCATCTTGCATAAGGACTAACCTATTTCAAAGACAAGAGGGTTTCATCTTTGCTCTGTTTTGTAGGTCATCATGATGCCCATGCGTAGGAATACTATTCGGGTCAACTTTGTCCAAGTACCTACCCTGCTTAAAGAATTGGTTGTCAGGATTCCAGACACTACTTCCTTCATCAGAAGGCATGGTTCTCTTCTCAGTTTGGTCACTTCAAAATTGGACGAACAAATGATGAGTGTCCTGGTCCAATTCTATGATCCGTTGTACCGTTGTTTTACCTTCCAGGACATCCAGTTGGTTCCTACCCTAGAAGAGTTCTCTGAGCTGATCGGTATCTCTATTCTGGAGCAGACCCCGTTTACTGGTTGGGAAAAGACTCTTAAGCCCGAAGAAATTGCTGCAGCCCTTCACTTGACCAAGGAGGAGGTAATGGCTAACTGGGAGACTAGAAGTGGAGCTAAGGGTTTTCTGACTAAGTTTTTGGTTGACAAAGCTAATTACTTCTGGGATAGCCTAGACTTTAAGGCTTTCGAGGATATTCTGGCTCTCTTGATTTATGGCTTGGTATTGTTTCTGAATTCTGACACTTTTGTTGATATTAATGCCATAAAGATCTTCATCTCTCAGAACCATGTACCCACTCTCTTGGGTGACATCCTTCATCAGCTCTATGCTCGTACTGCCCGAAAGCGGGGAACTTTGATGTGTTGTGCTCCTTTATTGTCGAGGTGGTTTATTTTTCACCTCCCTAAGTCCATGCTGAAAAACAAAGAAGGAATGGGTTGGGCTTATAGGGTGATGTCTCTTTCTAATAGTGACATTATCTGGACCCTCAAAGGTATGGATGAGGTGACTGTCATTGATCGTTGTGGAGAGTATCCTAATGTTCCATTGATCGAAACCCATGGAGGGATTTCTTACAACCCATGTTTAGCTCTCCGTCAGTTTGGAAGAGCCAGAAGAGAGGGGCCTCATGAGATGTTGATGCCTCATATCATCTTTGATTTTCAGGGAGATATCAACGAGCTGCGTCGTAGATTCATAAGGGCTTGGGACAAGTTCACCAATCTGACCCACATCAGTTGGGACCAAAGACTTCTCTGCCAATGGAGCCATATCTCAGATGGGTCCGCATCCGTGCCCAGAAGCTAGGTATGCCATATGAAGCTGTCAGGCCTCTTACTCTTGAAGTTGCTAATGAGGAGGGGGTTCTTCCAACTATTCCCCACCCTTATATGCCCACTGATATTGGGACACTGAAGAGGTCTTGGATGCAACTGTGGGAAGAACGGGATTCTTATCGGGAGAAGTTCAATGAACAAGAGCAAAAGATCCAGAAGCTGACTAGGAAACTGGAGAACGAGCGGATCCTGAATGATTATGTCCACACTGAGAAGAAGAGACCATGGGAGCATTGATGGACCTTTGATGATTTCTTTTATAGTTTTTATTTACTTTTTAGTATTTCCATTCTTGAAACGCCTAAGGGAAATTTGTTGAACAATTTAAATTTTGAAGTTTAAATCTAATAAAGTGTGTTTCCTTTCTTGTTTACAAATTTGAATCCCGATTGTCTTTGAAATCATAAATCATACGCATTTCATCCCATGCACTTCATAAACAGGTACCCTTTACATGTCTCTTATCTTCTTTGCTGTTTATTTCAGCAATCATCATGTCTACTGAACCTTCAACTGAGCAAGCTATCAAGGCCCTCCAGGCTCAGAATGCCTAGTTTCAAGAGTTGTTCATGAATCTAGCTAAGGGTCAGCAGGACCTGAAGACTTTGATTCTGAAAGAGAAGAAGAAGAAGGAGAAGAGGACCATCATGTTCAATACTGGACGCAAGTTTGGAAACGGGCTGCAGAATAAAGTTGATCTGACCACCTCATCTGGAGGGAAGGATAGTCCACAAGAGAGGAGGGCTCCTAGCCCTATGGTCTCCGACAACGAGACAGACTATGATGAAGAACAATATCCTCCTGCTGAGGATAAGTACAAACAGCTGGAAGACCATTGAACGCTATGGAGATACAGAAGGTGCCCGGTCTAGATTTTGGAGATCTAGGTCTATCGTCTGGGGTGGTGATTCCCCACAAATTCAAGGCACCTGCCTTTGCCAAGTATGACGGAGCTTCCTGTCCAAAGCTTCACCTCTGGTCATATGTGAGGAAGATCCAGCCTTACACTGCTGATAGGAACTTATGGATCCATTTCTTTCAATACAGTCTCTCAGGGACTCAGCTTGAGTGGTTCTATCAGTTGGATGGAGCCAGTATCCGCAGCTGGGAAGATTTGGCCACTGCATTTTACAGGCAGTATCAGTACAACTCCGACCTCGCTCCTACGCGTACCCAACTCTAGGGTATGTCAATAGGAACGGGTGAAGGATTTAAAGAGTATGCTCAGAAATGGAGAGACCTTGCCGGAAGGGTGCAACCACCTTTGGCTGATCGTGATCTTGTTGACATGTTTTTGGGGACCCTGTCTGGTCCGTTCTTTAACCATCTGATTGGAAACTCTTCAGCTGGGTTTACAAATCTTATTTTGACCGGTGAAAGGATTGAAGCTAGTATTAAGGCTGGGAAGATACAGAAGGGTGCCTCATCAAGCACCGAGAAGAAGTCGTTTAAAAAAGAGTCCAGTGCCGTCTACAGTGCAAGAAGACAGAATAAACCTGAACACCGCCAAGCTATCAACGCGGTTGTTATTTCAAAACCTGCTGGTGCTCCTCAGCATCACAATCAACAAAAGGACGAGAGACCTCGAAGGTAATTCACTCGTCTCAGCATGACTTTGTCTCAGATTCTGCCACAGTTGCTGAAGACCAATCTGGTAATTCTGAAAGAAGCTCCGAAGAATCCAAGTACCACATCATCAAGGTATAACCCTAATGCCCGCTGCGCTTTCCACTCTGATAGCCCGGGGCATAATACAGATGATTGTTGGGTTTTGAGGAACAGGGTGCAAGACCTAATTGATGCGAAGGATATTGAGTTTGAGGCGCACGAGAGGCCTAATGTTGTGACTGCTCCCATGCCCAAACATGGAGTAAATGCAGTAGAGGAAGACTTGTTTACAGTTTCCGTGGATGATATTATTACCCCTCTGATGACTGTCAAGAAGAACCTGTTGTTAGCCGGTTTATTTTCGGGCTGTGGCGAAGGTTGCCATATGTGTTCTGTTTTACCTACTAGTTGCCCATTTCTGAAATCAGGTATCCAAAACCTGATGGATAATAAGGAGATCCTGTTTGAGAAGGTTGTTGTTCCTTCCATTCCTACTGAAGAAGTCGCCATTATTACTATTTTTAACAATTCTTCCAAGGCTCCCTCGAGGAAGCCTGTTAGAATTACGTCTGTTCCGAAGATCGCACCCGTAATCATCACTGTTCCGGGGCCCATCCCCTACACCTCCGACAAAGCTGTCCCTTGGCACTATGGGGCAGATGTTTATGTTCTAGGAGTTAAGCAAGAGTTGGATGTTGATACCGGCGTCAACAACATTACTGGACCTGCTAAAGTCACCTGCAGCGATAGACTTTTCTCACCTGATATTGCTCCACCAACTGTCCGAAGACCTGTTATCATTACACCTGCAAGTGTACCTATCACTATTCCTGATCAAGTTCCTATCCTTACCCTTGTCGCCGAGTCATCTAACACTCGGGGCAAAGGGATCACCACTGATATGCCTGCCCAGACGGAGGCACCGAAGACTATTACTGTTGAAGCTTCCAAACAGGAGATGGAAGAGATTCTGAAGATTATTAAGAAGAGTGATTACAACGTAGTTGAGCAGCTGGGGCAAACCCCATCCAAGATTTCTATGTTGTCACTATTTCTCTGCTCAGAGGCCCATGCTAAGGCTCTGATTACCTTCCTGAAAACTGCCCACGTGCCACAAGAGACATCAGCTGATCAGTTTACCGATTGTGTGGCCAATTTAACTGCTGATAATGGTTTGGGTTTCTCCGACGCCGATTTGACTATTAAAGGGAAGAACCACAACGATGCCCTGCATGTCTCCATTGAATGCAGGGGCACTACTCTTGCACATGTATTGGTTGATACTGGTTCCTCATTGAACGTCTTGCCCAAGAAAGCTCTAGACCGGTTGGATTGCGAAGGGTTAGAGTTAAAACCAAGTAACATCGTTGTCAGGGCCTTTGACGGGTCTAAAAGGATGGTGCACGGTGAAGTTGATATCCAATTAAGGTTGGTTCTCAAGTCTTCAATTATACATTCTATGTGATGGACATTCAGCCATCATATTCTTGTTTGCTGGGTCGTCCATGGATCCACAAAGCTGGAGTTGTAACCTCAACGCTCCACCAGAAGTTGAAGTACCTGGTCAGAGGGAAGATTGTGACAGTTCAAGGGGAGGAAGAGTACACAGTCAGCCACCTCAACTCGTTCAGATACGTAGAGATGGATGGGGAGTTCATTGAGACCCCATTTCAGCACTTTGAAGAGGTTCCTCAGACACTGGCATAAGCTGAGACTGTGGTTGAAGATTCTCCTACAAAGATGGCTTCCTTAAAGGATGCCTGGGCTGTTATTGAGAAGGGTGAGTGTGCAAATTAGGGCCGACTTCCTGATTTCACTCAGAAGACTAACAAGTTTGGTTTGGGTTTCACTGTAGAAGCTCAAAGGGTTGTTCGAAGTGCAAGGATTGGAAGACCTCATGCGTTCATCAACAACTCGGGAGTAAATGCCATTGAAGATGATGTGGAGGAGTCTAAATTCGATAGCTGGATCTATCCTACGACTAACGGTGGACCAAGCAACTGGACAGCAAAGGACTTCATCCCTATTACTTTTGTTAACCAGTAATGAACTCTTTGTTTTGAATTTGTAACAGACAATGTTATGAAACTTTATGGCCCGGTGTCTTACACGGGGCACCGTGGCTTCATTTGTGAGGTTTTTTGTGTGTCATTTTCATATATCATTAATAAAAACATTGGACGTCTTTTGAATTTCAAATTTTGCGCTCCTTGTCTTTCTTTATTATATATTACAAAACAGCTATTTTACACACACTCACATATACAGGTCCACATCCACTCTGGATCTCACTGGTAACGACTCTGCTACTGCCAGTTATGATTTCGAAAATCTGATCAACTTAGCCGAAGACGAAGGTGAAGATGATTGTGAAGTGCCTGGTGAACTTGCAAGACTGCTGCTCCAGGAAGAGAGGGCCATTCAGCCACATGAAGAGCCGGTGGAAACAGTGAATCTGGGTACTGAAACAGACAAGAAGGAAGTCAAGATCGGTGCAAATCTGGAGCTTAATGTGAAGCAGCGGTTGATTCAGACGCTGCATGACTATGTTGATATCTTTTCCTGGTCTTACGAAGATATGCCTGGGTTGGATACTGACATTGTGGTTCATCGCCTGCCTACCAAGGAAGACTGTCCTCCGGTAAAACAGAAGGTTCGCCGTATGCGCCCAGAGATGTCTGAGAAAATCAAGGCTGAAGTTATGAAACAGTTTGACGCCAGTTTTCTAGCAGTGACTTCTTACCCTCAGTGGGTCGCCAATGTGGTTCCCGTGCCGAAGAAAGATGGGAAGGTTCGAATGTGTGTTGACTACAGGGATTTGAACAGGGCCAGCCCCAAGGATGACTTCCCTCTACCTCATATTGACGTTCTGGTTGACAATACCGCTCAGCACAAGGTCTTCTCCTTTATGGACGGTTTCTCCGGTTATAATCAGATAAAAATGGCTCCCGAAGACATGGAGAAGACGACCTTTGTTACTCAGTGGGGCACCTTTTGCTACAAGGTCATGCCTTTTGGAGTAAAGAATGTTGGGGCAACATATCAGCGTGCCATGGTTGCTTTGTTTCATGACATGATCCATCATGAGATTGAAGTATACGTCGACGATATGATTGCAAGGTCCCAGACCAAGGAAGAACACCTTGACCATCTCCAGAAGCTGTTTGACAGGTTGAAGTTGTACAAGCTGAGATTGAACCCGAACAAGTGCACCTTCGGGGTAAGGTCTGGTAAGCTATTGGGTTTTGTTGTAAGCGACAAAGGTATTCAAGTGGACCCTGCCAAGGTGAAATCCATACAAGAGATGCCAGCTCCCAAGACAGAGAAAGAGGTCAGAGGCTTTCTAGGACGACTGAATTACATTGCCCGATTCATCTCACACCTAACTGCTACTTGTGAGCCAATCTTCAAGTTACTGAAGAAAGATCAAGTGGTACGTTGGAATGATGAATGTCAGACCGCTTTTGAAAGGATCAAAGAGTATCTCCAAGAGCCACCTATTCTAATGCCACCAGTTGAAGGGAGACCTCTGATCTTATACTTGACAGTGCTCGATAACTCCATGGGGTGTATGCTGGGTCAACATGACGAGTCCGGCCGAAAAGAGCATGCTATTTATTACCTTAGCAAAAAGTTTACCGACTGTGAGACCCGATACTAACTGCTTGAGAAAACTTGCTGCACTTTGGCATGGGCTACTCGCCGGCTGAGACAGTATATGCTGACTCACATTACTCTGTTGATTTCAAAGATGGATCCAATCAAGTATATCTTCGAAAAGCCTGCCTTGTCCGGAAGAATAGCAAGATGGCAGATGATCCTGACTGAGTATGACATCCAGTACACGACTCAAAAAGCAATCAAGGGAAGTGTATTGGTAGACCATTTGGCGCACCAGGAAGTGGATGATTACTAGTCTATGAACTTTGAATTCCCGGACGAGAATATCATGTTGATAACTGATTGTGAGACACCTGGACCGGATGAAGGACCTGAGGAGGGATCCCGATGGTCTATGTACTTTGACGGAGCTTCAAACGCTTTGGGTAATGGCATTGGCGTTGTGATCATATCTCCTAAAGCCTCTCATACTCCGTTTACCGCCCGACTATGTTTCAACTGCACCAACAACATGGTGGAGTATGAAGCGTGCATCATGGGTCTTCGAGCATCAATTGGCCTAAGGATTAAGTTTCTGAGTGTCTTCGGAGATTCTGCTCTCGTGATCATTTAGATCAAAGGCGAGTGGGATACGAAACACCCAAATCTTATTCCTTATAAGGAGTATGTGTTGACATTGCTTCCCCATTTCGAGGAGATAACCGTTGAACACTTCCCTAGAGAGGAGAATCAATTGGAGGACGCGCTAGCTACGATGTCTTCTATGTTCAAAGTCAATTGGGACAACGAGGCTCCCGGAATCATTATTGAAAGATTAGACGAACCTGCACATTGTTGTGATCTTGAGGCTGAAAAAGTAACAGAAAAACCCTGGTATCATGAGGTGAAGAGGTATCTTGAAGCTCAGGAGTATCCCGAGGGTGCATCTGTTAATGATAAGAAGTTTCTGAGGAGGTTCGCGGTGAAATTCTTCATCAGCAATGGCATTCTATACAAGCGTAACCGTGATTCAACCTTACTGCGTTGTATGGATAAGATTGATGCAGAAAGGATCATGGCAGAGCTTCATGAAGGTACTTTCGGAACTCATTCCAGTGGACACACCATGGCAAAGAAAATCCTTCGGGCAGGATATTACTGGTCCATAATGGAAGCCGACTGTTATCAGCATTCTCGGACATGTCACAAGTGCCAGGTCTATGTTGATAAAGTACATGTACCTCCGGTCCCTCTGAACATCTTGCCAGCACCTTGGCCTTTTGCAATGTGGGACATTGATATGATTGGCGAGATCAGACCTACGGCGTCCAACAGCCATCGTTTCATCTTGGTAGCGATTGATTACTTTACGAAGTGGGTTGAAGCAGCTTCCTTTGCTACCGTAACCAAGAACTTCGTGGCACGGTTCATTCAGCACAATCTGATTTGTCGATATGGTGTACCAGAGAGGATTATTACGGACAACGGTACCAATCTTAACAATAAGATGATCACTAAGCTCTGCGAGCAATTCAAGATACATCATCACAACTCTTCTCCCTACCGGCCAAAGATGAATGGGGCTGTAGAAACGGCTAATAAAAACATTAAGAAGATTGTGCAAAAGATGACAGTGACATATAAAGACTGGCACGAGATGTTACCGTTTGCTCTTCATGGGTACCGTACCTCAACACGGACGTCAACAGGGGCAACACCCTATTCCTTGGTTTATGGTATGGAAGTAGTCTTGCCTATTGAAGTTCAGATACCCTCTCTCCGGATCATGAAGGATGCAGGTTTGAGCGAAGATGACTGGATTCAGACCCGACTTGATCAACTAAACCTAATCGACAAAAAAAGACTTACTGCTATTTATCATGGTCAGACATACCAAAAACGGATGATCAAGGCATTTAACAAGAAAGTCAGACGACAAGAGTATCAAGTTGGGGACCTAGTAATCAAGCGCATTATCTTACCTCAAGGTGATCCCAGGGGCTAATGGACCCCTACTTACGAAGGGCCATTTGTGGTTAAGAACATCTTCTCAGGAGGAGCTATGATTCTAACCACTATGGATGGTGACGACGTTCCTCACCCCGTCAATGTAGACATAGTAAAAAGATACTACACATAATCAAAGACCCGCTATGTTGACTGGCCTAGGCAAAAATAAGGGCTTCCCGACGAACCAAAAGGGTTCGGGCAAAAATAAGGGATGAAAATGAAAAAATACATACACCTGGCAAGTCGAAAACCTGAAAAGGCGGCTTGGGTAAAAAAGGGTATCCCGGTGGACTGAAAACCCGAAAGGGCGGTCCGGGCAAAAGTTAGGGATTAAAGCATAACACTATGTCTTATTGGATCACCTCACATCCAGACTTCGGTATCGACTATCAAGCTCGGACGGCACCAATCAATCAGATTCATCTTCAACTAAGCAGCAAAGTGATGAGATGCTTGAAGATATAAAGGCAATAGCAGAGTTGGAACCCAGTGGGATTATTCACATTAGCTGTTTTGTTTTCTTGTCACAAATTATATAAATTCTATTTGTTCGGCGGCGTTCTCTTACTAGGACGTCATCCTCTTGTACGAAAATGCCTATTTACAGGCAAACTTCAAAATCAATACAAATTCATGTTCAGATTAATTTCAAACTGTTGTTCCTTTATCTGTTTTGTTTCGCAAATAACGTCCAATGTTCATTTTTGATATATGCATTTGACATTAATTGTTGATCATAAATATTTACATGCGAAACAAAAAATGAATTACTGGTAATATCAGAAACAGGGGCATAAGAAATGTCCAAACTGTGTAGTTACTTTGTCTACCCGGTACCAAGGTAGGTTCAGCTGAAGAAGATGGCTGCGATACCGTCACTCCCCGCAGAGTAAAACAGTAATGGTAGATTTCCCAGCTGAGACTTACAGCTATGTACAAATCAGTAATACTCTCCCCAAGCAGAGTTAGTCTACCATCAGCCCTAAAAAGGCTTGGTATCCCCAGAAGATCTTAATCTTCCCCAGCGGAGTATAAAGATATTCCCTAGCAAATATAAGAGCATCCCCAACAGTCTTAATATTCCCTAACAGAATATAAGAATGCTTCCTGGAAGAATACAAGATATCTACAGTGGAGCCATTTCCCCAGCGCAGTCTAAAAAAGCTTCCCCGCCAGAGTTGAATCATCTTACACAGTAGGTTCTGGAAGCTTATCCCCTGCAGAGCACAAATAAATCTCCCCAGCCAAATTCCGAAGGTTATCCTCACAAGAGTCTAACTGGATTATCCCCAGCAAGTTGCAACCGAAAGATCATCCCCAGCGAAGTTATTTCCCCAAACAGGAATTCAATCCTCAACAGATTCAATATCACCAGCAATGGTAATCCATCCCCAGCGGAGTTCATCATTGAAATCCCCAACAAAGCTTATCAACGAAATCCCCAGCGGAGTTTATCGTTAAAATCTTCATCAACACATCTCTTCCCCACAGAGTAATTCCCCTCGGAGTAATCTTTTCATCAGTTTATTCCCCAACGGAGTTCTTTTCTCCTACAGATTTATTCTTGCAATCATCTTCGTTCATCATCCTCAGCGGAAACGAAGAACCCAACTCTATTCTCCAGCAGCTCCGGGATTTATTTTCCCCATCTAAAACATCACATTTTCATACACCATGATACATGCATATACGCATCATACGAATACAATCTCATTTATTTTGAGAACATCATTGCCTGATCCATATCATGCATTGCATATGACTGACCTTTGCCTTTCAGGAAAGATACAGTTAAAGTTCTCAGTTACGTCAAAGACCTGACTGGTTCTTAAATCTCAATTGAATTATCCTCGGTTGAATTTCGGATAAGGTTCTCAATCTCGACGGTTTCCCTACGTCATAGTGTGGACAAGTGCTATAACCTCAACAGTATACTATGTTTAGCACGAGTCAGTTCCTAGATATTGATGTTTTCCTCCGTCATAGTGTGGACGAGTGCTATAACCTCAACGGTATACTACGTTGAGCACGAGACAGTTCCTAGATCTTGATGAAGATGTTTCCCTACGTCATAGTGTGGACAAGTGCTATAACCTCAACGGTATACTACGTTGAGAACGAGTCAGTTCCTAGATCTTGATGTTTTCCTCCGTCATAGTGTGGACGAGTGCTATAACCTCAACAGTATACTATGTTGAGCACGAGACAGTTCCTAGATCTTGATGAAGATGTTTCCCTATGTCATAGTGTAGACAAGTGCTATAACCTCAACGGTATACTACGTTGAGCACGAGTCAGTTCCTAGATCTTGATGTTTTCCTCCGTCATAGTGTGGACGAGTGCTATAACCTCAACGGTATACTACGTTGAGCACGAGTCAGTTCCTAGATCTTGATGTTTTCCTCCGTCATAGTGTGGACAAGTGATATAACCTCAACGGTATACTACGTTGAGCACGAGACAGTTCCTAGATCTTGATGAAGATGTTTCCCTACGTCATAATGTGGACAAGTGCTATAACCTCAACGGTATACTACGTTGAGCACGAGTCAGTTCTTAGATCTTGATGTTTTCCTCCGTCATAGTGTGGACAAGTGCTATAACCTCAACGGTATACTACGTTGAGCACGAGACAGTTCCTAGATCTTGATGAAGATGTTTCCCTACGTCATAGTGTGGACGAGTGCTATAACCTCAACGGTATACTACGTTGAGCACGAGTCAGTTCCTAGATCTTGATGTTTTCCTACGTCATAGTGTGGACAAGTGCTATAACCTCAACGGTATACTACGTTGAGCACGAGACAGTTCCTAGATCTTGATGAAGATGTTTCCCCCCAATTGAATTATGGATAGGTTCTTAAGACTCAGCCGAGGCATTCTCTCAGTTGAAGTACATGCAAGTTCCTAAATCTCCACAAAGTTAGACTTCCCCAGCGGAACCTTCTAAAAATAACAAGTGTGGAAATTCTCACTAAGGAATCTCTTATGCAATCGACACTCCTGCAGATGGCATTTGTAAGTTCATCCTCCTACCAACAATCTCCAAATGGCATCTGTAAGCCCATTCCCGACATCACAAGACAAATGCTACTTCATGCGAGTGCAAATTTCTGGGCACTCTAGTGTTCAATCATCTTCCACCTTCGGATCACGAAAGGCCCGAACGCCAATCTATATCCTCAGGTTTAAGAAGATTGAACAGGGGCAACTGTTGTACCCCAAAATTTGCCTTCCCATATTCCTCAAGACATGTCAAGAATAATCTCCAACTGGCTCAAATTGCTCAAGAGTTGGACAGTCAAATCATCTCCTAAGGCAGTCAATCTCAAATTAGGGTTTTGTGTTGCATCAAGGTCCTTGCATCCAAATGACCTAAAGTGATCCCCAATGTCCTAGTATGCTCTCAATTTCATCCATGTAAAATTTCAAACCTTGCAAAGAAAGTTTGGTCAGTCAATTGCTCAAGAGGCCCAAAAATCGAATGTGTTAGGGCAAAAGTCAACCGTGTCCCAAATACAGTCAAACCTCAAGATTTTTTGTCAACATTATCATTTTGAAGGATAATTCATCATTTGATCAAGGGTTGATCATGATTCATCAAGGATTGCTCAAGATTCATCAAGATTCAAAAGTTGCTAAATTAGGGTTTTGTAGGAAAAGTCAACTCAACTTTGACCAAGCATAACTTTCTTATACTTTATGTGAAATGACCCATCCAAAGCTCATTTTGAAGAGGATGAAATTTCCTACAATCCATCCTCACACCCCAAGATCAAGAAATTCTCTCACAAAAGGTTACAAATTTGGACATCATAGGTCATTTTTGAAAGTCAACAAAAACACCTTTTTTTCCAAAGCTTATAACTTGAGTATGGAATATCAAAATGAGATGAGACCACAAGGGTTGATTATAGGACATCTCAAGGTTTCTAAAAAGTCAAAGAACACCTCCAAAAGTTCAAAATTGAGGAAGTTATGCATTGTTGAAGTTGGGCATTTTTCCAAATTTGCCAAAAGTCAAATATCCTCAAAACTCCAATTTTTGACAAAAGGGCCCACTTTTTTCCACTTGATATGGTCTTGTCATGCCACACACGTGTCCCATATTTGATTTCATGGCCATTCATTTATTTTTCTATTTTATTTAATTTTTATTGATTTAATTCATTTTTAATCAATATTAAATCAAATAAAATCTAAAAATTGATGAAATCATATCTTTGTGATTGGTACAACTTTCAATTGTCATGATTCATCAAATCAATTCGTATCAAGGCTATTCATGCATAAAAAATCGGATTTGTCCTATGTTTGGAAACTTGATAATGGTGATCAAAATCAAATCTTCCATCTTCAATGCATATGGATTATGGCCCAAGTTTTGACCTAAACTCATTCCCTTATGTACACACAAGCCACACAAAGCAAGAACCCGCACAAGGCATTGCTGAAACGGCCAAAAGAACTTTGAAAAAAACCTTGAAAACTTGGAAATCAAAAACAACATTAGAGCTCGATTCAAACAAAAAGCTTGACATTGCTCTCTTCCATGACATCCCCTGAAGCGATACCAATCAAAACCAAGCCTTCTCATTACCTAAAACTCGCTGTAAGTCATCACGAACCAAGCTCTGAACATGGAATCCAAATCTCCAATTCTCGCATCTTTTCTTTAAAATCTTGGCATATTTGTGTTTGTTATTTGATTCAGAACGTTTTGGCATTATCCAATTTGATTTTCATAGCCTGTATAATGATGCCCGAATCTAGGGTTTACATGTGTTATTTTTAGGCATTTGAATTACAGGGAAAATTGGACCAAATAATGGTTACAGGGATGATCAGTTGAAGGAGACGAGTACAATGGTGTTCTTAGTTTTCGTTTCCATGGCCTTGGGCGAATTTTGGAGACATCCCACGAATCTTCCTGCGGATAAAAATCCGCAGGTAAATAACCAGAGTTATTTTGGAGAAGACGACCAAACGTCGCCCTCCCATTGGTCCATTTGAAAATACGCGCTTTATTTTTTTTATTCAGGCATAGTTGAGTGTTATCCATATAATATTTGTTGTGTATATTAATAACAAAGAAACAGGCCAACTCAGTTGGTGGAAGCGCTATTGGAAAACCCTCTGGGACCTGGGTTCGAATCCCAGGTCCCCCAAAACTTTGTTATAATTTTATTTCAGATATTCCTATGCAAGGCTCAAAAGGTGGACCATCATGTTCTTCATCCCATCAAATGCCAAGTGGCTTCAGACCAAGATCCAAAAGCCAGAATTGAGTATCCACCATACTCCCTGGTCAACAAGCACGCAGGGAATCACAAGGGTCAAACAGGTTGGAGCGCTAATGGGCCTAAAAAATTGCAATTCAAACACCCTCTTTGGGCCCAATACCCCCTGAGTTTGTCCTTTTTTTATTTTATTTTCATTATTTTCCTATTTTTGTTTTATAATTATTATTATTAAAAATTAACCAATTAACTCTTTTTCACAAAAAAATCAGAAAACCCAAAATAAAAATAATATATTTATTAATTTCACTATTCTATTTTTGTACATAAACAATAATTAATTAATTTATTTTTTATTAGGTATAATTTTAACATATTTTGCAATAAATTAAAATTGATTTAGAATATTAGGTTTTTAATATTTTTAACAATTCCTATTTTATTGCCTTAATTAAAATAAAAACCCAAAAATATTTTCATTTAATTAATTAATTCAATTATTAACTTAGATTAATTTTTAATTCAAAAAAATAACAAAAAATATGCTTTATTTAATAAAAGGGGTCAAAACCCTAAAAAGCACTCCGATTTAATTTTCTCGCGCGCGAATTATTTTTGATCCATATTTCAATATTGTAACTGCTTCGGGAATGTAATAGTTTTTAACTTAGGACTTTATTTATTTATTTATCGCTTTTATTTACCTTTCGCAATTTAATTTTAAAGGGTTTGTCTTTGCCGATGTAAATACCCGACGCCTTGTAATAGTTTAGATTTAATTTTCTGCAATTTACATTCTGCTCAATATAAACTGTTAGATGTTTGATAATAGGGAATGCATGACAAGATCAAATCTTTAACCTAAAATCAACAGTAGCTCACCATTAACATGTACAAAGATAAATAACTGAAAAATAACACACTCGCACATGCGCACTCCTAGGGTACACCTCACTTGGTTGCCTCGAACGTGGTCATTGAGTATAGGAAGTTTTAGAGGTCGCCCTCTTGTCCAAAGATAAAAGTTGCCTCGAAACGGTTGCCTCGGATAAAATGATCTAAGACATTAGGATTACCGCTAAGGCATCCTAACATTGCTTTAGTGGCCACACGTCCCTTAATCGAATTGACCCGAAAACTCCAACGACGGTGCTACCTGCTTCTCAATAGTGGGCTAGCATTGTCTAAAGGACATTAGCACAGTTTAATTCCCTTTTCGAGTAGGTAGATGGTTCTTAAGCACTTGCTCCTTTTAAAATAAAACAAAACTTTTCGCACTTACACTCCTTTCAAACAAAAACTCTTTTCAAACCCACAAACACAAAGAAAAGCAAACTTTTGAAAACACAATGAGCAAGTACCTAAGAGCCCGTGGATAACCACGGATAGAAAGGGTGCTAACACCTTCCCTTTCTATAATCTACCTACCGAACCCGAGAAACATCTCGAAAAAGGAATTTTTCTGTGCTTTTTTCCTTTCCTTGTTGGATAAAATAAAAGACGGTGGCGACTCTTGCTTACCGCGACATTTTGCAAAAACAAACGCAAACGCGAACCAACATTCCAAAATAGTCAGTTTTATTCCTACCGATCACACTCGTCAGCAGGGTCTGTTCAAAATCATACTGTATAGATTTTGATATCATTTTCGTCATCCTCCATCTAAAGGCTTAGAATTTTTTAATCGAGAGTTGATCATCACAAAAAATGAAAGCAATTTGAATATAGTGAAATACGAATGGATTGATTCAAAACAGACATATGCAATGCATTGATAAAGTAACAAAGTTTGACATGAATAAATGTTCGAACAATCAAAAGAAAATTACAACCTGAAAATTCTAATGAACAAAAAGTCTTCTCGTCTCAATACTTGTCACTTCAAATGGTGAAC
The DNA here is from genome assembly GCA_948472305.1 of Vicia faba. Taxonomy (NCBI): domain Eukaryota; kingdom Viridiplantae; phylum Streptophyta; class Magnoliopsida; order Fabales; family Fabaceae; genus Vicia; species Vicia faba. Next base: position 437,902,475 of record OX451739.1, on the reverse strand, counting down.
CTTGGGGGGATGGCAAAAGAATTCAATCTGACCGTCTTGTGTGAGTTCCAATGCTCCTTCATCAATCAGGTCTTGAATTTTGTTGCTCAACGTCCAACAGATGTTAGCATCATGCCCCGGGCTGTTGGAGTGATATGCACACCTTGCATCTGGATTGTACCTTGGGGAGGCTATGTTAGGATTCTTAGGAGGGTCCCTTAACGTCACCAGATTCAATCTCAACAGGTGTTGTAAAGCCTGAGACAGCGACATGTTGAGCTTGGTAAATTGCCTCTTGGGCATATTTGGCTTACTCTGATCAACCCGTTGTTTTATGGCAAGGTTGTTGTTGGACCCGTGAGGTAGTAGCAACTTGGAGAGGTCTATTCTTCATCAAACCAAACCTTTGACTTCTCGGAAGTTGATTAATGACTTGGTACCCGACCTTGACTATTTGCTTCATGTTGTTGTATCTGTCTTGATGAAGCTGGTTGATAATGGTTCTTAGCTCTTCTTGTTCCCGAGCTAAGCCTTGGATAAGAGCCATCTGCCCCAGCATCTGGGTTTTCATGGCACTGAACTCAGCTTGCAGTTGTTCCAGCCGTTCGTCCTTATTGTCTTCAGGACTTTTCTTGACCAAGTTCCCCACGAGGAGTGTTTTCAACTCTTCCTGCCCTTTGGATAGGTTTAGGAATACGTCCCTTAACTGAGCTTCTCGAGTTTGAAGACCTTGGTTGTCTGGTTGGAAAGTCATTGCTGAAATAAACAGCGAGAACATGAGAGACCTGTACTGGGAGACCTGTTATACAATGATATGTATGATATATGTATGCAATTTTTTTCAAGGATCTTGCGGGGTAAACAAGAAACTTGTTAGAATTTGAATTTCGCAGCTTTAATTGAAGAAACTTCGTGTTGTTAAGAGTCCTTCTTCAAGAGTCAAGCTCACCATATTGAGTGGGTCATAGCCACTGACTCAAATCATCGTGTTTTGATCTCTAGACGACATTGGTTAGAGGAAAATAAATCCCCTTTTCCCCTTGCTAGACATTTGATTTTCCAAAACCTGCATCACAAACCCTTGAGATCCTTGAAATGGTTAAGGAAATGTTAAGGCATGATGTTATGATGAGCATGCTATGCGTTTAAGAAAAAGTGCGAGGTGATGTAAGTGAACCCTGCAATAAATCCAGATTATTGGATAAGGACTGTAAACAAAACCTGCAAGGAACTCATGTTGTCAGATAACAAGAATGTGCAAGTAGTTCAAGTTTGAAGGCACACAAGTCACACAAACAGCCTTGAGTTTAGGCTGGCATGGAGTTTAGGTATTACCCTCTTTCAGTTTAGTTGGTTTAAACCTGTCCTAAAAATAGTAACCGGGTTCTAGAGGATCTTAATATCACTGACTACCCTCGATCAGTCATAATTCCAGTTTAGCAACCTTTTCTTGCGGCCGAAATCATCGCGAGAGTTTAGTCTCAATGAGTGTAGCATACTGCTACTGTTCTATGGCCAAGTTGGTCAATTTAAAGGTTCTAAGGTCAGTTGGTGCTTAATGACCCCTTAGCAGACCCATATTCTCCTTGTTGCGCCATAAGGGATATCGGTACGTACTAAAGTGCCACACCAATGTAGCTACTGTTTCAACCGTATCGGTCTATGCCGTACAGTTCCCTCATAGTTTATTGCTACTTACCTAAAGGGTATCCCCCAGATCCGGGTTAGGATCTATAGTAACTCCGATTCAAGCCCACAAAGATAAACCATACAAGTCAAGCAAATGAAAACAATATGAACTATTCCTAAGGTACACCCCACTTATTAAGCTTCCCTAGTAGAGTCGCCAGTTCTGTGATACGGTGGGAAAGAACTGACTGTTTTTGGAATGCTGGTTTGCGTTTTGTGTTTGTTTTTGCAAAATGTCGCGGTAAGCAAGAGTCGCCACCGACTTTTATTTTATCCAACAAGGAAAGGAAAAAAGCATAGAAAAATTCCTTTTTCGAGATATTTCTGGGGTTCGGGGGGTAGATTATAGAAAGGGAAGGTGTTGGCACCCTTTCTATCTGTGGTTATCCACGGGCTCTTAGGTACTTGCTCATATTGTTTTCAAAATTTTCTTTCTTTGTGCTTGTGGGTTTGAAAAAGTTTTTGTTTGAAAACTTCGATTTAACTCTTGCTTTTGTCCTCAAGAGCGTATGAAGTGTTTTTGAAAACTTTGTTCGAAAAGTGTAAGTGTGAAAAGTTTTAGTTTTTTGAAAGAGAGCAAGTATCTAAGAACCATCTACCTACTCGAAAAAGGAATAGTTCTATGCTAATGTTCTTTAGACAATGCTATCCTACTATTGATGAGTAGGTAGCACCGTCGTTGGAGTTTAAGGGTCAATTCGAATGAGGGACTTACGGTCACTAAAGCAATGTTAGGATGCCTTAGCGGTAACCCTAATGTCTTAGATCATTTGTTTTGAGGCAACAATATCCGAGGCAACCGTTTCGAGGCGACTATGATCTTTGGACAAGAGGACTACCTCTAAAGTGACCTATACTCAATGACCGCGTACGAAGGCAACAAAGTGGGGTGTACCCTAAGAATGCACATGTGCGAGTGTGTCGTTTTCAGTTAATTTTATCTTTGTACATGTTAATGGTGATCTATGTTGATTTTAGGTTGAAACATTCAATCTTGTCATGCATACCTATTATCAAACATCTAACAGTTATATTTTGCGGAAAATAAATTGCGGAAATTAAATTACAAGGCGTCGGGTATTTACATCGCCCAAAGCAACCCTTTGAAATTTAAATGCGGAAAAATAAATAAAGCGATAAAAATAATTAAATGGTCCTAATTATCTATTACATTCCGTGAACAAGTACAATATTGAATAAAAGAAAATAAATCACATGCGAGAAATTAAATCGAGCGCAAATAGGGTTTTGACCCTTTTTGAGAGAAAGTATATTTTTTTGTTGTTTTTTTTTATTTTAAGAAAGAAATAAATCTAAATTAATTACTAAATTAAATAAATAAATTAATTAATAAAAATAAATATTTTTGGGTTTTTTTTTGTATTTTAGGAAAGAAATAAAAATTAATTAATGTTAGTAAAAAACCTAATTAAATCTAATTGAATTTTAATTATTTACAAAAATGTGAAAGTTATTCTAATTAAAATTCTAAATCAATTAATTAATGTTTATTAACAAAAATAAAATTTAGAATTTAATTTGATAAAGAAAATATTTTGTGGTTTTTTTTATAAATATTTTAAGAAAGAAATAAATCTAAATTAATCACTACATTAAATTAAATTAATTAATTAAATGAAAAAAAAGTTATTTTTGGTTATTTAAAGAAAGAAAATAAAAATTAATTGAATTAGTAAAACCTAATTAAGTCTAGTTAATTTTAATTATTTGCAAAAAGGGTTAAAATTATTCTAACATTAAAACCTAAATTAATTTAATTAATGTTTATTAATAAAAATAAAAGTTAGAATTTGATTAAATAAAAATATTTTGGTGTGATTTTATTTTAAAGAAAAAGAATTTTAATGATTGGTTAGAATTAAAAACAAAAATAATAAAAATAATTAATAAACAAAATAAATAAAATAAAGAGAGAGAGAAGTTTGGGCCTGAATTTTGTGGTGCATATAGCAATGATGAGGCCCATTAAGCGCTGGCCTGGTTTGACTTTTCGGATTCCGTGTGCGCACTTGGACTTGACTCCATGGTGGACTCTCAGCCTGGATCACCAGATCTGGCCTTTGGCCATCTGGCACTTTGATATGTGAAGGCATATGGTGAGTTGCACTCTAGATTTACACCTGATTGCATGAAGAGGAAAAATAACAAAGAGCATGGGGGACCTGGGATTCGAACCCAGGTCCTGAAAGTGATATGCTTGCATGCTTGCCACTGCACTACTTTGATTCTATTGTTAGTAAAATACAAAGAAATTATAATATAAACAAAACAAATTATATGCCAGAAAATAAAAATGCGCGAAAATTAATTTGAATTGGCCAATGGGAGAACGACAGCTCGTCGTCTTCTACCTCCAAATCCTGCAAATATTACCTGCTGATTTGGATCCGCAGCTAAATACGCAAGCTTGCTCTAAAATCTTCCCTAGGCCACATAAATCAATTCCAAAAACATGGTTGAGTTCGCCTTAGCTTCCTGATTAACATTATGTCCTTCTTGAGTCCTGATTTTTCCTGAAAAAGTAAGCCCTAAAAACAAACACGCAACCCTAGCTATGGTGTTTTGGGATTACAGCGCCTATAAACCAAATTGAATAATGCAAAAAGTTTACAAATGTTATGAGGGTTATGAATATGCAAGCAATTTGTTCAAATGATGCAAGAATAATGAATCACAAATTCAAGAACCAAGGTGATTTTCGTGATACTTACAGTGCTTTGTGGTATGTGAGAACGCTTGCTCTTGATCCAGGAAGGTTGAGTGAACACCCAGGAAGCGATTGGGATAGCTTTTGGCTTCTGAAAACGCCTCTTATTATGATCTCGAATTCACGCTTTTTACCACTTTTCCAAACTTTTGTTCTGCCTCTTCATGCAGCCTCCAACCATTGTTTTCGTGCCTTTGCCTTCCTTATGTAATGTATATTGCATTAGGGTAAGAAACTTGGTACAGATCTCTCCACATCAATGCTCATGAATTGGATTTGATTCCACCATTACAACCTTCCAAATTTGGCCTAAATCATATCTTCTTGTAACCAATGCACTTGATGCAAATTTGATTCACATAATAGCTGTATTCAAAGCCTAAAGCAACCAAAAAACCCTGAGTTATAAATACTTTTGATTTTATGTGATTTTATTTGATTTTATTTGATTTAAAATGAATAAATTCAATTAAAAATCAAATTAAATAATAAAAATAAGATATGGGCTCATGGCTGAAGCTAGGACACGTGGACAATGATGCAAGCTCAAATCAAGTGGAAAATAATGGGCCCATTGGACAAAATTTGAAGTTTTGGGGATAGTTGACTTTTGGCAATTTTGCAAAAATGCCCAACTTCACCAATGCATAACTTCTTTAATTTTGAAGTTTTGGAGGTGTTCTTGGACTTTTTAGAAAGCTTGATATGTCGTCTAACCAGCCCTTGTTTTATCATCGCATTTGGATATTCCATTCTCAAGTTATAAGCTTTGGCAAAAAGGGTGTTTTTTTTTTTACTTTCAAAAATGACCTATAATGTCCAATTTTATAACTTCTTGTGAGTGCATTTTCTGATCTTGGGGTATGAAGATGGATTGTAGTAAATTTCATGCCCTTCAAAATGAGCTTTGGATGGGTCATTTCTCATAAAGTATGATAAAGTTATGCTTGGTCAAAGTTGAGTTGACTTTTCCTACAAAACCCTAATTTAGCAACTTTTGAGTCTTGATGAATTTTGAGCAATCCTTGATGAATCATGATCAACCCTTGATCAAATGATGAAATATCCTTCAAAATGAGAATGTTGACAAAAAATCTTGAAGTTTGACTATTTGTAGGTCACAGTTGACTTTTGCCCTAGCATGGTCGATTTTTTGACCCTTTGAGTAATTGCCTGAGCAAACTTCCTCTGCAAGGCTTGAAATTTGACATGGATGACCTTGAGAACATATTAGGATATTGGGGAGAATTTGAGGTCATTTGGATTCAAGGATCTTGATGCAACACAAAACCCTAATTTGGGGTTGACTGCCTTAGGAGATAACTTGACTGTCCAACTCTTGAGCAATCTTGAGCCACTTAGAGATTTTTATTGCAATGTTTTGAGAAATATGAGAGGGAAAATTTTGGGGTACAACATCACTTTTCCTGGTCCCATCCCGTACACTTAGACAAGGCTGTCCCATGGCATTATGGTGCTGATGTGTACTATCATGTCATTAAGAAAGATCTGAAGAATGAAGAGGCTGATATTGATGTCAGTAATATTGTCGGGGCTAGTAAGGTTACCCGAAGCGGTAGGATTTTCTATCCTGAGATTTCCCCAAAGTCTATCAACAAACCAATTGTCATACCATCTGTTGTTGCCGCTAGTATATCAACTGCTGTTCCGGTGCTTACTCCAGTTATCACCCCTGCTGCCGAGCCATCTGGGACTCAGGGCAAGGAAGTTATAGGTGAGCCTGCCCGGACGGAGGCACCTAAGAAAATTGTTGTGGAAGCCTCTAAACAAGAAATAGAGGAAATACTGAAAATTATCAAGAAGAGCGACTACAATGTGGTTGAGCAGCTGGGGCAGACCCCGTCAAAGATCTCCATGTTGTCTTTGCTATTATGTTCTGAAGCCCATGCAAAAGCTTTGATTGCATTTCTCAAGACTGCGCATGTGCCGCAGGAAATGTCAGCAGATCAGTTCAAAGATTGTGTGGCCAGCCTCACTGCTGACAATGGGCTGGGTTTTTCAGACACAGATCTGACCCCTAAGGGGAGGAATCATAATGATGCTCTGCATGTCTCGATTGAGTGCAGGGGCACCACTATGGCTCATGTGCTGGTAGATACCGGGTCTTCGCTGAATGTTCTTCCGAAGAAAGTGTTGGACCGTTTGGATTGTGAGGGTTTGACTTTAAAGTCGGGTAACATTATGGTAAGGGCTTTTGATGGATCAAAGAGAATGGTGCACGGGGAGGTGGACATCCCTGTCAAAGTGGGTTCTCAGACCTTTGGGTCCACCTTCTACGTAATGGACATCAGGCCATCGTATTCTTGCTTGCTGGGTCATCCTTGGATCCATAGGGCTGGGGCAGTTACTTCCACACTCCATCAAATGCCGAAGTATCCAGTGAAGGGGAAGATCGTCACAGTGTGAGGTGAAGAAGAATATATGGTGAGTCACCTCAATTCCTTCCTCTATGTAGAGATGGACGGGGAGTTCATAGAAACTCCTTGTCAGAACTTCGAAGAGGTCCCTCATACTTTGGCGTCAACTGAAGTTACTACCAACAAACTTCTGCTGAAGATGGCTTCTCTCAAGGACGCCAGGGTTGTAGTTGAAGAAGGCGGGTGTACCAATTGGGGTTAGCTCCCTGATTTCACTCACAAAACTGACAAATTTGGTTTGGGATTTACTACAGGGGCTCAAAAGGCTGTTAGGCGCGCACGGATTAGAAGACCTCCTCTACACATCAACAACCGGGGAATTAATGTAATTGAAGACAGTGAAGAGGATTCAGACATCGAAAACTGGATCTACCCAACAACCAACGATGGACCGAATAACTAGACGGCTAGGGACTTCATACCTGTTTCTTTTATTCTGCAGTAATTCTCATTTGTTTTAAGATTTGTAATAAACAATTTGAAACTTTAGGGCCCGACGCCTTGCCTGAGGCACCTTGGCTTTGCTTGTGAGGGCTATTATTTGTCATTTCATATATCATTAATAAAGCATGGGACATTTCTTGCATACAAATTTTGCGCTCCTTGTTTTTATTTTCTGTCTCTCATTTTATCAAAACATCTATTCTCTTAGACACACTCACGTATCATACTGCAGATCCATATCCATTCTGGATTCCATTGATAACAACTCTGCTACTGTCAGTTATGACTTCAAAAATCCGATCAACCAAGCCGAGGACGAAGGTGAGAATGATTGTGAGGTACATGGAGAACTTTCTAGACTCTTACAGCAGGAAGAAAGGGCCATACAACCTCATGAAGAGCCAGTTGAGTCAGTGAATTTGGGTACAAAGGAAGATAGGAAAGAGGTTAAAATAGGTGTGAATATGGAGCCTAGTGTCAAACAATGGTTAATACAGATGCTACACGACTATGTTGAGATCTTCGCCTGGTCCTATGAAGACATGCTTGGTTTAGACACTGATATTGTGGTACATCTCCTGCCGACTAATGAAGACTGTCCTCCGTTAAAGCAGAAGGTCCGTCGTGTGCGCCCTGAAATGTCAGAGAAAATCAAGGCAGAGGTCATGAAACAGTTCAACGCAGGATTCTTAGCTGTCACTTCTTATCCGCAGTGGGTTGCTAATGTCGTTCCGGTATCTAAGAAGGACGGTAAGGTATGAATGTGTGTGGACTACAGAGATCTGAACAGGGCAAGCCCCAAGGATGACTTCCCACTTCCTCATATTAATGTTCTAGTCGACAACACCGTGCAACAGAAGATCTTCTCCTTCATGGATGGTTTTTCTGGCTACAACCAGATCAAGATGGCTCCTGAGGACATGGAGAAGACAACCTTCGTTACACAATGGGGCACCTTCTATTACAAGGTAATGCCTTTTGGGTTGAAGAATGCTGGGGCAACTTATCAGTGCGCCATGGTCGCTTTGTTCCATGATATGATTACCAATGAAATTGAGGTTTATGTTGATGACATGATAGCCAGGTCCAGGACTGAGGAAGACCACCTTGATAATCTCCATAAACTATTTGACAGGTTGAAGACGTATAAGCTGAGGTTAAATCCGAACAAGTGTACCTTCGGGGTAAGGTCTGGTAAGCTTCTGGGTTTTGTCGTCAGTGATAAAGGTATTCAGGTAGACCCTGCAAAGGTAAAAGCCATACAAGATATGTCGGCTCCCCGCACAGAGAAGGAAGTTAGAGGTTTCTTGGGACGTCTAAATTACATTGCCAGGTTCATTTCACATCTGACTTCTACTTGTGAGCCAATCTTCAAGCTACTAAAGAAAGATCAAGTGGTAAAGTGGAATAATGAATGCCAGACCGCTTTCGAAAGAATCAAATAATACCTTCAAGAACCACCAATTTTGATGCCTCCAATTGAAGGAAGACCGTTGATATTATACTTGACTGTGCTAGACAATTGAATGGGGTGTGTGCTGGGGAAGCATGATGAGCCTGGTCGAAAAGAGCACGCCATTTATTACCTTAGCAAAAAGTTTACTGACTGTGAGACCCGATACTCATTGCTCGAGAAAACTTGTTGCGCTTTGGCATGGGCGGCTCGCCGACTGAGACAGTATATGCTAACTCACACTACCTTGTTGATATCAAAGATGGACCCGATCAAGTATATTTTCGAGAAGCCCTCCTTATCCAGAAGAATAGCAAGATGGCAGATGATCTTAATCGAGTACGACATCTAATACACAACCCAAAAAGCAATCAATGAGAGTGTATTGGCGGATCATTTAGCGCATCAAGCCGTGGATGACTACCAGTCCATGAATTTCGAGTTCCCGGATGAGAATATCATGTTGGTAACTGACTGTGAAGAACCTGGACCAGATGAAGGACCCGAGGAGGGATCCCAATGGTCTATGTATTTTGATGGAGCCTTGAATGCATTGGGTAATGGAATTTGCACTGTAATTATATCTCCTGAAGGCCGCCACACTGTGTTCACCGTCCGGTTATGTTTTAACTGCACCAATAATATGGCGGAGTATGAAGTGTGTATCATGGGTCTTCGAGCTGCTATTGACCTAAGGATTAAGTTCTTGAGTGTATTCGGAGATTCTGCTCTAGTGATAAGTCAGGTCAAAGGCGAGTGGGATACGAAGCACCCGAATCTTATTCCTTACAAAGAGTATGTACTGACATTACTCCTACACTTTAGGGAAATAACCTTTGAACATTTCCCAAGAGAGGAGATCCCGTTGGCGGACGCGCTAGCTACCATGTCTTCCATGTTCAAAGTTAGGTGGGACAATGAAGCTCCCCAGGTTACCATTGAGAAGTTGGATGAACCCGTACACTGCTGTGAGATCGACACTGCAGAAGTAGCAGATAAACCCTGGTTTCACGAGGTAAAGAGGTATCTTAAGGCTCAAGAATACTCCAAGGGGGCATCTGTTAATGATAAGAAGTTTCTGAGAAGGTTCGCTGTGAAGTTCTTCATCAGTAATGGAATCCTTTATAAGCATAACCATGATTCAACCTTACTGCGGTGTGTAGACATGAGCGAGGCAGAAAGGATCATGATAGAACTACATGAAGGTACCTTCGAAACTCATTCCATTTGACATACCATGGCGAAGAAAATCCTACAGGCAGGATATTACTGGTCCACTATGGAAGCCGATTGTTATAAGCACTCTTGAACCTGTCATAAGTGCCAAGTCTATGCTGATAAGGTGCATGTACCTCCGGTTCCCCTGAATGTCTTGACAGCTCCTTGGCCCTTTGCAATGTGGGGCATTGACATGATCGGCGAGATCAGACCTACTGCTTCTAATGGGCATCGCTTCATTCTGGTAGCCATTGATTATTTTATGAAGTGGGTTGAGGAAGCTTCCTTTGCTACAATAACCAAGAACGTCGTGGCGCGGTTTATCCGACACAATATGATATGTCGATATGGTGTCCCATAGAGGATTATTACTGACAATGGTACCAACCTCAACAATACAATGATCACTGAGCTCTGTAAGCAGTTCAAGATACAGCATCATAACTCTTCTCCCTACCGGCCGAAGATGAATGGGGCTGTTGAAGCAGCTAACAAGAACATCAAGAAGATTGTGCAGAAGATGACAATGACATACAAAGACTGGAACGAGATGTTACCATTCGCTCTTCATGGGTACGTACCTCAACACAGACGTCGACAGGGGCAACACCCTACTCTCTGGTATATGGCATGGAGGAAGTCCTACCCATCGAAGTCTAGATACTCTCTCTCAGGATTATGAAGGATGCGGGTTTGAATGAAGACGACTGGATCCAAACCCGACTTGATCAGGCAAAAGTAAGGGATGAAAATGGAAAAATTGTACACCCGGCAAGTCAAAAACCAGAAAAGGCGACTTGGGCAAAAAAGGGTATCCCGGTGGACTAAAAACCCAGAAGGGTGGTCCAGGAAAAAATTAGGGATCAAAGCGTAACACTATGTCTCATTGGATCATCTTGCAACCAGACTTCGGTATCGACTCTCAAGCTCAGACGACGCCAATCAATCTGGTCCACCTTCGGCCAAGCAGCAAAATGATGAGACGCTTGAATATATAAAGGCAATAGCATAGTTGGAACCCAATGGGGTCGTTTCACATAGTTGTCTTTCTTTCTTTCACAAATTGTAATTTCTTTCGGCGGTGTTCTCTTACTAGGACGTCGACCTCTTTGTACAAAAATGCCTGTTACGAGCCAACTTCAAAAATCAATACAATTCATTTTCACAAGAAATTTCAAATTGTTTTCTTTTTCTGTTTTGTTTTGCAAAAACGTCCAATGATTCATTTTTGATATATGCATTTGAAAATAATTACTTCTCATAAATATTTACATGAGAAACAAAAGACGATTACTCGTAATTCAAGGAACAGGGACAAACAAGAAGTGCCCTAAACCTTGCAGTTACTCTGCCCACCAGGTACCGGGATAGGGCCGGATGGAGAACATGAGCAGTGGTACATACACTCCCCACAGAGTAAAAAAAGTATCCAAAGACAGTGATGTTAGCTTTCCCGAACAAGACATAACTCTCCCCAGCTGAAGTTCACAATCGCGAGTGAGTCGATAAATTTTTCCCCAAGCAGAGTTTATTTCTCTCACAAGCAGAAATTCAATCTACAACAGAATTCATTATCACCAACAACGGAAACTCATCCCCGGTGGAGCTTATTTTTCCAAATCAGTAAGGTATCTCCTTTCCAACAGAGTTATTTTCCCGCAGGGTTATTCTCAAGTAGAATCTCTCCTCGGCAGAATATCCGTAAACGAGGGACAAATCCCCAACATAGTCATCTTTGTTAACCATCCCCAACAGAAATAGAGGAACCGTGGTTTTTTACAGCAGTCAAGAATACCATTTCTCACACTCTCCAAACAGCAGCCATGGATTTATTTTCCCGGACTAAGATTATTACATCAGCATTTCATGTTCAAACATCATGACATGTACATACATCACATATAACATAGTCTCATTTATTTTGAGAACGTCATCATACAATGCATCTCATGCATCACACATAACTAATGTTGTATTTATTTCAGGAAAGACAGTTATTATCAACAATTTCTAGCAAGTCCATGATCAACACTCGAAGCAAAACAGAGTAATCATCGGTGCGACAGATACAACCTTACCCAGGTTTCTTCCAGAAGTCCTACACAGACTCATCACAAAGCAACCTTACCCAGGTTCCCTCTACAGTTTTACCCAAACTCATCCTGAAGTAGCCCTACTATCCAGGCTTTCATATCGAAGTAACCCTACCGTCCAGGTTCCTTCTCACAGCCCTACTATCCAGGCTTTCGTATCGAAGTAACCTTACTATCAAGGTTCCTTCTCACAGTCCTACTATCCAGGTTCCTTCTCACAGCCCTACTACCGAGGCTTTCATATCGAAGTAACCCTACCATCCAGGTTCCTTCTTACAGCCCTACCATCCAGGCTTTCATATCGAAGTAACTCTACCATCCAGGTTCCTTCTCAAAGCCCTACTATCCAGGATTTCATATTGAAGTAACCCTACTATCCAGGTTCCTTCTCACAGCCCTACTATCCAGGCTTTAGCATCGAAGTAACGCTACTATCCAGGTTCCTTCTCACAGCCCTACTATCCAGGCTTTCACATCGAAGTAACCTTATGATCTAGGTTCCTTCTCACAGCCCTACTACCCAGGCTTTCATATCGAAGAAACCCTACCATCCAGGTTCCTTCTCACAGCCCTACCATCCAGGCTTTCATATCAAAGTAACCATACCATCAAGGTTCCTTCTCACAGCCCTACTATCCAGGCTTTCATATCGAAGTAACCCTACTATCCATGTTCCTTCTCACAGCCCTACTATCTAGGCTTTCACATCGAAGTAACCCTACTATCCAGGTTCCTTCTCACAGCCCTACTATCCAGGCTTTCGCATCGAAGTAACCTTACTATCCAGGTTCCTTCTCATAGCCCTACTATCCAGGATTTCATATCGAAGCAACCCTACTATCCAGGTTCCTTATCATAACCTTATTATTCGGGTTCTTCCTCTCTTATCCCCAGACAGAAATCCACAACACTATAAGACCGGGACCCGATCAAACACAATTGATTTCACATTTCCCCAGAAAGTCGTGGTGCAACATTTACACCGACCAAACACACAGTTCACTTCCACTTCCCAAACCAGAATTATTCCCCAGTAGAGTAACGGATAACTGAAGCTCCTAAAACTGTATTTCTCTCAAGACAGAGACCATCATTCCCCAGCGAAGTCCTCCTCAACAACAGGTATACGGGTTCTCGCAAAGGAATATCTTATGCGATCGACACTCTTTTAGATGGCATATTTAAGACCATCTCCGAAAATTCTCTAGCAACTACCAAATGGCGTCTATAAGCTCATTCCCGATATCACAATTCAAGTATCACTTCATGCGAGTGCAAATTTCTGGGCACTCTAGTGTTCAATCATCTTCCACCTTTAGATCACGAAAGGTAAACGAGCCAATCTACATCCTCAGGTTTAAGAAGATTGAACAGGGGCAGCTGTTGTACCCCAAAATTTACCCTCCCATATTTCTCAACACATGGCAAGAGAAGCCCCCAAATTGCTCAAGGAAGGTCAAGAGTTAACCAGACAAACTCTCTCCTAAGGCAGTCTATCTCAAATTAGGGTTTCCATCTTCATCAAGATGTGTGAACCACAAAGGACTCAAATTCTCACCATTGTCCTAATATGTTCTAAAGATAATACATGTCAAGTTTCAAACCTTGCAGAAGCAGTTTGCTCAGTCAATTGCTCAAATGCCTGAAAATCAACTGTACTAGGTCAAAAGTCAACTATTGCCCACATACAGTCAAACTTCAAGATTTTTGGTCAACATCCTCATTTTGAAGTATTATTCATCATTTGATCAAGGGTTAGTCATGATTCCTCAAGGATTGCTCACAATTCATCAAAACCCAAAAGTTGTAAATTAGGGTTTTGTAGGAAAAGTGAAATCAACTTTGACCAAACATAACTTTCTCATACTTTATCAGAAATGACCCATCCAAAGCTCATTTTGAAGAGGATGCAATTACCTACAATTCAACTTCAGCTCCCAAGTTCATAATATTCACTCACAAAAAGATATAAATTTTGACATTATAGGTCCTTTTGAAAAGTCAACAAAAACACCTTTTGGGTCAAAGCTTCATACATGAACATGGAAGACCCAATTGATATGAGACCAAAAGGGTTGCTTAGAATACATCTTAATATTTCTAAAAATTCCAATAACACCTCTCTAGGGTCAAAATTGAGAGAGTTATGCATTAGCCAAGTTGACCATTTTTGCAAAATTGCCAAAAATCAAATGTGCTCAAATTTGCATTTTTTTGCTAAATGGGCCCAACCTTTTATGCTTGCACCTCAATTATAATGTGGTCCACGACTCAAATACTTATCCACAAATTATTTTCTTCATTTTCAATTTATTTTTATTTTTCATTAATTAAAAAGTGAATTAAATCAAATAAATGATGAAAATTATCAAAGATAGGATTTGATTTGTTTTTTTGACAGGTTAGCAACCAAGATATGCTGAGCTTGCAAGATCAATTCGAATCAATGGCAATTGTTACAAAAAGAGAAAGATATCATATGGCTAAAGAATCAAATCAAATATCATCAAAGCTTAAAGATTGAATCTGTTTTGCAACCCTAATTCATTGAGGGGTATATAATGAACAAAAACAAAGTAAAAAAAAGGGGGTTAGAGGTCGTGAATTTCCAGGAAGAAAGCTGAAAAATTCAAGAAAAAATGGGAATCGATTTTCAATCTACAAGGTATTTTAAAGCATTCAAGATCACCAATCCCTTCCTAGACATCCCAGGAAGCCGTTCCAATCATTCCCAGGGCCTTAACTACTCAGAAACTCGTTCTACAACTCACACGGTTTGGTACATTTTTAAAATTCGATTTTTTTTTGCAATTTAGGCATCATTAGCATGTTTTAATTATATATTCTTGTTCATCATTGAGTTTGCAAGCTATTGGTACCACTTAATTACATTTACCGTGCATGAATCGTGATATTCCATTGTTAGGGTTCCTTTGCTCATTTTAGGTTTTTTTAATATAGGCAAAATTAGCCTTTGATTCTGGTACCATGATGCTCGTGAGGATGAGCCGAGTTGATTGGTACCCTCACTTGTCATTTATCTTGCTTGTATACAATTTTTGAGATGAACAGGTCTGTACCTACAGCATAGCGTCCATAGGTAAAAGCTTGGTTTTCTAAAATAACAGTCTGGGGAAGAAGATGAGGCGTGACAATCATTGGTTGGTTGGTTTGAATTCCGTATGTTTTTTCAAGTGAACCACTGTGTTTTATATATTATATATTATTCTGGTTATATTAACAAATGAAGCAGGTGGCACAGATGGTAAGGCGTGTTGGTGTTGAGTGTGAGGACCTGGGTTCGATCCCAGGTCCCATCATTTTATCATTTTCTTGACATTTAACAACAGATCCTGCACCCCACATGTCCAAACATCCACCATGCAACTCAATGATCTGGCCATCAAACGCATCTCCAGCCAAGATCCAACGTGCCATCATTGAAAGATCACCATATACCTCAAGTTAACACACGCACCTGATTCAGACGTAGTCAAACAGGCTGAGATTTGTTGGGCCCATAATTTCAACAACATACCCCCAGGATTGCTAATGCTATCAGGCCCACTTCTTTTCTTTCTTTCTTATTTTTATTTCTTTCAATATTTTTCTTTAATTATTTTAATTCACAAAAACAAATTACTATTTTTTATAAAATTATAAAATCAAGAATTCACAAAAAATTAGAATTAGATTTTTTATCAAATTTAAGTTTGTTAATGTAATTTAATTTAATTTAATTTAAATTAGGGCAATTTTAACTTGTTTTTTTATAAATAAAATTAAATAGATATTAGGTTAAGTTCTTGATTTAATTCTTTTATTTTTTCTCAAATAAATAAAAATACAAAAATAGGTTTTTAGAGTGAATTAATTTATTTTTCTTAATTTAAAATTAATTAGAATTAGGATTTTCTTTTTAATTTAATTGTTTCCTTATTTTCTTAAATAACAAAACATGACAAAACATCTTTTTTAATCAATCGCGAATAGGTTTAGTCAAGGGTCAAAACCATAGTCGTTTCGTATTTAATTCATCGCGCGCTTGTTAATCATTTTTGCCAATATTTTTGTAACTGTTCATGGTTTGTAATAGTTTAATTTAGGGTTTTATTTACTGTTTAAATTCCCGGGTTTTTGGCTATGTAATTAATTCCCCTCCCCGAAACCTTGTAATAGCGTAGATTTATTTTCTCGCATTTTAATTCCCGGAAATATTTAACTGTCTAGATGTATGCTGATAGGATTGTATGGCAAGAATGCATGACAAATTAAAACGGTTAGAAAATCATAATGTGCAAAGATAAATAACTGAAAACAAATCACTCACACATATAACTCTTAGGGTATACTCTCACTTCGGTTGCCTTCGGTAAACGATCATTAAGCATAGGGTGTCTTAGTGGTTGCCCTTCTGTCTAAAAAGATCAAATGCCCATTCGAATGTTGGCTCGGAAATGTTGCCTCTGAAATGTTGCCTCGAAAGATCTTAAGACTCCAGGGTTACTACTAAGGTGTTCTAATATTACTTTAGTGATCGTACGTCCCTTTCAAATTGACCCTTACAACTCCAATGACGGTGCTACCTATTTCTCAATAGTAGATAGTGCTGTCTAAAGGAAACAAGAATAGAAACGATCTTTTTTCGAGTAGGTAGATGCTAGTAGGTACTTGCTCAAATCAAAACTTTTCACACTTACACATTTCGAAACAATTTTCCAAACAACTTCGCCACACCTTTGGGGACTGATACAAGGGTTATCACGAAGTAAAACATTTTCAAAACAAGCACATACACAAGCAATTTTAAAAATATGAGCAAGTACCTAAGAGCCCATGGAAAACCATGGATAGAAAGGGTGCTAACACCTTCCCTTTCTATAATCTTCCCCCCGTACTCAGAATATCTCGAAAAAGTACTTTTTCTGTACTTTTTTTCCTTTCCGATTGGATGAAATAAAAGTCGGTGGTGACTCTTGCTTACCGTGACATTTTGCAAACAAAAAACGCAAAATGCAAACCAGTATCAAACAGTCGGTTCTGCCACCGTATCACACAAGGGATTTAAGATTTATAGGCATATTGCAAACATCAAAGTAATAAAGCTTTTGAAATAAGTCAAAGTAAAAAGAACTGATGGATATCAATCTGTACGCTGGCGCTTCCATGTGAACCTGACAATCTGAGCCCTCGGCCTATGGTTTTCTTCCACATGTCTAATGGCAACCTCCTTCCAATCATCTGGATTAGAAAATAAGTAATCAGCACCTGTTTGAGGCTTAGGGGAAAATAAATCCCCTTGCCTCTCCATAGACTCTACCGCTCGACTCTCAAGGATCTCGACCAAATCGTCTTTCTCCTTCAGGTATGCTCTGTAGGAACTCTCTAAAGTCTGGAACTTGTTCTTCCAAGCATCCATTTCCTGTTGCATCCTAACCAAAGCGAGTTGCAGCTCTTCTAGATCATCTAATAAGGGATGAGTGGTCTTCACAAATAGATCAGGCATGTGTGTCTCCCGAGTATACGACATCTTCAACTGAATGGCTCTCGATCGGACCCATTGAAGATATGGCTCCAAAGAAACATCACCCCTAGGTACTAAATCCTTCCTACTCTTCTTATGAATGTGATGCCAGGCCTTCGCAATCTGCTCCCTAGCTTCCCTATGGTCTTATCCTTCCTTCAGAAAGAAACTACTCAAATGAATGCTATTCGGTTTATCCCCCATCGGGTAACCAAGTTGTCGCTGTGCAAGAACAAGGTTATAGTTGATTACTCCCTTTGTACCAAGAAGTGGTACATTGGGGAAACTACCACAACTGTCAATAATCTCCACATCCTGATAAGCTCGATGATACCAATCAATATCCGAGAGAGTAAGTGCCATGATTTTAGGATCCCAACGGGGTTCCTTCCTGGCATCCCAAAAAGCATCAGACTGAGGCATATGAGAGATGAACCACCGGTACAACAAAGGCGTGCAACAGCTAATCATTCCCTCATGATAAGAATTTCGAAGATGAACAGAGTAATAAGCATCACCCAATAGTGTAGGAACTGGGTTATCAATCATGAAAATCCTGATAGCGTTAATATCGACAAACTTGTCCACATTAGGAAATAAGAACAATCCATAAGCAAGTAAAGCAAATATGGCCTCAAAAGCAACCGTACTCTTCATTCTAGCAAAGTAACAAGCTTTCTCCAATAAGAAATGAGCTGGTAATCCTCTAATCCCTCCTTTAGTAGTCATATGGGTTTCCACCTCAGACTTTCTCAGATGAATCAAAGCAGCAATCTCATGTGGTTTTGGCTCACCCTCTAAACCAGTAAGAGGAACACAATTTGTAATAGGTAAATTCAATAGATAAGAATACTCCTCCAGTGTAGGCATCAACTGATAATTGGGAAAAGTAAAGCAGTGGTACATCAGATCATAGAACTGGACCAAGGTCGAGAGAATACCCTCCTTCATCTTCAGCTTCATGAGAGGAACAATGGATCCATACTTCTTCCGAAATTCTGCAAAACACTCGATCTCTGGAATTAGACTGACCAACTCATCTATCTTAGGATCCTTGAAACTGTATTTCCCTGTCTTTCTCTTTCCAGAATCCATGGTTAAAAGTACCTGAGATATTCACAAATAATCAACCTTTAAATCCCTTGAAATATTGTTTTCTTCAAAAGATGCTTATGAGTGTGTGAATGCATGATGCAACAATCACACACAAGATCACACATATAGGGTTCATAGGTTCAACGTCATGAGCATAAGGTCGAAGGTACTACCCATAAGGTGTTGGTCTAAAAAGTTATCACCTTCCGAACAAGGTTCTAGAGGTTCCCAGAGTCTACATCCTTCCTTCGGATATTTCTAACTTCCCGATTAACTCGGTAACTAGTAATATTCTAAAGAAAGACTCGTCCGAGCATATTATCGCGTGACAACTATTTCCAGATTACTCCGTCATAGCTTCCGCACTACACCTAAAAGGCCAAGATGGGTTTGGTATTCTACGGTCCTCGGCTTCAGCAGGCTCCCAGGTCGAAAGCAGTACGTCTTCTGATTACTCGGTAAACGGAATTACAGTCAAAGGGGCCTCCACTGAGTGGGGGATCTCATGCCTCCTTTTTTGGGATTACTCCCTCAAAGTTAACATGACTATACCGCCCGTCCTATCTTAAAGTTTGCCCAAGTCCGGGTATAGGACTTTTGAGTAATCACCAAGCACCCTGAAAACTAGGAAAATCCAAACAAACATATATACAAAATGTAACACATAAACAACAATAGCACATATAAAGATATAAAAAAAGATAGGCTCAACCCACTTAGGGATGGACCAGCAAGAGGTCAATCTTTCCCCAGTGAAGTCGCCATTTTTCTGTAGCAGTAGAAATGTTCAAAACTAAGTCATTAGACTGACTAGACTTTATACAAATCCAAATAAAAATCGCCACTGCGCTTTATTGTTTCCAAAGGAATGGGAAAAGAGAGAATAACCCAAAAAGAGGGGGGAAAGATTCAAGGTAAGGGGGTTGGTTATGAAAAGGGAAGGTATTAGCACCCTAAACATCTACGGTACTCCATAGGAACCTCTTTGAAAAATCTGTATATTTTGGCTATAAAAATGTGTTGTATAGAAAATGGATGGTGGAGGTGAGAAGAGAAATATTTTTTATGATTTCTTTGCACCCGTTGTGATTGCAAACCTTTAGTGCCTACGTACCACCTTTGTGCAATAGGGGATCAGGGTACACGTAGTTCCTCTTTTAAATTTTTTTTGAAACACAACTGTGTTGGTTGATTTTGATGAGGTAAGACATCATCGTTATTGTCCGTGTGGAAAACATACTTACTACCCACAATCATGAGAAAGGAGAATTTGTATCATCTAAAAGTGTAGGATATGGCTTGGATTTTAAAATCAACAATGCCTCACTCAACACCCAAGTGGAAAATATCTCACTTCACTACATATTGTAGAAGTATAGTTGTTTGCATCACTACAAGGATTAACAAGAGTCTAATATTTTGAGAAAAGTTTAAAGATAAAAGCCAAAGTGGAAAAATGGTTTGGAATGAGATTGATTGACTTTTAGTCTTCTCACAAAAATGTCAAGGTATTATTAAATTGATTGGAGTTTATTTATGACAAGATTTTGAAAATGCATGGACATAAGTCCAAGTTTATTATGAAAGTAGTTTAAGTTTCAAAACAAGAAGAGTTTTCAAAAGGAGGGAGAATATTTTTGAAATTAAAAAAGATGGGAGGAGAAGAAGAGACTATCCTAAAGCATAAGGTAAAAGCTACGGAGAAGAATCATCTAACCAACAAGAAGCCAATACTTGACATTATGTGTCAAGATAGAATTCCCATTATTTGGATTGAAACCAAGCAAGCAAAGATACTAGACCTCTTGAGAGAACCAAACTTCAAGTGTATTAAGTCTTCACAAAAATTGGGCAGAGTAACGACTGTGTACGGGTGAATCCCAGATTACAAACAAAGAGTGTAATCACAGAAACCCGCACACACAAAAAAACAAGCAACCCAATGTCTTGAGGTAAACCTCAAGAACTCCAGACAAAAATAATCAGATAAGATCACAAGATCTCCAGGATATGCCAAGGTTTCTAATCCTAAGTCCAAGAAAAAGTCTCATGCTCCATAATGCCAAGGATAGTAACCAAATAGTCCAAGTGCCATTAAATATTTTTTAGGGTTTATGTTAATTATTAAGCATCTTAAGAAAAGAAAAGAAAAGCTCAATTGAGCAAAGTAAAAATGGAAAGAAAATAAATGCTCAAATGAGCAAAGATGAAAATGGCATGAAATGTAAATGCTAAAAGTAAATAGTACATAAAGCATAAAAAAGAATAAAAGCATAAGGTAAAACAAGTCAATAATTAGTGGTTAGTTGGATGACCATCTTGAAACTTGCATTTGGAACTCATTAGAGGATTGGTAGAACCAAAGCCTCCACACAACAAGTTGCATTTGCTTTTTGTCAAGTATATCATCCATTTGGAATTCTCACAAGTACCATTTAATGGTCAACGATGTTTAAGTGATCCGCGTTGACCAAAGGTGTTGTAGATCCATTAGAGGATTGGTAGAACCAAAGCCTTCACACAATGAATCTCAAGGTTATTGGATCAAAGAGATCAAATTAACATACTTGGGCTTACAATCATAAGTTTGGGCCACGAATGATCATTTATTCGAATCAGGACAAAATTTAGCGTTATGTTAAGCAATCGTAAGTGGACTTATATAGAAGTCGCACCTATTTTGAGGCTGGTCAATAGCAATCTATGCACCATTTATTTTGAGATAGGATATAGAGATTATGCTCCAACAACATTTAGTGCAATAAGAAGGGGATGAGATGAGGAGGATTAGGGCAAAAAGATACACAAACCACATTTGAATTAAATTTTAATCAAACTATTATTAAAATCATTCATCCATTTTTGTGAAGTTAAATTCAACACCATGGATCCAATGATGTTAATAAAGTTCATGATCCAAAACCTAACCCAAGATCATCTAGAAAATAATCACAAAATAATATCACATTTAATATACACAAAAAGGGTTTAAAAAATGTTTTAAAAAAAAGAAAATAATGAGAAAAATATCAATTATGTTCAAATTAATCAAGAAGTGAGAAGTAAGGCCATAGAAAAATCATAAATGAATCCAAATATTTTTATAAATTTTTTGATAATTTTTAAAAGTCAGAAACTATTTTTAAACTATTTAAAATTTCTAAAACAAACATAAAATAGGTCAAAAATAGTAAACCTCAATATAAAATTCCATAAAATTTTCAGAAAGTCAAAAATATGAAAAATAATATTTATGAATTTTTTTTCAGAATTAAAAAATGTCAGAAAGTATTTTTGAAGTAATAAAAAGAAAGCAAATAATACAAAAAATGTAAAAAATACCAAATGCTGAAATAAAAATGTGAAAAAATAGTCATGAGATCAGAAATAATTCAAAGTATTTTTGTGAACTTTTTCATAATTTTTGGATAAAAAATAAAAGAGTTATGAATTTTTGAAAATTTAATCAATAAAAATATAAAATCAGAAAATAAAATAAAATCAAAAAGATGTGGACCATCAGATCATAGTCAAAACGCGTTAGTAAGCTAATCCAATGGACCCGATGTGTTGTGCTTGATATGGACCTTAGTGAAATACACATGGGATCAGAAAAAGAGCAACCAATGAAATTAAAATGTTTGGCACGCTATCATTGGCTGAGATGAGACATGTCATCATCTTCAACCTCCAGACACCCTGCAATGGGGATTTTGTGAGATCCTTCAAATGGAAAAATTAGGATCCCAGGCTAGCATCATTGAACTCGTCTCTTCACGACGATTCTAATACAACCATCGCGCCAAATTTATGTAAGGTATGGAGAGAGATATGAATCAAAAACCCAGAAAATAGTGAGCACCTTCAATTTGAGATTTCTCTCTCAATTCTCAATAGATTTAAAAATTTTAAGCAGCATTAGAATCAGAAGAAGGAGTAGAATAGATTAGTGCTTGATTTGGATCCAAATGGCGGATAATTCTACCTTTTCGAAGTTCAAGTAAGAAGCTCTGAAATCGGACTTCTGTAGCTTGAATTATGGCTCGTTTTGATTGGTTTAAAAGCTGGAGAGTTTATATGATGCTCAAGGATGATGAATGCCCAAAGAATTTTGGAAAAGGAAGCTTAAATCTAAGAAACTGAATTCAAAAAAAGTGGGTTCGTGTGAGGTTTTGGCAGGGTGTTCTTGGCTCTCTAAGCTTGGGAAAATGGATAGGGGATGACCCTCTATTTATAGGGAAGTGAATAGGAATGAAAATTTGAAGAAACACGGAAGTTTGGAGGGAAATTGAGTGAAGGTCGAGCACGAGTGAAGTGTGACTTCATTTCCATTAAAACTTAGCCAAACCTTGCGTTTTGGGGTGCTAATCACTTTTGGCAAGTTTGCTAATCAAGTTTAAATCAAAAAAACGCATAAATCTTGTGTTTAGAAGTCATATTATGGATTTCAAAATTCTGACTTTGTGAAAAATTCAGTTTCAAGTTACTAAATTCAAATCCATGGCATTTCCAACTCAAGGGGTCTTAGGGCATGATTCTTGATGCTTTGGAAATATGAGGTCACAAGCTTTGCAATGGAAAGAGAATGGAATCAAATGGATGCTTGAGCTGAAAGTTACATGGAGTCAAAGTTGAAGAAAAAGAGTTGACTTTCCATACTTAGAAATATTTCAAATTCTTCTTCAAAAATGACCTATAATCTTTTGTATCCAAACATGGCCCTCCTCTTAGAATTTGCTCTTGACCAAAAAAGATGGAATGAATTAGATCTATTGAATGACATTTTGTAATTTGAACCACTTAAAATCTCCAAAAAATGAGCAAGTTATGACTTGTTGAAGTTGGCCAAAAATCATGAAATGACCTATAATCTTTTGCATATTTAAGGAAACGTCCATCCATTTTCTCACTTTGCACATAAAAGAAGGCATAAAGTACACATGTTTAGGATCATCATGGAAAAATAATGGAATCAAGGTGATAAAAATTGACCAAGTTATGACCATTTGAAGTCACATATAAAAAATTGTGGATTCATCTGGATGACTTGTAATCTTTCTTCTTCACCGAGTTCCTTCCACATGAAAACTCCTTGGAAATTTTGAAGTGATTTATTGGTAACTCTTTGAAGAGAAAGATTTATTTAGAATCACTCAAAAATACCAAAAGGTGAGCAAGATATGCTCCTTTGAAGTTCAAAACCCTAGCCTCTAGATCAAGAGAATGCTTTGAGGAACTTTGACAAGTTTGAACAAACTTCTTATGCCAATATTCTTTCTTTGTGAATAGAAGTTGTTGAGGATGATAATGAGGACTCATAGCCACCAAAACAACTTCCATATCTTTAAATTTGAGAGAAATGTGCTCTTGTGACCAATAGGAACAAGACCTTGTCCAATCATGACCACTTCTTCCCTCAACCCCTTGTACTTTTGAATCAATTTTGATAACTTTGAAATGTGATGAGCCAAAGCAACTTTGCCATGCCAATTTTTCCAAAACCATTCCAATAGTGAAGTTTGAACTCTTAAAGCTATGTTGACTTGGGCATGGAAATAAACTCATGAACCCATGGAGCAACTTGCTAAACCTCATTGCCTTTACCTACATTATTAACAAGTAAGACAAACCAACATTTCATTTTATTAATTAGAAAGAAAATCAAAGCAAAATATTCATGATCACAAAAGAAAACAAGTCAAGGTGCTTGGTAACTCCTCAAAAGAGCAAAGCTAAATGTAGGGAGGGGAACCAAGAATCCTAGTGTGATCTTGTTGTGAGTGAAACAACATGGTATGATGAAGGGATCTTAGGGGAAAAAATTAGGGTACAACAACGTGCTCTTTATATGGGATGAGATTCGGATGCTTCGTATTCCATTCGCCTTTAATCTGACTTATTACCAAGGCTGAATCCCTGAAAACATCCAAGAACTTGATGCTGGGGTCAATAGCGGCCTTGAGACCCATGATGCAGGCTTCATACTCTTCCATGTTGTTAGTGCAGTTGAAACATAGTCGAGCAGTGAAAGGGGTATGACAGCCCTCAGAAGATATGATTATAGCACTGATTCCATTACCGAGTGCGTTCAAAGCTCCTTCAAAAACCATAGTCCATTGGGATCCCTCTTCGCGTCCTTCATCCGGTCCAGGTTCTTCATAGTCAGCCACCAGCACAATATTCTCATCCGGGAACTCAAAATTCATGGACTGGTAGTCATCCACAGCCTGATGAGCCAAATGATCAGCCAATACACTCCCCTTGATTGCTTTCTGGGTTGTATATTGTATATCATACTCAGTTAAGATCATCTTCCATCTTGCTATTCTTTCAGAGAGAGCGGGTTTCTCGAAGATGTATTTGATTGGATCCATCTTAGATATCAACAAAGTAGTGTGGGTTAACATATACTATCTAAGTCGGCGAGCAGCCCATGCCAAAGCACATCAATTTTTCTCGAGCAGTGAGTATCGTGTCTCACAGTCGGTAAATGTTTTTCTAAGGTAGTATATTGCATGCTCTTTTCGACCAGACTCGTCATACTGCCCCAGCACACACCCCATTGAATTTTCTAGCACCGTACATATAACATCAAAGGTCTTCCTTCAACTGGAGGCATCAGAATCGACAGTTCTTGAAGGTATTCCTTGATTCTCTCGAAAGCTATCTGTCATTCGTCATTCCACTTTACCACTTGATCTTTCTTCAGAAGCTTGAAGATGGGCTCACAAGTAGAAGTTAGATGTGAAATGAACCTGGTGATATAATTCAAGCGTCCCAAGAAACCTCTAACTTCCTTCTCTGTACGAGGAGCTGGTATTTCTTGTATGGCCTTTACCTTCGCAGGGTCTACCTAGATGCCTTTGTCGTTGACAATGAAACCCACGAGCTTACTAGACCTTACCCCGAAGGTGCACTTGTTCGGATTCAACCTCAGCTTGTATGTCCTTAACCTGTCAAACAACTTTTGTAAATGATCAAGGTGCTCTTCCTCGGTTTGAGACCTGGCTATCATGTCATCAACATAAACCTCGATCTCATGGTGGATTATATCGTGGAACAAAGCGACCATGGCACGCTGATAAGTTGCCCCAGCATTCTTCAACCAAAAAGGCATCACCTTGTAACAGAAGGTGCCCCACTGTGTGACGAAGGTTGTCTTCTCCATGTCTTTAGGAGCCATCTTGATCTGGTTGTAGCCAGAGAAACCATCCATGAAGGAGAAGATTTTGTGTTGCGCGGTATTGTCAACCAGAACGTCAATGTGAGGAAGTGGGAAGTCATCCTTGGGGATTGCCCTGTTCAGATCTCTGTAATCCACACACATCCGTACCTTACCTTCCTTCTTAGGTACCAGAACAATGTTAGTAACCCACTATGGATAGGAGGTGACAGCTAAGAACCCTGCGTCAAACTGCTTCATTACCTCTGCCTTGATCTTCTCTGACATTTCAGGGTGCATACAGCGGACCTTTTGTTTAACCGGAGGACAATCTTCCTTGGTTGGCAGACGGTGTACCATAATATCGGTGTCCAAACCAGGCATGTCTTCATATGACCAAGCAAAGATCTCAACATAGTTGTGCAACATTTGTATCAACCGCTGTTTAATCTTAACCTCCAGATTTATGCCGATCTTGACTTCTTTTCTGTCTATCTATGTGCCCAGGTTTATCGTCTCAACTAGCTCTTCATGAGGCTGTATAGCCCTTTCTTCCTGCTGTAATAGTCTAGCAAGTTCTCCAGGCACCTCACAATCATCCTCACCTTCGTCTTCGGCTTGGTTGATCGAACTTTCAAAGTCATAACTGGCAGTAGCAGAGCTGTTATCAATGGGATCTAGAGTGGATATGGATCTGCAATATGATATGTGAGTGTGTGTAAGAGCATAGTTGTTTTGATAAAGTGAAAAGAGAAGAGAAAAATAGAGAGTGCAAAATTTGTATGCAAGGAACGTCCA
The DNA here is from genome assembly GCA_948472305.1 of Vicia faba. Classification (NCBI taxonomy): domain Eukaryota; kingdom Viridiplantae; phylum Streptophyta; class Magnoliopsida; order Fabales; family Fabaceae; genus Vicia; species Vicia faba. The sequence continues at coordinate 437,875,854 of OX451739.1, read as the reverse complement.
ATGTTTTATTGATGATATATGAAATGACAAATAATAACCCTCACAAACAAAGCCAATGTACCTCGGGCAAGGCACAAGGCTGTAGAGTTTAAATTGTTTATTACAAATCTCAAAACAAGTAAGACAATTACTGCGGAATAAAAGAAACTGGTATAAAGTTCCTAGCCGTCCAGTTACTCGGTCCATCGTTGGTAGTTGGGTAGATCTAGCTGTCAATGTCAGAGTCTTCCTCACTGTCTTCAATGGCATTAATTCCTCAATTGCTGATGTATAGGGGAGGTCCTCCAGCTCGAGTGTGTCGAATAACCCTTTGAGCTCCTGAAGTAAAGCCTAAACCAAAATTGTCAGTTTTGTGAGTAAAATCAGGGAGTTTCCCCCAGTTGGTACACCCACCTTCTTCAACCACTGCTCTGGCGTTCTTGAGAGAAGCCATCTTCAGAGGAGGTTTGTTGCTGGTAGCGGTTTCAGTCGATGCCAAGATATGGGGAACCTCTTCAAAATTCTGGCAAAGTGTCTCTATGAATTCCCCGTCCATCTCTACGTATCTGAAGGAGTTGAGGTGGATCACCATATACTCCTCTTCACCATGCATAATGACAATCTTCCCTTTTACTGGATACTTCAGCTTTTGGTGCAGTGTAGAGGTAACAGCCCCAGCTTCATGGATCCAAGGACGACCCAACAAACAATAGTATGATGGTCTGATGTCCATCACATAGAAGATGGACTCAAAGGTTTGAGATCCTACCTTGACAGGGATGTCCACCTCTCTATGCACCATTCTCTTTGACCCATCAAAATCCCTTACCATAATGTTACTAGGCTTTAAGGTCAATCCCTCACAATCTAGTCGGTCGAGAGCCTTCTTTGGCATGACATTCAGTGAGGATCCAGTATCTACCAGCACATGAGCCATAATGGTGCCCATGCATTCGATTGAGACATGAAAAGCATCATTGTGCTTCCTCCCTTTCGGTGTTAAGTCTGCATCTGAAAAACCCATCGCATTGTCAGCAGTCAGGCTGGCCATACAGTCTTTGAATTGATCGGCGGAGGTTTATTGCGGCACATGCGCAGTCTCGAGGAATGCAATCAAAGCCTTCACATGGGCCTCAGAGCACAACAACAGGGACAACATAAATATCTTTGAGGGGGTCTGCCCCAGTTGCTCGACCATATTGTAGTCACTCTTTTTGATTATTTTCAATATTTCCTCTATCTCTTGCCTCCGTCCGGGCAGGCTCACCTATAACTTCTTTTCCTCGTGTCCCAGATGACTCGTCGGTGGGAGTGATAACTGGAGTAAGCACAGGAGTAGTAGTTGAAGTACCAGTAGGAAAATGCAGACAGAATAACAACAGGCCTATTGACAATCTTTGGGGAAATCTCGGGAGAGAAAACCCTTCCACTTCTGGTAACCTTGCTGGTCTCGACAATGTTACTGACATCAAGATCAACCTCTTCATTCTTCATATCTTGTTTTATGTCATGATAGTACACATCGACACCATAATCCCAAGGGACAACTTTGGCTGAGGCATACGGAACAGGACCAGGAAAGGTGATTATTAATGGAGCGACTCTTGGAGAAGATGTAATCCTAACAGGTCTTCTCGAGGTGACCTTATAAGGATTGGCGGAAATGGTTATAATAGCAACATCTTCAAACGGGACAATGGGAGTCATAGTTTTCTCGAACAAGATTTCTTTGCTGTCCATCCGGCACTGAACACCTGACTTCAGCAAATGGAAACCAGAAGGCAGAGATGAACACATGTGGAAGCCTTCACTACAACCCGGAAATAAACCGGCCAACAACAAATTCTTCTTAATAGTCATAAGAGGAGTAGAAACTTCATCAACTGAGCTCACAAACAGATCGGTATCAACAACATTAACTCCACGATTGTGCTTAGGCATGGGAGCAGTTATGACACTGGGCTTTTCCAGAGCATCGAACTCAATCTCCTTGGCCTCGATCAGATCCTGTACCTTATTTCTCAGAGCCCAGCAGTCATTGATATCGTGGTCAGGACTTTCAAAATGATAGGCACACCGAGCATTTGGATTACACCGAGGGGATGTGGTGTTCGGATTCTTGGGAGCCTCTTTCAAGGTTGCCAAGTTGGATCTCAGCAAATGGGGTAGAACTTCAGCCAACGCCATGTTAATCTGGGTAAACTGCCGTTTTTTTCTTTCCACCCTTTATTGATTGTTGCATTGTGGAGCAAATGCAGGCCTCGGTATCATTACGACACTTACTGTCTGACAGTGTTCAGCTCTGCTTTGGACTCTCGGGCTATAGATGACATTGGATTCCTTCTTACCAGTAAAAGGCTTCTTTATCGAACTCGAAGAGGCATCTTTCTATATCTTACCACTCCAAATCCCAGCTTCTACCCTCTCTCCAGTTAGAATCAGCTCAGTGAAACCAGATGACGAGTTGCCGATCAAATGATTAAATAATGGACCAGATAGCATCCCAAGAAACATATCGACCAACTCCCTATCAGACAAGGGGGGGTTGGACTCTTCCGGCCAAGTCTCTCCACTTCTGTGCATAGTCCTTTAAGCCTTCACTTGCACCCATGGACATACTCTGGAGTTGAGTACGAGTAGGAGCAAGGTCGGCGTTGTATTGATACTTCTTATAAAAAGCAGCAGCCAAATCTTCCCAGTTTCGGACATTGGTTCCCTCAAGTTGGTAGAACCATTCAAGCTGAGTCCCTGACAGACTGTCTTGAAAGAAGTGAACCCACAAATTTCTATCAGGATGATGACCAAGGGAAGTAATATCTCCTTCACTAACTGGTTCCACAATTATTGGTAGGACAGCAGGGTAAGGCAACATAAGACTTTGGGCGCGAGCTCGTACCAATTGGAGATAAGGCTCAAGAGGGATGGAATTCTTGTGCCCCAGCATCTTGTTATCAATTTTATGCACCACGCCCCAAGCTTTTATGAACCTTCTGTGGTATCCCTGAGCATCATTCTCATAGTTGAAGGCGATTCCTTGGATAAGCATATCATGAGGACCATCTCTTCTCGCATAACCAAACTGACGCAGTTCCAAACATGGTTTGTAAGTGATTCCTCACCTAATTCCTAAGAGAGGGACATTAGGGAATTCACCATAGCAATCGATGATGGTAACATCTTCCGAGAACCGTGAACACCAATGAATGTCTGAATGTGTAAGGGACATCAGCCTACGAGACCATTTCAAACCCTATTCATTCTTCAAAACAGACCTGGGTAGGTGCGAAATAAACCACCTAGCCAATAGAGGAGTGCAACACAGGAGGGTCCCTCTTCTCTTTAGAGTGCGAGCATGCAGAGAGTGTAGAATATCACCGAGTAATGTAGGCACCGGATTATGAGACAGAAAAACCTTAATAGTGTTCACATCTATGAGTTGGTCCGCATTAGGGAAAAGTACCATCCCGTAAACGAGAAGTTCCAGCACCTCTTCGAAATCTTGTAAATCCAGGGTATCCCAAAAATGGTAAGCCTTCTCGAATAGAAACTTAACCGGGATTCCTTGGACACTTCCTCTAGTCTCCCAACTTGTCACTATGTCAGACCGTTGTAAGGATAAAGCTCGAGCAATCTCTTCAGGCTTTGGATGTTCTTCCATACCGTTGAAAGGTAACTGATCAAGAATAGGTACCCCCAACAACTGAGAAAATTCTTCCATAGTAGGCACTAGTTGGTAATCCGGGAAGGTGAAACAATGGTGCACATGATCAAAGAACTGAAACAGCACTTTTAACAATTCTTCATCAGGTTTTGCAGTGACCAAGTTGAGCAACCGGCCATGCTTTTTAATAAATGGAGAACTTTCAGGGACCCTTAATGCCAGGTCCTTTAGTTGGAGAGGCACTTTCACAAGGTTAATCTGTATAGTGTTCCTACGGGCGGATGCCATGTCCTACAAAACAAAGCAAAAATGAGCCCTAGGAAATCCTTTAAATGGTTAGTTATAATATGCCATGTGATGTACCCCAAAATTTGCCCTCCCATTTCCTCAACATTTTCTCACCATAAGACCCTTGGAGTTCAAGATCCAGCTAGGGTTTCCTCTGCTCAAGACTTCTCCTTGCACTGTTGACCCAAATTAGGGTTTGTGTTTGCACAAAGATGTTTTGACCTAAAATGCCTAAGATGACTTTCATGTTTCAGGTTGTACTCACAAGTTTATCCATACCAAGTTTCAAGTCTTGATTCCAAACTTTGCCTAGTCAATTGGACAATTGACCTAGAAATCAACTGTATTGGGGAAAAAGTCAACTGTGGTCAATTGACTGTCAAACCTCATGAAATTTTACCCACATCAACATATTGAACTCATATAAACCATTTGATCAAGTTTGGATCACAATTCCACAAGAAATTTGATCAGATCACCAAAAGGGCAAAATGGTCATTTTTAGGGTTTTGACTGCACAAAGGCAATTTTTGACTGTTTAACCTAACCAATGGCAAACCAAGCTCACATATGGACTCAAGGACCCCATGGAATTGTCTTGACATGTTCAACAAGTTCAAAAGATCCCAAATGCACAAGATTGACAAATGAATTTTCCAGTCAATTGATCAATTTTTGACTGTATACTGAAAAGTCAAACTTTGACTTTTGGGTCAAAATCAAGTGTCAAGATTCATTTTTCATCAAAACATGTCAAATCATGAAACTTGTTCATCAAGAAATCAAAAATCACAAATTAGGGTTTGAAATGAAGAATTTTCATAACTTAGAATTTTTCTAAGTTATGAAAATCCCTAATTTTTTCCTAACTTTGTCCCATTTTTTCTCCAAGATGCATTTGGATTCAAACAAAAGTCAAAATATGAAAGTTGTAGTCCATTGCAAAGTCTACAACTTTGTTTCACAATGTTTCTTCAAAAGAAGCTTGTAGCTCAAGTTATAATTTTTGGAACAAGGGTGCAAAACATTCTTAACTTAGAAAAATTTTGACCTATTTTAGGCAGGATTTTTGCCTAACTTCATGGCTACTTTTCACATGCTTCCACTTGGAATTTCAATTTGCATTACAAAGATGGATTGTATTACACATTCCAAGCTTTCCAAAATGTCCAATAACTCATCAAACAACCTTGTGGTTAGGGAGAATCGAATTTGGCAATATGGGCAAAACTCACTTTGTTCATGGCCAATTTACATGTTCATAACTTGGGCATTCTTGAAATCAGCATGCATAAGCTAGGTTACAGGCCTCTAATCCCTTTCTTACTCACAAATTCAATGCTAAACCATTGTGCCAAGTTGTTATTTCATTCATTTGGGCAATACATGTTAGATTAAGCCTTAATTAGAAAAAGCATATTATCCATTTTTGTAAAGTGTTACTTTATGTCAATTTTGCAATCTATGAGGTACAATGCAGATCTTTGAGGCACAAAGACATGGACATATCCCACTGATCAAGACTCAAGTGTGCAACATAGATAGAGGCATGGTACTGGCCTAGAAACCAAGTTGACATTTCCTTGCTTCACATAGAAGAAAGCTAGCATTTTTAAGATCTCTCACATTTCTGCCAAGAGAAGCTTAAGCAAAGTTGTTAGACACATCCCAAACAACATCACTGAGCTAAGGCACGACCAAAACACCTTCCAAACCTCATCAAACCTCAAAAAACCATCCTACTGCAGAAAACAGAGTCACCTCTGCAGTTGGACTTCCATAACTCAATCCACTCGTGCATTCTTGCTAAAACCAGTTCATACACACTCTATATCACATATACAAGCTATCCCAAGCATTGGACACGACCTGTAACACCTCTAACCAGCTTCACCATTTTCACTTTTTCTGTTTTGCAGGTTGATTGCCATAACTCGATTCACTTGGTTTCAAAGCAAGCTAAAGGTTGGAATAGCATCCCTGAACTTCAAGCAAGCTGTACCAATCCTCACCTTGCCTTAAAAGGGCCTCCATTGCCAGACACGGTCCAAGCTGAACAGGTAAGTTCATGGACTTCTATCTCTCAATCTAGGAAGAGTTAGCTTTAAGTTTATGAATGAAAAATGTTCTACTCATGGCTCTGAAGCTATACATATCCTCACTTTCCATTTATATTGCATATGCTGAGAGAATTTAAGACCTGAACATTGACAAAAACTTAGGTTAAGAATTAGGGATGGATAAATTCTCTCATTTCTGAGAGTTAAGTTGAGTTTTTTATATGTATGGAATCGTGGCTTGATGCTTGACATCTTTCATGTTATAAGTTTGTGCTAAAAGTCCAGGAGTCAGGAGTTGTGTTTGAAGCAAGAAAAGGCGCGTTTTTTCAAACATTTTTGTCTGAAGGTTGAAGACAACCTTTCATGGGCTGGGCCTGAGATGTTTTCCTCTTCCCACCATTGCATTTCACATGCACCCCCCTAGCCCATTTTGAGTTTTATTTATCATTTTTAATTTTTTCCTTTTGATTCTGGTTCTATATTTTTATTTTAACATGAAAAAATTTTAAAATTATTTTTCTCACCTTTTTTGTATTTTTTTTATATTCATTTTGTTTCATTTAGCTTTGTACATAAATAAACATAAAAATACTTTTATTTAAAAAATAACTAAAAATAATACAAAACACTTTTATTTTCTGATTTTTATCTTATTTTACCTTTGAAAACATTTTATAAAAAATATACTTTTTTTAATAATATTAAATATTTTATTTTTGTACATATAATATATATTTAATAAATAATGTAAATACTTATATATTTATTAGTATATTTAGGGAAAATACAAAGAATTAATACATTTTTATTTTTATTAATATTTTGACCTCAAAAATACCTTTTTTTTTACAATATACCTTCTCTTATTTATTTTTGTACATAATTAATAAATATTGCATATATATTAAATAATTAATACATTTTATTTAACAAAATTAGGGTTTTGCCCTAAATACCTAAAAATACAAAAATTAATTCATTTTATTTTTGTTTATTTGACACATAAAAAAATACTTTTTACATACATATAAAAATCATTTTTTGCATCTTGCATATTTATTTTATTTTATTTAATTATTGTGCAAATAAATATCTTGTAAAAATTTCAATTTGGATGTAATAGTTAGATTTTAATTTCTTGCTAAAATATCCCCATTTGAACATTTGTACCCCCATCCCATATATTGTGTTGTAATAACTTAGGACCTTTTATTTTTTTCGCATTTTTAAAAGCTTTCTAATTATACCATGATAGAATTAGGGTTTTGTATGCAAAATTAACCAAAAATAGTTTGACCTAAATTCAAGATAAACAAGCATGAAAATGGACAACACTAATCACACTTGCACCCCTAGGGTACTCCACTTGTTGCCTTCAATAATGGGCCATATTGCATGTTAGGTATCTTTGGCAAAAACAAAATCAATTCAAATGATCATAGTCCCTCGATGACGCTTTCGAAAGTTGTCTAAAAATGATCAAGTCCCTTAAAGGAAAAATTGCCCAAAGATACTTGGCACCATTGCAATCATTGTCTAAACGATGACTCGCGCCCGTCCTGTTCACATCCTAACACAAGATTATCTACCAAATACATTGGTGGAACAAAATTGTTAAAAGGGTTAAAACATAGGAAAAATCTTTGAGAAATTTAGGGTAGATAGCTCTTGGTTACTTGCCAACTTGCAAAACAAAAACACTTGCCTATTTTTCAAAACCACACATCACAACACACTTTCAAAAACAACTTTAAAAAACATTGAAAACTTTTCAAAAGATAAATACAACTTTGTATACATCCAAACATGGGGTCATTACAAAGGTTGCCACCACATTGGCCTCTTTTCAAAACATTTTCAAACCCACACACAAAGCACCATTTCAAACAATTGAAAATCAAGGCAAGTTGATCTAAGCAAGTAACTAAGAGCCCATGGATAACCATGGATAGAAAGGGTGCTAATACCTTCCCTTTCTATAATCTACTCCCCGAACCCAAGAAAACATCTCAAAGGTTTTTGCTATGCTTTTTAACCTTTCCTTAGGATAAAATAAAAAGTCGGTGGCGACTCTTGCTCAACCGAAACATTTGCGAAAACAAACGCAAAATCTCAAGTCAGTTCTCCCACCGTATCACACCATGCTTATGATGTCATGATTATGCTAGAAAATCACATGTATAGAAAACAACAAGCAAGTCACACCAAGTCCTTAGGTTTAAGGCCTGCATTAGTTTTAAGGCCATACCCTCTTGAAGTTGGATTAGTTCAACCTGTCCTATAAATAGTAACCGGGTTCTAAGGGATCTCAATATGACCGATATTTCCCCCAGCTTCGTTCAATAGGCGATTGACTCGCAACCAAACAAAATTCAAGAGTCAAACCTCAATGAGTGTAGCATCGAGTATCTGTCGACCTTGGGAATACACCAAAGTCAGCCATCTCGCTACGTCCTACTGGCCAAGTTGTACAATTAAAGGTTCTAAGGTCAGTTGTACTTCACGACACCGCAACGGCCCTGTACTCTCCCTGATTGACTCAAGGGTTACCGGTACCAACCAAAGTGCCACATCAACATACCTACTGCTTCAACCATGTCGGTATACCCCACACAGTTCCCTCATAGTTTATTGCTACTTACCTAAAAGGTGATCCCCGATCCGGGTGTAGGATCTATATAACCCTAACAAAACCCTTGAATATAAAGCAGGCAAAGCAAAAGACAAGCAAGCAAGTTAGAAAATGACCTAGATCCTAAGGTATACCCCACTTATAACTCCCCAGCAGATTCGCCAGTTCTGTGATGCGGTGGTAGAACCGACTGTTAATACTGTTTGTGTTTTTTGTTCACAAATGTCGCGGTAAGCAAGAGTCGCCACCGACTTTTCTTTTATCCAACAAAGGAAAGGCTGAAAAGAACAGAAAAAGACCTTTCGAGAGTTTTCTAAGTAAGGGGGTAGATTATGGAAAGGGGAGGTGTTAGCACCCTTTCCATCCATGGTTTTCCACAGGCTCTTAGATGCTTAGCTCATGTTTTGAAAATTTCTTGTGCTTTGTGTGTTTTGAAAATGCCTTAGTACGACGATTCGCTTTGTGATAACTCTTGTATTAGTCCTCAAGAGTGTTGACAAGGCGAATGTTTTTGAAAGTGTTTTTGAAAATATTTTTGTGTAGGTGCAAAAAGTTATTTTGAGCAAGCATCTAAGAACTTATCTACTTATACTCGAAAAGATCGTTCTTTTCCTCCTAACCTTTAGAAAGTGCTATCCTACTATTAGTGAGTAGCTAGCCCTATCGTTGGATGTGTGAGGTATAGGCGAGGGTCATTGTCATGGTCATAGAAGGCAACATATAGGGATACCTTAGCAGTTCGAAGGGACTGTCATCATATAGGCAACATCGAGGGACAAGATCATTTCTCGTAGGCAACTCGAGGGACGTTAAGGGACTATGATCTTTATGATGACTTTTAGATTAAGGGTCTTTTGCTAAGATATCCCTACGTTCGAGGGACATTACCATTGTTTTCTGAGGCAACCAAGTGGGGAGTACCCTAGGGGTGATCATGTGCAAGTGTGTTTTTTTCAGTTTATTTATCTTTGCACATTTATGGTTTTCTACCGTATTAATTGCAATTTGTCTTTCCATACAATCCTATTAACATACATCTAACAACTTATAGTTTGCGGAAATTAAAATGCGAGAAGTTAAAGTCCTAGCTATTACAAGGCTTTCGCAGATACATAATTATTTTGATTGTAAATAAAGATGCGTAAATTTAAAGCCCTAATTAATATTACAAACTCAGAGCAGTTACAATAATAGAAAAAGGAAAATTAAAGGCGCGCGCGACGAATGAAATGCGAGAAATAATTGGAAAACCTAAAAATCTAATTGAGAAAATATTTAGGTTATTTTTTGAGAAAAATTAGGTTATGTACAACATTAAACCCTAATTCTAGTTGATTTTAATTATACAAAAAGAATTAAATTGCCTTAATTTAATTAACCTAATTAATTAATAAAAATATTTTTATAAAAAAAAATGATTTTTGATGTTTTTTCTGATTTTTTGATTAAATAAAAAAAAGCATGATTTTTGGTGTTATTTGAAAAAAAGAAATAATTAATAAATAATAAAAAGGAATTAAAATAAAAAAGGAAAGAATTGGGCCTGTTTGATGAGTAATTAGGGGGGTGCATGCTGAATTTGTGCCAAGCCCATGAAGGCTGAGCCCATTCTTACGCCTGATTCTGTGCAGCCACGTTTGGAGAATGCACCATGGTATTTCCTTGGTTTGAGCGTTGGATCTGGGTTGGTAATGATCCAGTGGCTGGATGTTGAGACTACATGGTAGACGCTTGGAACGTGTATACATAGGATTTGCAAATGAGTGTTACGAAAATAAAGAAAACGTAGGGACCTTTGGGCTATATTGTTCAGTTGTCATTATAATAAGACCCAATTATAATATATAAAACAAAGTGGATAAACTGAAAAAATGCGCGTGATTCAAACAAGCCAATGGTGTTGTGCCAAATAATCATCTTCTTCTCCTGTCCGTCGTCTTAGGTACCAAACTTATACCTACAGACATTTTCCATAACTATAAACCTGCAAGCTTCAAAAATTCACAAGACGCATGATAAATTAATTTTAGCTATACCAATCAACTCGTCTTCATCTCACGAGTACCATGGCACCATTTTCTTGGTCAAATTTAACCTGTACAGAGAAACCCTAAAACGGCCCCCTAAACCCTAGCAATGGCAATTAGTGAAACAGTCATCAAAACACAAAATTAATTGAACCAAAACATTCCAAATGATGATACAAACGCAATGCTATGCTTAAAAGTGGTTAATCATGCATAAATTGTAAGATCAAAATTAAGCTTGTATGTGCAAATCGTGGGTTTACTAGGAGCGATTATGGGCTTGGGAAGGCTTGCAAATGATCGTATTAGCTTCAGGAGATGTCCAGGAAGTGATTAGATGCTTTGAATGGACTTGAATCACCCCTAGGTTAGAAATCAGATCCACACTTTTTGTCCAATTTTTGAGTTTTCTTGGCTAGCTTGCACGACTTCAACCCTTGTTCTTTTGCCTTAGCTGCATTGTGTATATGTAATAGTGTGTATTAGGTCAACAAAAAACAACTTGAATCTTGAAATTTTAGGAGAAAAGATCTTGATTGTTAAATGCATTATTTGTTTCCAAAATAAGCCAAATCATGCCATTCTTGCTCCAATCATCCTTGATACGATTTGATCCTGATATGCCAGCTTAATTAGATTTGATTCTAACAAAAATCAGATAAAAAAATTAATCTTTTATATTTTTTTCCATTTATTTGATTTCATTTGACTTTTAAATAATAAAAATCAAAATAAAATTAATAGATAGAGAAAATAATATATGGATGCTGATTTGGGTCGTGGACCATGTCTTCAACAAGATACAATCATGAAAATCTAAACCCATTTGACAAAAATGCAATTTTGAGCACATTTAACTTTTGACAATGCATATCTCCTCCAATTTTGAGCCTAGGAAGGTGTTATTAGACTTTTTAGAAATATTATGATGTCCCTTAAACAACCCTTTTGGTTTCATTTCAATTGGGTCTTCCATGTTCATGTAAGAAGCTTTAACCCAAAAGGTGTTTTTGTTGACTTTTCCAAATGACCTATAATGTAGAAACTCATATATTTTTATGAGTGCATTTTTGAACTTGAGGGATGAAGATGAGTTGTAGGAAATTGGATTCTCTTCAAAATGAGCATTGGATGAGAAATTTCTGATAAAGTATGAGAAAGTTATGCTTGGTCAAAGTTTGGTTGACTTTTCCTAAGAAACCCTAATTTAGCAACTTTTGAGTTTTGATGAATCATGAGCATTCCTTGAGGAATCATGATCAAACTTTGATCAAATGATGAATATCACTTCAAAATTTTGATGTTGACCAAAAGTCTTGAAGTTTGACTGCATGTGGACCACAACTGACTTTTGACCTAATATGTTTTTTATCACGACCTAGAAGATAAATAACACAAACCTGATAATTCATTATTGCTTAGAGACTGACACAATGAACTATATATTTTTGCATACCTACCACAACTTAGAGGATATATCAAACGAGGATAGGCTTGTGTATTTATCTCGACCTAGAGGATAAATAACACAAACCTAATAATTCATTATCGCTTATAGACTAACACAATGAACTATAGCTTTTGGCATACCTACCAAAACCTAGGGGATATATAGTACAATTTAGATAGCTTATCGCTTTTTCAAGACTAACGCAATAAGTTATATCACAAATTTTACATATTTATCATAACCTAGGGGATAAATGATGCGAGTTTGAAAATATTATTTGGAACTCGGAATGACGACGTCAGTTGTGTCTGTTCTTGTGATACAGTGGCAGAACCGACTGTTTATACTGGCTTGCGTTTTTTGTTCGCAAATATCGCGGTAAGCACGAGTCGCCACCTACTTTTCTTTTATCCAATAAAGGAAAGGATGAAAAGAACATAAAAAGACCTTTTTCGAGATTTTCTGAGTAAGGGGGTAGATTATGGAAAGGGAAGGTGTTAGCACCCTTTCCATCCGTGGTTTTCCACGGGCTCTTAGGTACTTGCTCATTTTTTTGAAACTTGTTTGTGTTTGTGTGTTTTGAAAGATTTTTGTTTTCTTTATGGTAACTCTTGTATCAGTCCTCAAGAGTGTGATAAAGCGTTTTTGAAAATAGTTTTTGAAAAGTATGTAAGTGTGAAAAAGTTCAAGTTTGAGCAAGTATCTAACAGTTATCTACCTACTCGAAAAAGGATGTTCTTTTCCTCCTACCCTTTAGATAGTACTATCCTACTATTAGTGAGTAGGTAGCCCTATCTTTGGATGCTGAGGGACTATCGAAAGGGACACTATGGTCATTGAAGGCAACATGTAAGGATATCTTAGCATTCGAAGGGACTGTCATCATATAGGCAACATCGAGGGACAAGATCATTTCTCGTAGGCAACTCGAGGGACAATAAGGGACCGTGATCTTTTATGACGACTTTTATACCGAGGGTCTTTTCTAAGATATCCCTATGTTCTAGGGACATGACCATTTCCGAGGCAAACAAGTGAGGAATACCCTAAGGATGCAAGTGTGAGAAGTGTGTTTTTTCAGTCATATTATCTTGAGGTTAATGATCTAACGATTAATTAATTAATCTTGTCATGCACGCCTAAATTACTAACAATTATATTCAAGCATATAAGAAATGTAAAGCGAGAAATAAAGTTCCTACATGTTGTACCCCAAAATTTTCCCTCCCATTTTCACACAAGACATACTCCTAGAGGTTCTCATTTGCTCAAGGTGGACCAAGGATTGACCAGACAACTCTCCTACTAAAGCAATGAACCCCCAACTAGGGTTTCCCTTTTCATCAAGATGTTTGATCTCCAATGGTCTCAAATGCTTCCCATGATCCTAGTATGTCCTCAACATCATCCATGCCAAGTTTCATGCTTTGCTCAATAAGTTTGCTCAGATAATTGCTCAAGTATTGGAAAATCAACTGTGCTAGGTCAAAAGTCAACTGTGACCTATATACAGTCAAACTTCAATATTTTTGGTCAACATCAACATCTTGAAGTGATATCCATAATTTGATAAAGGGTTTATCATGATTCCTCAAGAAATTCTCCTAATTCATCAAAAGTCAAAAATAGCAAATTAGGGTTTCTATAGGAAAAGTCAACCAAACTTTGACCAAGCATAACTTTCTCATAATTTATCAGACATTTTCCAGCCAAAGCTCATTTTGAATAGAATCCAATTACCTACAACTTATCTTCAGCCCTCAAGTCCAAGAAATGCACCATTTGAAAGATACAAGTTCATACATTATAGGTCATTTTTAGAAAGTCAATAAAAGCCACTTTTTTCAAAGACCTTTAACATCAAGATAACATCTTCAAAAACAAAATTGATCAAAAGATGGATTGAAGTATACCTCTTGGAATTTCCAAAAAGTACAAGATCATCATCATGTGATAAAAATTGATCAAGTTATGGCTTTCCCAAGTTGGGAAAATTTGGGAAATTTCAAGAAATATGCATTGGGCAAATTTGAATTTTTAAGGGAATGGCTCAAATTCTTGAACTTCAAACATATTTATAAGACCATAGAGGACCCCTAGGACCATTTCTGCATAGCCTTGATTTTATTTGCATTTTATATTAATTTTATTTAATTAAAAATCAAATAAATCAAGATTATTGCAAAGTATTTGGGCCATTATCATTTAGGCTTGGTTTGGTACATGGAGAGGCCCCAATTTTCGTGTGCAGTGAGGCCAATTCAGCCTAGGTACATTCAAATTTGAAAATGGACAAAATCCCTTAGATTTGGCCAAAGTTACAAATGGACATTCATGGCATTCAAAATCTTGTCCATAACTGTTACAAACATGGCATTTTTGTGTCCTCTCATCATTCTCTATATAAATAAGCTTCTGGAAAGCATCAAATAGAGATACATGACCTAGAGAACCCATGTCCCATTTGTAAAAAAACACTAAAGTTGTCAAACTCGAATTTCCATTTCCAGCTTGTTTCAATCCCAAACAAGTATCAAAACATACTCCTGGAGAGCCTCTGAAGACATTGCAAGCATTCCCAAAGCCTGAAATGTCAAGAATCGTGCTCTCTAACAGTCACGGTTTGTGTTTTTTTTCAAACTCGATTCCAATGATTTTTCCATCATGAATCTATTTTGATCATATATCCATGCTTGCTATCATGTTTGCAATGTTTTTGATTGTTTTGATTAAAGTTTAAGAGCAGTAATAGCTTTTTGCCATGGCTAGGGTTCATAAGCTCAAATTTGGGGTTTCCTTCTCTAGGGAAAATTGGACCAGATTATGGGTATCATAACATTCAGGGGCAAATTTCTCATTGATCCCTGGCTGTAGTTTTAATTTATCTTACTTGTATTACGTTTTTAATATTGCAGGGATGTATCTACGACAAAAAATGTCACTATAGCCTTTAGTTACAATTTTGTCCGTAGGTAAAAGTCTGATACCAAAGACCATAGTTCTGGGAAGAAAACAAGAGGTGGCAGCATACCACTGGCCCATTTGAATTACACGCGTTTTTTTGGGCATGTTACTTTATTTACTTTATGTTTTTTTTGTTTATTATATTGACAAATAAGCAGCCCAACACAGATGGTCAAGGAATGAATATGTGAGGCAAACATCTTGGGTTCGATCCCAGGCGTATGCTTTTGTATTTTTCTTGATAATTTCTTACAGATCCAACGCATCTCCTAGCCAAGCATCCACCATGCGCTCATAGATCCAACCCTTAGATCATCACGTGACCTAGATCCAAGTGTCCAGCAAAAGCAGCGCATGGTGAACCCCCATATGAGAGCCCCACTGAATCACGCGTAAGGCAGATGGGCCAACTATTCCGGGCTTTTCAAAATTCAGCCATGCACCCCCAAAATCACTTCCTACATCAGGCCCAATCTTGTTTTTCTTATTTATTTCATTATTTTGTGTTATTTGTTTTATAGTTTTAAAAATCATTTTTTTAATATTAAATCATAAAATCAATAAAATCACAAAAAATATAGAATTACGTTTTTTTTATTAAAATTAGTTTTTTTGGAAATTAATTAATTTAATGATATTGAATTGATTTATTTTCATTAAGTAAAGTTAATTAGAAAAAATTAGGTTTAATTCACAAATATTTAGTTTTCTCAATAAAAAATCAAAAATATTTTCTTTATTTAAGTAGATTCTTTAGGATATTTAATTTATTCTCGCACGTATTTATTGATTTATTTTTTCCAATTATTTTATCTGTTTCGAGTTTGTAATAACTTTTAACTTAGGTTTATTACTACTTTTATTTACTGCTTTTCTCCCAAGTTTGGTTATGTAACCCCCTCCCCAAAGCCTTGTAATAGCTAGGTTTAAGATTCTCGCATTTTATTTTTTCGCTACTATTAACTGTTAGATGAATGATCATAGGATTGAATGGAAAGATAAATCAAATGTTTAAAACAGTAGAACACCCTAACTGTACAAAGATAAAAAAACTGAAATCAAACACTTGCACATGCTCACCCATAGGGTATCACCCATTCTCCCATTTGAAGTTTCGCGCTCGCAGGAGTCAGTGGCTTGTTTTCTTTATATTATATTATGCTTTCATTATACTAACAATTAACACACAAAGCGCAGCTGGCAATAAGGCATTGGTATTCAACATAAGGACCTGGGTTCGATCCCAGGTCCCAGCGTTTCCTTTGTTTTATTTTCTTTCAATGGATCCAGCGCATATCTCATCCTGGTGTCCAACATACTCCATCAATATCAGCCAATGGATTCATCATCCATTCAATCCAACGCACAGGCAGTAAGGGACTATGATACACCCTCAAGTCAACGCTACAAGAGATCAAGCGCTGACTGGGCTTGGAGTGTTTTTGGGCTTGAAAATTTCAGATTGGCACCCCCTAATTTGCAAGCATACATGCCCAGTTTGCATTTTCTTTTCTATTTTCTTTTTAATTTCTTTAATTAATTTCTTTTATTTGTTTTAATTAATTAACCCGAAAATCATTTTCTTCTTTTTAATAAAAAAATCACAACAAACTACAAAAATATTTTTTTAATAAAAACATTTTATTTCTTAATTAATTTAGTTTAATTGACTTAGGGAAATTTAATATCCTTTTATTATTAAAAATAATTAGACTTAGGATTTGAATTGTACATAATTTAATTAATTTTCTTTAAAAATACACCAAAATCATTTTTCATTAAAATATTTATTTTAATTAATTAGGTTAACTTAAATACTGTTTCATAATTAAAAAGCAATTAGAAATTAGGGTTTTATTTAAATTGCAACTTAATTGTTTTCTCCAATAAAAAATGTACAAAAATCTTTTTTCTTTCAATTAGGGTTTAGGTTATTTTTCAACATCCCTCGTATTTAACTCGCCGCACATTTAATTATTTCTTTTCCATTATTTTTTGTAACTGCTAATGGTTTTTAATAGTTAAACTAGGGTTTTATTTACTGCTTTAATCCCTGATTCTTTGGTTATGTAATTAATCCCCATCCCCGAAGCCTTGTAATAGCTAGGTTTATTTTCCCGCACTTTCAAATTCCTGTAAATATTTAACTGTCTAGATGTATGCTAATAGGATTGTATGGCAAGAATATATGGAAATTTAAACGGTAGATCACCTAATGTGTAAAGATTAACTAATTGTAACAATTCATCTGTACATATTCACTCCTAGGGTTTACCTCACTTCGGTTGCCTTCGGTAAACAATCGTTAAGCATATGAGATTTTAGTGGTTGCCCTCCAGTCTAAAAAGATCAAATTGTCCCATTCGAATGTTGCCTCGGGAATGTTTCCTCGGAAATGTTGCCTCAGAAAGATCTTAAGACTCTAGGGTTACTACTAAAGTTTTCTAACTATTGCTTTTGTGATTGTACTTGTCCCTTTCAAATGTCCCTTTCGAATGTCCCTTACAACTCCAACGATGGTGCTACCTACTCCTTAATAGTGGGATTGCGCTGTCTAAAGGAAACGAGAACAAACAATCTTTTTTCGAGTAGGTAGAATCTTAAGTACTTGCTCAATAAAAACCTTTCACACAAACACCTTTCAAAACAAATTATCAAAGCAAACTTCGTCACATCCTTGAGGACTGATACAAGGGTTATCACGAAATAAACAAAACTTTTCAAAACAAGCACACACAAGCAAATTTGAAAAAATGAGCAAGTACCTAAGAGCCCATGGAAAACCAAGGATAGAAAGGGTGCTAACACCTTCCCTTTCTATAATCTACCCCCCGTACTCAGTATATCTCGGAAAAAAGGTTTTTTCTGTTCTTTTTCCTTTTTCATGATTGGATAAAATAAAAGTCGGTGGCGACTCTTGCTTACCGCGAAATTTTGCAAACAAAAAAACGTAAAATGCAAACCAGTAAAAACAATCGTTTTTGCCACCGTATCACAGAACTGGCGACTCTGCTGGGGACATTAAATAAGTGGGGTATACCTTAGGATCTAGGTCATGTTACAAAATTGTTTTCTTGTTTGTTTGCTTTAATATTAAAGGGGTTTGTTTGGGTTACTATAGATCCTACACCCGGATCCAGGGGAACTTTTTAGGTAAATAACAATAGATCGTGGAGACTGTACGGAACAGACCGATATGGTTTAAGCGATGGCTGTGTTGGTGTGACACTTTGGTTGGTACCGGTATCCTTCGTGGGGAAACGAGGAGAATACGGGGTTGCCGCGTGGTGTCGTGAAGCACTAACGGACCTTAGAACCTTAGTTGAACCAACTTGTCCATTAGAAAGTAGTGAGATAGCCAGCCTCGGTATAAAGCTGAGGTTTGGTTGATACTCGATGCTACACTCATTGAGATCAGACTTTCGAGATATTACGGCCGCAAGAAAAGATTGCTTGAGCTGAAACAATGCCCGATAAAGGATGATCAGTGATATTGAGAATCTTTAGAACTGGGTTACTTCTCTAAGACAGGTTTGAAACCAACTAAGCTTCAAGAGGGTATGACCTTAAAACTCAAGCAAGCCTTAAACCTAAGGAATTGGTGTGATTTGTCTGTGTTTGCTATACTTGTGATTTATCATGACATCATAAACATCATACCATAGCATATCATGACTAACCATTTCAAGGATCTTGAGGGCCTATGTTGTACCCCAAAATTTGCCCTCCCATTTTATTCAATCATTGGCAATTGAGGTCCCCAAGTTGCTCAAGGAAGTCCAAGAGTTGACCAGACAAACTCTCTCCTAAGGCAGTATACCCCAAATTAGAGTTTCTATTTTCATCAAGATTGGTGGACCACAAAGGTCTTAAATGCTTTCCAAGGTCCTAATATGTCCTCAAGACCCTACATGCCTTTGATGCACACGTCCTGGGTTCGAACCCAGGCGTGTGCATTTTGATATTTTATTAATAATTTCGGGCCAATTCCATGCAATACATCACCCCACGCCTACCATGCACCATCAACACTCATCCACTAGATGCCCAACTGGCCAGATCTCACGCTCCTCCCTTGAAGGGCCATGGTACACCATGCAAGTCAACAGTTCACCAGATCCAGCACTGACCAGGCCTGGAGCTTAATGGGAAAAAGATTTTCAGTTGAACACCCCCCAGCATTGCTATTCAACACAGGCCCATTTCTAAATCTTTTTATTTTATTTTATTATTTTTTCTTTATTCTTTGCAATTTATTTATTTATTTTTTAAAATCAATTTTTTTAGAAAAATCCAAAAATCAAGAATTCTCAAATTTAGAATTAGTTTTTAGTATCAAATTTAATTTTTAATTAATTAGCTTAATTTAATTTAGGGAAACTTTAACTTGTTTTTATAATTAAAATCAATTAGAAAAATAGGTTTAAATTCTTGATTTAATTATTTTCTTTTCTTCCAACAAAAACACAAAAAATAGGTGATTTAATTGTTTTTTCTAATTTAAGTTAATTAGTAATTTGGTTGCCTTTTTTATTATTCCTTATTTTCTTAAAATAACAAAAAAAAAAGACCAAAAATGATTGTTTCTTTAATCGATTGCAATTAGATTTAGTCAAGGGTCAAAACCCTAATTTCTCTCGCATTTAATTTGTCGCGCGCTTGTTATTATTTTTGCCATTATTTTGTAACTGTTTCAAGGTTGTAATAGTTTTAATTAGGGTTTTAAATTCCGTGCTTTTATTTCCCGTCAAGGCAATTATGTAACTGTTGAAGCCATGTAATAGCTAGGTTTATTTCCGCTTTTACTTTCAGCAAATTATTAACTGTCTAGATGTATGGCTAATAGGATTGTATGGCAAGAATGCATGGAAAAAATCAAAACAGTTAGAAAACCCTAATTTGCAAAGATTAAAATAACTGAAACAAATCACTCGCACATGTTCACTCCTAGGGTTTACCTAACTTCGGTTACCTTCTGTACACAATCATTAAGCATAGAAGATTTTAGTGGTTTCCCTCCAGTCTAAAGAGATCAAATTGTCCCATTCGAATGTTGCCTCGGAAATGTTGCCTCGAAAAGATCTCAAGACTCTAGGGTTACTACTAAAGTTTTCTGACTATTGCTTTAGTGATTGTATTCATCCCTTTTGAATGTCCCTTACAAACTCCAACGACGGTGCTACCTACTCCTTAATAGTGGGATAGCACTGTCCAAAGGAAATAGAACAAAAACGTTCTTTTTTCGAGTAGGTAGATGCTAGTAGGTACTTCCTCAAATTAAATCTTTTCACCCAAACGCTTTTCAAAACAGTTTTCAACACAACTTCGTCACATCCTTGAGGACTGATACAAGGGTTATCATGAAGTAAAATATTTTCAAAGCAAGCACACACACAAGCAATTTTAAAAAGATGAGCAAGTACTTAAGAGCCCATGGAAAACCATGGATAGAAAGGGTGCTAACACCTTCCCTTTCTATAATCTACTCCCCGTACTCAGAAACATCTCGAAAAAGGTTGTTTATGTTCTTTTTCCTTTTCCATGATTGGATGAAATAAAAGTCGGTTGCGACTCTTGCTTACTGTGACATTTTGCAAACAAAAAACTCAAATATGCAAACCAGTATTAAACAGTCGGTTCTGCCACCGTATCACAGCCTGTGATGCAGGTTATGATAAATCATACGTCTAGCAAGGGGCAAGGGGATTTATTTTCTTCTAGCCAATGTCGTCATAAGATCAAAACTTAACAACTTGAGTCAGGGGCTATGACCCACTTGATATGGTGAGCTTGACTTTCATCGAAGGACTCTCAACGA
The DNA here is from genome assembly GCA_948472305.1 of Vicia faba. NCBI lineage: Eukaryota > Viridiplantae > Streptophyta > Magnoliopsida > Fabales > Fabaceae > Vicia > Vicia faba. The sequence continues at coordinate 437,854,975 of OX451739.1, read as the reverse complement.
TAAAAAGTTCTTCAATCAAAGCTGCAAAATTCAACTTCTGACATTTTCTTGTTTACCCAACGAGATCCTTGAAAACATTGCATACATATATAATACATATCATTGCATAAGCAGGTTTCAAAGCAGGTTTCTCATCTTCTTCGCTGTTTATTTCAGCACGAAATGTCTTCCGAGAAAACCATCAAGGACCTTCAGGCATAGAACGCCTAGTTCCAACAAGTGTTCATAAGTCTGGCAAAAGGGCAGGAAGATCAGAAAGCCCTCATTCTGAAAGAAAAGAAGAAAAATAAGAAGGTTGCCGGTATTCTGAATATGGGCAGAAGGTTTGGAGAGCATTTGACACGATAAGTCGATCTGACCTCTTCATCTAAGGAAGGGGAGAATCAGGAAGAAGAGAAGGACCCCAGTCCTACAGTTTCTGATAATGATACCGATTACAATGATGAGCAATATCCTTCTACTGAGGATAGATACAAACAATTGGAAGATCGTATGAGTTCCATGGAAGTCCAGAGTATACCTGGACTGGATTTTGAAGAATTGGGATTGGTGTCGGGAGTAGTCATCCCGCATAAGTTCAAAGCTCCAGTTTTTCCTAAGTAGGATGGGGTGTCCTGCCCAAAACTCCATCTACGCTCTTACGTTAAAAAGATCCAGCCCCACACCGCTGATAGAAATCTGTGGGTTCATTTCTTTCAAGATAGTCTATCAGGGACTCAGCATGAATGGTTCTACCAGCTGGAGGGAACAAATATCCGAAATTGGGAGGATATGGCTGCTGCTTTCTACAAGTAGTATCAATACAACGCCGACCTTGCTCCTACTCGTACTCAACTTCAGAGTATGTCCATGGGTGCAAGTGAAGGCTTTAAGGACTATGCACAAAAATGGAGAGACTTGGCTGGAAGAGTTCAACCCCCGTTGTCTGATTGGGAGTTGGTTGATATGTTTATGGGGACACAATCTGGTCCATTTTTCAATCGTTTGATCGGCAGCTCATCAGCTGGTTTCATCGAGCTGATTCTAACTAGAGAAAGAGTAGAAGCTGGGATTCGAAGCGGAAAAATACAGAAAGTTGCCTCTTCAAGTTCAGTAAAGAAGCCTTTCGCTGGTAAGAAGGAAGCCAGTACCATCTATAGCCCGAGGGGCCAAAACAAGGTTGAACATCGTCAGACAGTAAGTGTTGTAATGATACCTAGGCCTGCAGTTGCTCCACAATGCAACAATCAACAAAGAGTGGAAAGACCACAATGACAATTTACCCGCATCAACATGACATTGGCTGAAGTGCTACCTCATCTGCTGAGATCCAACTTGGCAACCTTGAAAGAGGCTCCCAAGAATCCAAATACTACATCTCCCCGATATAATCTGAATGCCCGATGTGCCTATCATTCTAAGAATCCTGGCCACGATACAAATGACTACTGGGCTCTGAGGAATATAATACAAGATTTGATCGAAGCCAAGGAAATAGATTTTGATGCTCCGGAGAAGCCAAATGTCATAACGGCTCCCATGCCGAAGCACGGTCGTGGAGTTAATGTTGTTGATACTGATTTTTTTGTTACCTCTGTTGATGAAGTTTCTACTCCTATAATGACTGTCAAGAAGAATTTGTTGTTGGCCGGTTTATTTTCGGGTTGTGGTGAAGGTTGCCACATGTGTTCATCTCAGCCTTCTGGTTGCTATTTGCTGAAGTCAGGTATTCAGTGCCTGATGGATAACAGAGAGATTTTGTTCAAAAAAACTATGATTCCTATTGTTCCAATTAAAGATGTTGCCATTATAACCATTTCCTCTAATCCTCCCAAGGTTTCCTCGAGAAGACCTGTTAGGATTACATCTGCTCCAAGAATTGCTCCGCTGATAATCATTGTTCCTGATCCTGTCCCGTATGTCTTGGACAAAGCTGTCCCATGGCATTATGGTGCTGATGTGTACTATCATGGCATCAAACAAGATCTGAAAGATGAAGAGGCTGGTCCTGATATTGATAACATTGTCGGAACCAGCAAAATCACCCAAAGTGGAAGGGTCTTCTCTCTCGAGATTTCCCCTAAGACTGTCAACAAGCCAATCGTCATTCCATCCGTTGTTCCTACTAGTACATCCACTACAGTTCTTGTTCTTACTCCAGTTATTACCCTTGTTGGTGAATCATCTGATACCCGCGGCAAATAAATTATAGGTGAGTCTGCCCGGATGGAAGCGCATAAGAAAATTGTTGTGGAAGCCTCTAAGCAAGAAATAGAGGAAATACTAAAAATCATTAAGAAGAGAGACTACAATGTGGTCGAGCAGCTGGGGAAAACCCTATCAAAGATATCCATGTTATCCCTGCTGTTATGCTCTGAGGCCCATGCGAAGGCTTTGATTGCATTCCTCAAAACTGCGTATGTGTCGAAAGAGACTTCAGCTGATTAGTTCAAAGACTGTGTGGCCAGCCTGACTGCTGATAATGGGCTGGGTTTTTCATATGTGAATTTGAAACCAAAGGGAAGGAAGCATAATGATGCTCTACATGTCTCGATTGAATACAGGGGCACCACTATGGCTCATGTGCTGGTAGATACTGGGTCTTTGCTGAATGTCTTGCCTAAGAAGGAATTGGATCGGTTGGATTGCGAGGGTTTGACTCTAAAGCCCAGTAACATTGTGGTAAGCGATTTTGACGGATCAAAGAGAATGGTATACGGGGAGGTGGACATCCCTGTCAAAGTGGGTTCTCAGACTTTTGGGTCCACTTTCTATGTGATGGATATCAGGCCGTCGTATTCTGGTTTGCTGGGTCGTCCTTGGATCCACGAGGCTGGGGCAGTTACTTCCACACTCCACCAGATGCTGAAGTATCTGGTAAAAGGAAATATTGTCACAGTGAGGGGTGAAGAAGAATATCTGGTGAGTCACCTCAATTCCTTCCGCTACGTAAAGATGGACGGGGAATTCATAGAAACTCCTTGTCAGAACTTCAAAGAGGTCCCTCGGATCTTAGCATCAACTGAAACTACTACCAACAAACCTCCTTTGAAGATGGCTTCTCTCAAGGACGCCAGGGTCGTGGTTGAAGAAGGTGGGTGTGCCAATTGGGGTCAGCTCCCTGATTTCACTCAGAAAACTAACAAATTTGGTTTGGGCTTTACTACAGGGGCTCAAAGGGCTGTTAGACACGCTCGGGCTAGAGGACCTCCCCTACGCATCAGCAATCGCGGGGTTAGCGCCATTGAAGACAGCAAGGAAGACTCATACATTGACAACTGGATATACCCAACTACCAACGGTGGACCAAGTAACTGGACGACTAGGGACTTTATACCAGTTTCTTTTATTCCGCAGTAATTGTCTTACTTGTTTTAAGATTTGTAATAAACAATTTGGAACTTTACGGCCCGGTGCCTTGCCCAAGGCACCTTGGCTTTGCTTGTGAGGGCTATTATTTGTCATTTCATATTTCATTAATAAAGCATTGTATGTTTCTTGCGTACAAATTTTGCGTTCTCTGTTTTTCTTTTCTGTTTTTCACTTTATCAAAACAGCTATTCTCTTACACATACTCACATATCATAATGCAGATCCATATCCAATATGGATCCCATTGATAACAGCTCTGCTATTTCCAGTTATGACTTCAAAAATCTGATCAACCAAGCCGAGGACGAAGGTGAGGATGATTGTGAGGTGCCTGGAGAACTTGCTAGACTATTACAGCACGAAGAAAGGGCCATACAGCCTCATGAAGAGCCGGTTGAGATAGTGAATTTGGGTACTGAGGAAGACAAAAGGGAGGTTAAAATAGGTAAAAATCTAGAGCTTAGCGTCAAACAAAGGTTGATACAGATGTTGCACGACTATGTCGAGATCTTTGCCTGGTCCTATGAAGACATGCCTGGTTTGGACACCGATATTATGGTACATTGCCTGCCGACTAAAGAAGGTTGTCCTCCGGTTAAATAGAAGGTCCACTGTATGCGCCCTAAAATGTCAGAGAAAATCAAGGCAGAGGTCATGAAGCAGTTCGACGCAGGATTCTTAGCTGTCACTTCCTATCCACAGTGGGCTGCCAACGTCGTTCCGGTACCTAAGAAGGACGGTAAGGTACGAATGTGTGTTGATTACAGAGATCTGAACAGGGAAAGCCCCAAGGATGATTTCCCTCTTCCTCACATTGATGTTCTGGTCGATAACACCACGCAACATAAAATATTCTCCTTCATGGATGGTTTCTCTGGCTACAAGCAGATCAAAATGGCTCCTGAAGACATGGAGAAGACGGCCTTCGTCACACAGTGGGGCACTTTCTGTTAAAAAGTGATGCCTTTTGGATTGAAGAATGCTGGGGAAACTTATCAGCGTGCCATGGTCACTTTGTTCCACGATATGATCCACCATGAGATCGAAGTTTATGTTGATGATATGATAGCCAGGTCTCAGACTGAGGAAGAGCACCCTGATCATCTCCAGAAATTATTTGACAGGTTGAAGAAATACAAGTTGAGGTTGAATCCAAACAAGTGCACCTTCGGGGTAAGGTCTGGTAAGCTTCTGGGTTTCATTGTCAGTGACAAGGGTATTCATGTAGACCCTGCGAAGGTAAAAGCTATACAAGAAATTCCAGTTCCCCGCACAGAGAAGGAAGTTAGAGGTTTCTTGGGACGCCTGAATTACATCGCCAGGTTCATTTCACATATGACTGCTACTTGTGAGCCAATCTTCATGCTTCTGAAGAAAGATAAAGTGGTAAAGTGGAATGACGAATGCCAGACCGCCTTCGAAAGAATCAAAGAATACCTTCAAGAACCGCCAATTCCGATGCCTCCAGTTGAAGAAAGACCTTTGATATTATACTTTACTGTGCTAGACAATTCAATGGGGTGTGCGCTGGGGCAGCATGACGAGTCTGGTCGAAAAGAGCATGCAATATACTACCTTAGCAAAAAGTTTACCGACTGTGAGACACGATACTCATTTCTCGAGAAAACTTGTTGCGCTTTGGCATGGGCTGCTCGCCGACTAAGACAATATATGATGACTCACACTACCTTGTTGATATCAAAGATGGATCTGATCAAGTATATTTTCGAGAAGCCCACTCTCTCCGGAAGAATAGCAAGATGGCAGATGATCCTGACCGAATACGAGATTCAATATACAACCCAGAAAGAAATTAAGGGGAGTGTATTAGCTGATCACCTTGCTCACCAAGCTGTGGAAGACTACCAGTCCATGAATTTTGAGTTCCCGTATGAGAATATTATGTTGGTGACTGACTACGAAGAACCTGGACCGGATGAAGGACCTGGGAAGGGATCCCTATGCTCTACGTATTTTGATGGAGCCTCAAATGCGCTAGGTAACGACATCAGCGCTGTAATCATATCTCCTGAGGGTTGTCATACTCTGTTCACTCCCGATTATGTTTCAACTGCACCAACAACATGGAGGAGTATGAAGCATGCATTATGGGTCTTAGGGCTGCTATTAACCTAAGGATCAAGTTCTTAAATGTATTTGGGGATTCCGCTCTGGTGATAAGTCAGATCAAAGGCGAGTGGGGTACGAAGCACACGAATCTCATTCCGTACAAAGAGTATGAACTAACATTGCTCCCACACTTTGAGGAGGTAACCTTCGAACATTTTCCACGAGAGGAGAACCAGTTAGAGGACGCGCTAGCTACCATGTCTTCTATGTTCAAGGTTAGGTGGGACAATGAAGCTCCCCAGATTACTATTGAGAGGTTGGATGAACTAGCACACTGCTGTGAGATGAACACCGAAGAAGTGGCAGACAAACCCTGGTTTCACGAAGTCAAAAGGTATCTCGAGGCTCAGGAATATCCCTAATGGGCATCTGTCAATGATAAGAAGTTTCTGAGAAGGTTCGCTTCAAAGGTCTTCCTCAGTAATGGAATCCTCTATAAACGCAACCATGACTCCACACTATTACGGTGTGTATACAAGTGCGAAGCAGAGAGGATCATGACAGATCTACATGAAGGCACTTTCGGAACCCATTCTAGTTGACATACCATGGCTAAGAAGATCCTACGGGCAGGATATTATTGGTCCACTATGGAAGCTGATTGTTATTAGCACTCTCGAACCTGTCATAAGTACTAAATATACGCTGATAAGGTGCATGTGCCTCCGGTCCCCTTGAACGTCTTGACAGCTCCATGGCCCTTTACAATGTGGGGCATCGACATGATCAGCGAGGTCAGACCCACCACTTCCAATGGAAATCGCTTCATCTTAGTGGCTATTGATTACTTCATGAAGTGGGTTGAGGCAGCCTCTTTTGCTACAGTAACCAAGAACATTGTGGCGCGGTTTGTCCGACACAATCTGATCTATCGATATGGTGTGCCAGAGAGAATTATTACTGACAATGGTACGAATCTCAACAACACAATGATCACCGAGCTCTGTAAACAGTTCAAGATACAAGATCATAATTTTTTCCCTACCGGCCAAAGATGAATGGTGTTGTTGAAGCAGCTAACAAGAATATCAAGAAGATTGTGCAGAAGATGACGGTGACATAAAAAGACTGGCATGAGATGTTACCATTTGCTCTTCATGGGTACCGTACCTCAGCACGGACGTCGACAGGGGGAACACCCTACTCTCTGGTGTATGGCATGGAGGAAGTCCTACCCATCAAAGTCCAAATACCTTCTCTTAAGATTATGAAGAATGCGGGTTTAAACGAGGACGATTGGATTCGAACCCGACTTGATCAGCTAAATCTAATCGATGAAAAGAGACTAACTGCTATCTGCCGTGGTCAGACGTATCAAAAGCAGATGATCAAGGCTTTTAACAAGAAAGTCAGGCGTCAAGAATATCAAGTCGGGGATCTAGTAATCAAACGCATCATACTGCCGCAAGGTGATCCCAGGGGCAAATGGACCCCCACGTACGAAGGGCCATTTGTGGTTAAGAACATTTTCTTGGGAGGAGCTATGATTCTAACCACCATGGATGGTGACGACCTTCCTCACCCTGTCAATGCAGACATAGTGAAAAGATACTATGCCTAATCAAAGACCCGCTAGGTTGACTGGTCTAGGAAAAAATAAGGGCTTCCCGGCGAACCAAAAGGGTTCAGGAAAAATTAAGGGATAATGAAAACATCTGTACACCCGGCAAGTCGAAAACCCGAAAGGGAGGCTTGGGTAAAAAAAGGGTATCCCAGTGGACTGAAAACCTGAAAGGAAAGTCTAGGTAAAAGTTAGGGAATGAAGCGTATCACTATGTCTCATTGGATCACCTTGCGACCAGACTTCGATATCGAATATCAAGCTCGGACGGCGCCAACCAATCTGATCAACCTTCGGCAAAGTAGCAAAGTGAGGAGACACTAGAAGATATAAAGGCAATAGCTGAGTTGGAACCCAATGGGGTCGTTTCACATAGCTATTTTTCTTTCTTTTACACAAATTGTATAATTTCTATCTTTCGGCGGCGTTCTCTTACTAGGACGTCAACCTATTTGTACAAAACGCCTATTACAGGCCAACTTCAAAAATCAATACAAGCCATTTTCACAAGAAACTTCAATTTGTTTTTTCTTTTACTGTTTTGTTTTTGCAAGAACATCCAATGATTTATTTTTGAAAATGATCGCCGCTCATAAATATTTACATAAGAAACAAAAGACAATTACTCGTAATTCCAGAAACAGGGAAAAACAAGAAATGCTAAACCCTACGGTTACTCTGCCCAACAGGTACCAGGATAGAGCCAGCTTGGGAACATAGTTATTGGTACATACACTCCCCCACAAAGTAAAAGTATCCAAAAGCATTGATGTCAGCTTTCCCGAAACAGGACATAAATATCCCCAACCGAGGTTCATAATCGCGGACGAGTCAATAAATTTCATCCCCAAGCAGAGTTTATCGCTACAGATATAGAAGCTCAATCTCCAACAATGCTCTTCATCTCCAGCAATGGAACTTCATCCCCAGCTGAGTTTATTCCTCCAAATCAGCAAGTCTACCAACAGAGTATCTCTTCCCCCTAAGTTTGGTCCCCGCAGAGTTATTCTCCAGCATCTCTTCTCGACAGAATATTTATAAATCTCCAGCGACCGTCAGGGATTTATTTTCCCAGACGCGAGCAAACCCCGATAGCATTTCATGAACATAAATCATGACATACGCATACATATCATATACAACGTAATCTCATTTATTTTGAGAACATCATCTCGCCCTGCATTTCATGCATCGCATGTAACTAACCCTGATATCTTTTGCAGGAAAGACAATTAGCATCAACAAATCCAGCAGTTATACAGATCACATCTATAGACGACTAATGGAAACTCAGTTCCTAATATCAAACGGGTCAACTAATCTACGTTATCGCTTTGAAGTAACCCTACTATCCAGGCTTTCATATCGAAGTAACCCTACTATCCAGGTTCCTTCTCACAGCCCTACTATCCAGGCTTTCATATCGAAGTAACCCTACTATCCAGGTTCCTTCTCACAACCCTACTATCCAAGCTTTCATATTGAAGTAACCCTACTATCTAGGTTCCTTCTCACAGCCCTACTATCCAGGCTTTCATAACGAAGTAACCCTACTATCCATGTTCCTTCTCATAGCCCTATTATCCAGGCTTTAATATTGAAGTAACCCTACTATCCAGGTTCCTTCTCACAGCCCTACTATCCAGGCTTTCATATCGAAGTAACCCTACTATCCAGGTTCCTTCTCATAACCCTACTATTCAGGCTTTCATATCGAAGTAACGCTACTATCCAGGTTCCTTCTCACAACCCTACTATCCAGGCTTTCATATCTAAGTAACCCTACCATCCAAGTTCCTTATCACAACCCTATTATCCAGGCTTTCATATCGAATTAACCCTACTATCTAGGTTCCTTCTCACAGCCATACTATCTAGGCTTTCATATCGAAGTAACCCTACTATCCATGTTCCTTCTCACAACCCTATTATCCAGGCTTTAATATCAGAGTAACCCTACTATTCAAGTTCCTTCTCACAGCCCTACTATCCAGGATTTCATATCGAAGTAACCCTACTATCCAGGTTCCTTCTCATAGCCCTACTATCCAGGATTTCATATCGAAGTAACCCTACTACCCAGGTTCCTTCTCACAGCCCTACTATAAAGGCTTTCATATCGAAGTAACCATACCATCCAGGTTCCTTCTCATCAGCCCTATTATCCAGGCTTTCACATCGAAGTAACCCTGCTATCCAGGTTCCTTCTCACAGCCCTACTATCCAGGCTTTCATATTGAAGTAACCCGACTATATAGATTCCTCCACACAACCCTAATATCTAGGCTTTCATATCGAAGTAACACTACTATCCAGGTTCCTTCTCACAACCCCACTATCCAGGATTTCATATCAAAGTAACCCTACTATCCAGGTTCCTTCTCACAACCCTACTATCCAGGCTTTCATATCGAAGTAACCCTACTTTCTAGGTTCCTTCTCACAGCCCTACTATCAAGGCTTTCATATTGAAGTAACCCTACTATCCAGGTTCCTTCTCACAACCCTACTATCAAGGTTTTCATTTCGAAGTAACCATACTATATAGGTTCCTTCTCATAGCCCTGCTATCCAGGCTTTCATTTCGAAGTAACCCTACTATCTGAGTTCCTTCTCATAACCTTGCTATCCAGGTTCCTTCTCACAACCCTACTATCCAGGCTTTCATTTTGAAGTAACCCTATTATCCAGGTTCCTTCTCATAACCTTGCCATCCAGGTTTCTTCTCTCTTACCTCCGGACAGCAGTCCATAACACTGTAAGACCTGGACCTGATCAAACACGATTGGTTTCGTATTTCCCCAGTAAGTCGCGGTTCAGCTTGTACCCTGACCAGATATGAAGTTCACTTCCGCTTCCTCAGGCAAGAGTTATTTCCCCAATTGAGTAACGGACAAATGAAGTTCCTAAAATTCTATTTCTCCCAAGATAGATACCAACGTTCGTCAACATATTCCTCATCAACAACAGGAACAAGAACTCTCATCGAAAGAATGTCTCAAGAAATCAACATTCTCTAGATGGAATCTTTAAGCCCATCTCCGACAATTCTCCATCGCATCCAGGATGGCATCTTTAAGCCCATCTTCGATAATCTTCTATCATCAGCTTCCGAATGGCATCTATAAGCCCATTCCCGACATCACAAATCAAGTGCCACTTCATGCGAGTGCAAATTTCTGAGCACTCTAGTGTTCAATCATCTTCCACCTTCAGATCACGAAAGGCAGGCTAGCCAATCTATATCCTCAGGTTTAAGAAGATTGAACAGGGGCAGCTATTGTACCCCAAAAATTTCCCTCTCATTTTACTCAATACATACTCCTAGAGATCCTCAATTTTCTCAAGGTTGGCCAATAGTGGACCAAACAAATTCTCTCCTAAGCCAGTATACCTCAAATTAGGGTTTCCATTTTCATCAAGATGGGTGAAACACAAAGGCCTCCTATTCTCTCCATGGTCTTAATATGTTCTCAAGACCCTACATGTCAAGTTTGATGCCTTGCACAAGAAGTTTGCTCAGTCAACTGCCCAAATGCTTGAGAATCGACTATATTAGGTCAAAAGTCAACTATGACCCACATACAGTCAAACTCCAAGATTTTTGGTCAACATTAACATTTTTAAGTGACCTTCATCATTTTATCAAGGGTTGATCATGATTCCCCAAGGAATGCTCCAAATTCATCAAAACCCAAAAGTTGCTAAATTAGGGTTTCTTAGTAAAAGTCAACCAAACTTTGACCAAGCATAACTTCCACATGCTTCATCAGAAATTTTCCATCCAAGGCTCATTTTAAAGAGGATGCAATTCCCTACAAATCATCTTCAGCCCCCAAGTTCAAAATATGCACCCACAAAAAGATAAGAATTTCTACCTTATAGGTCCTTTTGAAAAGTCAACAAAAACACCTTTTGGGTCAAAGCTCCTTACATGAACATGGAAGACTCAATTGAGATAAGACCAAAAGGGTTGATTAGGGGACATCCTAAGCTTTATAAAAAGTCCAGGAACACCTATCTAGGGTTAAAATTGGAAGAGATATGCCTTGTCAAAGTTGACCTTTTTTGCAAAATTGCCAAAAGTCAAATGTGCTCAAAATGCATTTTTTGCTAAATGGGCCTAACTTTTTATGCTTGCACCTCACTTATAATGTGGTCCACGACTCAAATATTCATCCACACATTATTTTCTTCATTTTTCAATTTTTTTTGATTTTTTATTAATTAAAAATTGAATTAAATCAAATAATTGATGAATAATAGCAAAGATATTATTTGATTTGGTTTTTAGACAGGTTGGCAATTAAAATATGCTGAATTATCAAGGACAAAACGAATCAAGCATAATTGGTATAAGAAAGGGATGATTTGGATCAAAATAGCAAGTTTATATGTAGCATGAAAATCAAATCAAATATCTCATAATTGCAAAGATTCAATCCAACTTTGTAACCCTAATTCATTCCTAGATATATATTGGATGTATACAAAGCAAAAAAAAATGTTTTGCAGGCGTGAACATGAAGAACACAACTTGAAATTTTCAAAGAAAAGTGCAGATCCAATCTTTCTCCATAGGCCGTTTCAAGTGTTTCTAACGATCAAGTCGTCTCCCTAGGCACTCACTGAACCTGTAGCAAGCAGTTGCAAGGCTTGAAACATCCAGAAATGCATGCAATTACTCTCACGGTTTGCTTATGTTTTCCAAATCGATTATTGAATTTCTTGCATCATTAGCATGTTTAAGTTATATATTTGTGATCCTCATCGTGTTTGCAAGCTAACTGAATAATTTAATTGTATTTTTGAAGCCTATATCTGCACTTGCCATTGTTAGGGTTTCAATATGAGTTTTAGTGTTTCTGGCTACAGGCAAAATTAGACCACAAACTAGATACTGGGATGACCGGGACATCATGAACGGTTGAACCATGGTCTTTAATTCCATTTATATTGCGTTTTGTGAATTTTTGAATCACACAGGTTTTTAGCCATGGAAGTTATCTGTGGGTAAAGGTACAAAAATCTAAGGCGACGGGGAAAGGTAGGAGAAGGTTATGTGTTAGCCAGCCATTCACCCATTTGAAGTTTCGCGCGCGTGGGAGTCAGTGGCTTGTTTTCTTTATATTATATTTTGCTTTCATTATACTAACAATTAACACACACAGCGCAGCTGGCAATGAGGCATTGTTATTCAGCATAAGGACCTGGGTTCGATCCCAGGTCCCAGTGTTTCCTTTGTTTTATTTTCTTTCAACAGATCAAACACATCTCTCATCCTGGTGTCCACCATACTCCATTAATCTCAGCCAATGGATTCATTATCCATTCAATCCAACGCACAGGCAGTGAGGGACTGTGATACGCCCTCAAGTCAACGCTACAAGAGATCAGGCGCTGACTGGGCTTGGAGTGTTTTTTGGGTTTGAAAATTTCATATTGGCACCCCCCATTTGCTAGCATACAGGCCCAGTTTGCATTTTCTTTTCTATTTTCTTTTTAATTTCTTTAATTAATTTCTTTTATTTGTTTTAATTAATTAACTCCAAAATCATTTTCTTCTTTTTAATCAAAAAATCACAACAAACTACAAAAATCTTTTTTTAATAAAAAAATTTTATTTCTTAATTATTTTTGTTTAATTGACTTAGGGAAATTTAATCTCCTTTTATAATTAAATATAATTAGACTTAGGATTTGAATTGTACATAATTTAATTATTTTTCTTTAAAAATACACCAAAATCATTTTTTCATTAAAATATTTATTTTAATTAACTAGGTTAACTTAAATACTTTTTCATAATTAAAAAGCAATTAGAAATTAGGGTTTTATTTAAATTGCAATTTCATTGTTTTCTCCAATAAAAAATGTACAAAAATCTTTTTTCTTTCAACTAGGGTTTAGGATATTTTTCAACATCCCTCGTATTTAACTCGCCGCGCATTTAATTATTTCTTTTCCATTATTTTTTGTAACTGCTAATGGTTTGTAATAGTTAAACTAGGGTTTTATTTACTGCTTTAATCCCCGATTCTTTGGTTATGTAATTAATCCACATCCTCGAAGCCTTGTAATAGCTAGGTTTATTTTCCCGCACTTTCAAATTCCTGCAAATATTTAACTGTCTAGATGTATGCTAATAGGATTGTATGGCAAGAATATCTGGAAATTTAAACGGTAGATCACCTAATGTGCAAAGATTAAATAACTGAAACAATTCATCTGCATATATTCACTCCTAGGGTTTACCTCACTTCAGTTGCCTTCGTAAACAATCATTAAGCATATGAGATTTTAGTGGTTGCCCTCCAGTCTAAAAAGATCAAATTGTCCCATTCGAATGTTGTCTCGGGAATGTTGCCTCGGAAATGTTGCCTCGGAAAGATCTTATGACTCTAGGGTTACTACTAAAGTTTTCTAACTGTTGCTTTTTTGATTGTACTTGTCCCTTTCGAATGTCCCTTACAACTCCAACGATGGTGCTACCTACTCCTTAATAGTAGGATAGCGTTGTCTAAAGGAAACGAGAACAAACAATCTTTTTTCTAGTAGGTAGAATCTTAAGTACTTGCTCAATAAAAACCTTTCACACAAACACCTTACAAAACAAATTTTTAAAGCAAACTTCATCACATTCTTGAGGACTGATACAAGGGTTATCACGAAGTAAACAAAACTTTTCAAAACAAGCACACACAACCAAATTTGAAAAAATGAGCAAGTACCTAAGAGCCCATGGAAAACCATGGATAGAAAGGGTGCTAACACCTTCCCTTTCTATAATCTACCCCCCGTACTCAGAATATCTCGAAAAAAGGTTTTTTCTGTTCTTTTTCCTTTTCCATGATTGGATAAAATAAAAGTCGGTGGCGACTCTTGCTTACCGCGACATTTTGAAAACAAAATAACGCAAAATGCAAACCAGTAAAAACAGTCGGTTCTGCCACCGTATCATAGAACTGGCGACGCTGTTGGGGAATTCAGCATATCTTGATTGCCAACCTGTCCAAAAACCAAATAAAATCATACCGACTGTTTGTGGGGAATTCAAAATATCTTGATTGTTATTATTCATCAATTATCAGAATGGCATCCGTATCTGGAGCGTATCTGAACTGTTTCTGAAAGCTGAATCTGAATGAGTATTAGAATGGCATCCGTATATGGAGCGTATCTGAATTGTATCTGAAAGCTGAATCTAAATGAGTATCAGAATGGTATCTGTATCTGGAGCGTATCTGAAAGTTGGATCTGAATGAGTATCATAATGGCACCCGTATCTGGAGCGTATCTGAACTGTATCCGAAAGCTGAATCTGAATGAGTATTACAATGACATCCGTATCTGGAGCGTATCTGAACTTTATCTGAAAGTTGAATCTGAATGAGTATCAAAATGGCATCCGTATTTGGAGCGTATCTGAACTGTATCGAAAAGCTGAATCTGAATGAGTATAAGAATGGCATCTGTATCTAGAGTGTATCTAAATTGTATCGGAAAGCTGAATCTGAATGAGTATCAGAATGGCATCCGTATTTGGAGCGTATCTGAACTGTATCGGAAAGCTGAATCTGAATGAGTATCAGAATGGCATCCGTATCTGGAGCGTATCTGAACTGCATCGGAAAGCTGAATTTGAATGAGTATCAGAATGGCATCCGTATTTGGAGCGTATCTGAACTGTATCTGAAAGATGAATCTGAATGAGTATCAGAATGGCATCCGTATCTAGGGCGTATCTGAACTGTATCGTAAATTTGAATCTGAATGAGTATCAGAATGGCATCCGTATCTGGAGCGTATCTGAACTGTATCGGAAAGCTGAATCTGAATGAGTATCAGAATGGCATCTGTATCTGGAGCATATATGAACTGTATCTGAAAGCTAAATCTGAATGAGTATCAGAATGGCATCTGTATCGGGAGCATATCTGAACTGTATCTAAAAGATGAATCTGAATGAGTATCAGAATGGCATCCGTATCTGGAGTGTATCTGAACTGTATCTGAATTTTGGTGCTCTTGATGAATGCTGATCAAGGTATAAGTCTTCCACTGATAGATAGGTGACGGGACATAGTCGTACGTTTTAAATCCCTAACTTTTTCCTGGACCGCCCTTTCGGGTTTTCATTCACCAGGATACCCTTTTTTTCCCAAGCCGCCCTTTCGGATTTTCGACTTGTCGGGTGTATATATTTTTTTTATGTATATCCCTAACTTTTGCCCGAACCCTTTTGGTTCGCTGGGATTCACTTATTTTTGCCTAGGTGTGTCAACCTAGCAGGTCTTTTTTTCTTCATGCGTAGTATTTTCTGACTATGTCCATGCTTTCAGGATGTAGAGAGTTGTGACTGTCCATAGTGTTGTGTTGTAGTACTGTCAAAAATGTTTTCTTGATGGCGCATGATTTGTTGCTGGAATGCGTGCGTATTTCCTCAAGCGATTCAGATGAAGATTTGCCCCTGATTATTTGGCTATTTTGGAGAGACTTCCCCAGGTGTGTTTATACATCGTGTCATTCCCCTTGCTTATGGAAGACCTGTTATTGGAAGTGTCTTTCCCGCTGAGGTGATTCTGTCCATTGAGAGGATGTTTGTTCATCGAATATCCAACGTGCGGATTTCTCTGCTGTCAAACAATTAGTCATATGCAAACAATGTCATTCAAAGAATGCAAAACTCATGTCTGTCTTGAAATTTTTTTGAAAATGTGTTTTGTGTAGTAAAACGAAATTTGCAAGAATGTGATATCAACTCAGGATTCGTAACAAAGCTTACATGAGTCAAGATACCTTTGTAACAGTATGCTCTCAAACTAACCCATGCTTCAACTAGGACTTTTAAGGGTTATAACATGTGCTGGTTCATGGTTCAAGAAACAAAGGATAAAGGCTCAAATTTTATTTGTACCCAACCCGCTCTTCGTGATGTTCTTCAGTCCTATGCTCAGTTAATTGCGCGTTTAGATCCTGATTGAGTCTGGAATCTTTGCTTTGATACTTGGTGATGATTTGGTTTGAAAAGGCAGTCATTTTTGTAATCTTCTTTTGTCGAGGATTTGTAGTAACCTCTTCTTTTTTTTGTTTTCGTTATCCCTTCTTTTTCCTGAACTGTTTCTTTTGTAATTACAGTCACCGGGATGCACCCATTTTTCTCTTAAGTTTCCTTCATAGGTTTTGACTTAATAGGCTTTTATTTCGAGAGATAATGACTGTCTGTCTTGACGATTATACGGAACCATCATCGTCTTTTGTTTTGGAAGGACATCTTTGATGCCATTCATTGTGTACGAAGCGACAGATTGTGACTGAATGCGCCTTTGGATTAACTGAGAAAACTATCCTGCCCCAGGTTATGATTAAGGGTTTTCATTTGTGTGAAAAGAAAAACTCCTAGTTCTTTGGCTCGAAGGGGTTGACTGGGGAAATTTAATCTCCTTTTATCATTAAAAATAATTAGACTTAGGATTTGAATTGTACATAATTTAATTATTTTTCTTTAAAAATACACCAAAATCATTTTTTCATTAAAATATTTATTTTAATTAATTAGGTTAACTTAAATACTTTTTCATAATTAAAAAGCAATTAGAAATTAGGGTTTTATTTAGATTGCAATTTCATTGTTTTCTCCAATAAAAAATGCACAAAAATATTTTTTCTTTCAATTAGGGTTTAGGATATTTTTCCACATCCCTCGTATTTAACTCGCCGCGCATTTAATTATTTATTTTCCATTATTTTTTGTAACTGCTAATGGTTTGTAATAGTTAAACTAGGGTTTTATTTACTGCTTTAATCCCCGATTCTTTGGTTATGTAATTAATCCCCATCCCCGAAGCCTTGTAATAGCTAGGTTTATTTTCCCACACTTTCAAATTCCTGCAAATATTTAATTGTCTAGATGTATGCTAATAGAATTGTATGGCAAGAATATCTGGAAATTTAAACGGTAGAACACCTAATGTGCAAAGATTGAATAACTGAAACAATTCATCTGCACATATTCACTCCTAGGGTTTACCTCACTTCGGTTGCCTTCGGTAAACAATCATTAAGCATAGGAGATTTTAGTGGTTGCCCTCCAGTCTAAAAAGATCAAATTGTCCCATTCGAATGCTGCCTCAGGAATGTTGCCTCGGAAATGTTGCCTCGAAAAGATCTTAAGACTCTAGGGTTACTACTAAAGTTTTCTAACTGTTGCTTTGGTGATTGTACTTGTCCCTTTCGAATGTCCCTTACAACTCCAACGATGGTGCTACCTACTCCTTAATAGTAGGATAACTCTGTCTAAAGGAAACGAGAATAAGCAATCTTTTTTCTAGTAGGTAGAATCTTAAGTACTTGCTCAATAAAAACCTTTCACACAAACACCTTACAAAACAAATTTTCAAAGCAAACTTCGTCACATTCTTGAGGACTGATACAACGGTTATCACGAAGTAAACAAAACTTTTCAAAACAAGCACACACAAGCAAATTTGAAAAAATGAGCAAGTACCAAAGAGCCCATGGAAAACCATGGATAGAAAGGGTGCTAACACCTTCCCTTTCTATAATCTACCCCCCGTACTCAGAATATCTCGAAAAAAGGTTTTTTCTATTCTTTTTCCTTTTCCATGATTGGATAAAATAAAAGTCGGTGGCGACTCTTGCTTACCGCGACATTTTGCGAACAAAATAACGCAAAACGCAAACAGGTAAAAACAGTCGGTTCTGCCACCGTATCATAGAACTGGCGATGCTGCTGGGGAATTCAGCATATATTGATTTCCAACCTGTCCAAAAACCAAATAAAATCATACCGACTGTTTGTGGGGAATTCAGAATATCTTGATTGCTATTATTCATCAATTATCAGAATGGCATCTCTATCTAGAGCGTATCTGAACTGTTTCTGAAAGCTGAATCTGAAAGAGTATTAGAATGGAATCCGTATATGGAGTGTATCTGAACTGTATCTGAAAGCTGAATCTAAATGAGTATCAGAATGGCATCCGTATCTGGAGTGTATCTGAAAATTGGATCTGAATGAGTATCATAATGGCACCCGTATCTGGAGCGTATCTAAACTATATCGGAAAGCTGAATCTGAATGAGTATCAGAATGGCATCCGTATCTGGAGCGTATCTGAACTGCATCGGAAAGCTAAATTTGAATGAGTATCAGAATGGCATCTGTATCTGGAGCATATCTGAACTGTATCGGAAAGCTGAATCTGAATGAGTATCAGAATGGCATCCGTATCTGGGGCGTATCTGAACTGTATCATAAATTTGAATCTAAATGAGTATCAGAATGGCATCCGCATCTGGAGCGTATCTGAACTGTAACTGAAAGCTGAATCTGAATGAGTATCATAATGGCATCTGTATCTGGAGCGTATCTGAAATGTATCTGAAAGCTGAATCTGAATGAGTATCAGAATGGCATCTGTATCGGGAGCATATATGAACTGTATCTGAAAGATGAATGTGAATGAGTATCAGAATGACATCCGTATCTGGAGCGTATCTGAACTGTATCTGAATTTTGGTGCTCTTGATGAATGTTGATCAAGGTATAAGTCTTCCACTGATAGACAGGTGACGGGACATAGTCGTACGTTTTAAATCCCTAACTTTTTCCTGGACCGCCCTTTCGGGTTTTCATTCACCGGGATACCCTTTTTTTCCCAAGCCGCCTTTTCGGATTTTCGACTTGTCGGGTGTATATATTTTTTTTATGTATATCCCTAACTTTTGCCCGAACCCTTTTGGTTCGCCGGGATTCACTTATTTTTGCCTAGGTGTGTCAACCTAGCAGGTCTTTTTTTCTTCATGCGTAGTATTTTCTGACTATGTCCATGCTTTCAGGATGTAGAGAGTTATGATTGTCCATATTGTTGTGTTGTAGTACTGTCAAAAATGTTTTCTTGATGGCACATGATTTGTTGCTGGAATGCGTGCGTATTGCCTAAAGCGATTCAGATGGAGATCTGCCCCTGATTATTTGGCTGTTTTGGAGAGACTGCCCCAAGTGTGTTTAGACATCGTGCCATTCCCCTTGCTTATGGAAGACCTGTTATTGGAAGTGTCTTTCCCGCTGAGGTGATTCTGTCCATTGAGAGGATGTTTGTTCATCGAATATCCATTGTGAGGATTTCTCTACTGTCAAACAATTAGTCATATGCAAACAATGTCATTTAAAGAATGCAAAACTCATGTCTGTCTTGAAATTTTTTTGAAAATGTGTTTTGTGTAGTAAAACGAAATTTGCAAGAATGTGATATCAACTCAGGATTCATAACAAAGCTTACATGAGTCAGGATACCTTTGTAACAGTATGCTCTCAAACTAACCCATGCTTCAGCTAAGACTTTTAAGGGTTATAACATGGCCTGGTTAATGGTTCAAGAAAGAAAGGATAAAGGCTTAAATTTTATTTGTACCCAACCCGCTCTTCGTGATGTTCTTCAGTCCTATGCTCAGTTAATTGTGCGTTTAGATCCTGATTGAGTCTGGAATCTTTGCTCTGATACTTGGTGATGATTTGGTTTGAAAAGGCAGTCATTTTTGTAATATTCTTTTGTCGAGGATTTGTAGTAACCTCTTTTTTTTTTCTTTTCGTTATACCTTCTTTTTCCTGAACTGTTTCTTTTGTGATTACAGTCAGCGGGATGCACCAATTTTTTTTTTAAGTTTCCTTCATAGGTTTTGACTTAATGGGATTTTATTTCGAGAGATAATGACTGTCTGTCTTGACGATTATACGGAACCATCACCGTCTTTTGTTTTGGAAGGACATCTTCGATGCCATTCATTGTGTACGAAGCGGCAGATTGTGACTGAATACGCCTTTTGATTAACTGAGAAAACTATCCTGCCCCAGGTTATGATTAAGGGTTTTAATTTGTGTGAAAAGAAAAACTCCTACTTCTTTGGCTCGAAGGGGTTAACTAGGGATTATCTTCCTTATAACTCCACTGTTTAGGATTTGAAACAACGTCTGTACATCATCAGTGGGGTCTGTTCAAAAGCATACTGTAGAGATTGTGATATCATTTTCGTCATCCTCCCTCTAAGGCTTAGAGTTTTTTTAATCGGGAGTTGAATATGACAAAAGGAAATAAGAACGCATTTTTTAAATAGTGAATACGAATGAATTAATTCAAGACAAACATGTGCAATGCATTGATGAAATGACGAGGTTTGATATGAATAAATGTTCAAACGAATCAAAAGAAAATTACACATTGAAAATTATAATGAAAGAAAAGTCTTCTTGTGAGAACTTGTCACTTCAGATGGTATTCTTTGGAGGGATGGCAGAAGAACTCAGCCTGATCGTCTTATGCAAATTCTAGCGCTCCTTCTTCAATCAGGTCTTGATTTTTATTTTTCAATGCCCAACATCTGTTGGTTTCATGTCCAGGACTGTTGGAGTGGTACAAATATCTTGCATTTGGATTGTACCTTGGGGAGGCTATGTTGGGATTCCGAGGAGGGTCCCTTAACATAACCAACTTGGCCTTCAACAGGTGTTGCAATGCTTGAGCCAATGACATGTTGATTTCGGTGAAACGTCTTTCGGATGTATTCTTCTTATGCCGATTTCCCCGTTTTTGTTGGCGAGGTTGTGGTTGGGATTGTAATTTAGTAGCAATCTGGAAAGGTCCGATCCTGACCAAACCAACCTCTTCTCTCACTGGGGGTTGATTAATGCCTTGATCCATAATTTTAACTGTTTGTTTCATGGATCTGCATCCATCTTGGTGAAGCTTGTTGAGGAAAGCTCTTAGCCCTTCTTGTCCTCAAGCTAAGTTTTGGATAAGAGCCATCTTCCCCAGCATCTGGATTCTCATTACTTCTACCTCAGCTTGTAGTTGTTCCAAATGTCCATCCTTGTTGTTGTCAGGACGTTCTTTGGTCAGATTCCCGGCGAAGAGTGTTTTCAGGTCTTCTTGCCCCTTGGATAGATTCAGGAGAAATTCCTCGAACTGGGCATCTTGAGCTCGGAGACCTCTGTTGACTTGTTGGAGAGCCATTGCTGAAATAAACAGCGAGAACATGAGAGACCTGCTTTGAAACCTGCTTATGCAACGATATGTATTATATATGTATGCAATGTTTTCAAGGATCTCGTGGGGTAAACAAGAAAATGTTAGAAGTTGAATTCTGCAGCTTTGATTAAATAAATTTGTATCATTGAGAGTCCTTCTATGAGAGTCAAGCTCACCATATCAAGTGGGTCATAGCCCCTGACTCAAGTTGTTGAGTTTTGATCTTCTAACAACATTGGCTAGAGGAAAATAAATCCCCTTGCCCCTTGATAGACGTCTGATTTATCATAACCTGCATCACAGGCCCTCGAGATCCTTGAAATGGTTAAGGCAATGTTAAGGCATGATGTTATGATGTGTATGCTATGCTTTTAAGTAAAGGTGCAAAGTTATGTAAGCAAGTAAACCCTGCAAGAAATCCAAGTTATTGGATAATAACTATAAACAAAACCTGCAAGGAACTCAATGTTGTCAGGTAATAAAACTTTGCAAGTAGTTCAAGTTGAAAGCACACAAGTCACGCAAACAACCTTAGGTTTAGGCTTGCATGGGTTTTAAGGTCGTACCCTCTTGAAGTTGGATTGGTTCAACCTGTCCTATAAATATGTAACCGGGTTCTAAGGGATCTCAATATCACTGATCATCCTTTATCGGGCATTGTTTCAGCTCAAGCAATCTTTTCTTGCGGCCGAAATATCCCGAAAGTCTGATCTCAATGAGTGTAGCATCGAGTATCAACCAATCCTCAGTTTTATACCGAGGCCGACTACCTCACTACTTTCTAATGGCCAAGTTTGTTCAACTAAGGTTCTAAGGTCCGTTAGTGCTTCACGACACCATGCGGTAGCCCCGTATTCTCCTCGTTTCCATACGAAGGATACCGGTACCAACAAAAGTGTCACACCAACACAGCCATCGCTTAAACCATATCGGTCTACACCGTACAGTCTCCACGATCTATTGCTGTTTACCTAAAAAGTATCCCCAGATCTGAGTGTAGGATCTTTAATAATGCCCAAGCAAAACCCTTTAAGAATAAAGCATACAAAACAAACAAGAAGGCAATTAAATAAATGACTTAGATCCTAAGGTAAACCCCACTTATTTAAATCCCCAGCAGAGTCGTCAGTTCTGTGATACGGTGGCAGAACCGACTATTACAATGGTTTGCGTTTTTTGTTTGCAAAATGTCGCGGTAAGCAAGAGTTGCCACCGACTTTTATTTCATCCAACAAAGGAAAAGGAAAAAGAACAGAAAAACCTTTTTCGAGATATTTCTGAGTACGGGGGATAGATTATAGAAAGGGAAGGTGTTAGCACCCTTTCCATCCATGGTTTTCCATGGGCTCTTAGGTACTTGGTCATTTTGAAAACTGTTTGTGTGTGCTTGTTTTTTAAAAGTTTTATTTTACTTCATATTAACCCTTGTTTCTGTCCTCAAGAGTGTTACGAAGTTGTTTTTGAAAACTTTGTTTGGAAAGTGTTGGTGTGAAAAAGTTTTTGTTTGTTTGAGCAAGTACCTAGGAACTAATCTACCTACTTGAAAAAGGTATGTTCGTTTTCCTTTTATACAATGCTATCCCGTTATTGAGAAATAGGAAGCATCGTCGTTCGAGTTGAGGGACTATCGAAAGGGAAGAAATGGTCATTGAAGGCAACATGTAAGGATACCTTAGCATTTCGAAGGGACTGTCATCATATAGGCGTAGGCAACATCGAGGGACAAGATCATTTCTCGTAGGCAACTCGAGGGACATTGAGGGACTATGATCTTTATGATGACTTTAACCGAGAGTCTTTACTAAGATACCCCTACGTTCGAGGGACATGACCATTGTTTCCGAGGCAACCAAGTGAGGTATACCCTAGGGGTGCAAGTGTGCAACAATGTTTGTTTTAAGATATTTATCTTGTAATTAAGTGATTCTATGTTTAATTAGTTTACCGGTCTTTTCATACAATTATATTAGTCTAAGCATTGCATAAAATATAGTAGCATAAGGTAAAGGCGGAAATGTAAACCTAGGCTATTACAGAGCTTTGGGGAAGTTACATAATAATGAAGAATGCGGAAAAGAAATCCTAAAACTATTACATCCCGGAAGTAATTACATAACTAGAAGGAAAAAAAAGCGAGAAAAGATAAATCTACGTTATTACTTTGATAATGCGATCTATACAGTTTTTCTAGAAATTAAAATGTAAAAGAATAAATAAAAAGAAATTAAGGAAAAATTAAAACCTAAAATTCTAAGTTAATGTTTTTGGTGTTTTTTTTAGAAAACAATTTTAAGTTAATTAAAAAACCTAACTCTAAATAATTTTAATATAAAAAAAAGTTAATTAACTTAATTTATTAATAAATAAATAAAAATTAAAAAATACAGTTACTAACTAAAACAAAAACCTAATCCTAATTTGATAAAAAATGGTTAATTAAAGGGCTAATTACAAAGAAAACCTAAAATCTAATTGTTTTCCTAATTTGCAGAAAAAAAAAAGTTAATTAATTAAATTAAAGAGATAATAAAAAAAGGAGTTAATAATAATAAAAAAATTTAAAACCTAAATTAATTAGGGTTTGTAAAAAAAGTTAAGTTTTCCAATTAATAGGGTTTTGATTTAAATAAAATTAGAGTTTATATGAATTTAGGGTTTTTAAGGAAGATATTAAGGAGAAAGAAATGAGGCAAAAATGGTTAAAAATAAACAAAATTATACATATTGCCAAGGGTGGGTGTTGAACCAAAAATTAATTTAAAACCTAAAATTAGATTAAAAATACCTTAAAATTAATTATTCGAGTTTATTATGAAAAATCAAAGGCTTGTGAAAAATGTTAAGTTTTATGAAAAAGGTTTTAAACAGAAATCTCGAAAAAAGGTTTTTTCTGTTCATTTTCCTTTTCCATGATTGGATTAAATAAAAGTCGATGGTGACTCTTGCTTACTGCAACATTTTGCGAACAAAAAACCCAAACCAGTATTAACAGTCGGTTCTGCCACCATATCCCAGAATTGGCGACTCTGTTGGGGAATCTAAAGTGGGGGTTTACCTTAGGATCTAGGTAATTTTAAAATTACTTTCTTGTTTTTCCTTGCCTGCTTTAAATTCAAGGGTTTTGTTTGGGTATTATTAAAGATCCTACACCCGGATCTGGGGACACTTTTTAGGTAAACAGCAATAGATCGTGGAGACTGTACAGCATAGACCGATATGGTTTAAGCGATGGATGTGTTGGTGTGACACTTTGGTTGGTACCGGTATCCTTCATGGGGAAACGAGGAGAATACGGGGTCGTCGCGTGGTGTCATGAAGCACTAACGGACCTTAGAACCTTAGTTGAACCAACTTGGCCATTAGAAAGTAGTGAGATAGCCGGCCTCGGTATAAAGCTGATGATTAGTTGATACTCGATGCTACACTCATTGAGATCATGCTTTCGGGATATTTTGGCTGCAAGAAAAGATTGCCTGAGCTGAAACAATGCCCGATAAAGGATGATCAATGATATTGAGAATCCTTAGAACCCGGTTACTTTTCTAAGACAGGTTGAGCCAACTAAACTTCAAGAGGGTACTTTCCTATGGAATCCATGCAAGCCTAAACCTAAGGCTACTTATGTGGCCTGTTTGCTTTCTTTGCCTAATAATTTGAACTCATTACAGGGCTTTATTTGTATTCCTTGTAGGACCTTGTTTGTATAAGTCCAATAAATTGGTTTCTTACCCTGCATTTTTGCTTGATGCATAGCATAAAAATCATAGCATCATAACATGACATATCATACTAACCATTTCAAGGATCTCGAGGGCCTGTGATGCAGGTTATGATGAACCAGACGTCTAGAAAGAGGCAAGGGGATTTATTTTCCTCTAGCCAATGTCGTAAGAAGATCAAAACTCAACAACTTCAGTCAGGGGCTATGACCCACTTGATATGGTGAGTTTGACTCTCTTGAAAACATTGCATACATATCATGCATACCATTGCATAACAGGATTCATAAAAAGTTTCTCATCCCCTCCGCTGTTTATTTCAGCAATGGCTCTTGAACAAATTGTGAAAGATCTTCAGTCTCAGAACATGCAATTCCAGTAAATGATTGTGGCTCTGGCCAAAGGTCAAGAAGACCTAAAAACACTCTTCGCTAGGAATCTGACCAAGGAATGTCCTGACAACAACAAGGATGAAAAATTGGAACAACTGTGAGATGGGGTAGAAGCAATGAGAATCCAGATGCTGGGGTAGATGGCTCTTATCCAAAACTTAGCTCGAGGAAAAGAAGGGCTAAGAGCTTTCCTCAACAAGCTTCACCAAGATGGATGCAGAGCCATGAAACAAATAGTTAAAATTGTGGATCAAGGCATTAATCAACCCCCAGTGAGAGAAGAAGTTAGTTTGGTCAGGAACAGACCTTTCCAGATTGCTACTTCATCACAAGCCCAACTACAACCTCGCCAACGACAACGGGGCAATTGGCATAAGAAGAATACATTCGAAAGACGCTTCACCGAAATCAACATGTCATTGGCTCAAGCATTGCAACACATGTTGAAGACCAAGTTGGTTATGTTAAGGGACCCTCCTCAGAATCCTAACATAGCCTCCCCAAGGTACAATCCTAATGCAAGATGTGTGTACCACTCCAACAATCCTGGACATGACACCAACAGCTGTTGGGAATTGAGAAATAAAATTTAAGACCTGATTGATGAAGGACCGCTAGAATTCGCACAAGACGGTCAAGATGAGTTCTTCTTCCATCCCTCCAAGGCATACCATCTGAAGTGACAAGTTCTCACAAGAAGACTCTTCGTTCATTAGAATTTTCAATGTGTAATTTACTTTTGATTTGTTTGAACATTTATTCATATCAAACCTCGTTATTTCATCAATGCATTGCACATGTTTGTCTTGAATCAATTCATTCGTATTCACTATTTCAAAAATGAGTTCTTATTTCCTTTTGTGATATTCAACTCTCGATTAAAAAACTCGACAAAAATGATACCACAATCTCTACAGCATGCTTTTGAACAGACCCTACTAACGATGTGTAGGCGTTGTTTCAAATCCTAAATAGTGGAGTTATAAGGAAGATAATCCCTGGTCCTTCGAGCCAAAGAAGTAGGAGTTTTTCTTTTCACACAAATTAAAACCCTTAATCATAACCTGGGGCAGGGTAGTTTTCTCAGTTAATTCAGATGCGCATTCAGTCAAAATATTATACTTCATACACAGTGAACAACGTCGAAGACGTCCTTCCAAAACAAAAGACGGTGATGGTTCTGTATAATCGTCAAGATAGGCAGTCATTATCTCTCGAAATAAAAGCCCATTAAATCAAAACCTATGAAGGAAACTTAAGAGAAAAATTGGGGCATCCCACTGACTATAATCACAAAGGAAATTGTTCATGCAAAAGAACAGATAACGAAAAACCAAAAAAACCAAAAAAAGAGGTTACTACAAATCCTAGTCAAAAAGAAGATTACAAAAATGACTTCATTTTCAAAACAAATGTTCAATTTCTGAATCACCACGAAGTATCAGAGCAAAGATTCCGAACTCAATCGGGATCTAAACGCACAATTAACTGAGCATAGGACTGAAGAACATCATGAAGAGCAGGTTGGGTACAAATAAAAATTTGAGCCTTTATCCTTTGTTTCTTGAACCGTAAACCAGGCCACACTATAACCCTTAAAAGTCATAGCTGAAGCATGGGTTAGTTTGAGAGCATACTGTTACAAAGGTATCCTGACTCCTGTAGGCTTTGTTACGAATCCTGAGCTGATATCATATTCTTACAAATTTTGTTCTACTACACTTCTCCCATTTTCAAAAAAAAAAAAATCAAGACAGACATGAGTTTTGCATTCTTTAAATGACATTGTTTGCATATGACTAATTGTTTGACAGCAGAGAAATCCGCACAATGGATATTCAATGAACAAACATCTTCTCAATGGACAGAATCACCTCAGAGGGAAAGACACTTCCAATAACAGGTCTTCCATAAGCAAGGGGCATGACATGATGTCTAAACAGACCTGGGGCAGTCTCTCCAAAAGTGCCAAATAACCAGGGGCAGATCTCCATCTAAATCTCTTGGGGAATTACGCACTCATTCCAGCAACGAATCATGTGCCATCAAGAAAACATTTTTGACAGGACTACAACACAACACTATGGACAGTGACAACTCTCTACATCCTGAAAGCATGGACATAGTCGGAAAATACTATGCATAACAAAGACCCGCTAGGTTGACATACCTAGGAAAAAATAAGTGCATCCCAGCGAACCAAAAGGGTTCGGGAAAAAACTAGGGATAAAAAATGAAAATATCTGTACACCCGGCAAGTCGAAAACCTGAAAGGGCGGCTTGGGAAAAAAAGGGTATCCCGGTGGACTAAAAACCCGAAAGGGAAGTCCAGGAAAAAGTTAGGGATTAAAGTGTATCACCATGTCTCATTGGATCACCTTGCGACCAGACTCCGGTATCGACTATCAAGCTCGGACGGCACCAACCAATCTGATCAACCTTCGGCCAAGTAGCAAAGTGATGAGATGCTTGAAGATATAAAGGCAATAGCATAGTTGGAAGCCAATGGGGTCATTTCACATAGCTGTTTTTCTTTCTTTTACACAAATTGTATAATTTCTATCTTTCAACGGCGTTCTCTTACTAGGAAGTCAGCCTCTTTGTACAAAACGCCTATTACAGGCGAACTTCAACAATTAATACAAGTCATTTTCACAAGAAACTTCAATTTGTGTTTTCCTGTTCTATTTTGTTTTGCAAGAATGTCCAATGATTTATTTTTCATATATGCATTTGAAAATGATCGCCGCTCATAAATATTTACATGAGAAACAAAAGACAATTACTCGTAATTCCAGAAATAGGGAAAAACAAGAAGTGCCAAACCCTACGGTTACTCTGCCTAGCAGGTACCGGGATATAGCCAGCTTGGGAACATAATTATTGGTACATACACTCCTCCACAGAGTAAAAGTACCCAAAGTCATTGATGTCAGCTTCCCCGAAACAGGACATAATTATCCCCAACAGAGTCGCCAGTTCTGTGATACGGTGGCAGAACCGACTATTTTTACTGGTTTGCATTTTGCGTTTTTTTGTTTGCAAAATGTCGTGGTAAGCAAGAATCGCCACCGACTTTTATTTTATCCAATCATGGAAAAGGAAAAAGAACAGAAAAAACATTTTTTCGAGATATTCTGAGTATGGGGGGTAGATTATAGAAAGGGAAGGTGTTAGAACCCTTTCTATCCATGGTTTTCCATGGGCTCTTAGGTACTTTGCTCATTTTTCAAATTGCTTGTGTGTGCTTGTTTTGAAAATGTTTTACTTCGTGATAAACCTTGTGTCAGTCCTCAAGGGTGTGACGAAGTTTGTTTTGAAAATTTGTTTTGAAAGGTGTTTATGTGAAAACTTTTGTTGAGAAAGTACTTAAGATTCTACCTACTCGAAAAAAGATTG
The DNA here is from genome assembly GCA_948472305.1 of Vicia faba. Lineage (NCBI taxonomy): Eukaryota > Viridiplantae > Streptophyta > Magnoliopsida > Fabales > Fabaceae > Vicia > Vicia faba. The sequence goes on along the minus strand of OX451739.1, from coordinate 437,826,375 downwards.
TTCGTTCTCATTTCCTTTAGACAGCGCTATCCTACTATTTAAGGAGTAGGTAGCCCCGTCGTTGGAGTTTGTAAGGGACATTTGAAAGGGACAAGTACAATCACTAAAGCAACAGTTAGAAAACATTAGTAGTAACCCTAGAGTCTTAAGATCCTTTCTGAGGCAACATTTCCGAGGCAACATTCGAATAGGAAAATTTGATCTTTTAGACTGGAGGGCAACCCCTAAAATCTCCTATGCTTAATGATTGTCTACCGAAGGCAACCGAAGTGAGGTAAACCCTAGGAGTGAACATGTGCATATGAATTGTTTCAGTTATTTAATCTTTGCACATTAGGTGATCTACCATTTAATTTCAGATATTCTTGCCATACAATCCTATTAGCATACATCTAGATAGTTAAATATTTTAAGGAATTTAAAGTGCGAAAAATAAACCTAGCTATTACAAGGCTTCGGGGGATGGGGATTAATTACATAACCAAAGAATCGGGGATTAAAGCAGTAAATAAAACCCTAGTTTAACTATTACAAACCATTGGACGTTACAAAAATAATGGAAAAGAAATAATTAAATGCGCGGCGAGTTAAATACGAGGGATGTTGAAAAATAACCTAAACCCTAATTGGAAGAAAAAAGATTTATTGGAGAAAACAATGAAATTGCAATTTAAATAAAACCCTAATTTCTAATTGCTTTTTAATTATGAAAAAGTATTTAAGTTAACCTAATTAATTAAAATAAATATTTTAACGAAAAAATGATTTTTTGTATTTTTAAAGAAAATTAATTAAATTATGTACAATTCAACTAAGTCTAATTATTTTTAATTATAAAAGGATATTAAATTGCCCTAAGTCAATTAAACTAAATTAATTAAGAAGTAAAATGTTTTTTATTAAAAAAAGATTTTTGTAGTTTGTTGTGATTTTTTTATTAAAAAGAAGAAAATGGTTTTTGGGTTAATTAATTAAAACAAATAAAAGAAATTAATTAAAGAAATTAAAAAGAAAATAGAAAAGAAAATGCAAACTGGGCCTGTATGCTAGCAAATGGGGGGTGCTAATCTGAAATTTTCAACCCCAAAAATACTCAAAGCCCAGTCAGCGCCTGATCTCTTATAGAATTGACTTGAGGGCGTATCATAGTCCCTCACTGCCTGTGCGTTGGATTGAATGGATGGTGAATCCATTGGCTGAGATTGATGGAGTATGGTGGACACCAGGATGAGAGATGCGCTGGATCTGTTGAAAGAAAATAAAACAAAGGAAACGTTGGGACATGGGATCGAACCCAGGTCCTTATGCTGAATACCAATGCCTCACTGCCAGCTGCGCTGTGTGTGTTAATTGTTAGTATAATGAAAGCAGAATATAATATAAAGAAAACAAGCCACTGACTCCCACGCGCGCGAAACTTCAAATGGGCGAATGGCTGGCTGACACATAACCTTCTTTTACCTTTCCCCGTCGCCTTAGGTTTTTGTACCTTTACCTACAGATAACTTCCATGGCTAAAAACCTGTGTAATTAAAAAATTCACAAAACCCAATATACTGGAATTGAAGACCATGGTTCAACCGGTCATGATGTCCCGATCATCCCAGTATCTAGCTTGTGGTCTAATTTTGCTTGTAGCCAAAAACCCCAAAACCCATATGGAAATCCTAACAATGGCAAGTGCAGATATAGGCTTCAAAAATGCAATTAAATTATTCAGTTAGCTTGCAAACACGATGAGGATCACAAATATATAACTTAAACATGCTAATGATGCAAGAAATTCAATAATCGATTTGGAAAACATAAACAAACCGTGAGAGTAATTGCGTGCATTTCTGGATGTTTCAAGCCTTGCAATTTCTTTCTACAGGTTCAGTGAGCGCCTAGGGAGATGACTTGATCATTAGAACCGCTTGAAATGGCCTATGGAGCAAGATTGGATCTGCACTTTTCTTTGAAAATTTCAAGTTTTGTTCTTCTTGTTCACGCCTGCAAAACCTTGTTTTTTTTCTTTGTATACATCCAATATATATCTAGGAATGAATTAGGGTTACAAGCTTGGATTGAATCTTTGCAATTATGAGATATTTGATTTGATTTTCATGCTACATATAAACTTGTTATTTTGAGCCAAATCATCCCTTTCTTGTACCAATTATTCTTGATTCATTTTGGCCTTGATAATTCAGCATATTTTGATTCCCAACATGTCCAAAAACCAAATCAAATCATATATTTGCTATTATTCATCAATTATTTGATTTAATTCAATTTTTAATTAATAAAAAATCAAAAAAAAATTTAAAAATGAAGCAAATAATTTGTGGATGAATATTTGAGTCGTGGACCACATTATAAGTGAGGTGCAAGCATAAAAAGTTAGGCCCATTTAGCAAAAAATGCATTTTTGAGCACATATGACTTTTGGCAATTTTGCAAAAAATGTCAACTTTGACAAGGCATATCTCTTCCAATTTTAACCCTAGAGAGGTGTTCTTTGACTTTTTATAAATCTTAGGATGTCCCCTAAGAAACCATTTTGGTCTCATCTCAATTGAGTCTGTCATGTTCATGTAAGGAGCTTTGACCCAAAAGGTGTTTTTGTTGACTTTTCAAAAGGACCCATAATGTAGAAATTCATATCTTTTTTTGTGTGCATATTTTGAACTTGTGGGATGAAGATGAATTGTAGGGAGTTGCATCCTCTTCAAAACGAGACTTGGATTGAAAATTTATGATGAAGCATGTGGAATTTATGCCTGTCAAAGTTTGGTTGACTTTTACTAAGAAACCCTAATTTAACAACTTTTGGGTTTTGATGAATTTGGAGCATTCCTTGGGGAATCATGATCAAACCTTGATCAAATGATGAAGGTCACTTCAAAATGTTAATGTTGACAAAAAATCTTGGAGTTTGATTGTATGTGGGTCACAGTTGACTTTTGACCTAATATAGTCGATTCCCAAGCATTTGAGCAGATGACTAAGCAAACTTCTTGTGCAAGGCATGAAACTTGACATGTAAGGTCTTGAGAACATATTATAACCATGGAGAGCACATGAGGCCTTTGTGGTTCACCCATCTTAGGAGAGAGTTTGTCTAGTCCACTCTTGGGTAACCTTGAGCAAATTGAGGATCTCTAGGAGTATGTATTGAGTAAAATGAGAGGGCAAATTTTGGGGTACAACAGCTTCCCCTGTTCAATCTTCTTAAACCTGAGGATGTAGATTGGCTAGCCTGCCTTTCGTGATCTGAAGGTGGAAGATGATTGAACACTAGAGTGCCCAGAAATTTGTACTCGCATGAAGTGGCACTTGATTTGTAATGTTGGGAATGGGCTTATAGATGCCATTCATAAGTTGATAATAGAATATTGTCGAAGATGGGCATAAAGATGCCATCCTGGATGCGAAGGAGAATTGTCGGAGATGGGCTTAAAGATGCCATCTAGAGATTGTTGATTTCCTAAGACATTCTTTCGATGAGAGTTCCTGTCACTGTTGTTGATGAGGAATCTGCTGAGGAACGTTGGTATTTGTCTTGGGAGAAATAGAATTTTAGGAGCATCAGTTGTCTGTTACTCTATTGGGGAAATAACTTTTGCTTGAGGAAGCGGGAGTGAACTGCATATCTGGTCAGGGTACAAGCTGCACCGCGACTTACTGGGGAAATGCAAAACTAATCGTGTTTAATCACGTCCAGGTCTTACAGTGTTGTGGACTGCTGTTTGGAGGTAAGAGAGAAGAAACCTGGATGGAAAGGTTATGAGAAGGAACTTGGATAGTAGGGTTACTTTGAAATGAAAGCCAAGATAGTAGGGTTGTGAGAAGGAACCTTGATAGAAAGGTTATGAGAAGGAGCCTGGATAGTAGGGTTACTTCGAAATGAAAGCCTGGATAGTAGGGTTGTGAGAAGGAACCTGGATAGTAGGGTTACTTAGAAATGAAAGCCTTGATAGTAGGGCTATGAGAAGGAACCTGGATAGTAGGGTTACTTTGATATGAAAGCATTGATAGTAGGGCTGTGAGTAGGAACCTGGATAGTAGGGTTACTTCGATATGAAAGCCTGGATAGTAGGGCTGTGAGAAGGAACCTGGATAGTAGGGTTACTTTGATATGAAAGCATGGATAGTAGGGTTGTGAGAAGGAACCTGGATAGTAGGGTTACTTCGATATGAAATCTTGGATAGTAGGGTTGTGAAAAGGAACCTGGATAGTAAGGTTACTTCGATATGAAAGCCTGGATAGTAGGGCTGATAAGAAGGAACCTGGATGGTAGGGTTACTTCGATATGAAAGCATGGATAGTAGGGTTGTAAGAAGGAAACTGGATAGTAGGGTTACTTCGATATGAAAGCTTGGATAGTAGGGCTGTGAGAAGGAACCTGGGTAGTAGGGTTACTTCGATATGAAAGCCTAGATATTAGGGTTATGAGAAGGAACCTGGATAGTAGGGTTACATTGATATGAAAGCCTGGATAGTAGGGATGTGAGAAGGAACCTGGATAGTAGGGTTACTTCGATATGAAAGCCTGGATAGTATGGCTATAAGAAGGAACCTGGGTAGTAGGGTTACTTCGATATGAAAGCCTGGATAGTAGGGCTGTGAGAAGGAACCTGGATAGTAGGGTTACTTCGATATGAAATCCTGGATAGTAGGGCGGCGAGAAGGAGCCTGGGTAGTAAGGTTACTTTGATATGAAAGCCTGGATAGTAGGGTTGTGAGAAGGAACATGGATAGTAGGGTTACTTTGATATGAAAGCCTGGATAGTAGGGATGTGAGAAGGTACCTGGATAATAGGGTTACTTCGCTATGAAAGCCTTGATAGTATGGCTGTGAGAAGGAACTTGGATAGTAGGGTTACTTCGATATGAAAGCCTGGATAGTAGGGCTGATGAGAAGGAACCTGGATGGTAGGGTTACTTCAATATGAAAGCCTGGATAGTAGGGCTGTGAGAAGGAAACTGGATAGTAGGGTTACTTCGATATGAAAGCTTGGATAGTAGGGCTGTGAGAAGGAACCTGGGTAGTAGGGTTACTTCGATATGAAAGCCTGGATAGTAGGGTTATAAGAAGGAACCTGAATAGTAGGGTTATTTTGATATGAAATCCTGGATAGTAGGACTGTGAGAAGGAACCTGGATAGTAGGGTTACTTCGATATGAAAACCTGGATAGTAGGGCTGTGAGAAGGAACCTGGGTAGTAGGGTTACTTCGATATGAAAGCCTGTATAGTAGGGCCGTGAAAAGGAACCTGGATAGTAGGGTTACTTCGATATGAAAGCCTGGATAGTAGGGCTGCGAGAAGGAGCCTGGGTAGTAGGGTTACTTCAATATGAAAACCTAGATAGTAGGGTTGTGAGAAGGAACTTGGATAGTAGGGTTACTTTGATATGAAAGCCTGGATAGTAGGGTTGTGAGAAGGAACCTGGATAGTAGGGTTACTTCGATATGAAAGTCTAGATAGTAGGGATGTGAGAAGGAACCTGGGTAGTAGGGTTACTTCGATATGAAAGCCTGGATAGTAGGGTTGTGAGAAGGAACCTGGATAGTAGGGTTACTTAGATATGAAAGCTTGGATAGTAGGGTTGTGAGAAGGAACCTGGATAGTAGGGTTACTTTGATATGAAAGCTTGGATAGTAGGGTTGTGAGAAGGAACCTGGATAGTAGGGTTGTGAGAAGGAACCTGGATAGTAGGGTTACTTCGATATGAAAGCCATCATAGTAGCGCTGTGAGAAGGAACCTGGATAGTAGGGTTACTTCCATATGAAAGCCTGGATAGTAGGGTTGTGAGAAGGAATCTGGATAGTAGGGTTACTTCGATATGAAAGCCTGGATAGTAGGGCTGTGAGAAGGAACCTGGATAGTAGGGTTACTTCGATATGAAAGCCTGGATAGTAGAGATGTAAGAAGGAACCTGGATAGTAGGGTTACTTTGATATGAAAGCCTGGATAGTAGGGATGTGAGAAGGAACCTGGATAGTAGGGTTACTTCGATATGAAAGCCTGGATAGTAGGGCTATAAGAAGCAACCTAGGTAGTAGGGTTAGTTCGATATGAAAGCCTGGATAGTAGGGCTGTGAGAAGGAACCTGGATAGTAGGGTTACTTCGATATGAAAGCCTGGATAGTAGGGCGGCGAGAAGGAGCCTGGGTAGTAAGGTTACTTTGATATGAAAGCCTGGATAGTAGGGTTGTGAGAAGGAACATGGATAGTAGGGTTACTTTGATATGAAAGCCTGGATAGTAGGGATGTGAGAAGGTACCTGGATAGTAGGGTTACTTCGCTATGAAAGCCTTGATAGTATGGCTGTGAGAAGGAACTTGGATAGTAGGGTTACTTCGATATGAAAGCCTGGATAGTAGGGCTGATGAGAAGGAACCTGGATGGTAGGGTTACTTCAATATGAAAGCCTGGATAGTAGGGCTGTGAGAAGGAAACTGGATAGTAGGGTTACTTCGATATGAAAGCTTGGATAGTAGGGCTGTGAGAAGGAACCTGGGTAGTAGGGTTACTTCGATATGAAAGCCTGGATAGTAGGGTTATAAGAAGGAACCTGAATAGTAGGGTTATTTTGATATGAAATCCTGGATAGTAGGATTGTGAGAAGGAACCTGGATAGTAGGGTTACTTCGATATGAAAACCTGGATAGTAGGGCTGTGAGAAGGAACCTGGGTAGTAGGGTTACTTAGATATGAAAGCCTGTATAGTAGGGCCGTGAAAAGGAACCTGGATAGTAGGGTTACTTCGATATGAAAGCCTGGATAGTAGGGCTGCGAGAAGGAGCCTGGGTAGTAGGGTTACTTCAATATGAAAACCTGGATAGTAGGGTTGTGAGAAGGAACTTGGATAGTAGGGTTACTTTGATATGAAAGCCTGGATAGTAGGGCTGTGAGAAGGAACCTGGATAGTAGGGTTACTTCGATATGAAAGTCTGGATAGTAGGGATGTGAGAAGGAACCTGGGTAGTAGGGTTACTTCGATATGAAAGCCTGGATAGTAGGGTTGTGAGAAGGAACCTGGATAGTAGGGTTACTTAGATATGAAAGCTTGGATAGTAGGGTTGTGAGAAGGAACCTGGATAGTAGGGTTACTTTGATATGAAAGCTTGGATAGTAGGGTTGTGAGAAGGAACCTGGATAGTAGGGTTGTGAGAAGGAACCTGGATAGTAGGGTTACTTCGATATGAAAGCCATCATAGTAGCGCTGTGAGAAGGAACCTGGATAGTAGGGTTACTTCCATATGAAAGCCTGGATAGTAGGGTTGTGAGAAGGAATCTGGATAGTAGGGTTACTTCGATATGAAAGCCTGGATAGTAGGGCTGTGAGAAGGAACCTGGATAGTAGGGTTACTTCGATATGAAAGCCTGGATAGTAGAGATGTAAGAAGGAACCTGGATAGTAGGGTTACTTTGATATGAAAGCCTGGATAGTAGGGATGTGAGAAGGAACCTGGATAGTAGGGTTACTTCGATATGAAATCCTGGATAGTAGGGTTGTGAGAAGGAACTTGGATAGTAGGGTTACTTCGATATGAAAGCCTGGATAGTAGGGTTGTGAGAAGGAACCTGGATAGTAGGGTTACTTCAAAGAGATAGTGTAGATTAGTTGACCCGTTTGATTTTGGGAACTGTGTTTCCATTAATCATTTGTAGATGTGATCTGTATAACTGTTGGATTTGCTGAAGCTAATCATCTTTCCTGCAAAAGATATTTGAGTTAGTTACATGTGATGCATGAAATGCAGGGTGTGATGATGTTCTCAAAATAAATGAAATTACGTTGTATGTGATATGTATGCATATGTCATGATGTTTGTTCATGAAATGCTATCGGGGTATGCTCGCATCTGGGAAAATAAATCCCTGACGGTCGCTGGAGATTTATAAATATTCTGTCGAGAAGAGATGCTGGAGAATAACTCTGTGGGGGCCAAACTTAGGGGGAAGAGATACTCTGTTGGTAGACCTGCTGATCTGGAGGAATAAACTCAGCTGGGGATGAAGTTCCATTGTTGGAGATGACGAGCTCTGTTGGAGATTGAGCTTCTATATCTGTAGAGATAAACTCAGCTTGGGGATGAAATTTATTGACTCGCTCGCGATTATGAACCTCGGCCGGGGATAGTTATGTCCTGTTTCGGGGAAGCTCACATCAATGCCTTTGGATACTTTTACTCTGTGGGGGAGTGTATGTACCAATAATTATAATCCCAAGATGACTCTATTCTGGTACCTGCTGGGCAGAGTAACCGTAGGTTTTGGCACTTCTTGTTTTTCCCTGTTTCTGGAATTACGAGTAATTGTCTTTTGTTTCTTATGTAAATATTTGTGAGAGGAGATCATTTTCAAATGCATATATAAAAAATAAATCATTGGACGTTCTTGCAAAACAAAACAGAAAAAGAAAAAACAAATTGAGGTTTCTTGTGAAAATGACTTGTATTGATTTTTGAAGTTGGCCTGTAATAGGCGTTTTGTACAAAGAGGCTGACGTCCTAGTAAGAGAACACCGCCGAAAGATAGAAATTATACAATTTGTGTAAAAGAAAGAAAAACAGCTATGTGAAACGACCCCATTGGGTTCCAAATCTACTATTCCCTTTATATCTTCAAGCGTCTCATCACTTTGCTACTTGGCCGAAGGTTGAGTAGATTGGTTGGCACCGTCCGAGCTTTATAGTCGATACCAAAGTCTGGTCGCAAGGTGATCCAATGAGACATAGTGATACGCTTCAATCCCTAACTTTTGCCTGGACTGCCCTTTCGGGTTTTCAGTCCACCGGGATACCCTTTTTTTCCCAAGCCTCCCTTTCGGGTTTTCGACTTGCCGGGTGTACAGACTTTTTTATTTTCATCCCTTACTTTTTCCCAAACCCTTTTGGTTCACCGGGAAGCCCTTATTTTTGCCTAGGCCAGTCAACCTAGCGGGTCTTTGATTAGGCGTAGTATCTTTTCACTATGTCTGCATTGACAAGGTGAGGAAGGGTGTCACCATCAATGGTGGTTAGAATCATAGCTCCTCCAGAGAAAATGTTCTTAACCACAAATGGACCTTCGTACGTGGGGGTCCATTTGCCCCTGGGATCACCTTGTGATAGTATGATGCGCTTGATTACTAGATCCCCGACTTGATATACTTGACGCCTGACTTTCTTGTTAAAAGCCTTGATCATTCTCTTTTGATACGTCTGACCACGGAAGATAGCAGTAAGTCTCTTTTCATCGATTAGATTTAGATGATCAAGTCGGGTTCGGATCCAATCGTCCTCGTTTATACCCGCATCCTTCATAATCCTGAGAGAAGGTATCTGGAATTCGATGGGTAGGACTGCCTCCATGCCATACACCAGAGAGTAGGGTGTTTCCCCTGTCGACGTCCGTGCTGAGGTAAGTTATCCATGAAGAGCAAATGGTAACATCTCATGCCAGTCTTTATATGTCATCGTCATCTTCTGTACAATCTTCTTGATGTTCTTGTTAGCTGCTTCAAAAACGCCATTCATCTTTGGCCGGTAGGGGGAAGAATTATGATGTTGTATCTTTAACTATTTACAGAGCTCGGTGATCATTGTGTTGTTGAGATTCGTACCATTTTCAGTAATAATTCTCTCTGGCACACCATATCGACAGATCAGATTGTGTCGGATAAACCGCGCCACAACGTTCTTGGTTACTGTAGCAAAAGAGGCAGCCTCAACCCACTTCATAAAGTAATCAATATCCACTAAGATGAAGCGATGTCCATTGGAAGCGGTGGGTCTGATCTCGCCGATCATGTCGATGCCCCACATTGCAAAGGGCCACGGAGCTATCAAGACGTTCAAGGGGACCGGAGGCACATGCACCTTATCAGCATAGATTTGGCACTTATGACAGGTTCGAGAGTGCTCATAACAATCGACTTCCATGGTGGACCAGTAATATCCTGCCCGTAGGATCTTCTTATCCATGGTATGTCCACTAGAATGGGTTCCGAAAGTGCCTTCATGTAGATCTATCATGATCCTCTCTGCTTCGCTCTTGTCTACACATCTTAATAGTGTGGAGTCATGGTTGCGTTTATAGAGGATTCCATTACTGAGGAAGAACTTTGCAGCGAACCTTCTCAGAAACTTCTTATCATTGACAAATGCCCCTTCGGGATATTCTTGAGCCTCGAGATGCCTTTTAACTTCGTGAAAACAGGGTTTGTCTGCCACTTCTTCGGTTTCGATCTCACAGCAGTATGTTGGGTCATCCAACCTCTCAATAGTAATCTGGGGAGCTTCGTTGTCCCACCTAACCTTGAACATAGAAGACATGGTAGCTAGCGCATCCGCAAACTGGTTCTCCTCTCGTGGGAAATGTTCGAATGTTACCTCCTCAAAGTGTGGGAGCAATGTCAGTACATACTCTTTGTACGAAATGAGATTCAGGTGCTTTGTATATGTTGCACCCCAAAATTTGCCCTATCATATTTCCCAAGACATTGCAAGAAAAATCTCCAAGTGGCTCAAGATTGCTCAAGAGTTGGACAGTCAAGCTATCTCCTAAGGCAGTCAACCTCAAATTAGGGTTTTGTGTTGCATCAAGGTCCTTGCATCCAAATGAACTCAAGTGCTCCCCGATGTCCTAATATGTTCTCAAGTTCATCCATGTCAAATTTCAAGACTTGCAGAGGAAGTTTGCTCAGTCAATTACTCAAAGGGTCCAAAAATCGACTGTGCTAGGGCAAAAGTCAACTGTGACCTACAAATAGTCAAACTTCAAGATTTTTTGTCAACATTCTCATTTTGAAGGATATTTCATCATTTGATCAAGGGTTGATCATGATTCATCAAGGATTGCTCAAAATTCATCAAGACTTAAAAGTTGTTAAATTAGGGTTTTGCAGGAAAAGTCAACTCCACTTTGACCAAGCATAACTTTCTCATACTTTATGAGAAATGACCCATCCAAAGCTCATTTTGAATAGGATGCATATTCCTACAATCCATATTCATACCCCAAGATCAGAAAATGCATTCACAATAAGTTACAAATTTGGACATTATAGGTCATTTTTGAAAGTCAACAAAAATACCTTTTTTGCCAAAGCTTATAACTTGAGCATGGAATATCAAAATGAGATGAGACCAAAAGGGTTGGTTATAGGACATCTCAAGCTTTCTAAAAGGTCCAAGAACACTTCCAAAAGTTCAAAATTGAAAAAGTTATGCATTGTTGAAGTTGGGCATTTTTACAAAATTGCCAAAAGTGAACTATCCCCAAAACTCCAAATTTTGTCAAATGGGCCCATTCTTTTCCACTTGATTTGATCTTGTCACACTACACACGTGTCCTAGCTTCAGTCTTGTGACCATTTATCAATTTTATTATTTAATTTGATTTTTTAATGAATTATTTCATTTTAAATCAATTTAAATCAAATAAAATCCAAACATTGATTATTTGATCTCTTTTTGGCTATTTCAAGATTGAATCATCATCATCAAGTGTATCAAATTCATATCATACATTCCATGTGCAAAAATATTGGATTTTGGACAAAATTGGAAGGTTATCAATGGTGAATCAAATCAAATCTCAAGACATCAATGTGCAAAGATTCAAGACCCAAAAGTTTACCTAATACATTGCAGCATACATATACAATGCAAAGCACACGAATTCAAGGGCTAGAGGCTGCAAAATCATCAAAAGCAAAACTTGAAAAATTGGCAAAAAGTGTGAAACTGAAATCAAGCTTGGAGGCACTTTCAGGACCTAACAAGTATCACAATCGCTTCCTGGCAATTCTCAGAAGCAAAACCAATCAGAATCACTCATTCCCCAGTCTCCTAAAGCACTGTAAGCATCTCACGAATCCTCTATGTTCATGAAATCTTAAATCTTTATCCTTGCATCCATTCTCAAAAACGATTGCATATTCTGATTCCTCATGTCATTTGTGAACTTTCTACAATAATCAATTTCATTCTCGTGTTGTGTATAGTAAAACGCCATTGAAGGGTTCTTTAGGTTTTTTTTAGGGCTTTCCATTACAGGAACAATTGGCTTGTGAGAAAGGTACCATCTTGTTCAAGGGAACAAGACGAGTTCATTCATGGTATCACCTTTCATTTATATGGCTTATGCAAGATTTTGGAGATGGCAGGGCTTATAGCTACGGATTGGCGTCTGTTGGTATAGGTGGAGAATGTTTTAGCCACGGTCCAACAACAAGGACGATGGCGTGGCATGTTCCAATTCGCTTATTCAAAAAATAGCGCGCATCATTTTATTTTCTGATCCATTAATTTGTTTTTGTTTTATTATTATTATTATCCAATATCCTAACAACTAAAGCAGAATGGTCCAGTGGTCAAGGGGAGCGCTCTCAAGGCATTGTTGGCTGGAGGTCAGAGGTTCGATCCCTGCCTCCAGCGCTTTGCATTTTCCTCTATTTTATCATGTAATCAGGTACAACTCAAGCGTGCAGCACATGCATACTCCCTCAAATCTCAAAGCGCCAGATGGCCCCAGGCCAGATCTGGTGGTCCAGATGGAACATGCATCATACTCCCTAGTCAAAGTGCACACAGGGAATCAGGGAAAGTCAGCCAGGCCAACACAAATGGGCCTTGGAAATTGCTATCAAAACCTCCCAATTGGGCCCAAAACCCCCCTGAGTTTTTTCTATTTCATTCTTTTCTTATTTTATTTAATTGTTTTTGTTTTATTATTTTATTATTTAACTAACCATTAAACTTTTTGTTAATAAAATTAAAAACCAAAAAATATTTTCCTATTTAAATTAATTTTCAGTATTTTATTTTTGTTAATAAATACTAATTTAATTAATTTAGTTTAATTAGAAAATAACTTTAATATCTTTTGCAATAATTAAAATTAACTTAGACAATTAGGTTTTTTTTATTAATTAACTTTGATCAAATTATTTTTTATTTCTTTAAATATCAAAAATCCAAAAAATATCATTTTAATTAATTAATTAATTAGTTTATTAATTTAATAATTAACTTAGATCTAATTTCTTTTTTATTCAAAATAACCAAAAAAATCTTTCTTTAAAAATTAAAGGGTCAAAACCCTAGAACTCGCCCGATTTAATTTCCCGCACGCGTGCCATTTTATTCAATATTGTATATGTTTCCTGGAATGTAATAGTTTAATAGGACCTTTACTATTTTTACCGCTTTATTTATTTTCCGCATTTTAATTTCAAGGGTTGCTTTTGGCGATGTAAATACCTGACGCCTTGTAATAGTTAGTTTTAATTTCCACAACTTATAAACTGTTAGATGTTTGGTAATCGGGAATGCATGACAAGATCAAATGTTTAAACCTAAAATCAACATAGATAACCACTAACATGTACAAAGATAAAATAAGCTGAAAACAACACACTCTCACATGCGCACTCTTAGGGTACACCTCACTTGGTTGCCTTCGAACGTGGTCATTGAGTATAGGAAGTTTTAGAGGTCGCCCTCTTGCCCAAAATCATGGTTGCCTCGAAACGGTTGCCTCAGAAAAATGATCTAAGACGTTAGGGTTACCGCTAAGGCGTCCTAACATTGCTTTAGTGACTGCATGTCCCTTAATCATATTGATCCTTAAACTCCAACGACGATGCTACCTACTCATCAATAGTGGGATAACATTGTCTAAAGGATATTAGTACAGATTGATTCCTTTTTTGAGTAGGTAGATGGCTCTTAAGTACTTTCTCTTTTAAAATAAAACAAAAACTTTTCGCACTTACACCTTTCAAACAAAAACTTCTTTCAAACCCACAAACACAAAGAAAAGCAAATTTTGAAAACACTTTGAGCAAGTACCTAAGAGGCCGTGGATAACCACAGATAGAAAGGGTGCTAACACTTTCCCTTTCTATAATCTCCCCCCCCCCCCCCCCCCCCCGGACCCGAGAAACATCTCAAAAAAGGAATTTTTCTGTGCTTTTTTCCTTTCCTTGTTGGATAAAATAAAAGACGGTGACGACTCTTGCTTACCGCGACATTTTTCAAAAACAAACGCAAAATGTGAACCAGCATTCCAAAAAATAGTCAGTTCTCTCCCACCGTATCACAGAACTGGCGACTCTGCTGGGGAACCTTATAAGTGGGGTGTACCTTAGGAATAGTTCATAATGTTTTCAATTATTTGACTTGTATGCTTTATCTTTGTGGGTTGAATCAGAGTTACTATAGATCCTAACCTGGATCTGGGGAATACCCTTTAGGTAAGTAGCAATAAACTGTGAGGGAATTGTACGGTGTAGACCGATACGGTTGAAGCAGTAGCTACGTTGGTGTGGCACTTTAGTCTGTACTGATATCTCTTGTGTTGGAACAAGGAGAATATGGGTCTTCTAAGGGGTCATTAAGCACCAACTGACCTTAAAACCTTTAAATTGACCAACTTGGCCATAGAATAGTAGCAGTATGCTACACTCATTGAGACTAAACTCTCGCGATGATTCCGGCTGCAAGAAAAGGTTGCTAAACTGGAATTATGACCGATTGAGGGTAGTCAGTGATATTGAGATCCTCTAGAACCCGGTTACTATTTTAGGACAGGTTTAAACCAACTGAACTGAAAGAGGGTAGTACCTAAGCTCCTTGCCGCCTAAAATCTAAGGGCTCTCTGTGTGACTTGTGTGCCTTTACCATGTTTTCTATTTGTGGATACTTGTGGTGTGCTTTCTATCATGACATTATAACATCATAACATTGCATACATCTTGCATTGGACTAACCTATTTCAAAGACAGGAGGGATTCATCTTTGTTCTGTTTTGTAGTTCATGATGCCCATGCGTAGGAATACCATCCAGGTCAACTTTGTCCAGGTTCCCACCATGCTTAAAGAATTTATTGCAAAGATGCCTGATACTACCTCTTTCATTAGAATACATGGGTATCTTCTCAGTTTGGTCACTTCCAAATTGGACGAGCAGATGATGAGTGTTTTGGTCTAATTCTATGATCCGTTGTACCATTGCTTTACTTTCCAGGACTTCCAGTTGGTTCCCACCTTAGAAGAGTTCTCTGATCTGCTCGGTATCTCTATTCTGGAGCAGACCCTGTTTACTGGTTGGGAGAAGATCCTTAGGCCAGAAGAGATTGCTTCAGCCCTTCATATGACCAAGGATGAGGTAATGGCTAATTGGGGGACTAGAAGTGGAGCAAAAGGCTTTCTGACTAAGTTCTTGGTTGGTAAGGCTAATTATTTCTGGGATAGTCTAGACTTCAAGGCATTCGAAGATATTCTGGCTCTTCTGATATACGGCTTGGTATTGTTTCCGAATCCTGACTCCTTTGTTGATGTGAATACGGTGAAAATCTTCATCTCTCGTAATCCTGTACCCACTCTCTTGGGTGATATTCTTCACCAGCTTTATGCTCGTACTGCTTGAAAGCGGGGAACCTTGATGTGATGTGCTCCATTATTTGTGAGGTGGTTTATTTTGCACCTCCCCAAATCAGTGCTGAAGAACAAAGAAGCATGGGCTGGGCCTATAGGGTTATGTCTCTCTCTCTCTCTCATAATGACATCATCTGGACTATCAAGGGTATGGACGAGGTGGCTATTATTGATCGATGTGGGGAGTACCCCAATGTTCCACTGATAGGAACCCATGGAGGAATCTCTTACAATCCGTGCTTGTCCTTACGTCAGTTCGGGAGAGCTAGAAGAGAAGGAACTCATGAGCTGCTAATGCCTAGTATCATCTTTTATTTTCAAGGGGATAGCGACGAGCAACGCCGCAGATTCATAAGGGCTTGGGATACAGTTCACATATCTGATCCACACGAGTTAGGCCCAAAGACTTCACTTTCGATGGAGCCATACCTCCGATGGGTTCATATCCGTGCCCAAAAGCTGGGTATGCCGTATGAAGTCGTCCTGCCTATCATTGTTGAAGTTGCTAATGAAGAGGGGGTTCTTCCTACCATCCTCCATCCTTACATGCCTGTGATCGGTGGATCTGGAACTGACTGTTTAACGCTGGTTTCGCGAAATGTCGCGGAAGCAAGAGTCGCCACCGTCTTTTATTTTCTCCAACATGGACAGGACAAAAGCACAGCAAAATTCCTTATGAGATTATCTCTCGGTTCAGGAGGTAGATTTATAGAAAAGGAAGGTGTTAGCACCCTTTCTATCCATGGTTATCCATGGGATCTTAGATACTTGGTCATTTGTGTTTTCAAAAGTGTTTGCTTTTCATTTGTGAGTGAGTTTGAAAAAGTTTCGTTTAAAGATTTCAGATCGACTCTTGTATCAGTCCTCAAGAGTGTTTGAAAAATTGTTTTTAAAGCTTTTTGAAAGTGTCGGTGTGAAAAGGTTTTTGTTTGTTTTTGAATAGAGCAAATATCTACGAGTCATCTACCTACCCTAAGGAATTAGGCTGTGTAAATGTCCTTAAGGTAGTGTCATCCCACCATTGAGAGGTAGGTAGCACCACCGTTGGATGTGTTCGGGTCAATTCGTTTGTAGGGACAGTGTGGTCACCAGAGCAACAGTAGGACACCTTAGAAGCTACCCCTATGCCATGGGTCATGTACATAAGGACTTACTAAAACGTCCTATACTCGACGACCACGTTTCGAGGGGCAAGGCAACAGTGAGGCGTACCCTAAGAGTGGTGTGTGAATTTGTGTATTGTTTTCAGTTATGTTTTATCTTGTCATGCATTTGGTGAGCTACGCATTGCTTTTAATTTAGGCCATTCATTCTTTCATGCGATTATAATTTAAAAGTGCGGAAATTAAAGTGCGGAAATTAAAGTGCGGAAAATAAAGTCCTACGCTGTTACAAGGTGCGGGTCTATACATCGCCAAATTAACAAAGACCCGTTTTGAATAAAAATGCGGAAAGTAAATAAATTTCCTAATTACTATTACAAGGCTTGGGCAATTACATAATATTCACAGGAAAATAAAATAAATGCGCGAAAGAATAGAAATAGAACGTTCGAGGGCGTTGGACCCTTTGAAGAATTTAAATGGAATTAAAAGTTTAATTAATTATTTAATTAAGAAAAGAAATTGTTTTTTTTATATATTTTTTGTATTTAATGAAAATAAAGAAAATTAATTAAGATTAGAAGTTAAATAAAACCCTAGTTCTAAGTTGTTTTTAATTATTTATGAAAAATATTCAAGTTTAACCTAATTTACACTAGTTAATTAATTACATGGGTATTCACAAAATAATTTATAATTAATAATAATAATAATAAGAAGAAATTATTTATTAAGAAAAAGGATAAAAAATGCTAAAAACTCTAATTTCTACATATTTTAATTATTTAAGAAAAAGTGTTAGAATTGAAACCTAATTTACTAAATTGATCATTAGTATTTATTTACAAAAATAAATTAATGGTGAAATAACAATAATTAAATATATTACAATTTTTTTGATTTCTGGTTTTTATATTGTAAAAATTATTTTTGTGAATTAACTAAAATAAATAAAGCAAATTAAAAAAAAAGAATTGAAAAGAAAGGAGAAAGTTAGAAAGAAGAATACAAACAAAAGGGGGGGTATCTGGCCCAATTTGGAGGTCTATTGAAGCATTTTGGCCCAATGAACAAGTGGCCTGTTTGACTTTTCCAGCTTGCATGTGGAGTGGTTGACCAGCGTGTATGGTAGTCTTCCTGTGGTGACCTTCAGATTTCTTTGGCCCAATGAACAAGTGGCCTGTTTGACTTTTCCAGCTTGCATGTGGAGTGGTTGACCAGCGTGTATGGTAGTCTTCCTGTGGTGACCTTCAGATTGAAACTCATGGGCGCGTGGCAGGCATAGATGTGGAGTTGTATGGTAGGACGTTGATGGCATGCTGCATAGAAACATATTAAAGAAAAAATTATGGAAGAAGTGGGGGACCTGGGAATCGAACCCAGGTCCCAATACCTGCAAGCCACCTCATTTACCAACCAAGCTAGTGCACATATCTGTTAGTATTATGGAACATAATTAATATAAGAGAAAAGCAAGCGTTATTGGTAGAAAGCAAAAATCACGCGCCAAGATTTGAATCACCCAGTCATGTATGGACACGCCAGCTTCGTCTTCATCTTTTTGCCTGTAACATGAACAAATAGCGGGGGTTTTAAACCCCCACTAAATAAGGCCAGGAAAAATAACGATTAGCACATAAGCAGATATAAAAAGAGCGCGAGGTGTGGACTTGCTTCGTTTGGATGTCACGAATCCATTGGTATAGGTTTCAAGGCCTGATTTTACCATATGTGTAAAGCCCTAAATCAAAGCTTCGGAAACCCTAGAGGGCGTTAATGGCAACTTTTGACACAGGCATTCTTAGTTCAATTCAAGGGTACCATTAGCTTCAGAACATTCATGTTAGTATAAATCGATCATTAAAAATCATGAATCATGCATGGAACTTAAAACACGATTATGAAATTTTTTGAAAAGAAAGCAGTTATGTTCTACCAATTCTCTGCACGTGGAGTCTTGGTTTCGATTGCAAAAGCTTCCTGGATCCCTTGGCAATGTGTTGGAATGCTTTTTGAGCTTTGAAACGAGCTCTAGGTATCAAAACAGTTTTCAATATTTTGTCCAAAATTGCAAGTTTGTTCTATGGTTTTGAGCGCAGCTTCTTTGTATGTATGCATTAGGTTAGCTTTGCATATGTATGTGGATGGAATTAGGTCAAGAAAACCAGGCCCAAAGTCTATGCATTCATGATTCAAATATTTGATTTTGTTATATCTTTTTTCAAATCTTTTTGCCATGGAAACTTGCCAATTATAGAAGATTTTTTCTCTTGGGAAGGCACACGAAATATTGAGCTCATAATGGACATATTTGCTGCATAAAAAGATTTAAAAAATATGATTTAGTATTTTTCTCATAATTAATTTTAATTGAATGAATTAATAAGATTAAAAATTCAATTAATTAATTAAAAATAAGAAAATAACTCCCTTTTAGCTTAATGGGTCGTGCATAGCCTTTGGGTAATGATTCATGGAAGAAATTGAGGCCCATTAGCAATTTTGAGGCTTTTTAAGCAAAGTTGACTTTTCAAAATTCCCAAACATTTCCCAACTTCTACAAGGCATATCTTGCTCTATTTTTAAGCTTTGATCATGTTCTTGGACATTTTGGAAAGGTCTTGAAGTCCTCTAACCAATGCCTTTGGTCCCATGCCATTTTGATTTACCAATCTCAAGTTATGGTATTTGACTTGAAGTGCCTTTTTGTTGACTTTTGAAAATGACCTATAATGTTGAGATTGATAACTTTTTGTGAGAGCATTTCTTGGACTTGAAGTGTGAAGATGAGTTGTAGGAAATGTCATTCTCTTCAAAATGAGCTTTGGATGGAATTTTTCTGATAAACCATGAGGAAGTTATGCCTTGGTCAATTTGCAGTTGACTTTTTCAACTATCCAAAAATGGAAACTTTTGCATCTTGAGACTTTTTTAGCCATGCTTTGAGAATCATGATCAAGAATTGATCAAATGATGTTTGTGGCTTCAAAATAAGATGTTGACCAAAAATTTTGACTTTTGACTGTCAAATGACCATTTTGCCCCTGCAGTTGACTGTGAAGCAATTAGGGTTTTTGACTGTGCCATTTGATACTGTGAGTCTTGAAACTTGGCATATGGATGCTTGTCAATGTATATGAGCATGTGGGACTTGATTGGACCCTTGAAAACTTCAATTTCTTTGCCAGAACCAAAACCCTAATTTTGACTGTGTTAGGAGGCAATTGGGCTGTGCAACCCTTGAGAGATTTTGAATCATCTTGGAAAATCTTGAAGAATATGGGAGGGAAAATTTTGGGGTACAACAGT
Source organism: Vicia faba (assembly GCA_948472305.1). Lineage (NCBI taxonomy): Eukaryota > Viridiplantae > Streptophyta > Magnoliopsida > Fabales > Fabaceae > Vicia > Vicia faba. The sequence continues at coordinate 437,806,543 of OX451739.1, read as the reverse complement.
TGCCCCTGTTCAATCTTCTTAAACCTGAGGATGTAGATTGGCTGTCGTGCCTTTCGTAATCCGAAGGTGGAAGATGATTGAACACTAGAGTGCCCAGAAATTTGCGCTCACATGTTAGCAGCGTGATGGTGGGAATGGGCTTATAGATGCCATTTGGAGACTGATGGATAGGAGAGATGGGCTTATAGATTCCATCGGGAGGTTGTCGATCGCGTAAGAGATTCCTTAGCGAGAACTTGCGTACCTGAGAAAGAAAATGATTACCTGGCCTGTTACAGGAGTTGGTCTTCAAACTCTTTGTGCAGATGCGCCCTGGCTGGATATAGGAATCGGATCTTTAAACTCTTCAGACGTGCCCTGGCGAGATACATGAATCGAGTCTGGAGAATACAGTCGTCAATAGATACACCCTGGCAGGATACAGGAATCAGATCTTCGAACTCTTCAGACGTGCCCTGGCAAGATACACGAATCGAGTCTGGTAATGTTAGTCATCAACAGATACACCCTGGCAAGATACAGGAATCGGATCCTCAAACTCTTCAGATGCACCCTGGCAAGATACAGGAATCGGGTCGGGTAATGTTGGTCGTCAACAGATACACCCTGGCGAGATACAGGAATCGGATCTTCGAACCCTTCAGACGCACCCTGGCAAGATACAAGAATCGGGTCTGGTAATGTTAGTCGTCAACAGATACACCCTGGCAAGATATAGGAATCGGATCCTCAAACTCTTCAGACGCACCCTGGCAAGATACAGGAATCGGGTCTGGTGATGTTAGTTGTCAACAGATACACCCTGGCAAGATACAGGAATCGGATCCTCCAACTCTTCAGACGTGCCCTGGCAAGATACAGGAATCGAGTCTGGTAATGTTGGTCGTCAACAGATACACCCTGGCGAGATACCGGAATCGAATCTTCGAACCCTTCAGACGCACCCTGGCAAGATACAGGAATCGAGTCTGGTACTGTTAGTCGTCAACGGATACACCCTGGCAAGATACAGGAATCAGATCCTCAAACTCTTCAGACGCACCCTGGCAAGATACAGGAATCAGGTCTGGTAATGTTAGTCGTCAACGGATACACCCTGGCAAGATACAGGAATCGGATCCTCAAACTCTTCAGACGCACCCTGGCAAGATACAGGAATCGGGTCTGGTAATGTTAGTCGTCAACGGATACACCCTGGCAAGATACAAGAATCGGATCCTCCAACTCTTTAGACGTGCCCTGGCAAGATACAGGAATCAAGTCTGGTAATGTTAGTCGTCAACGGATACACCCTGGCAAGATACAGGAATCGGATCCTCAAACTCTTCAGACGCACCCTGGAAAGATACAGGAATCGGGTCTGGTAATGTTAGTCGTCAACGGATACACCCTGGCAAGATACAGGAATCAGATCCTCAAACTCTTCAGACGTGCCCTGGCAGGATACAGGAATCGAGTCTGGAATATAGCCGTCGACAGATACACCCTGGCGAGATACAGGAATCGGAGCTGGAATCACGACTATTGATAGCAATCATCTTTGTATTAACTTTTGTCCTGAAAAGACAAAACGTTAGTTGTATGCGATGTCATGATGTATGACATGCGTGACGTTCTCAAAATAAGTGAGATTGTATGTTCATTATGCGTATATGCATGCTATAATGTATGAAGATGCGATGTTTATGAATGTATGTTTTCGTCTTAGGAAAATAAATACTTGACGGATGCCGGGAAGTTAAATCCTGGGCTGATGTGAATAGCATTCTTTGTTTCCACTGGGGAGTGATGGTTGCAAGAATACCGGTAGGAGAAAATGACACCGTTGGGGAATAAACTTGGAGATTACTCTGCGGGGGAAAATTATTCTAGCGATCTTGCTGGGGAACAATACTCTGTGGGAGGAGAGGTACTCTGTTGAGATGTTGATGATAACTTCGCTGGGGATACCGTTGATGTATTATTGGAAGAATTGATGAACTTCGCTGGGGGATAGGAAGACTTTGTCGGGGACGACCTTTTCGTGGCAATTGGCTGAGGATAACCCAGTTATATCCTGGTAGGGAAATAACCTTTGAATAAAGCCGGGAGACGCGTTCGGGCTCTGTAGGGGATAAGCTTCCAGAATCTACTGGGGATAAGCTTCCTGCTGGGGAGATGGATCCAACTCTCTTGGGGAGACTTTGGAACTGACTCTCCTGGGGAAATTTTGAGATATACTGGGGAAGTGACTCCACTGAATGTCTGTATACCGCTGGGGAACAATCTTAGATCAAGACTGCCGGGGATGCTTGTTAAGAATGTTGGTATAATCCACTGAGGAATGTTGAAATCTGCTGGGGATAATCCAATTTCCTTAAGGCTGACGGTGTATGCTAACTCTGCTTGGAGAGAGTATCGCTGACTTTCTGGGAGATATTGTGCCTTGTTAGGGCTGATGGGAGACCAACTGCTTGGGAGAATTGTTGAATCTTGGCTCACTCTCTGGGGAATCAAGGCATCTTGGTTATGTTCTTCAGCTGAACTTATCTTGGTACCTTGGTGGATGGAGCAATTAGATTGCTTAGGCAACTCATTACTGCCCCTGTTTCTGTGGGAGAAGATACTGGCGGAGGCCTGATGATGAGCTCGTGTAAAACTGCATCTTTGGAGGGAGGAAACATGTGTAGGGTTTACTGATAATGAGTCCGTATAAGACTGCATCTGAGATGGAGAAGGAACCTGTGTAGGGTTACTTTGATGACGAGTCCGTGTAAAACCATATCTAGAGCTGGGAAGGAAACCTGTGTAGGGTTTACTGATGACGAGTCTGTGTAAAACTACGTCTAGAGTTTGAGAAGGGAACCTGTGTGGGGTTACTTCGGGATACGTTCGTGTAAAACTTCTGGAGGAACCGGGGTAAGGTCATCTTGAGATAAGTCCATGTAAGACTTCTGGAGGAACCGAGGTAAGGTTACTGCAGGATGAGTTCGTGTAAAACTTCTTGATGAACCGGGGTAAGGTCATCTTGAGATAAGTCCGTGTAAGACTTCTGGAGGAACCGAGGTAAGGTTACTGCAGGATGAGTTCGTGTAAAACTTCTTGATGAACCGGGGTAAGGTCATCTTGAGATAAGTCCGTGTAAGACTTCTGGAGGAACTGAGGTAAGGTTACTGCAGGATGATCAAGTAGATAATTGTCCTGTTTGGTCTCGGATATTAACCCACGATCAGTCGTCCACAGAATTTTCCTGGCTTGTTACCAGTGTTGATCTGAAGCTGTAAAGGTAGATGGTAATCATCTTTTGATTGACCTTTCCTTGGTACTTTGGTTGACAGAGCAACTGGATCGCCTGAATAACTCATTATTGCCCCTGTTTCTGAGGTGAGGGAAAAAGATACCTGGTGGAGGAGCTTGATGACTGCCGATTGACAAATCTTCCTCTGGTAGGCAAGTGACGAGATGCTGGGACATAGTCGTACGCTTTGATCCCTAACTTTTGCCTGGACCGCCCTTTCGGGTTTTCAGTCCACCGGGATACCCATTTTTGCCCAAGCCGCCTTTTCAGGTTTTTGACTTGCCGGGTGTATAGATTTTTTTTCATTTCATCCCTTATTTTTGCCCGAACCCTTTTGGTTCGTCGGGAAGCCCTTATTTTTGCCTAGGTGTGTCAACCTAACGGGCCTTTGATTGTGTGTAGTATTTTTTCGACTATGTCCACGCTCTCAGAATGTAGGGAGTTTCCCCTGTCAGAAGTGTTGTCATACCACCAGAAGGTCTCTGTTGATCATGCAAGATTTGTTACGGGGATCCATGCCCCAAGTGTCTCAGGCAGAGGTTTGCCCCAGGCTATTTGGCATTTGAGTGATTCTCCGAATCTTGACTGGACTGCCCCAGATGATGGACAATGATCATGCCATTCCCCTTGATTGGAGGTGCTTTTGTTCATTAGGCATTCGTCGTGCTAATTTCTATGCTGTTCAAACAAAAAGTCATATGCAAACAAAGTTATGCTAAAAATGCAAAGCTTATGTCTGTCTTGAAGTTTTTGAAAAATGCATTTTTCAGTAAAACCAGCAAATTTTGTAAAATGTGATGTCAACTCAATATTTTATAGCAAGCCTTAAGGAGTCAGGATACCTTTGGTAACAGTATGCTTTCGAACTAACCCATGCTTCAGCTAGGACTTTTAAGGGTTGTAGCGTGGCCTGGTTCACGGTTTAAGAAACAAAGGATAAAGGCTCAAATTATTTGTACCCACCCGCTCTTCGTGATGTTCTTCAAACCTAAACTCAGCTGATCGTGCGTTAGACCTTGTTTGAGTCTTTGCTCTGAAATTCCAGTGATGGTTCGGATGTTGAATGTTTATTTGAATAGGCAGTCATTTTTGTTTGGTTTAGGGTTTGTAAGACCTCTTTCTTTTTCTTTCATTATCCCTATTTTTTGCCTGAACTGTTTCTTTTTGGAATTACAGTCAGCGGGATGCCCCAGTTTTGTAAGCCTCCTTCATAGGTTTTGACTTAATGGGTTTTTATTTTGAGAAGTAATGATTGCCTGTCTGTATGATTGTTCGGAACCATCACTGTCTTTTGTTTTGTAAGGACCTCTTTGGTGCCATTTGTTATGCACTTGGATCAACTGAGAGACTACCCTGCCCCAGGTTATGATTAAGGGTTTTAAATTTCGAAAAGAAAAACTCCTACTTCTTTGGCTCAGAGGGGTTGACGAGGGATTATCTTCCTTATAACTCCAGTGTTTAGGAATTGAAACAATGCCTGTACCTCATCAGCGGGGTCTGTTCAAAAGCATACTGTAAAGATTGTGGTATCGTTTTCGTCATCCTCCCTCAAGAGGCTTAGAATTATTAACCGAGAATTGATCATCACCAAAAATTGAAAACAGTTTGCATATAGTGAATACGAAATAATTACTTCAAAACAGACATGTGTAGTGCATTAATGAAATAACAATGTTTAACATGAATAAATGTTTGAACAATCAAAAGAAAATTACAACTTGAAATTTCTAATAAACAAAAGTCTTCTCATCTCAGGGCTTGTTACTTCAAATGGTGAATCCTGTAGGGATGGTAGAAGCACTCAGCCTGGCCATCTTGGGTGAATTCTACAGCTCCTTCATCAATCAGGTCCTGGATCTTGTTCTTCAAGGTCCAACAATCATCTGTAGCATGTCCCGGGCTGTCAGAATGATAAGCGCAACGGGCGTTGGGGTTATACCTGGAAGGTGTTCTGTTAGGATTCTTAGGAGGGTCCCTTAGAGTTACCAAATTCAACCTCAACAGTTGTTGTAAAGCTTGAGGCAGCGACACGTTGAGCTTGGTGAATTGCCTTTTGGGCTTGTCTGGCTGAAGCTGGTGAGGTTGATGCTGAATTTGTGACACTGAAGCCATTTGAGGAGCTCTTCCCTTATCTTCTTGTCTCAAAGGTGGTTGAATGATGACTGGCTCTTCAACCTTAGATGTTTGCCCCAGTTGGTTACCCGGAAGCAGTTGGTTGACGAGAGCCCCGAGCTCTTCTTGTCTTTGAGCTAAGTCTTGAATGATAGTCACCTGCCCCAGCATCTGGGCTCTCATTGCATCCACCTCAGCTTGCAGATGTTTCAGTCGTTCGTCCTTATCATCCTCAGCACTGTTCCTGACCAAAGTCCCCATGAGAAATGTTCTCAGCTCTTCCTGCCCCTTGGATAGATTCAGGAGGATTTACCCGAACCGAGTCTCTTGAGCATGAAGGTCCTGGTTGTATTGTTGGGAAGCCATTGCTGAAATAAACAACACAGATGGTAAGTGACCTGTAACAAGGGTACCTGTAATGCAATGATATGTATGATATGCATGTAATGTTTTCAAGGACCTCGCGGGGTAAACAAGAAAATTGTTAGAGTTGGAAACTGGTAACTTGATTGAAGGAACTTCATGTTGTTGAGAGTCCTTCTTCAAGTGTCAAGGCTCACCATATCGAGTGGGTCATAGCCCCTGACAACCTTGGATGGAGGAAAATAAATCCCCTTTGCCCCTTGCCAGACATGTTGGTTCATCCTGACCTGCATCACAAGCCCTTGAGATCCTTGAAATGGGTTAGTCCTTATACAGGATGTATGCAATGGTATGATATTATGCTATGCATGGGGTAATGTAGGCAAATCCTATTATGAGTCCCAATTAAGGACTGTAAACAAAACCTACAAGAAACTCAAGTGTCAGATAACAAGCATGCAAATAGTCAAGTTGGAAGGCACACAAGTCACACAAGAGAAGCCCTTAGAGTTTAGGCCAGCATGAAGTTTGGGGTACTACCCTCTTGAAGTTGGTGGGCTCAAACCTGTTCTATCAGAAGTAACCGGGTTCTAAGGGTCCCAATATCATTGGATTGCTTTCATTGTTCATCGTTTCAATTTAGCCACTGAACTGGCGACCGAAATATTCCAAGAAAACAACCCTCAATTGAGTGTAGTATCGAGTATCAACCAACCTCGGACTGCACCAAAGTCAGTTATCTCACTACCCTAAAGAGGCCAAGATGGTTCAATTAAGGTTCCTAAGGTCAGTTGATGCTTCACGACACCACGCGGAGGCCCCGTACTCTCCTTGACTAAACTCAAGGGTTACCGGTACACACCAAAGTGCCACATCAACATAGCAGACTGCTTCAACCATGTCGGTATACCCCACACAGTTCCCTCACAACCTTGTTGCTACTTTCTAAGAAGGTATCCCCAGATCCGGGTTAGGATCTATAGAACTCCCAAAACAGGCCCACAATTTAAAGCAAACAATTCAGACAATTGAAAACACAAGTGATCTTAGTCCTAAGGTACACCTCACTTTATAAGATTCCCCAGCAGAGTCGCCAGTTCTGTGATCGGTGGATCTGGAACTGACTGTTTAACGCTGGTTTCACGAAATGTCGCGGAAGCAAGAGTCGCCACCGTCTTTTATTTTCTCCAACATGGACAGGACAAAAGCACAGCAAAATTCCTTATGAGATTATCTCTCGGTTCGGGAGGTAGATTTATAGAAAGGGAAGGTGTTAGCACCCTTTCTATCCATGGTTATCCATGGGCTCTTAGATACTTGCTCATTTGTGTTTTCAAAAGTGTTTGCTTTTCATTTGTGAGTGAGTTTGAAAAAGTTTCGTTTAAAGATTTCAGATCGACTCTTGTATCAGTCCTCAAGAGTGTTTGAAAAATTGTTTTGAAAGCTTTTTGAAAGTGTCGGTGTGAAAAGGTTTTTGTTTGTTTTTGAATAGAGCAAGTATCTACGAGTCATCTACCTACCCTAAGGAATTAGACTGTGTAAATGTCCTTAAGGTAGTGCCATCCCACCATTGAGAGGTAGGTAGCACCACCGTTGGAGGTGTTCGGGTCAATTCGTTTGTAGGGACAGTGTGGTCACCAGAGCAACAGTAGGACACCTTAGAAGCTACCGCTATGCCATGGGTCATGGACATAAGGACTTACTAAAACGTCCTATACTCGACGACCACGTTTCGAGGGGCAAGGCAACAGTGAGGCGTACCCTAAGAGTGGTGTGTGAATTTGTGTATTGTTTTCGGTTATGTTTTATCTTGTCATGCATTTGGTGAGCTACGCATTGCTTTTAATTTAGGCCATTCATTCTTTCATGCGATTATAATTTAAAAGTGCGGAAATTAAAGTGCGGAAAATAAAGTCCTATGCTATTACAAGGCGCGGGTCTATACATCGCCAAATTAATAAAGACCCGTTTTGAATAAAAATGCGGAAAGTAAATAAATTTCCTAATTACTATTACAAGGCTTGGGCAATTACATAATATTCACAGGAAAATAAAATAAATGCGCGAAAGAATAGAAATAGAACGTTCGAGGGCGTTGGACCCTTTGAAGAATTTAAATGGAATTAAAAGTTTAATTAATTATTTAATTAAGAAAAGAAATTGTTTTTTTTATATATTTTTTGTATTTAATGAAAATAAAGAAAATTAATTAAGATTAGAAGTTAAATAAAACCCTAGTTCTAAGTTTTTTTTAATTATTTATGAAAAATATTCAAGTTTAACCTAATTTACACTAGTTAATTAATTACATGGGTATTCACAAAATAATTAATAATTAATAATAATAATAATAAGAAGAAGAAATTATTTATTAAGAAAAAGGATAAAAAATGCTAAAAACCCTAATTTCTACATATTTTAATTATTTAAGAAAAAGTGTTAGAATTGAAAACCTAATTTACTAAATTGATCATTAGTATTTATTTACAAAAATAAATTAATGGTGAAATAACAATAATTAAATATATTACAATTTTTTTGATTTCTAGTTTTTATATTGTAAAAATTATTTTTGTGAATTAACTAAAATAAATAAAGCAAATTAAAAAAAAAAGAATTGAAAAGAAAGGAGAAAGTTAGAAAGAAGAATACAAACAAAAGGGGGGGGGGGGGGGGTATCTGGCCCAATTTGGAGGTCTATTGAAGCATTTTGGCCCAATGAACAAGTGGCCTGTTTGACTTTTCCAGCTTGCATGTGGAGTGGTTGACCAGCGTGTATGGTAGTCTTCCTGTGGTGACCTTCAGATTGAAACTCATGGGCGCGTGGCAGACATAGATGTGGAGTTGTATGGTAGGACGTTGATGGCATGATGCATAGAAACATATTGAAGAAAAAATTATGGAAGAAGTGGGGGACCTGGGAATCGAACCCAGGTCCCAATACCTGCAAGCCACCTCATTTACCAACCAAGCTAGTGCGCGTATCTGTTAGTATTATGGAACATAATTAATATAAGAGAAAAGCAAGCGTTATTAGTAGAAAGCAAAAATCACGCACCAAGATTTGAATCACCCAGTCATGTATGGACACGCCAGCTTCGTCTTCATCTTTTTGCCTGTAACATAAACAAATAGCGGGGGTTTTAAACCCCCACTAAACAAGGCCAGGAAAAATAACGAGTAGCACATAAGCAGATATAAAAAGAGCGCGAGGTGTGGACTTGCTTCGTTTGGATGTCACGAATCCATTGGTATAGGTTTCAAGGCCTGATTTTACCATATGTGTAAAGCCCTAAATCAAAGCTTCGGAAACCCTAGAGGGCGTTAATGGCAACTTTTGACACATGCATTCTTAGTTCAATTCAAGGGTACAATTAGCTTCAGAACATTCATGTTAGTATAAATCATTCATTAAAAATCATGAATCATGCATGGAACTTAAAACACGATTATGAAATTTTTGAAAAGAAAGCAGTTATGTTCTACCAATTCTCTGCATGTGGAGGCTTGGTTTCGATTGCAAAAGCTTCCTGGATCCCTTGGCAATGTGTTGGAATGCTTTTTGAGCTTTGAAACGAGCTCTAGGTATCAAAACAGTTTTCAATATTTTGTCCAAAATTGCAAGTTTGTTCTATGGTTTTGAGCGCAGCTTCTGTGTATGTATGCATTAGGTTAGCTTTGCATATGTATGTGGATGGAATTAGGTCAAGAAAACCAGGCCCAAAGTCTATGCATTCATGATTCAAATATTTGATTTTGTTATATCTTTTTTCAAATCTTTTTGCCATGGAAACTTTCCAATTGTGGAAGATTTTGTCTCTTGAGAAGGCACACGAAATATTGAGCTCATAATGGACATATTTGCTGCATAAAAAGATTTAAAAAACATGATTTAGTATTTTTCTCATAATTAATTTTAATTGAATGAATTAATAAGATTAAAAATTCAATTAATTAATTAAAAATAAGAAAATAACTCCCTTTTAGCTTAATGGGTCGTGCATAGCCTTTGGGTAATGATTCATGGAAGAAATTGAGGCCCATTAGCAATTTTGAGGCTTTTTAAGCAAAGTTGACTTTTCAAAATTCCCAAACATTTCCCAACTTCTACAAGGCATATCTTGCTCAATTTTTAAGCTTTGATCATGTTCTTGGACATTTTGGAAAGGTCTTGAAGTCCTCTAACCAATGCATTTGGTCCCATGCCATTTTGATTTACCAATCTCAAGTTATGGTCTTTGACTTGAAGTGCCTTTTTGTTGACTTTTGAAAATGACCTATAATGTTGAGATTGATAACTTTTTGTGAGAGCATTTCTTGGACTTGAAGTGTGAAGATGAGTTGTAGGAAATGTCATTATATTAAAAATGAGCTTTGAATGGAATTTTTCTGATAAACCATGAGGAAGTTATGCCTTGGTCAATTTGCAGTTGACTTTTTCAGCTATCCAAAAATGGAAACTTTTGCATCTTGAGACTTTTTGAGCCATGCTTTGAGAATCATGATCAAGAATTGATCAAATGATGTTTGTGGCTTCAAAATAAGATGTTGACCAAAAAATTTGACTTTTGACTGTCAAATGACCATTTTGCCCCTACAGTTGACTGTGAAGCAATTAGGGTTTTTGACTGTGCCATTTGATACTGTGAGTCTTGAAACTTGGCATATGGATGCTTGTCAATGTATATGAGCATGTGGGACTTGATTGGACCCTTGAAAACTTCAATTTCTTTGCCAGAACCAAAACCCTAATTTTGACTGTGTTAGGAGGCAATTGGGCTGTGCAACCCGTTAGAGATTTTGAATCATCTTGGCAAATCTTGAAGAATATGGGAGGGAAAATTTTGGGGTACAACAATGCCCACTGACATTGGGGCACTGAAAAGGTCTTGGATGCAGCTGAGAGAAGAACGGGATGCTTACCGAGAAAGGTTTAACGAGCAAGATCAGAAGATCCAGAAGTTGACTAGGCAGCTGGAGAACGAGCGGATTCTTAATGACTATGTCGGCACCGACAAGAAGAGACCATTGGAGCACTGGTTGTCCTTTGTTTATTTCCTTTCCAGTTCTATTTACTTTTCAGTATTTCCTTTCTTGTAACGCCTTAAGGGCAATTTGTTGAACAATTTGAATTTCAAAGTTTATCAAATAAAAGTGTGTTTTATTTCTTGTTTACGAATTTGAATCCCTTGATTGTCTTTGAAATAATGTCATACGCATTTAATCCCATGCACTTCATAACAGGTACCCATTACAGGTCTCTTATCTTCTTCGCTGTTTATTTCAGCACTCATCATGTCTGCTGAACCATCAACCGAGCAAGCAAGCAATCAAGGCCATACAGGCTCAGAATGCCCAATTCCAAGAGTTGTTCATGAATCTAGCTAAGGGTCAGCAAGATCTGAAGACCCTGATTCTGAAAGAGAAGAAGAAGAAGAAGAAGAGGACAGTCCTGTTTAACACAGGTCACAGGTTTGGAAACAGGCTACGGGATGAAGTTGATTTGACCACCTTATCTGGAGGGAAAGATAGTCAAGAGGAAAGAAGGGCTCCTAGCCCTGTGGTCTCAGACAACAAGATGGACTTCGACGAAGACTAGTATCCCCTTGCTAAGGATAGATACAAATAATTGGAAGACCGGTTGAGTGCGATGGAAGTTCAGAAAGTGCCTGGTCTGGACTTTGGTGATCTGGGTCTATCATTTGGGGTGGTAATTCCCCAAAAGTTTAAGGCACCAACTTTTGCTAAGTATGACGGAGACAGGTACTCAACTTGAATGGTTCTACCAGTTGGACGGAGCCAGTATCCGTAGTTGGGAAGATTTGGCTACTGCTTTCTACAGGCAGTACCAATACAACTCCGACCTCGCTCCCACGCGTACCCAACTCCAGGGTATGTCAATGGGAACGGGAAAAGGTTTCAAAGATTATGCTCAGAAGTGGAGGGATGTCGCCGGAAGAGTGCAACCACCCTTAGCTGATCGGGAGCTTGTGGATTTGTTTCTGGGGACCTTGTCTGGTCCATTTTTCAACCATCTAATTTGAAGCTCTTCGTCTGGGTTTACAGAGCTTATTATGATTGGGGAAAGGATTCAAGTTGGTATTAAGGCTGGTAAGATACAAAAGAGTTCTTCATCAAGCACCGAGAAAAAGCCTTTTAAGAAAGAGTCCAGTGTTGTCTACGGTTCGAAAAGCCAGAATAGACTTGAGCGCCGCCAAGCTGTTAATGCGATTGTTATTTCAAGACCTGCTGGTACTCCTTAGCACAATAATTAGTCAAAGGACGAGAGACCTCGAAGGAAATTCACCCTTCTCAGCATGACTTTGTCTCAGATTCTGCCGCAGTTATTGAAAACCAACCTAGTGATTCCAAGGGAAGCCCCGAATAATCCAAATACAACATCACCGAAGTATAACCCTAATGCCCGCTGTGCTTTTCACTCTGATAGCCCGAGGCATAATACAGATGATTGTTGGTCTTTGAAGATTAAAATACAGGACTTAATTGATGCTAAGGAGATTGAGTTCGAGGAGCCCGAAAGGCATAATGTTGTGACTGCTCCTATGCCCAAGCATGGAGTGAATGCTATAGATGAAGACTCGTTTGTGGTTTCTTTGAACGACATTGTTACCCCTTTGATGATTGTGAAGAGGAACATTTTGTTAGCCGGTTTATTTCCGGGTTGTGACGAAGGTTGCCGCATGTGTTCTATTCTACCTACCGGTTGCCATCTTTTGAAGTCAGGTGTCCAACGCCTGATGGATAATAAAGAGATCCTATTTGAGAAGACTGTTGTTCCTTTAGTCCCTACTGAAGAAGTTGCCATTATCACCATTTTCGATAATTCTTACAAGGCTTCCTCGAGAAATCCTGTTAGAATTACATCTGTTCCAAGAATCGCACCATTGACCATCACTGTTCCTGGGCCTATCCCCTACACATCTGATAAAGTTGTCCCTTGGCATTACGGGGCTGATGTTTATTTTCATAGAGTTAAACAAGAGTTAGATGTTGATATTGACGTCAAAAATATTGTTGGACCTGCCAAAGTCACCCGCAGTGGAAGACTTTTCTCACTTGATATCTCTCTACCAACTGCCCGAAAGCCTGTTGTTATTACACCTGCCAGTGTACCTGCTGCTATTCCTGTTCAAGTTCCTATTCTTACCCCTTTTGCTGAGTCATCTAATACTCGGGGCAAAGGGACCACTAATGAGCCTGCCCAGACGGAGGCACCGAAGACGATTACTGTTGAAGCTTCTAGACAAGAGATCGAAGAGATTCTGAAGATCATCAAAAAGAGTGACTACAATGTGGTTGAACAGCCGGGGAAAACCCCTTCCAAGATTTCTATGTTATCCCTGTTACTATGCTCAAAAGCCCATGCTATGGTCCTGATTGCATTCCTAAAGACTGCGCACGTACCGTAAGAAACATCAGCTGATCAGTTTAAAGATTATGTGGCCAGTCTAACTGCTGATAATGGGTTGGGTTTCTCTGACACTGACTTGACTGCTAAGGGGAAGAATCACAATGATGCCCTGCATGTCTCCATTGAATGCAGAGGCACCACTCTTGCTCATGTACTGGTGGATACTGGTTCCTCGTTGAATGTTTTGCCTAAGAAAGCTCTAGACCGGTTGCACTGCAAAGGGTTGGAGCTGAAGCCAAGCAACATTGTCGTCAGGGCCTTTGATGGGTCTAAGAGGATGGTGCACGGAGAAGTTGATATCCCGATTAAGGTTGGTTCTCAAGTTTTCAACTCTACATTCTATATGATTGACATTCGGCCATCTTATTCTTGTTTGCTGGGTCGCCCATGGATCCACAAAGCTGGGGCCGTAACCTCACCGCTCCACCAAAAACTGAAGTACCCTGTCAAAGGGAAGATTATGACAGTACAAGGAGAAGAGGAGTACATGGTTAGCCACCTCAACTCTTTCCGATATGTAGAGATGGATGGAGAGTTCATTGAGACCCCATTTCAGCATTTCGAAGAGGTTCCCCGGACGCTGGCATCAACCGAGATTGTTGTTGAAGATTCTCCTATGAAGATGGCTTCTTTTAAGGATGTCCGGGCTGTTGTCGAGAAAGGTGGGTGTGCAAATTGGGGCCGACTCCCTAATTTCACACAGAAGACTAACAAGTTTGGTTTGGGTTTCACTGCAGAGGCTCAAAAGGCTGTTCGGAATGCACGGATCGGAAGACCTCCCGTGTTCATCAACAACTCGGGAGTGAATGCCATTGAAGACGATATGGAAGAGTCTGAGTTCGACAACTGGATCTATCCTACTACCGACGGTGGACCAAGCAACTGGACAACAAAGGACTTCATCCCTATTTCTTTTGTTACCCAGTAATGAAACTTATTGTTTTGAATATGTAACAAACAATGTTTTAAACTCTACGGCCCGGTGTCTTACCTGGGGCACTGTGGCTTCATTTTGTGAGGGCTTTATGTGTGTCATTTTCATATATCATTAATAAAAGCATTGGACGTTTCTTGCATTTCAAATTTTGCGCTCCTTGTTTTTCTTTTATTACGTATTGCAAAACAACTATTTTACACACACTCACATATACAGGTCTACATCCACTCTGGATCTCACTGGTAACGACTCTGCTACTGCCAGTTATGACTTTGAAAATCCGATCAACTTAGCCGAAGACGAAGGTGAAGATGATTGCGAAGTGCCTGGTGAACTTGCAAGGATGTTACTCCAAGAGGAGAGGGCTATACAACCGCACGAAGAGCTTGTGGAATTAGTAAATCTAGGTACAGATATAGACAAGAAGGAAGTTAAGATCGGTGAAAATCTGGAGCTTAGTGTGAAGCAACGGTTGATTCAGATGTTGTGTGACTATGTTGAGATCTTTGCCTGGTCTTACAAATATATGCCTGGTTTGGATACCGATATTGTGGTTCACCGCCTACCTACCAAGGAAGATTGTCCTCCAGTAAAACAAAAGGTCCGCCGAATGCGCTCAGAGATGTCTGAGAAAATCAAGGATGAAGTTATGAAACAATTTGACACCGGTTTTCTAGCAGTTACTTCTTACCTGCAGTGGGTGGCCAATGTGGTTCCCGTGCCGAAGAAGGATGGTAAGGTTCGAATGTGTGTTGACTACATGGATCTGAATAGGGCAAACCCCAAGGATGATTTCCCTCTACCTCATATCGATGTTCTGGTTGACAACACCGCTCAGCACAAGGTATTCTCCTTTATGGATGGTTTCTCCGGTTATAATCAGATTAAAATGGCTCCCAAAGACATGGAGAAGACAACTTTTGTTACTCAGTGGGGTGCTTTTTGCTACAAGGTCATGCCTTTTGGACTGAAGAATGTTGGGAAAACATATCAACGTGCCATGGTTGCTTTGTTTCATGACATGATCCATCATGAGATTGAGGTATACGTCGACGACATGATTGCAAGGTCCCAGACTGAGGAGGAACACCTTGACCACCTTCAGAAGTTGTTTGATAGGTTGAAGTTGTACAAGCTGAGGTTAAACCTGAACAAGTGCACCTCCGGGGTGAGATCTGGTAAGCTACTAGGTTTCATCGTAAGCGACAAAGGTATTCAAATAGATCCGACAAAGGTGAAAGCCATACAAGAAATGCCAGCTCCCCAAACAGAGAAAGAAGTCAGAGGCTTTCTGGGACATCTGAACTACATTTCCCGATTCATCTCGCACCTGACTGCTACTTGTGAGCCAATCTTCAAGCTACTAAAGAAAGATCAAGTAGTACATTGGAACGATGAATGTCAGGCCGCTTTCGAAAGGATCAAAGAGTATCTCCAAGAGCCACCCATTATGATGCCACCAGTTGAGGGGAGACCTTTGATCTTATACTTGACGGTACTCGATAATTCAATGGGGTGTGTGCTGGGGCAGCATGACGAGTCTGGCCGAAAAGAGCATGATATTTATTACCTTAGCAAAAAGTTTACCGACTGTGAGACCCGATACTCGTTGCTCGAGAAAACTTGCTGCGCTTTGGCATGGGCTGCTCGCCGACTGAGACAGTATATGCTGACTCACACTACTCTGTTGATATCAAAGATGGATCCAATCAAGTATATCTTCGAGAAGCCTGCCTTATCTGGAAGAATAGCAAGATGGAAGATGATCTTGACTGAGTATGACATCCAATATACGACCCAAAAGGCAATCAAGAGAACTGTATTGCCAGACCATTTGGCATATCAGGAAGTGGATGATTACCAGTCTATGAGCTTTGAATTCACGGACGAGAATATCATGTTGGTAACTGATTATGAGACACCTGGATTGGATGAAGGACCTGAGGAAGGATCCCGATGGTCTATGTACTTTGATGGAGCTTCGAACGCTTTAGGTAATGGCATTGGCGCCGTGATCATATCTCCTAAAGGCTCTCATACTCCATTTACCGCCCGACTATGTTTCAACTGCACCAACAATATAGCGGAGTATGAAGCGTGCATCATGGGTCTTCTAGCAGCAATTGACCTAAGGATTAAGTTTCTAAATGTCTTCGGAGATTCCGCTCTCGTGATCAGTCAGATCAAAGGTGAGTGGGATATGAAACACCCAAATCTTATTCCTTACAAGGAGTATGTATTGACGTTGCTTCCCCATTTTGAGGAGATAAACTTTGAACACTTCCCTAGAGAGGAGAATCAGTTGGCGGACGCGCTGGCTACGATGTCTTCTATGTTCAAAGTCAATTGGGACAATGAGGCTCCCCGGATTATCATTGAAAGATTGGACGAACCTGCACATTGCTGTGATCTTGAGATTGAAGAGGTAGCAGACAAACCCTGGTATCATGAGGTGAAGAGGTACCTTGAGGCTCAGGAGTACCCCAAGGGTGCATCTGTTAATGACAAGAAGTTTCTGAGGAGGTTCGCAGCAAAGTTTTTCATCAGCAATGGCATTCTTTTTAATCGTAACCATAATTCGACCTTACTGCGTTGTGTGGATAAGAATGAAGTAGAAAGGATCATGACAGAATTACATGAAGGTACTTTCGAGACTCATTCCAGTGGACACACCATGGCAAAGAAAACCCTTCGGGCAGGATACTATTGGTGGAAGCCGATTGTTATCAACATTCTCGGACATGTCACAAATGCCAAGTTTATGCTGATAAGGTGCACATACCTCCAGTACCTCTGAACGTCTTGACGGCACCTTGTCCTTTTTCAATGTGGGGCATTGATATGATCGGCGAGATCAGACCTACAACATCCAACGGACACCGTTTCATCCTGGTAGCAATTGATTACTTTACGAAGTGGGTTGAAGCAGCTTCCTTTGCTACAGTAACCAAGAACGTTGTGGCACGGTTTATTCGGCATAATATGATTTGTCGATATGGTGTACCCGAGAGGATCATTACGGACAATGGTACTAATCTCAACAACAAGATGATCACTGAACTCTGCGAGCAATTCAAGATACAACATCACAACTCTTCTCCCTACCGGCCGAAGATGAATGGGGTTGTAGAAGCGGCTAATAAGAACATTAAGAAGATTGTGCAGAAGATGACGGTGACATATAAAGACTGGCACAAGATGTTACCATTTTCTCTCCATGGGTATCGTACCTCAGCGCGAACGTCAACAGGGGCAACACCCTACTCCTTGGTATATGGCATGGAGGCAGTCTTGCCCATTGAAGTTCAGATACCCTCTATTTGGATCATGAAGGATGCCGGCTTGATCAGCTGAACATAATCGACGAAAAGAGACTTACTGCTATTTGTCATGGTCAGACGTATCAAAAGCGGATGATCAAGGCATTTAACAAGAAAGTCAGACGACAAGAGTATCAAGTTGGGGACCTGGTAATCAAGCGCATTATACTACCTCAAGGTGATCCCAGGGGCAAATGGACCCCTACTTACGAAGGGCCATTTGTGGTTAATAACATTTTCTCAGGAGGAGCTATGATTCTAACCACCATGGCTGGTGACGACCTTCCTCACCCCGTCAATGCAGACATAGTGAAAAGATACTACGCATAATCAAAGACCCGCTAGGTTGACTGGCCTAGGCAAAAATAAGGGCTTCCCGGCGAACCAAAAGGGTTCGGGCAAAAATAAAGGATGAAAATGAAAAATCTGTACACCCGGCAAGTCGAAAACCTGAAAAGGAGGCTTGGGCAAAAAAGGGTATCCCGGTGGACTGAAAACCCGAAAGGGCGGTCCAGGCAAAAATTAGGGATCAAAGCGTAACACTATGTCTCATTGGATCACCTTGCATCCAGACTTCGGTATCGACTATCAAGATCAGACGGCATTAATCAATCTTATCCACCTTCAACCAAGTAGCAAAGTGATGAGATGCTCGAGGACATAAAGGAAATAGCAGAGTTAAAACCCAGTGGGATTGTTCATATAGCTGTTTTATTTTTCACAATTTGTGTAAATTCTATCTGCTCAACGGCGTTCTCTTACTAGGACGTCAGCCTCTTGTACAAAAAACTCCTATTTATAGGCCAAACTTCAAAATTAATACAATTCATTTTCAAAGAAATTTCAAATTGTTTTCCTTTATCTGTTTTGTTTTGCAAAGAACGTCCAATGTTCATTTTTGATATATGAATTTGACATTAATTGCTGCTCATAAATATTTACATGCGAAACAAAAGACGAATTACGGGTAATATCAGAAACAGGGGCAATAAGAATTGTCCGAACTATATAGTTTCTTTGTCCACCAGGTACAAGGTAAATTCATCTGAAGAATATGACCAAAGTACTTTCACTCCCCGCAGAGTAAGACTGTAATGGTAACTCTCCCCAGCTGAGACTTGCAACTATGAACGAATCAGCAATGCTCTCCCCAAGCAGAGTTTATCTACCATCAACACTGAAAAGGCTTAATATTCCCGGCAGTTCTAATATCCCCAACAAAGTATAAGAATTCTCCCCGGCAGGGTACAAGATATCCCCAGTGGAGTCAAAATTTTCCCAGCGCAGTCTGAAAAAAGCTTCCCCAACGAAGTTGGGAGAATCATCCCCAGTAAATGCTGGAAGTTTACCCCCAGCGGAGTATAAAATAAATCTCCCCAGCCGAGTTCAAAGGATCATTCCCAGCAGAACTCAGAGGATTATCCCCACAAAAGTCTAACAGGTTTATCCCTAGCAAGTTGCAACTGAAAGGTTATCCCCAACAAAGTTCTTCCCTTTCACAAACAGGAATTCAATCCTCAACAAGTTCAATATCCCCAATGGAATTTATCAGTGGAATCCTCAGCAGAGCATCTCTTCCCCATAGAGTAATCTCCTCATCAGTTTATTCCCCAACGGAGTTATCTTCTCCTGCGGGTTTATTCTCGCAGTTCTCTTTGTTCGTCATCCCCAGCGGAAATGAAGAATTCAACTCTATTCTCCAGCAGCTATCCGGGATTTATTTTCCCCAGCTAAAATATTACATTTCCATACATCATGATACATGCATATACGCATCATATAATGCAATCTCATTTATTTTAAGAACATCAATGCTTGATCCATATCATGCATTGCATATGACTGACCTTTACCTTTCATGAAAGATGCAGTTAAGTTCTCAGCTATGTCGAAGACCTCCTCTGGTTCAGTCAGATCGATGCGAAGATCTCCCTGATTCGTATTCCAGTTGAAGTTATTCTAGGACTTTTGTCTGGTCCAGTTAAATCGATTCGAAGATTTTCCTGATGCCGGTCCAATCAAAGTTAATTCAGGACTTTTGTCTGGTCCAGTTAAATCGATTCGAAGATTTTCCTGATGCCAATCCAGTCAAAGTTAATCCAATACCTCCTCTGGTTCAGTCAGATCGACGCGAAGATCTCCCTGATTCGTATTCCAGTTGAAGTTATTCCAAGACTTTCGTATGGTCCAGTTAAATCGATTCGAAGATTTTTCTGATGCCGATCCAGTCAAAGTTAATCCAAAAGCTCCTCTGGTTCAGTTAGATCGCCGCAAAGATCTCCCTGATTCGTATTCGAGTTGAAGTTATTCCAAGACTTTTGTCTGGTCCAGTTAAATCGATTCAAAGATTTTTCTGATGCCGATCTAGTCAAAGTTAATCCAAAAGCTCCTCTGGTTCAGTTAGATCGCCGCAAATATCTCCCTGATTCGTATTCCAGTTGAAGTTATTCCAAGACTTTTGTCTGGTCCAGTTAAATCGATTCGAAGATTTTTTTGATGCCGATCCAGTCAAAGTTAATCCAAGACCTCCAAAGGTTCAGTCAGATCGATGCGAAGATCTCCCTGATTCGTATTCCAGTTGAAGTTATTCCAAGACCTTTGTCTGGTCCAGTTAAATCGATTCGAAGATTTTTCTGATGCCGATCCAGTCAAAGTTAATCCAAAACCTCCTCTGGTTCAGTTAGATCGCCGCAAAGATCTCCCTGATTCGTATTCCGGTTGAAGTTATTCCAAGACTTTTGTATGGTCCAGTTAAATCGATTCGAAGATTTTTCTAATGCAGATCCAGTCAAAGTTAATCCAAGGCCTCCTCTGGTTCAGTCAGATCGACGCGAAGATCTCCCTGATTCGTACTCCAGTTGAAGTTATTCCAAGACTTTCATCTGGTTCAGTTAAGTAAATTCGAAGATTTTTCTGATTCTTATCCAGTCAAAGTCAATCCAAGACCTTCTCTGGTTCAGTCAGATCGACGATAAGATCTCCCTGAGTCGTTTTCCAGTCGAAGTTCAGACCACCTATCAACAGTCTCTAAATGGCATCTGTAAGCCCATTCCCGACATCACCAGTCTAATACCACTTCATGCGAGTGCAAATTTCTGGGCACTCTAGTGTTCAATCATCTTCCACCTTCGGATCACGAAAGGCCCGAAAGCCAATCTATATCCTCAGGTTTAAGAAAATTGAACAGGGGAAGCTGTTGCACCCCAAAATTTTCCCTCTCATATTTCCCAAGACATTGCAAGAAAAATCTCCAAGTGGCTCAAGATTGCTCAAGAGTTGGACAGTCAAGCTATCTCCTAAGGCAGTCAACCTCAAATTAGGTTTTTGTGTTGCATCAAGGTCCTTGCATCCAAATGACCTCAAGTTATCCCCAATGTCCTAATATGTTCTCAATCTCATCCATGTCAAATTTCAAGACTTGCAGAGGAAGTTTGCTCAGTCAATTGTTCAAAGGGTCCAAAAATCGACTGTGCTAGGGCAAAAGTCAACTGTGACCTACAAATAGTCAAACTTCAAGATTTTTTGTCAACATTCTCAATTTTAAGGATATTTCATCATTTGATCAAGGGTTGATCATTATTCATCAAGGATTGCTCAAAATTCATCAAGACTTAAAAGTTGCTAAATTAGGGTTTTGTAGGAAAAATCAACTCAACTTTGACTAAGCATAACTTTCTCATACTTTATGAGAAATGACCCATCCAAAGCTTATTTTGAAGAGGATGAAATTTCCTACAATCCATCTTCATACCCCAAGATCAGAAAATGCATTCACAAGAAGTTACAAATTTGGACATTATAGGTCTCTTTTTTTTTTAAAGTCAACAAAAACACCTTTTTTGCCAAAGCTTATAAATTGAGCATGGAATATCAAAATGAGATGAGACAAAAAGGGTTGGTTATAGGACATCTCAAGATTTCTAAAAAGTCCAAGAACACTTCCAAAAGTTCAAAATTGAAGAAGTTATGCATTGTTGAAGTTGGCATTTTTGCAAAATTGCCAAAAGTCAACTATCCCCAAAACTCCAAATTTTGTCAAATGGGCCCATTCTTTTCCACTTGATTTGATCTTGTACAACTACACACGTGTCCTAGAGTCAACCTTGTGACCATTTATCAATTTTATTATTTAATTTGATTTTTTAATGAATTATTTCAGTTTAAATCAATTTAAATCAAATAAAATCCAAACATTGATTATTTGATCTCTTTTTGGCTATTTCAGGATTGAATCATCATCATCAAGTGTATCAAATTCGTATCATACATTCCATGTGCAAAAAGATTGGATTTTGGACAAAATTGGAAGGTTATCAATGGTGAATCAAATCAAATCTCAAGACATCAATGTGCAAATATTAAAGACCCAAAAGTTGACCTAATACATTGCAGCATACATATACAATGCAAAGCACACGAATTCAAGGGCTAGAGGCTGCAAATCATCAAAAGCAAAACTTGAAAAATTGGCAAAAAGTGTGAAACTGAAATCAAGCTTGGAGGCACTTTCAGGACCTAACAAGTATCACAACCGCTTCCTGGCAATTCTCAGAAGCAAAACCGATCAGAATCACTCATTCCCCAGTCTCCTAAAGCACTGTAAGCATCTCACGAATCCTCTATGTTCATGAAATCTTAAATCTTTATCCTTGCATCCATTCTCAAAAACGATTACATATTCTGATTCCTCATGTCATTTGTGAACTTTCTGCAATAATCAATTTCATTCTTGTGTTGTGTATCGTAAAACGCCATTGAAGGGTTCATTAGGTTTTTTTTAGGGCTTTCCATTACAGGAACAATTGGCTTGTGAGAAAGGTACCATCTTGTTCAGGGGAACAAGACGAGTTCATTCATGGTATCACCTTTCATTTATATGGCTTATGCAAGATTTTGGAGATGGCTGGGCTATTAGCTACGGATTGGCGTCTGTTGGTATAGGTGGAGAATGTTTTAGCCACAGTCCAACAACATGGACGATGGCGTGGCATGTTCCAATTCGCTTATTCAAAAAATAGCGCGCTTCATTTTATTTTCTGATCCATTAATTTGTTTTTGTTTTATTATTGTTATTATCCAATATCCTAACAACTAAAGCAGAATGGTCCAGTGGTCAAGGGGAGCGCTCTCAAGGCATTGTTGGATGGAGGTCGGGGGTTCGATCCCTGCCTCCAGCGCTTTGCATTTTCCTCTATTTTATCATGTAATCAGGTACAACTCAAGCGTGCAGCACATGCATACTCCCTCAAATCTCAAAGCGCCAGATGGCCCCAGGCCAGATCTAGTGGTCCAGATGGAACGTGCATCATACTCCCTAGTCAAAGTGCACACAGGGAATCAGGGAAAGTCAGCTAGGCCAACACAAATGGGCTTTGGAAATTGCTATCAAAACCTCCCAATTGGGCCCAAAACCCCCCTGAGTTTTTTTCTATTTCATTATTTTCTTATTTTATTTAATTGTTTTTGTTTTATTATTTTATTATTTAACTAACCATTAAACTTTTTGTTAATAAAATTAAAAACCAAAAAATATTTTCCTATTTAAATTAATTTTCAGTATTTTATTTTTGTTAATAAATACTAATTTAATTAATTTAGTTTAATTAGGAAATAACTTTAATATCTTTTGCAATAATTAAAATTAACTTAGAAAATTAGGTTTTTTTTATTAATTAACTTTGATCAAATTATTTTTTATTTCTTTAAATATCAAAAATCCAAAAAATATCATTTTTATTAATTAATTAATTAGTTTATTAATTTAATAATTAACTGAGATCTAATTTCTTTTTTTATTCAAAATAACCAAAAAAATCTTTCTTTAAAAATTAAAGGGTCAAAACCCTAGAACTCGGCCGATTTAATTTCCCGCACGCGTGCCATTTTATTCAATATTGTATCTGTTTCCTGGAATGTAATAGTTTAATAGGACCTTTACTATTTTTACCGCTTTATTTATTTTCCGCATTTTAATTTCAAGGGTTGCTTTTGGCGATGTAAATACTCGACGCCTTGTAATAGTTAGTTTTAATTTCCGCAATTTAATTTCCGCAACTTATAAACTGTTAGATGTTTGTAATAGGGAATACATGACAAGATCAAATGTTTAAACCTAAAATCAACATAGATAACCACTAACATGTACAAAGATAAAATAAGTTGAAAACAACACACTCTCACATGCGCACTCTTAGGGTACACCTCACTCGGTTGCCTTCGAACGTGGTCATTAAGTATAGGAATTTTTAGAGGTCTCTCTCTTGTCCAAAGATCATAGTTGCCTCGAAACGGTTGCCTCGGAAAAATGATCTAAGACATTAGGGTTACCGCTAAGGCGTCCTAACATTGCTTTAGTGACCGCATGTCCCTTAATCAAATTGACCCTTAAACTCCAACGAAGATGCTACCTACTCATCAATAGTGGGATAGCATTGTCTAAAGGACATTAGTACAGATTGATTCCTTTTTCGAGTAGGTAGATGGCTCTTAAGTACTTGCTCTTTTAAAACAAAACAAAAACTTTTCTCACTTACACCTTTCAAACAAAAACTTCTTTCAAACTCACAAACACAAAGAAAAGCAAATTTTGAAAACACTTTTAGCAAGTACCTAAGACCCCGTGGATAACCACGGATAGAAAGGGTGCTAACACCTTCCCTTTATATAATCTACCCCCCGGACCTGAGAAATATCTTAAAAAAGGAATTTTGTCTGTGCTTTTTTTTCCTTTCCTTGTTGGATAAAATAAAAGACGGTGGCGACTCTTGCTTACCGCGAAATTTTGCGAAAACAAACGCAAAACACGAACCAGCATTCCAAAAAGCAGTCAGTTCTCTCCCACCATATCACAGTATCCCACTCTCCTTTGATCTGACTTATCACCAGAGCGGAATCCTCGAATACATTTAAGAACTTGATCCTTAGGTCAATAGCAGCCCTAAGACCCATAATGCACGCTTCATACTCTGCCATGTTGTTGGTGCAGTTGAAACATAATCGGGCAGTGAATGGAGTATGACAGCCCTCGGGAGATATGTTACAGCACCGATGCTGTTACCCAGCGCGTTTGAGGCTCCATCAAAATACATAGACCATCGGGATCCCTCCTCAGGTCCTTCATCCGGTCCAGGTTCTTCGTAGTCAGTCACCAACATAATATTCTCATCTGGGAACTCAAAATTCATGGACTGGTAGTCTTCCACAGCTTGGTGAGCAAGGTGATCAGCTAATACACTTCCCTTATTGCTTTTTGGGTTGTATATTGAATCTCGTATTCGTTCAGGATCATCTGCCATCTTGTTATTCTTCCGGAGAGAGCGGGCTTCTTGAAAGTATACTTGATAGGATCCATCTTTGATATCAACAAGGTAGTATGAGTCAGCATATACTGTCTCAGTCGGCGAGCAGCCCATGCCAAAGTGCAACAAGTTTTCTCGAGCAATGAGTATTGTGTCTCACAGTCGGTAAACTTTTTGCTAAGGTAGTATATTGCGTTCTCTTTTCGACCAGACTCGTCATGCTGCCCCAACACACACCCCCATTGAATTGTCTAGCACAGTCAAGTATAATATCAAAGGTATTCCTTCAACTGGAGGCATCAAAATTGGCGGTTCTTGAAGGTATTATTTGATTCTTTCGAAGGTGGTCTGGCATTCGTCATTCCACTTTACCACTTGATCTTTCTTCAGAAGCTTGAAGATTGGCTCACAAGCAGCAGTCAGATGTGAAATGAACCTGGCGATGTAATTCAGGCATCCCAAGAAACCTCTAACTTCCTTCTCTGTGCGGGGAACTGGCATTTCTTGTATAGTTTTTACCTTCGCAGGGTCTACCTGAATACCCTTGTCACTGACAATGAAACCCAGAAGCTTACCAGACCTTACCCCAAAGGTGCACTTGTCCGGATTCAACCTCAAATTGTATGTCTTCAACCTATCAAACAATTTTTGGAGATGATCAAGGTGTTCTTCCTCAGTCTGAGACCTGGCTATCATATCATCAACATAAACTTCGATCTCATGGTGGATCATATCATGGAACAAAGCAACCATGGCACGCTGATAAGTTGCCATAGAATTCTTCAATCCAAAAGGCATCACTTTGTAACAGAAAGTGCCCCACTGTGTGACGAAGGTCGTCTTCTCCATGTCTTCAGGAGCCATTTGATCTGGTTGTAGCCAGAGAAACCATCCATGAAGGAGAAGATTTTATGCTGCGCGGTGTTATCGACCAGAACATCAATGTGAGGAAGAGGGAAATCATCCTTGGGGCTTGCCCTGTTCAGATCTCTGTAATCAACACACATCCATACCTTACCGTCCTTCTTAGGTACCGGAACGATGTTGGCAACCCATTGTGGATAGAAAGTGACAACTAAGAATCCTGCGTCGAACTGCTTCATGACCTCTTCCTTGATTTTCTATGATATTTCAAGGCACATATGGCGGACCTTCTGTTTAACCGGAGGACAGTCTTCTTTAGTCGGCAGGCGATGTACCACAATATTGGTGTCCAAACCAGGCATGTCTTCATAGGACCAGGTGAAGATCTTGACATAGTCGTGCAACATCTGTATCAACCTTTGTTTGACGCTAAGCTCCAGGTTTAGACCTATTTTAACCTCTCTTTTGTCTTCCTCAATACCCAAATTCACTATCTCAACCGACTCTTCATGAGGTTGTATGGCCCTTTCTTCCTGCTGTAATAGTCTAGCAAGTTCTCCAGGCACCTCACAATCATCCTCGGCTTGGTTGATCGTATTTTTGAAGTTATAACTGGGAATAGTAGAGCTGTTATCAATGGGATCCAGAGTGGATATGGATCTGCATTATGATACGTGAGTGTGTGTAAGAGAATAACTGTTTTGATAAAGTGAATAACAGAAAAGAAAAATAGAGAGCGTAAAATTTGTATGCAAGAAACGTCCAATGCTTTATTAATGATATATGAAATGACAAATAATATCCCTCATAAGCAGAGCCAAGGTGCCTCGGGCATGGCATCGGGCCGTAAAGTTTCAAATTGTTTATTACAAATCTTAAAACAAATAAGTCAATTACTGTGGAATAAAAGAAACAGGTATAAAGTCCCTAGCCGTCCAGTTACTTGGTCCACCGTTGGTAGTTGGGTAGATCCAGTTGTCATTGTCAGAGTCTTCCTCGCTGTGTTCAATGGCATTAACCCCACGATTGCTGATGCGTAGGGGAGGTCCTCCAGCCCGAGCGCGTCTAACAACCCTTTGAGCCCCTGTAGTAAACCCAAACCAAATTTGTCAGTTTTCTGAGTGAAATCAGGGAGCTGACCCCAATTGGCACACCCACCTTCTTCAACCACGGCCCTGGCGTCCTTGAGAGAAGCCATCTTCAAAGGAGGTTTGATGGTAGTAGTTTCAGTTGATGCTAAGATCTGAGGGATCTCTTCGAAGTTCTGACAAGGAGTTTCTATGAATTCCTCGTCCATCTCTACATAGCGGGAGGAATTGAGGTGACTCACCATATATTCTTCTCAACCCTGCACTGTGACAATTATTCCTTTCACTGGATACTTCAGCATCTGGAGAAGTGTGGAAGTAACTGCCCCAGCCTCATGGATCCAAGGACAACCCAATAAACAAGAATACGATGGCCCGCTATCCATCACATAAAAGGTGGACCCAAAAGTCTGAGAAACCACTTTGACAGGGATTTTTACCTCCCAGTGTACCATTCTCTTTGATTCGTCAAAATCCCTCACCACAATCCAGAGTCGCCAGTTCTGTGATACGTTGGCAAACACTGCTATTATCAAAACGCTCCAGTTCTGAGATACGCTCCAGATATTCTAAATTAATTAGGGTTTGTAAAAAAAGTTACGTTTGCAATTAATATGGTTTTTGATTTAAATAAAATTAGAGTTTATATGAATTTAGGGTTTTTAAGGAAGATATTAAAGAGAAAGAAATGAGGCAAAAAGGGTTAAAAATAATCAAAATTATACATATTGCCAGGGGCGGGTGTTGAACCAAAAATTAATTTAAAACCTAAAATTAGATTAAAAAACCTTAAAATTAATTATTCGAGTTTATTATGAAAAATCAAAGGTTTATGAAAAATGTTAAGTTTTATGAAAAAGGTTTTAAACAGAAAGAATGAAAATAGGTAAAAGGATAAATAGAAAGGAAGAAAACCAAAACCAATAGGGGTGAGTGTTGAACCCACGCCCTTAACCTTCTCAGGATGTCTGCCTCGTCATGCATTGGTGGTTGTTCTATTTTGGCCTCAGTGTTTTGTAATAACCTTGTATGGGACCCTGTCTAAATCTACAGTGTTGAATCTCATGAACATATTAAATAAATTACTATATCATGAAATATAAATAAAGCAAATATATGAAATTTTGTAATGTTAAAACCGATATTGCATGTATGAATGCTTCTACACCCTTTTGATCATGGAGATCAAACCAGCTTTACCCTTACTGGAGAAGTAGTGAGACATGGGTTTGTAACATGGATGGCTTGTTTGTAGTGAGATGGGGGTTTGTAATAAGGATTTCAAGGTTTTTAGGATTCTTGAAAGAATTTGATATTTTTACAGGGTTGTGGCAAAGGTTTTTTTTTTTTGAAAATGTGTTTTGCGTAGTAAAACGAAATTTACAAGAATGTAATATCAACTCACGATTCGTAACAAATCCTACAAGAGTCAGGATACCTTTGTAACAATATGCTCTCAAACTAACCCATGCTTCAGCTATGACTTTTAAGGGTTATAACGTGGCCTAGTTCACGGTTCAAGAAACAAAGGATAAAGGCTCAAATTTTATTTGTACCCAACCCGCTCTTCGTGATGTTCTTCAGAACTATGCTCAGTTAATTGCGTGTTTAGATCCCGATTGAGTCTGGAATCTTTGCTCTGATACTTGGTGATGATTCAGAAATTGAACATTTGTTTTGAAAAGGCAGTCATTTTTGTAATCTTATTTTTGTCGAGGATTTGTAGTAACCTCTTTTTTTTTGTTTTCATTATCCCTTCTTTTGCCTGAACTGTTTCTTTTGTGATTACAGTCAGCGGGATGCCCCAATTTTTCTCTTAAGTCTCCTTCATAGGTTTTGACTTAACGGGCTTTTATTTCGAGAGATAATGACTGCCTGTCTTGACGATTATACGGAACCATCATCGTCTTTTGTTTTGGAAGGACGTCTTCGATGCCATTCATTGTGTACGAAGCGGCAGATTGTAACTGATTACGTCTCTGAATTAACAGAGAAAACTAACCCTGCCCCAGGTTATGATTAAGGGTTTTAATTTGTGCGAAAAGAAAAACTCCTACATCTTTAGCTCGAAGGGGTTGACTAGGGATTATCTTCCTTATAACTCCATTGTTTAGGATTTGAAACAACGCTTGTACATTGTCAGCAGGGTCTGTTCAAAAGCATACTTTAGAGATTGTGGTATCATTTTCGTCATCCTCTCTCTAAGGCTTAGAGTTTTTTAATTGAGAGTTGAATATCACAAAAGGAAATAAGAACTCATTTTTGAAATAGTGAATATGAATGAACTGATTCAAGACAAACATGTGCAATGCATTGATGAAATAACGTGGTTTGATATGAATACATGTTCAAACAAATCAAAAGAAAACTATACATTGAAAATTCTAATGAACGAAAAGTCTTCTTGTGAGAAATTGTCACTTCAGAAGGTATGCCTTGGAGGGATGGCAGAAGAACTCAGCCTGACTATCTTGTGCGAATTCTAGTGCTCCTTCATCAATCAGGTCTTGAATATTATTTCTCAACACCCAACAAATGTTGGTGTCATGTCCAGGACTGTTAAAGTGGTACACACATCTTGCATTTGGATTGTAACTTGGGGAGGCTATGTTGGGATTCTGAGGAGGGTCCCTTAATATTACCAACTTGGCCTTCAACAGGCGTTGTAATGCATGAGCCAATGACATGTTGATTTCGGTGAAGCGTCTTTCGAATGTATTCTTCTTATGTCGATTGCCCCATTGTTGTTGGCGAGGTTTTGGTTGGGCTTGTGATGTAGTAGCAATTTGGAAAGGTCTGTTCCTAACCAAACCAACCTCTTCTCTCACTGGGGGCTGATTAATGCCTTGATCCATAATTTTAACTGTTTGTTTCATGGATCTGCGTCCATCTTGGTGAAGCTTGTTGAGGAAGGCTCTTAGCCCTTCTTGTCCTCGAGCTAAGTTTTGGATAAGAGCCATCTGCCCCAGCATCTGGATTCTTATTTCATCTACCTCAGCTTGCAGTTGTTCCAATTGTTCATCCTTGTTGTTGTCAGGACGTTCCTTGGTCAGATTCCCGGCGAAGAGTGTTTTCAGGTCTTCTTGCCCCTTGGATAGATTCAGGAGAAACTTCCATGAACTGAGCTTCTTGAGTTTGAAGATCTATGTTGTCTTGTTGGAGAGCCATTGCTGAAATAAACAGCGAGAACATGAGAGACCTGCTTTGAAACCTGCTTATGCAAT
The DNA here is from genome assembly GCA_948472305.1 of Vicia faba. NCBI lineage: Eukaryota > Viridiplantae > Streptophyta > Magnoliopsida > Fabales > Fabaceae > Vicia > Vicia faba. The sequence goes on along the minus strand of OX451739.1, from coordinate 437,776,628 downwards.
GATATGTATTATATTTGTATGCAATGTTTTCAAGGATCTCGCAGGGTAAACAAGAAAATGTCAGAAGTTGAATTTTGCAGCTTTGATTAAAGAACTTTGTATCGTTGCGAGTCATTCTACGAGAGTCAAGATCACCATATCAAGTGGGCCATAGCCCCTGACTCAAGTTGTTGAGTTTTGATCTTCTGACGACATTGGCTAGAGGAAAATAAATCCCCTTGCTAGACGTCTGATTTATTATAACCTGCATCACAGGCCCTCGAGATCCCTGAAATGGTTAGTCATGATATGCTATGGTATGATGTTTATGATGTCATGATAAATCACAGGTATAACAAACACAGACAAATCAAACCAAGTCCTTAGGTTTAAGGCTTGCTTGAGTTTTAAGGTCATACCCTCTTGAAGCTTAGTCGGTTTCAAACCTGTTTTAGAGAAGTAACTGGGTTCTAAAGATTCTCAATATCACTGATCATCCTTTATCGGGTATTGTTTTAGCTCAAGCAATCTTTTCTTGCGGCCGAAATATCCCAAAAGTCTGATCTCAATGAGTGTAGCATGTATCAACCAATCCTTAGCTTTATACTGAGGCCGGCTATCTCACTACTTTCTAATGGCCAAGTTGGTTCAACTAAGGTTCTAAGGTCCGTTAGTGCTTCACGACACCACGCGGAGGCCTCGTATTCTCCTCGTTTCCCCATGAAGGATACCGGTACCAACCAAAGTGTCACACCAACATAGCCATCGCTTAAAACATATCGGTCTACGCCGTACAGTCTCCACGATCTGTTGCTGTTTATCTAAAAAGTGTCCCCAGATCCGAGTGTAGAATCTTTAATAATACCCAAACAAAACCCTTGAATTTAAAGCATGCAAGGCAAAACAAGAAAGCAATTTAAAAATGACATAGATCCTAAGGTAAACCCCACTTTATAAAATTTCATAACAGAGTCGCCAGTTCTAGATTTCGGGAACTGAGTTTCCATTAGCCGAGTTTTATAACCATGAGCAATTTATAAAGCCATCTCCCGAGCAGAGTTTATTTCTCTGACAGCGGAAGCTCAATCTCTAACAGAGCTCTTCTCTCCAGCAATAGAAGTTCATCCCCAGCTGAGTTTATTTCTCCAAATCAGCAGATCTTCCAACAGAGTATCTCTCTTCCCCAGTAGAGTCACCAGTTCTGTGATATAGTGGCAGAACCGACTGTTTTTAGTGGTTTGTGTTTTGTGTTTTTTTGTTCGGAAAATGTTTCGGTAAGCAAGAGTCGCCACCAAATTTTATTTTATCCAATCATGGAAAAGGAAAAAGAACAGAAAAAAACTTTTTTCGAGATATTCTGAGTACGGGGGGGGGGGGGGGGGGGGGGGGGGGGTAGATTATAGAAAGGGAAGGTGTTAGAACCCTTTCTATCCATGGTTTTCCATGGGCTCTTAGGTACTTTGCTCATTTTTCAAATTGCTTATGTGTGCTTGTTTTGAAAAATTTTTACTTCGTAATAACCCTTGTGTTAGTCCTCAAGGGTGTGACGAAGTTTGTTTTGAAAATTTGTTTTGAAAGGTGTTTGTGTGAAAAGTTTTGTTGAGCAAGTACTTAAGATTCTACCTACTCGAAAAAAGACTGTTCGTTCTCGTTTCCTTTAGACAGCGCTATCCTACTATTTAAGGGGATTAATTACATAACCAAAGAATCAGGGATTAAAGCAGTAAATAAAACCCTATTTTAACTATTACAAACCATTGGCACTTACAAAAATAATGGAAAAGAAATAATTAAATATGCGGCCAGTTAAATACGAGGGATGTTGAAAAATAACCTAAACCCTAATTGGAAGAAAAAATATTTTTGTACATTTCTCATTGGAGAAAACAATGAAATTGCAATTTAAATAAAACCCTAATTTCTAATTTATTTTTAATTATGAAAAAGTATTTAAGTTAACCTAATTAATTAAAATAAATATTTTAATGAAAAATGATTTTGGTGTATTTTTAAAGAAAATTAATTAAATTATGTACAATTTAAATCCTAAGTCTAATTATTTTTAATTATAAAAGGAGATTAAATTGCCCTAAGTCAATTAAACTAAATTAATTAAGATATAAAATGTTTTTATTAAAAAAAGATTTTTGTAGTTTGTTGTGTTTTTTTATTAAAAAGAAGAAAATGATTTTTGGGTTAATTAATTAAAACAAATAAAAGAAATTAATTAAAGAAATTAAAAAGAAAATAGAAAAGAAAATGCAAACTGGGCCTGTATGCTAGCAATGGGGGTGCCAATCTGAAATTTTCAAGCCCAAAAACACTCCAAGCTCAATCAGCGCCTGATCTCTTGTAGCGTTGACTTGAGGGCGTATCATAGTCCCTCACTGTCTGTGCGTTGGATTGAATGAATGATGAATCCATTGGCTGAGATTGATGGAGTATGGTGGACACCAGGATGAGAGATGCGCTGGATCTGTTGAAAGAAAATAAAACAAAGGAAATGCTAAGACCTGGGATCGAACCCAGGTCTTTATGCTGAATACCAATGCCTCATTGCCAGCTGCTTTGTGTGTGTTAATTGTTAGTATAATGAAAGCAGAATATAATATAAAGAAAACAAGCCACTGACTCCCACGTGAGCGAAACTTCAAATGGGCGAATGATTGGCTGACACATAACCTTCTTCTACCTTTCCCTATCGCCTTAGGTTTTTGTACCTTTACCTACAGACAACTTCCATGGCTAAAAACCTGTGTAATTCAAAAATTCACAAAATGAAATATAAATGGAATTGAAGACCATGGTTCAACCGGTCATGATGTCCCGATCATCCCAGTATCTAGCTTGTGGTCTAATTTTGCCTGTAGCCAAAAACCCCAAAACGCATATGGAAACCCTAACAATGGCAAGTGCAGATATAGGCTTCAAAAATGCAATTAAATTATTCAGTTAGCTTGCAAACACGATGAGGATCACAAATATATAACTTAAACATGATAATGATGCAAGAAATTCAATAATCGATTTGGAAAACATAAGCAAACTGTGAGAGTAATTGCGTGCGTTTCTGGATGTTTCAAGCCTTGCAACTGCTTGCTACAGGTTTAGTGAGTGCCTAGGGAGATGACTTGATCGTTAGAAATGCTTGAAACGGCCTATGGAGCAAGATTGGATATGCACTTTTCTTTGAAAATTTCAAGTTTTGTTCTTCTTATTCACGCCTGTAAAACCTTTTTTTTGCTTTGTATACGTCCAATATATATCTAAGAATGAATTAGGGTTACAAACTTGGATTGAATCTTTGCAATTATGAGATATTTGATTTGATTTTCATGCTACATATAAACTTGCTATTTTGAGCCAAATCATCCCTTTCTTGTACCAATTATGCTTGATTCATTTTGGCCTTGATAATTCAGCATATTTTTATTGCCAACCTATCCAAAAACCAAATCAAATCATATCTTTGCTATTATTCATCAATTATTTGATTTAATTCAATTTTGAATTAATAAAAAATCAAAATAAATTGAAAAATGAAGAAAATAATGTGTGGATGAATATTTGAGTCATGGACCACATTATAAGTGAGGTTCTAGCATAAAAAGTTAGGCCCATTTAGCAAAAAATACATTTTTGAGCACATTTGACTTTTGGCAATTTTGCAAAAAAGGTCAACTTTGACAAGGCATATCTCTTCCAATTTAAACCCTACATAGGTGTTCTTGGACTTTTTAGAAAGATTAGGATGTCCCCTAAGCAACCATTTTGGTCTCCTCTCAATTGAGTCTTCCATGTTCATGTAAGGAGCTTTGACCCAAAAGGTGTTTTTGTTGACTTTTCAAAAGGACCCATAATGTAGAAATTCATATATTTTTATGGGTGCATATTTTGAACTTGTGGGCTGAAGATGAATTGTAGGGAATTGCATCCTCTTCAAAATGAGACTTGGATGGAAAATTTCTGATGAATCATGTGGAAGTTATGCTTGGTCAAAGTTTGGTTGACTTTTATTGAGAAACCCTAATTTAGCAACTTTTGGGTTTTGATGAATTTGGAGCATTCCTTGGGGAATCATGATCAAACCTTGATCAAATGATGAAGGTCACTTCAAAATGTTAATTTTGACCAAAAATCTTGGAGTTTGACTGTATGTGGGTCATAATTGACTTTTGACCTAATATAATCGATTCTCAAGCATTTGAGCAGCTGACTGAGCAAACTTCTTGTGCAAGGCATGACACTTGACATGTAAGGTCCTGAGAACATATTAAGACCATGGAGAGATTATGAGGCCTTTGTGGTTCACCGATCTTAATGAAAATGGAAACCCTAATTTGAGGTATACTGCCTTAGGAGAGAGTTTGTCTGGTCCACTCTTAGGCAACCTTGAGCAAATTGAGGATCTCTAGGAGTATGTATTGACTAAAATGAGATAGAAAATTTTGGGGTACAACAACTTCCCCTGTTCAATCTTCTTAAACTTGAGGATGTAGATTAGCTAGCCTGCTTTTCGTGATCTGAAGGTGGAAGATGATTGAACACTAGAGTGTCCAAAAATTTGCACTCGCATGAAGTGGAACTTGATTTATGATGTCGGGAATGGGCATATAGATGCCATTCGGAAGTTGATGATATGAGATTGTTGGAGATGGGCATAAAGATGCCATCGTGGATGTGACGGAGAATCGTCAGAGATGAGCTTAAAGATACCATCTAGAGAATGTTGATTTCCTGAGACATTCTTTCGATGAGAGTTCTTGTTACTATTGTTGATGAGGAATCTGCTGAGGAACATTGGTATCTGTCTTGGGAGAAATAGAATTTTAGGAGCTTCAGTTGCCCGTTACTCTATTGGGGAAATAACTCTTGCTTGAGGAAGCAGAAGTGAACTGCATATCTGGTCAGGGTACAAACTGCACCGTGACTTACTGGGGAAATGCCAAACCAATCGTGTTTGATCAGGTCCAGGTCTTACAGTGTTGTGGACTACTGTCTGGAGGTAAGAGAGAAGAAACCTGGATGGCAAGGTTATGAGAAGGAACCTGGATAGTAGGGTTACTTCGAAATGAAAGCCTGGATAGTAGGGTTGTGAGAAGGAACCTGGATAGCAAGGTTATGAGAAGGAACCCGGATAGTAGGGTTACTTCGAAATGAAATCCTGAATAGTAGGGCTGTGAGAAGGAACCTGGATAGTAGGGTTACTTTGAAATGAAAGTCTTGATAGTAGGGTTGTGAGAAGGAACCTGGATAGTAGGGTTACTTCGATATGAAAGCCTTGATAGTAGGGCTGTGAGAAGGAACCTGGATAGTAAGGTTACTTTGATATGAAAGCCTGGATAGTGGGGCTGTGAGAAGGAACCTAGATAGTAGGTTTACTTCGATATGAAAGCCTGGATAGTAGGGTTGTGAGAAGGAACATGTATAGTAGGGTTACTTTGATATGAAAGCCTGGATAGTAGGGCTGTGAGAAGGAACCTGGGTAGTAGGGTTACTTTGATATGCAAGCCTGGATAATTGGGCCGTGAGAAGGAACCTGGGTAGTAGGGTTACTTCGATATGAAAGCCTGGATAGTAGGGTTGTAAGAAGGAACTTGGATAGTAGGGTTACTTTGATATGAAAGCCTGGATAGTAGGGCTGTGAGAAGGAACCTGGATAGTAGGGTTACTTCAAAGCGATAGTGTAGATTAGTTGACCCGTTTGATTTCTGGAACTGAGTTTCCATTAGTTGTCTATAGATGTGATCTATATAACTGCTGGATTTGTTGAAGCTAATCGTCTTTCCTGCAAAAGCACACACACTCAAAATAGAACTGTTTTTAACTCTGGATGTCCACACCCAATCCATAGTCACCATTTATGTGATACAGTGGCAAAACCGACTATTTTTATTGGTTTGTGTTTTGCGTTTTTTTTCTCAAAATGTCGCGGTAAGCAAGAGTCGCCACCGACTTTTATTTTATCCAATCATGGAAAAGGAAAAAGAACAAAAAAACCTTTTTTCTAGATATTCTGAGTACGGGGGTAGATTATAGAAAGGTAAGGTGTTAGCATCCTTTCTATCCATGGTTTTCCATGGGCTCTTAGGTACTTGCTCATTTTTTCGAATTTGCTTGTTTGTGCTTGTTTTGAAAAGTTTTGTTTACTTCGTGATAACCCTTGTATCATTCCTCAAGGATGTGACGAAGTTTTCTTTGAAAATTTGTTTTGAAAGGTGTTTGTGTGAAATGTTTTTATTGAGCAAGTACTTAAGATTTTACCTACTCGAAAAAATATTTTTTGTTCTCTTTTCCTTTAGAAAGCGCTATCCTACTATTAAGGGGTAGGTAGCACCGTCGTTGGAGTTGTAAGGGACATTCGAAAGGGACAAGTACAGTCACCAAATCAACAGTTAGAAAACCTTAGTAGTAACCCTAGAGTCTTAAGATCTTTCTGAGGCAACATTTCTGAGGCAACATTCCCGAGGCAACATTCGAATGGGACAATTTGATCTTTTTAGACTGGAGGGCAACCACTAAAATCTCCTATGCTTAATGATTGTTTACCGAAGGCAATCGAAGTGAGGTAAACCCTAGGAGTGAATATGTGCAGATGAATTGTTTCAGTTATTTAATCTTTGCACATTAGGTGATCTACCGTTTAAATTTCCAGATATTATTGCCATACAATCCTATTAGCATACATCTAGACAGTTAAATATTTGCAGGAATTTGAAAGTGCGGGAAAATAAACCTAGCTATTACAAGGCTTCGGGAATGGGGATTAATTACATAACCAAAGAACCGGGGATTAAAGCAGTAAATAAAACCCTAGTTTAACTATTACAAACCATTAGCAGTTACAAAAAATAATGGAAAAGAAATAATTAAATGCGGGGCGAGTTAAATACGAGGGATGTTGAAAAATAACCTAAACCCTAATTGAAAGAAAAAAGATTTTTGTATATTTTTTATTGGAGAAAACAATGAAATTGCAATTTAAATAAAACCCTAATTTCTAATTTCTTTTTAATTATGAAAAAGTATTTAAGTTAACCTAATTAATTAAAATAAATATTTTAATGAAAAAATGATTTTGGTGTATTTTTAAAGAAAATTAATTAAATTATATACAATTCAAATCCTAAGTCTAATTATTTTTAATTATAAAAGGAGATTAAATTTCCCTAAGTCAATTAAACTAAATTAATTAGGAAATAAAATGTTTTTATTAAAAAAAGATTTTTGTAGTTTGTTGTGATTTTTTGATTAAAAAGAAGAAAATGATTTTTGGGTTAATTAATTATAACAAATAAAATTAATTAATTAAAGAAATTAAAAAGAAAATAGAAAAGAAAATACAAACTGGGCCTGTATGCTAGCAAATGGGGGGTGCCAATCTGAAATTTTCAAGCCCAAAAACACTCCAAGCCCAGTCAGTGCATGATCTCTTGTAGTGTTGACTTGAGGGCGTATCACAGTCCCTCACTGCATGTGCGTTGGATTGAATGGATGATGAATCCATTGGCTGAGATTGATGGAGTATGGTGGACACCAGGATGAGAGATGCGCTGGATTTGTTGAAAGAAAATAAAACAAAGGAAACGATGGGACCTAGGATCGAACCTAGGTCCTTATGCTGAATACCAATTCCTCATTGCCAACTGTGTTATGTGTGTTAATTGTTAGTATAATGAAAGCAGAATATAATATAAAGAAAACAATCCACTGACTCTCACGCGCGTGAAACTTTAAATGAGCAAATGGCTGGATGACACATAACCTTCTTCTACCTTTCCACGTCGCCTTAGGTTTTTGTACCTTTACCTACAGACAACTTTCATGGCTAAAAACCTGTGTAATTCAAAAATTCACAAAACGCAATATAAATGGAATTGAAGACCATGGTTCAACCGGTCATGATGTCCCGGTTATCCCATTATCCAGCTTGTGGTCTAATTTTGCCTGTAGCCAAAAACCCCAAAACGCATATGGAAACCCTAACAATGGCAAGTGCAAATATAGGCTTCAAAAATGCAATTAAATTATTCAGTTAGCTTGCAAACACGATGAGGATCACAAATATATAACTTAAACATGTTAATGATGCAAGAAATTCAATAATCGATTTGGAAAACATAAGCAAACCGTGAGAGTAATTGCGTGCGTTTTTGGATGTTTCAAGCCTTGCAACTGCTTGCTACAGGTTCAATGAGTGCCTAGGGAGATGACTTGATTGTTAGAAACGCTTGAAATGGCCTATGGAGCAAGATTGGATCTGCACTTTTCTTTGAAAATTTCAAGTTTTGTTCTTCTTGTACACGCCTGCAAAACCTTGTTTTTTGCTTTGTATACGTCCAATATATATCTAGGAATGAATTAGGGTTACAAACTTGGATTGAATCTTTGCAATTATGAGATATTTGATTTTATTTTCATGCTACATATAAACTTTCTATTTTGAGCCAAATCATCCCTTTCTTGTACCAATTATGCTTGATTCATTTTGGCCTTGATAATTCAGCATATTTTTATTGCCAACCTGTCCAAAAACCAAATCAAATCATATCTTTGCTATTATTCATCAATTATTTGATTTAATTCAATTTTTAATTAGGGTTCTACCAATTCTATGGTGATTTAGAAGAAGTTCCTAAGCTAGAAGTCATTGTCGTAGCTTTGCATCTGAAACGGGCCGACATGGTATCCAATTTGGAAACAAGAAGCGGAGTCAAAGGTTTTCTAGCTAAGTTTCTGATAGACAAGGCCCAACTGTTTTGGGATGATATGGATTTTAAGGCTTTTGAGGAGGTATTGGCTCTTATAATTTATGAGTTAGTCTTATTCCATAATCTGGACTCATTCATAGATGTGAATGCTATCAAGGTTTTTCTCTCCCGCAATCATGTGCCAATATTGCTCGAAGATATTTTGCACACTCTCCATACTCGTACCATGAAGAGAAGAGGGATTCTTATATGCTGCATGCCATTGCTGTCGAGGTGGTTTATTTCTCACCTCCCTAAGTCCATACTGAAGAATGAAGAAGGTTTGGGTTGGTCGCAAAGGATAATGTCACTCGCTCACACGGATATTCTTTGGTGTTCTCGAGCTATGGAAAACAATGCTATTATTAACCGCTGCAGGGAGTAACCTAATGTCCCATTACTTGGTATTAGAGGGGGTATAACCTACAATCCTTGTTTAGCTCTGCGACAATTTGGTTATGCTCTAAGGGATGGTCTCCATGAGTTACTTATCGAGGGCATTGTATTCAACTATGAGGATGATGTTCACGATTATCGCCGGAGGTTCATACGAGCCTGGGGCATGGTAAATAGGTCTGGAACAAAGGCTTTAGGGCCAAAAACTTCCATTCCTATGGAACCTTACCTCCAATAGATACGACCTCGTGCCCAGAAGCTTATGATGCCCTATGTGGCCGTTTTACCAGTGATTGTGGAACCCACTACTGAAGAAGGTATTCCTTACATGGTTCTCTATCCTTACAGGCCCACTGATCTTAGGGAATTACAGAGGTCTTGGATTCAGTTGATGAAGGAGCAGGATACTTAAAAGGATCAATTCCATGCTCAGGAGAGGAAGGTTCTAGAGCTCACAAAGCAACTCCATGAGGAAAAAGCACTGAATGATTATCTCGGCACAAAGAGGAAGCATCCATGGGAATTTTGATTTTTTTCTAGTTTTAGATTTGTTTTTTGTAACGCCTAAAAGGCATTTGAACGTCAAATTCAGCTAATAAAGTTTCTGCTTATTTTGGTTTGCAAATTTAAATTTCCCAAAGTCTTTGAAATCATTGCATGCGCATCCCATTATCATACACATCATTACAGGTACCATTACAGCTTTCTCATCTTCTTCGTTGTTTATTTCAGCACGAAATGTCTTATGAGCAAACCATCAAGGACCTTCAGGCACAGAACGCCCAGTTCCAACAAATGTTTATAAGTATGGCAAAAGGGCAAGAAGATCTGAAATCTCTCATCATGAAAGAAAAGAATAAAAAGAAGAAGGTTGTCGGTATTCTGAATATGGGAAGAAGGTTTGGAGAGAGGTTGACACGACAAGTCGATCTGACCTCTTCATCTAAGGAAGGGGAGAATCAGGAAGAAGAGAAGGACCCCAGTCCTGCAGTTTCTGACAATGATACCGATTACAATGATGAGCAATATCCTTCTACTGAGGATAGATACAAACAGTTGGAAGATCGTCTGAGTTCCATGGAAGTCCAGAGGATACCTGGACTGGATTTCGAAGAATTGGGATTGGTGTTGGGAGTAGTCATCCCGCAGAAGTTCAAAGCTCCATTTTTTGCTAAGTATGATGGGGTGTCCTACCCAAAACTCCATCTCCGCTCTTATGTCAGAAAGATCCAGTCCCACACCGCTGATAGAAATCTGTGGGTTCATTTCTTTCAAGATAGTCTGTCAGGGACTCAGCTTGAATGGTTCTACCAGCTGGAAGGAACAAACATCCAAAATTGGGAGGATCTGGCTGCTTCTTTCTACAAGCGGTATCAATACAACACCGACCTTGCTCCTACTCGTACTCAACTTCAGAGTATGTCCATGGGTGCAAGTGAAGCCTTTAAGGACTATGCACAGAAATGGAGAGACTTGGGTTGAAGAGTTTAACCCCCATTGTCTGATAGGGAGTTGGTTGATATGTTTCTGGGGACACTATCTGGTCCATTTTTCAATCATTTGATCGACAGCTCATCAGCTGGTTTCACAGAGCTGATTCTAACTGGAGAAAGAGTAGAAGCTGGGATTCAAAGCGGAAAAATACAGAAAGATGCCTATTCAAGTTCAGTAAAGAAGCCTTTCGCTGGTAAGAAGGAAGCCAGTGCCATCTATAGCCTGAGGGGCCAAAACAAGGCTGAACATTTTCAGACAGTAAGTGCTGTAATGATACCTAGGCCTGCAGTTGCTCCACAATGCAACAATCAACAAAGAGTGGAAAGACCACAGCGGAAATTTACCCGCATCAACATGACATTGGCTGAAGTGCTACCACATCTACTGACATCTAACTTGGCAACCTTGAAAGAGGCTCCCAAGAATCCAAATACTACATCTCCTCGATATAATCTGAATGCCCGGTGTGCCTATCATTCTGAGATTCCTGGCCAAGATACAAATGACTTCTGGGCTCTGAGGAATAAAGTACAAGATTTGATCGAATCCAAGGAAATAGATTTTGATGCTCCGGAGAAGCCAAATGTCATAACGGCTCCCATGCCCAAGCACGGTCATGGAGTTAATGTTGTTGATACTAATTTGTTTGTTACCTCTGTTGATGAAGTTTCTACTCCTCTCATGACTGTCAAGAAGAATTTGTTATCGGCCGATTTATTTCCGGGTTATGGTGAAGGTTGCCACATGTGTTCATCTCTGCCTTCTGGTTGTTATTTGTTGAAGTCAGGTATTCAGCGCCTGATGGATAGCAAAGAGTTTTGTTCGAAAAAACCATGATTCTTGTTGTTCCAATTGAAGATTTTGCCATTATAACCATTTCCGCCAATCCTCCCAAGGTTTCCTCGAGAAGACCTTTTAGGATTACATCTTCTCCAAGAATTGCTTCGTTGATAATCACTGTTCCCGGTCCTGTCCCTTACGTCTCGAACAAAGCTGTCCTATGGCATTATGGTGCCGATGTGTACTATCATGGCATCAAACAAGATCTGAAAGATGAAGAGGCTGATCCTGATATTGATAACATTTTCGGAACCAACAAAATCACCCGAAGTGGAAGGGTATTCTCTCTCGAGATTTCCCCTAAGACTGTCAACAAGCCAATCGTCATTCCATATGCTGTTCCTGCTAGTACATCCACTACAGTTCATGTTCTTACTCCAGTTATTACCCCTGTCGGAGAATCGTCTGATACCCGCGGCTAAGAAATTATAGGTGAGCCTGCCCGGACGGAGGCGCCTAAGAAAATTGTTGTGGAAGCCTCTAAGCAAGAAATAGAGGAAATACTAAAAATCATTAAGAAGAGTGACTACAATGTGGTCAGGCAGTTGGGGAAGACCCCATCAAAGATATCCATGTTATCCATGTTGTTATGCTCTGAGGCCCATGCGAAGGCTTTGATTGCATTCCTCAAAACTGCGCATGTGCCGTAAGAGACTTCAGCTGATCGGTTTAAAGACTGTGTGGCCAGCCTGACTGCTGATAATGGGTTGGATTTTTCAGATGTGGATTTGACACCAAAGGGAAGGAAGCATAATGATGCTCTGCATGTCTCGATTGAATGCAGGGGCACCACTATGGCTCATGTGCTGGTAGATATTAGGTCTGTGCTGAATGTCTTGCCTAAGAAGGCATTAGATCGGTTGCATTGCAAGGGTATGACTCTAAAGCCCAGTAACATTATGGTGAGGGCTTTTGACGGATCAAAGAGAATGGTACACGGGGAGGTGGACATCCCTGTCAAAGTGGGTTCTCAAACTTTTGGTTCCACATTCTATGTGATGGATATCAGGCCGTCATATTCTTGTTTTCTAGGTCGTCCTTGGAGTCATGAGGCTGGGGCAGTTACTTCCACACTCCACCAGATGCTGAAGTATCCGATGAAAGGAAAGATTGTCACAGTGAGGGGTGAAGAAGAATATATGGTGAGTCACCTCAATTCCTTCTGCTACGTAGAGATGGATGGGGAATTCATAGAAACTCCTTGTCAGAACTTCGAAGAGGTCCCTCAGATCTTAGCATCAACTGAAACTACTACCAACAAACCTCCTTTGAAGATGGCTTCTCTCAAGCACGCCAGGGCCGTGGTTGAAGAAGGTGGGTGTGCCAATTGGGGTCAGCTCCCTGATTTCACTCATAAAACTGACAAATTTGGTTTGGGCTTTACTACAGGGGCTCAAAGGGATGTTAATGCCATTGAAGACAGTGAGGAAGACTCAGACATTGACAGCTGGATCTACCCAACTACCAACGGTGGACAGAGTAACTGGACGGCTAGGGACTTTATACCAGTTTCTTTTATTCCGCAGTAATTGTCTTACTTGTTTTAATATTTGTAATAAACAATTTGGAACTTTATGGCCCGGTGCCTTGCCCAAGGCACCTTGGCTTTGCTTGTGAGGGCTATTATTTGTCATTTCATATATCATTAATAAAGCATTGGACGTTTCTTGCATACAAATTTTGCGCTCTCTGTTTTTCACTTTATCAAAACAGATATTCTCTTACACACATTCACGTATCATAACGCAGATCCATATCAACTTTGGATCCCATTGATAACAGCTCTGCTATTTCCAGTTATGACTTCAAAAATCCGATCAACCAAGCCGAGGATGAAGGTGAGGATGATTGTGAGTTGCCGGAGAACTTTCTAGACTATTGAACCAGGAAGAAAGGGCCATACAGCCTTATGAAGAGCCGGTTGAGATGGTGAACTTGGGTATTGAGGAAGACAGAAGAGAGGTTAAAATAGGTGCAAATTTGGAGCTTAGCGTCAAACAAAGGTTGATACAGATGTTGCACGACTATGTTGAGATCTTCGCCTGGTCCTATTAAGACATGCCTGGTTTGGACACCGATATTGTGGTACATCGCCTGCCGACTAAAGAAGGCTCTCCTCCGGTTAAACAGAAGGTCCGCCGTATGCGCCCTGAAATGTCAGAGAAAATCAAGGCAGAGGTTGTGAAGCAGTTCGACACAGGATTCTTAGCTGTCACTTCCTATCCACAGTGGGTTGCCAACATCGTTCTGGTACCTAATAAGGACGGTAAGGTACAGATGTGTGTTGATTACAGAGATCTGAACAGGGCAAGCCCCAAGGATGATTTCCGTCTTCCTCACATTGATGTTCTGGTCGATAACACCGCACAGCATAAAATATTCTCCTTCATGGATGGTTTCTCTGGCTACAACCAGATCAAAATGGCTCCTGAAGACATGGAGAAGATGACCTTCGTCATATAGTGGGGAACTTTCTGTTACAAAGTGATTCCTTTTGGATTGAAGAATGTTGGGGCAACTTATCAACGCGCCATGGTCGCTTTGTTCCACGATACGATCCACCATGAGATTAAAGTTTATGTTGATGATATGATAGCCAGGTCTCAGACTGAGAAAGAACACCTTGATCATCTCCAGAAATTTTTTGAAAGGTTGAAATACAAGTTGAGGTTGAATCCGAACAAGTGCACCTTTGGGGTAAGATCTGGTAAGCTTCTGGGTTTCATTGTCAGTGACAAGGGTATTCAGGTAGACCCTGCGAAGGTAAAAGCTATACAAGAAATGCCAGTTCCCAGCACAGAGAAGGAAGTTAGAGGTTTCTTGGGACGCCTGAATTACATCGTCAGGTTCATTTCACATCTGAATGCTAATTGTGAGCCAATCTTCAAGATTCTGAAGAAAGATCAAGTGGTAAAATGGAATGACGAATCCCAGACCGCCTTCGAAAGAATCAAAGAATACCTTCATGAACCGCCAATTCTGATGCCTCCAGTTGAAGGAAGACCTTTGATATTATACTTGATTGTGCTAGACAATTCAATGAGGTGTGTTTTGGGGCAGCATGACGAGTCTGGTCAAAAAGAGCATGCAATATACTACCTTAGCAAAAATTTTACCGACTTTGAGACACGATACTCATTGCTCGAGAAAACTTGCTGCGCTTTGGCATGGGCTACTCGCCGACTGAGACAGTATAAGCTGACTCACACTACCTTGTTGATATCAAAGATGGATCCAATCAAGTATATTTTCGAGAAGCCTGCTCTCTCCGAAAGAATAGCAAGATGGCAGATGATCTGACCAAATATGAGATTCAATATACAACCCAGAAAGCAATTAAGGGAAGTGTATTAGCTGATCACCTTGCTCACCAAGTTGTGGAAGACTACCAGTCCATGAATTTTGAGTTCCCGGATGCGAATATTATGTTAGTGACTGACTACGAAGAACCTGGACCGGATGAAGGACCTGAGGAGGTGTGATACGGTGGGAAAGAACTGACTGTTTTTAGAATGCTGGTTTGCATTTTGCGTTTGTTTTCACAAAATGTGGCGGTAAGCAAGAGTCGCCACCGTCTTTTATTTTATCCAACAAGGAAAGGAAAAAAGCACAGAAAAATTCCTTTTTCGAGATGTTTCTCGGGTTCGGGGGGTAGATTATAGAAAGGGAAGGTGTTAGCACCCTTTCTATCCATGGTTATCCATGGGCTCTTAGGTACTTGCTCAAAGTGTTTTCAAAAATTTCTTTTCTTTGTGTTTGTGGGTATGAAAGAAGTTTTTGTTTGAAAAGTGTAAGTGCGAAAAGTTTTGTTTTGTTTTAGAAAGAGCAAGTACTTAAGAACCATCTACCTACTCGAAAAAGGAATCAATATGTGCTAATGTCCTTTAGGAAATGCTAGCCCACTATTGATGAGTAGGTAGCATCGTCGTTGGAGTTTTAAGGGTCAATTCGATTAAGGGACATGTGGTCACTAAAGCAATGTTAGGACGCCTTAGCGGTAACCCTAATGTCTTAGATCATTTTTCCGAGGCAACTGTTTCGAGACAACTATTATCTTTGGACAAGAGAGCGACCTCTAAAACTTCATATACTCAATGACCACGTTCGTAGGCAACCAAGTGAGGTGTACCCTAAGAGTGCGCATGTACGAGTGTGTTTCGGTTAATTTTATCTTTGTACATGCCAATGTTGAGCTATGTTGATTTTAGGTTCAAACATTTGATCTTCTCATGCATCCCCTATTTATCAAAGATCTAACAGTTTATAGATTGCGGAAATTAAATTGCGGAAATTAAATCTAATTATTACAAGGCGTCGGGTATTTACATCGCCAAAAACAACCCTTGAAATTAAAATGCGGAAAATAAAATAAAGCGATAAAATAAAGTCCTATTTAAGCTATTACATTCCGGGAAACAGATACATCAATATGGCAAAATAGATCGCGTGCGGAAAATTAAATCGAATGCGAGTTTTTTAGGGTTTTGACCCTTTTTGAAAGAAAGCATTTTTTTGGTTATTTTTGGATTTAAAAGAAATTAAATTAAGTTAACAATTAAATTAATAAACTAATTAATTAATTAAAATATTTTTTGGATTTTTGAGCATTTGAAGAAATAAAAATAAATTAATCAAAATTACTAAAAAAAACCTAATTATCTAAATTAATTATAATTATTTGCAAAAGATATTAATATTATACCTAATTAAACTAAATTAATTAAGTTAGTATTTATTTACAAAAATAAAATGCTGAATTTAATTTTAATAAATAAAATATATTTTTGGTTTTTTTGATTTTATTAAGAAAAAGTTTAATTGGTTAGTTTAAATAATAAAAATAATTAATCAAGCAATTAAATAAAATAAATAAAAGAAATAGAAAGAAAAAGAAATAACCAAGGGGGTTTGGGCCCAGATCAGGGGGTGAGACTAGCAGTTTCAAGGCCCATTTATGCAAGCCTGCTTTGACTTCTCCTGATTCCACGTATGCACGTTGACCTGGTCTTATGATGGACCTCCAATATGGTCCACCAGATCTGGCCTGGGGCCATCTGGTGCTTTGAGATGTGAGGGCATATGATAGGCTTCCACCATGAGTTTGCACCTGATTACACAATAATATAAAGAAAAATGTAAAGCGCTGGAGGCAAGGATCGAACCCCTGACCTCCAGCCAACAATGCCTTAAGAAACGCTCCCCTTGACCACTGAACCATCACGCTTTAATTGTTAGTATATTAGATAGCAATAATAATATTGGAAATCAAATCATATGCCAGAATTAAATAATAAAAGCGCGCGTAGTTTGAAACATCCAATAGGAGGGGGACAGGTCATCGTCTTCCCCATTCACCCTGGTTTTTTTACCTGCGGATTTACATCCGCAGCTAAATCCGTAGCTTGGTCCTAAAATTAGTTTCAGGCCATGGAAATTAGTTCCAAGACCATGGTCGTACTCGTCTCTCCCTCCTGAACACGCATATGTCCATTAATGGCGCTGATTTTACCTGTAGAGAAAACGCCCAAAAAAAAAACATCCAAGAACCCTAGGTCCGACTAGGGGGTTACAGGCCATGAAAATGCAATTCAATAATGCAAAAAGCTTCTAAATAGAACGAGAAGCATGAGTATGTAAAGATTTTGCAAGAAAAATGCAAGAATGGGAGGATACGATTTCAAGTGCAGAGCGACTTTCAGAGGGACTTACAGCGCGATTGAGGAGAGGAGAGAGCTTGATTTTGATTCCTTCTTACTCAATGGATGTCCAACAATTGAATAACGTTGAGTTTTGGCCTTGAAAACACCTTTAGGCTCGATTTCAGTTTCAAGTTTTTCCACCTTTTTTTCAAGTTTGGTTTTGATGTTTATGCAGCCTCTAACTCCAATTCTCGTGCCTTTAACTTGTATAAGTAATATGGGATGAATTAGGTTAACTTTCTTGGGCTGAACCCTTATGCATTGATGTTTGAAGATGTGATTTGATTCACCATTAAAAAGCTTCCAAATTGGTCAAAAATCCAATATTTTGTTCATGATATGGCTTGATTCGGATTTGATTATGTCCATGATGATAATTAAGACCTATATCAATCAAAAAGATCATAAGTCATCAATATTTGGATTTTATTTGATTTAAATTAATTTAAAATTAATTAATTCAATAAAAAATCAAATAAAATAGAAAAATTAATAAATGGACACAAGGCTGAAGCTAGGACACGTGTGTAGCATGACAAGACCAAATCAAGTGGAAAGGAATGGGCCCATTTGACAAAATTTGAAGTTTTGGGGATAGTTGACTTTTGGCAATTTTGCAAAAATGCCCAACTTCAACAATGCATAACTTCTTCAATTCTTTACTTTTGGAAGTGCTATTGGACTTTTTAGAAACCTTGAGATGTCCTATAACCAACCCTTTTGGTCTCATATCATTTTTATATTCCATTCTCAAGTTATAATCTTTTGCAAAAAGGTGTTTTTGTTGACTTTCAAAAATGACCTATAATGTCCAAATTTGTAACTTTTTGTGAGTGCATTTCTTGATCTTGGGGTATGAAGATGAATTGTAGGAAATTTCATCCTCTTAAAAATGATCTTTGGATGGGTCATTTCTCATAAATTATGAGAAAGTTATTCTTGGTCAAAGTTGAGTTGACTTTTCCTACAAAACCCTAATTTAGCAACTTTTGAGTCTTGATGAATTTTGAGAAATCCTTGATGAATCATGATCAACTCTTGATCAAATGATGAAATATACTTCAAAATGAGAATGTTGACAAAAAAATCTTGAGGTTTGACTATTTGTAGGTCACAGTTGACTTTTGCCCTAGCACAGTTGATTTTTGGACCTCTTGAGCAATTGACTGACAAAACTTCCTCTGCAAGGCTTGAAATTTGACATGGATGAACTTGAGAACATATTAGGACATAGGGGAGAACTTGAGGCCATTTTGATGCAAGGACCTTGATGCAACACAAAACCCTAATTTGAACTTGACTGCCCTGGGAGATAGCTTGATTGTCCCACTTTTGAGCAATCTTGAGCAACTTGGAGATTATTCTTGCAATGTTTTGAGAAATATGGGAGGTCAAATTTTGGGGTACAATAGATGCCCCTGTTCAATTTTCTTAAACCTGAGGATATAGATTGGCTTTCGGGCATTTCGTGATCCGAAGGTGGAAGATGATTGAACACTAGAGTGCCCAGAAATTTGCACTCGCATGAAGTGGTATCGGCAATGTGATGTCGGGAATGGGCTTACAGATGCCATTTGGAGGTTGTTGATAGGTGATCTGAACTTCGACTAGAATACGAATCAGGGAGATCTCATCGGCGATCTGATTGAACCAGAGGAGATCTTGGATTAACTTTGACTGGATTGGCATCAGAAAAATCTTTAGGAATCGATTTAACTGGACCAGACAAGGTCTTGGAATAACTTCAAATGGATTGGTATCAGAAAAATCTTTAGGAATCGATTTAACTGGACCAGAGAAGGCCTTTGACTGGATCGACATCATAAAAATCTTTAGGAATCGATTTAACTGGACCAGACAAGGTCTTGGAATAACTTCAACTGGATCGGCATCAGGAAAATCTTTAGGAATCGATTTAACTGGACCAGAGAAGGCCTTTGACTGGATCGGCATCAAAAAAATCTTTAGGAATTGATTTAACTGGACCAGAAAAGGTCTTGGAATAACTTCAACTGGATCGGCATCAGAAAAAATCTTTAGGAATCGATTTAACTGGACCAGAGAAGGCCTTTGACTGGATCGGCATCAGAAAAATCTTTAGGAATCGATTTAACTAGACCGGACAAGGTCTTGGAATAACTTCAACTGGATCAGCATCAGAAAAATCTTTAGGAATCGATTTAACTGGACCAGAGAAGGCCTTTGACTGGATCGGCATCAGAAAAATCTTTAGGAATCGATTTAACTGGACCAGACAAGGTCTTGGAATAACTTCAACTGGATCGGCATCAGAAAAATCTTTAGGAATCGATTTAACTGGACCAGAGAAGGCCTTTGACTGGATCGGCATCAGAAAAATCTTTAGGAATCGATTTAACTGGACCAGACAAGGTCTTGGAATAACTTCAAATGGATCGGTATCAGAAAAATCTTTAGGAATCGATTTAACTGGACCAAAGAAGGCCTTTGACTAGATCGGCATCAGAAAAATCTTTAGGAATCGATTTAACTGGACCAGACAAGGTCTTGGAATAACTTCAACTGGATCGGTATCAGGAAAATCTTTAGGAATCGATTTAACTGGACCAGAGAAGGCCTTTGACTGGATCGGCATCAGAAAAATCTTTAGGAATCGATTTAACTGGACCAGACAAGGTCTTGGAATAACTTCAACTGGATCGGCATCAGAAAAAATCTTTAGGAATCGATTTAACTGGACCAGAGAAGGCCTTTGACTGGATCGGCATCAGAAAAATCTTTAGGAATCGATTTAACTGGACCAGACAAGGTCTTGGAATAACTTCAACTTGATCGGCATTAGAAAAATCTTTAGGAATCGATTTAACTGGACCAGTGAAGGCCTTTGACTGGATCGGCATCAGAAAAATCTTTAGGAATCGATTTAACTGGACCAGACAAGGTCTTGGAATAACTTCAACTGGATCGGCATCAGAAAAATCTTTAGGAATCAATTTAACTGGACCAAAGAAGACCTTTGACTGGATCGGCATCAGAAAAATCTTTAGGAATCGATTTAACTGGACCAGACAAGGTCTTGGAATAACTTTAACTGGATCCGTATCAGAAAAATCTTTAGGAATCGATTTAAATGGAGCAGAGAAGGCCTTTGACTGGATCGGCATCAGAAAAATCTTTAGGAATCGATTTAACTGGACCAGACAAGGTCTTGGAATAACTTCAACTGGATCGGTATCAAAAAAATCTTTAGGAATCGATTTAACTGGACCAGAGAAGGTCTTCAACATAGTTGAGAATTTTAACTGCATCTTTCCTGAAAGGTAAAGGTCAGCCATATGCAATGCATGATATGGATCAAGCAATGATGTTCTCAACATAAATGAGATTGTATGGTATGACGCATATATGCATGTATCATGATGTATGGAAATGTAATGTTTTAGCTGGGGAAAATAAATCCCGGAGCTGCTGGAGAACAGAGTTGAATTCTTCGCTTCCGCTGAGGATGATGAACGAAAAGAATAAACCTGCGGGAGAGGATAACTCCGTTGGGGAATAAACTGATGAGGAGATTACTCTTTGGGGAAGAGATATTCTGCTGAGGATTCCACTGATAAACTCTGTTGGGGATGGATTACCGTTGCAAGTGATACTGAATCTGTTGAGGATCGAACTCCTGTTTGTAAAAGGAAAGAACTTCGTTGGGGACGATCTTTCAGTTGTAACTTGCTGGGGATAACCCTATTAGACTCTTGTGGGGATAATCCTTTGAACTCGACTGGGGAGATTTATTTTGTACTCCGCTGGGGATAGACTTCCAGAGTCTACTGGGGATGATGCTTCAACTCTGTTGGGGAACCTTTTTCAGGCCGTGCTGGGGGAAGTGTTGACTCCACTGGGGGGGATCTTGTATTCTGCCCAGGAACATTCTTATACTCTGCCAGGGAATATTAAGACTTCTGGGGGTATCAACCCTTTTTAGTGCTAATGGTATATCGCTGATTCGTTCATTGTTGCAAGGCTCAGCTAGGGGAGTTACCATTACTGTCTTACTTTGCGGGGAGTGAAGGTACCTTAACCATATTCTTCAGCCGAGTATACCTTTGTACCTGGTGAACAGAGCAACTGTACAGTTTGGACAATTCTTATTGCCCCTATTTCTGATATTACCCGTAATTCGTCTTTTGTCTCGCATGTAAATATTTACGAGCAACAATTAATGTTAAATGCATATATCAAAAATGAACATTGGACGTTCTTTGCAAAACAAAACAGATAAAGAAAAAACAGTTTGAAATTTCTTTGAAAATGAATTGTATTGATTTTGAAGTTTGGCCTGTAAATAGGCGTTTTTGTACAAGAGGCCGATGTCCTAGTAAGAGAACGCCGCCGAATATTAGAATTTACACAATTTGTGAAAAACTAAACAAAACAGCTATGTGAATAATCCCACTGGGTTCCCACTCTGCTATTGCCTTTATGTCTTCGAACATCTCATCACTTTGCTACTTGGTTGAAGATGAATCAGATTGATTAGTGTCGTCTGAGCTTGATAGTCGATACCGAAGTCTGGATGCAAGGTGATCCAATGAGACATAGTGTTACGCTTTGATCCCTAATTTTTGCCTGGACCGCTCTTTCGGGTTTTCAGTCCACCGGGATACCCTTTTTTGCCCAAGCCGCCTTTTCAAGTTTTCGACTTGCCGGGTGTACATATTTTGTTCAATTTCATCCCTTATTTTTGCCCGAACCCTTTTGGTTCACCGGGAAGCCCTTATTTTTGCCTAGGCCAGTCAACCTAGCGGGTCTTTGACTATGCGTAGTATCTTTTCACTATGTCTGCATTGACGGGGTGAGGAAGGTCGTCACCATCCATGGCGGTTAGAATCATAGATCCTCCTAAGAAAATATTCTTAACCACAAATGGCCCTTCGTAAGTAGGGGTCCATTTGCCCCTGGGATCACCTTGAGGTAGGATAATGCGCTTGATTACCAGATCCCCAACTTGATACTCTTGTCGTCTAACTTTCTTGTTAAATGCCTTGATCATCTGTTTTTGATACGTCTGACCATGGCAAATAGCAGTAAGTCTCTTTTCGTCGATTAAGTTCAGCTGATCAAGTCGGGTCTGAATCCAGTCATCTTCACTCAAGCTGGCATCCTTCATGATTCGAAGAGAGGGTATCTGAACTTCAATGTGAAAAACTGCCTCTATACCATATACCAAGGAATAGGGTGTTGCCCCTGTTGACGTCTGTGCTGAGGTACGGTACCCATGAAGAGCAAATGGTAACATCTCGTGCCAATATTTGTATGTCACTGTCATCTTCTTCACAATCTTCTTAATGTTCTTATTAGCCGCTTCTACAGCCCCATTCATCTTCGGCCGGTAGGGAGAAGATTTGTGATGTTGTATCTTGAATTGCTTGCAGAGCTCGGTGATCATCTTGTTGTTGAGATTGGTACCATTGTCCGTAATGATTCTTTCTGGTACACCGTATCGACAGATCAGATTGTGCCGAATGAACCGTGCTACGACGTTCTTGGTTACTGTAGCAAAGAAAGCTGCTTTAACCTACGTTGTAAAGTAATCAATAGCTACCAGGATGAAATTATGCTCGTTAGATGCTGTAGGTCTGATCTCGTCGATCATATCAATGCCCCATATTGCAAAAGGCCAAGGAGCTGTCAAGATGTTCAGAGGAACTGGAGGTATGTGCACCTTATCAGCATAGACTTGGCACTTGTGACATGTCCGAGAATGCTGATAACAGTCAGCTTCCACTGTGGACCAATAATATCCTGCCCAGAGGATTTTCTTTGCCATGGTGTGTCCACTAGAATGAGTCCCGAAAGTACCTTCATGTAACTCCACCATGATCCTTTCTGCTTCATTCTTATCCACACATCGTAGTAAGGTTGAATCATGGTTACGCTTGTAAAGGATGTCATTGTTGATGAAGAACTTTGCTGCGAACCTCCTCATGAACTTCTTGTCATTAACAGATGAACCCTCGGGGTACTCCTGAGCTTCAAGATACCTCTTCACCTCATGAAACCAGGGCTTTTCTGTTACCTCTTCAGTCTCAAGATCACAGTAATATGCCGGTTCGTCTAATCTTTCAATTATAACCCGGGGAGCCTCGTTGTCCCAATTGACTTTGAACATAGAAGACATCGTAGCTTGCGCGTCCGCCAACTGATTCTCCTCTATAGGGAAATGTTCAAAGGTTATCTCCTCGAAATGGGGAAGCAATGTCAACACATACTCCTTGTAAGGAATAAGATTTGGGTGTTTCGTATCCCACTCGACTTTGATCTGACTGATCAAGAGAGCGGAATCTCCAAAGACACTTAGAAACTTAATCCTTAGGTCAATTGCTGCTCGAAGACCCATGATGCATGCTTCATACTCCGTCATGTTGTTAGTGCAGTTGAAACATAGTCGGGCGGTAAACGGAGTATGAGAGCCTTTAGGAGATATGATCAAGGCGCCAATGCCATTGCCCAAAGCGTTTGAAGCCCCATCAAAATACATAGACCATTGGGATCCTTCCTCGGGTCTTTCATCCGGTCCAGGTGTCTCACAGTCAGTCACTAGCATGATATTCTCGTCCGGAAATTCAAAGTTCATAGACTGGTAATCATCCACTGCCTGATCTGCCAAATGGTCTTCCAACACACTCCCCTTAATTGCCTTTTGGGTCGTATATTGGATGTCATACTCAGTCAAGATCATCTGCCATCTCGCTATTCTTCCGGACAAGGCAGGCTTCTCGAAGATATACTTGATTGGGTCCATCTTAGAGATCAATAGAGTAGTATGAGTCAGCATATACTATCTCAGTCGGCGAGCAGCCCATGCCAAAGCGCAACAAGTTTTCTCGAGCAACGAGTATCGGGTCTCGCAGTCGGTAAACTTTTTTCTAAGGTAATAAATAGCATGCTCTTTTCGACCAGACTCGTCATGTTGACCCAACACACACCCTATTGAGTTGTCGAGCACTGTCAAGTATAAGATCAGAGGTCTCCCTTCAACTGGTGGCATTAGAATGGGTGGCTCTTGG
The DNA here is from genome assembly GCA_948472305.1 of Vicia faba. Lineage (NCBI taxonomy): Eukaryota > Viridiplantae > Streptophyta > Magnoliopsida > Fabales > Fabaceae > Vicia > Vicia faba. The sequence goes on along the minus strand of OX451739.1, from coordinate 437,752,424 downwards.
AGATACTCTTTAATCCTTTCGAAAGCGTCCTGGAATTCATCGTTCCAACATACCACTTGATCTTTCTTCAGCAGCTTGAAGATTGGCTCACAAGTAGCATTCAGGTGTGAGATGAATCGGGAAATGTAATTCAGTCGTCCCAGAAAGCCTCTGACTTCTTTCTCTGTTCTGGGAGCTAGCATCTCTTGTATAGCTTTCACTTTTGCAGGGTCCACTTGAATACCTTTGTCGCTCACAACGAAACCTAGTAGCTTACCAGATCTCACCCCGAAGGTGCACTTGTTCAGGTTTAACCTCAGCTTGTACAACTTCAACCTGTCAAACAGCTTCTGCAGATGGTCAAGGTGTTCCTCCTCGGTCTGGGATCTTGCAATCATATCATCAATGTATACTTCAATCTCATGATGTATCATGTCATAAAACAAAGCGACCATGGCACACTGATACGTTGCCCCAGCATTTTTCAACCCAAAGGGCATTACTTTGTAGCAAAAGGTACCCCACTGAGTAACAAAGGTTGTCTTCTCCATGTCTTCAGGAGCCATTTTAATATGATTATAACCGGAGAAACCGTCCATGAAGGAGAAGACTTTATGCTGAGCGGTGTTGTCAACCAGAACATCGATATGAGGCAGAGGGAAGTCATCCTTGGGGATCGCCCTGTTCAAATCCCTATAGTCAACACACATTCGAACCTTACCATCTTTCTTCGGCACAGGAACCATATTGGCCACCCACTGAGGGTAAGAAGTAACTGCTAGAAAACCGGCGTCGAACTGTTTCATGACCTCAACCTTCATTTTCTCAGACATCTCTGGGCGCATTCGGCGGACCTTCTGTTTTACGGGAGAACAGTCTTCCTTGGTAGACAGGCGATGAACCACAATATCAGTATCCAAACCAGGCATGTCTTCATAAGACCAGGCAAAGATCTCAACGTAGTCATGCAACATCTGAATCAACCGTTGTTTCACACTAAGCTCCAGATTTGCATCGATCTTAACTTCCTTCTTGTCTATCCCAGTACCCAGATTCACTGATTCCACCGGCTCTTCGTGCGGCTGAATAACCCTCTCTTCCTGAAGTAATAGTCTTGCAAGTTCACCAAGCACTTCGCAATCATCTTCACCTTCGTCTTCGGCTAAGTTGATCGGATTTTCGAAGTCATAACTGCCAGTAGCAAAGTCGTTACCAGTGAGATCCAAAGTGGATATGGACCTGTATAGGTGAGTGTGTGTAAAATAGCTGTTTTGCAATATATAATAAAGAAAAACAAGGAGCGCAAAATTTGAAATGCAAGAACATCCAATGCTTTTATTAATGATATATGAAAATGACACACATAAAGCCCTCACAAATGAAGCCACGGTGCCCCGGGTAAGACATCGGGCCGTAAAGTTTAAAAACATTGTCTGTTACATATTCAAAACAAAAAGTTTCATTACTGGGTAACAAAAGTAATAGGGATGAAGTCCTTTGTTGTCCAGTTGCATTGTCCACCTCCGGTCGTAGGATAGATCCATTTGTCGAACTCAGACTCTTCCACATCGTCTTCAATGGCATTCACTCCCGAGTTGTTGATGAACACAGGAGGTCTTCCGATTCGTGCATTCCGAACAGCCCTTTGAGCGTCTGCAGTGAAACCCATACCAAACTTGTTAGTCTTCTATGTAAAATCAGGGAGTCGGCCCCAATTTGCACACCCACCTTTCTCGACAACAGCCCGGGCATCCTTAAAGGAAGCCATCTTCATAGGAGAGTCTTCAACAACAGTCTCAGCTGATGCCAGCGTCTGGGGAACCTCTTCAAAATGTTGAAATGGGGTCTCAATGAACTCCCCATCCATCTCTACATATCGAAAAGAGTTGAGGTGGCTAACCATGTACTCTTCCTCTCCTTGTACTGTCACAATCTTCCCTTTAACCGGGTACTTAAGCTTCTGGTGGAGCGTTGAGGTTACGGCCCCAACTTTGTGGATCCATGGGCGACCCAACAAATAAGACTAAGATGGCCGAATGTCCATCACATAGAACGTAGAGTTGAAGACTTGAGAACCAACCTTGATCGGGATATCAACCTCTCCATGTACCATTCTTTTAGACCCATCAAAGGCCCTGACGACAATGTTGCTTGGTTTCAGCTCCAACCCTTCACAGTCCAACCGGTCCAGAGCTTTCTTCGGTAAAACATTCAATGAGGAACCAGTATCCACCAATACATGTGCAAGAGTAGTGCTGCATTCAATGGAGACATGTAGGGCATCGTTGTGATTCTTCCCCTTAGCAGTCAAGTCGGCGTCCGAGAAACCCAACCCATTATCAGCAGTCAAATTGGCCACGCAATCTGTAAACTGATCAGATGATGTCTCTTGTGGCACGTGGGCAGTCTTCAGAAATGTAATCAGAGCCTTGGCATGGTCCTCTGAGCATAGCAGCAGTGACAACATAGAAATCTTGGACGGGGTTTGCCCCAGTTGTTCAACTACATTGTAATCACTCTTTTTGATAATTTTCAGAATCTCTTCCATCTCTTGTTTAGAAGCTTCAACAGTAATTGTCTTTGGTGCCTCCGTCTGGGCAGGCACATCAGTGGTGATCCCTTTGCCCCGAGTGTCAGATGACTCAGCGACAGGGGTAAGAATAGCAATTTGAACAGGAATGGTAGCAGGTACACTGGCAGGTGTAATAACAACAGGTCTTCGGGCAGCTGGTGGAGAGATATCAGGTGAGAAAAGTCTTTCGTTGCGGGTGACTTTAGTAGGTCCAACAATATTGCTGACGTCAGTATCAGCATCCAACTCTTTCTTAACTCCATGAAAATAAACATCAACCCTATAGTGCCAAGGGACAGCTTTATCAGAGGTGTAGGGGATGGGCCCCAGAACAGTGATGATCACAGGTGCGATTCTTGGAACATATGTAAGTCTAACAGGCTTCCTCGAGGGAGCCTTGGAAGAATTGTCGAAAATGGTAATAATGGCAACTTCTTTAGTATGAGCTAAAGGAACAACAAACTTCTCAAATAGAATCTCCTACTATCCATCAGGCGTTGGACACCTGACTTCAAGAGATGGCAACCGGTAGGTAGAACAGAACACATACGGCAACCTACGTCACAGCCCGAAATAAACCGGCTAGCAAAAGGTTCTTCTTCACAGTCATCAAAGGGGTAACAATGTCGTTCACAGAAACCAAAAACGAGTCCTCGTCTATAGCATTCACTCCATGCTTGGGCATAAAAGCAGTCACAACATTAGGTCTTTTGGGCGCCTCAAACTCAATCTCCTTAGCGTCAATTAAGTCATGTATCTTATTCTTCAAAGTCCAACAATCATCTGTATTATGCCCCGGGCTATCAGAGTGATAAGCACAGCGGGCATTAGGGTTATACTTCGGTGATGTTGTATTTGGATTCTTCGGAGCTTCCCTTGGAATCACCAGATTGGTCTTCAGCAACTGTGGCAGAATCTGAGATAAGGTCATGTTGAGACGGGTGAATTTCCTTCGAGGTCTCTCATCCTTCTGTTGATTGTTGTGTTGCGGAGCACCAGCAGGTTTTGAAATAACCACTGCATTAACAGCTTGGCAGTGTTCAGGTCTATTTTGTCTTCTCGCACTGTAGACCGCACTGGACTCTTTCTTAAAGGGTTTCTTCTTGGTGCTTGATGAGGCACCCTTCTGTATCTTACCAGCCTTAATACCAGCCTCAATCCTCTCACCGGTCATAATTAGCTCTGTAAACCCAGACGAGGAGCTTCCAATCAGATGGTTGAAGAATGGACCGGACAAGGTCCCCAGAAACATATCTACAAGCTCCCGATCAGCTAAGGGTGGTTGTACTCTTCCGGCGAGGTCCCTCCACTTCTGAGCATAATCTTTGAATCCTTCACCCATTCCCATTGACATACCCTGGAGTTGGGTACGCGTAGGAGCGAGGTCGGAGTTGTACTAGTACTGCCTGTAGAAAGCAGTAGCCAAATCTTCCCAACTGCGGATACTGGCTCCGTCCAACTGATAGAACCACTCAAGCTGAGTCCCTGAGAGACTGTCTTGAAAGAAATGGATCCATAGGTTTTTATCAGCGGTGTACGGCTGAATTTTCCTCACATATGACCGGAGGTGCAGCTTCGGACAAGAAACCCCGTCATACTTAGCAAAGGCTGGTGCCTTGAATTTGTGGGGAATTACCACCCCAGATGATAGACCTAGATCACCAAAGTCCAGACCAGGAACTTTCTGAACTTCCATAGCACTCAACCGGTCTTCCAGTTGCTTGTATCTATCCTCAGCAGGAGGATACTGTTCTTCATCGAAGTCTGTCTCGTTGTCAGAGACCACAGGGCTAGGAGCCCTCCTTTCCTCTTGAATATCTTTCCCTCCAGATGAGGTTGTCAGATCAACTTCATTCTGTAGCCTGTTCCCAAACCTGTGTCCCGTGTTAAACAAAATTGTCCTCTTCTTCTTCTTCTTCTCTTTCAGAATCAGGGTCTTCAGGTCTTGCTGACCCTTAGCTAGATTCATGAACAACTCTTGAAATTGGGCATTCTGAGCCTGGAGGGCCTTGATGGCTTGCTCAGTTGAAGGTTCAGCAGACATAATGAGTGCTGAAATAAACAGTGAAGAAGATAAAAGACCTGTAATGGGTACCTGTTATGAAGTGCATGGGATGAAATGCGTATGATTTATGATTTCAAAGACAATCGGGAGATTCAAATTTGTAAACAAGAAAAGAAACACACTTTATTAGATAAACTTTGGAATTCAAATTGTTCAACTGATGCCCTTAGGGCGTTACAAGAATGGAAATACTGAAAAGGAAATAAAAACTGGAAAGGAAATAACCAAAGGACAATCAATGCTCCCATGGTCTCTTCTTGTCGATGCGGACATAGTCATTGAGAATTCGCTCGTTCTCCAACTGCCTAGTCAGCCTCTGGATCTTCTGCTCTTGCTCGTTGAACTTCTCTCGGTAAGCATCCCGTTCCTCTCTCAGCTGCATCCAAGACCTTTTCAGTTCCCCAATGTTAGTGGGCATATAAGGATGGAGGATGGTAGGAAGAACCCCCTCTTCATTAGCAACTTCAACAATGATAGGTCGGACGGCTTCATATGGCATACCCAGCTTTTGGGCACGGATACAGACCCATCTGAGATATGGCTCCATCGGAAGTGAAGTCTTTGGCCCCAGCTCACGTGGATCCGATCTGTGAACTCTATCCCAGGCCTTTATGAATCTGCGACGTTGTTCGTCGCTATCCCTTTGAAAATCAAAGATGATACTAGGCATTAACAGCTCATGAGGTCCTTCTCTTCTGGCTCTCCCAAACTGACGTAAGGCTAAGCACGGATTGTAAGAAATTCCTCCATGGATTCCTAACAGTGGAACATTGGGATACTCCCCACAGCGATCAATGATAGCCTCCTCATCCATACCCTTGAGAGTCTGGATAAAGTCATTATGAGAAAGAGACATAACCCTATAATCCCAGCCCATGCCTTCTTTATTCTTCAGCACTGACTTGGGGAGGTGCGAAATAAACCACCTCGCCAATAATGGAGCACAGCACATCAAGGTTCCCCGCTTTCGGGCCGTACGAGCATAAAGCTGATGAAGGATGTCACCCAAGAGAGTGGGTACAGGATTACGAGAGATGAAGATTTTCACCGCATTCACATCAACAAAGGAGTCAGAGTTCGGAAACAATACCAAGCCATATATCAGAAGAGCCAAAATATCTTTGAACGCCTTGAAGTCTAGACTATCCCAGAAATAGTTAGCTTTACCAACCAAGAACTTAGTTAGAAAGCCCTTTGCTCCACTTCTAGTCTCCCAATTAGCCATCACCTCCTCCTTGGTCAAATGAAGGGTTGCAGCAACCTCTTCGGGCCTAAGAATCTTCTCCCAACCAGTAAACGGGGTCTACTCCAGAATGGAGATACCGAGCAGACCAGAGAATTCTTCTAAGGTGGGAACCAGCTGGTAGTCCTGGAAAGTAAAGCAATGATTCAGAGGATCATAGAACTGGACTAGGACACTCATCATCTGCTCGTCCAATTTGGAGGTGACCAAACTGAGAAGATAACCATGTCTCCTGAGGAAGGAAGTAGTATCAGGCATCTTTGCAATCAGTTCCTTAAGCAAGGTGGGAACCTGGACAAAGTTGATCCGGATGGTATTCTTACGCATAGGCATCATGACCTACAAAACAGAACAGAGATGAATCCCTCCTGTCTTTGAAATAGGTTAGTACAATGTAAGATGTATGCAATGTTATGATGTCATGATGTCATGATAGAAAGCACATCACAAGTATCCACAAATGGCAAACATGGTAAATGCACACAAGTCACACAGAGAGCCCTTAGATTTCAGGCAGGCAAGGAGCTTAGGTACTACCCTCTTTCAGTTCAGTTGGTTTAAACCTGTCCTAAAAATAGTAACCGGGTTCTAGAGGATATCAATATCACTGACTACCCTCGATCGGTCATAATTCCAGTTTAGCAACCTTTTCTTATGGCCGGAATCATCGCGAGAGTTTATTCTCAATGAGTGTAGCATACTGCTACTGTTCTATGGCCAAGTTGGTCAATTTAAAGGTTCTAAGGTCAGTTGGTGCTTAATGACCCCTTATAAGACCCATATTCTCCTCGTTCCAACACAAGGGATATCGGTACAAACTAAAGTGCCACACCAATGTAGCTACTGCTTCAACCGTATCGGTCTACACCGTACAAATCTCTCACAGTTTATTGCTACTTACCTAAAGGGTATCCCCAGATCCGGGTTAGGATCTATAGTAACTCTGATACAAGCCCACGAATATAAAGCATACAAAGCATACAATTGAAAACACAATGATCTAATCCTAAGGTACACCCCACTTATTAAGACGTCCCCAGCAGAGTCACCAGTTCTGTGATACGGTGGGAAAGAACTGACTATTTTTGGAATGCTGGTTCGCGTTTTGCGTTTGTTTTCACAAAATGTCGCGGTAAGCAAGAGTCGCCACCGTATTTTATTTTATCCAACAAGGAAAGGAAAAAAGCACAGAAAAATTCCTTTTTCAAGATGTTTCTCGGGTTCGGGGGGTAGATTATAGAAAGGGAAGTTGTTAGCACCCTTTCTATCCGTGGTTATCCACGGGCTCTTAGGTACTTGCTCAAAGTGTTTTCAAAATTGCTTTTCTTTGTGTTTGTGGGTTTGAAAGAAGTTTTTGTTTGAAAAGTGTAAGTGAGAAAAGTTTTGTTTTGTTTTAGAAAGAGCAAGTACTTAAGAACCATCTACCTACTCGAAAAAGGAACCAATCTGTGCGAATGTCCTTTAGGTAATGCTAGCCCACTATTGATGAGTAGGTAGCATCGTCGTTGGAGTTTTAAGGGTCAATTCGATTAAGGGACATGTGGTCACTAAAGCAATGTTACGACGCCTTAGCGGTAACTCTAATGTCTTAGATCATTTTTCCGAGGCAACGGTTTCGAGGCAACTATGATCTTTGGACAAGAGAGCGACCTCTAAAACTTCCTATACTCAATGACCATGTTCGTAGGCAACCAAGTGAGGTGTATCCTAAGAGTGCGCATGTGCGAGTGTGTTATTTCGGTTAATTTTATCTTTGTACATGCCAATGGTGAGCTATGTTGATTTTAGGTTCAAACATTTGATCTTGTCATGCATCCCCTATTTATCAAACATCTAACAGTTTATAGATTGTGGAAATTAAATTTAATTATTACAAGGCGTCGGGTATTTACATCGCCAAAAACAACCATTGAAATTAAAATGCGGGAAATAAAATAAAGTCCTATTTAAGCTATTACATTCCGGGAAACAGATACATCAATATGGCAAAATAGATCGCGTGCGGAAAATTAAATCGAATGCGAGTTTTTTAGGGTTTTGACCCTTTTTGAAAGAAAGCATTTTTTTGGTTATTTTTGGATTTAAAAGAAATTAAATTAAGTTAACAATTAAATTAATAAACTAATTAATTAATTAAAATATTTTTTGGATTTTTGAGTATTTGAAGAAATAAAAATAAATTAATCAAAATTAGTAAAAAAAAACCTAATTATCTAAATTAATTTTAATTATTTGCAAAAGATATTAAAATTATACCTAATTAAACTAAATTAATTAAGTTAGTATTTATTTACAAAAATAAAATTCTGAATTTAATTTTAATAAATAAAATATATTTTTGGTTTTTTTGATTTTATTAAGAAAAAGTTTAATTGATTAGTTTAAATAATAAAAATAATTAATCAAGCAATTAATTAAAATAAATAAAAGAAATAGAAAGAAAAAGAAATAACCAAGGGGGTTTGGGCCCAGATCAGGGGGTGAGACTAGCAGTTTCAAGGCCCATTTATGCAAGCCTGCTTTGACTTCTCCTGATTCCACGTATGCACGTTGACCTGGTCTTATGATGGACCTCCAATATGGTCCACCAGATCTGGCCTGGGGCCATCTGGTGCTTTGAGATGTGAGGGCATATGATAGGCTTCCACCATGACTTTGCACTTGATTACACAATAATATAAAGAAAAATGTAAAGCGCTGGAGGCAAGGATCGAACCCCTGACCTCCAGCCAACAATGCCTTAAGAAACGCTCCCCTTGACTACTGAACCATCACGCTTTAATTGTTAGTATATTAGATAGCAATAATAATATTGGAAATCAAATCATATGCCAGAATTAAATAATAAAAGCGCGCGTAGTTTGAAACATCCAATAGGAGGGGGACAGGTCATCGTCTTCCCCATTCACCCTGGTTTTTTTACCTGCGGATTTACATCCGCAGCTAAATCCGTAGCTTGCTCCTAAAATTAGTTTCAGGCCATGGAAATTAGTTCCAAGACCATGGTCGTACTCGTCTCTCCTTCCTGAACACGCCTGTGTTGAAGGGGTGAAAAACACAAGAAGGGGGGGTTGAATTGTAAAACTGAAATCTTAAAGCAATTGACAAGATATTTTTATCCTGGTTCGTTTGATCTCAAACTACTCCAGTCCACCCGTCAAGGTGATTTCGCCTCTCTCCAACGAGGTCTTAATTCACTATATTCAACTGAATATTACAGACTGCTTTAACAACTGCTAAAGCCTTCTTGATTCAAACCACAATCCGGTTTGTCAAGGCAACACTTTCTTACAAAGGTATAAAACAAATGTGTGTGAATGTTTTCTACAAAACTTTATCACAACTGTGATGTATACACAAATGAAGCTTAGAAACTTAGATTGCTAAACACTAATGGAGTATCAGAGTTTGAGGTTTAGCAAAACTGGTAGATGAAGATTATTGTTCAGCTTTGTGCGTGTAGAGAATTGGAGAGCATTAGCCATTATAATCTTCGAAGCTTTGTTTATATAGCACTTGAGAAGATGAACATTGAATGCAATATTCTTGATTCAATGCTAATAACAAGCTTTCCTTTTTGAGCAGATCTTGTCTAGAATGATGCCGTTGGAATTAATTGGTGTTCAATGCACAGTACCGTTGCTTCTTCAATGCACGTTCTGGCTTGGCTCATTCTGATTCTGCTTCGCTGCTGATGAACTATTGTTTTTGTATCAGAGTGTTTACGCGCAGTTCTGTTCATCAAGCTTCAGCATGTACGTGAGTTGATCATCTGATCTTGACGTTCTGATTCAGCAACTTCTGATGCTGGTGTATGAAATCAAATTCTGATGCTGAAGAAGTGATCTTGCTTATTTTAATCAGCGTATCTGCAAGTCAGAGCATAGTAATTTTAGGCAGCATATAGTTCAAACATGAAACATATAAATACTATATCTTTTCACTTTGTTATCATCAAAACTTAAATATAGGGTAGTAGATTCAAACATTGTTCTAACAATCTCCCCCTTTTTGATGATGACAAAAACTAGATATTTTAAATGAAAAATAACGTGAAAAGGTGTCTGGGAAATGTATCAGAATAAGAAGTACGGAAAAATCAGAGTTAAGAGATACTCCCCCTGAGTTGATTACTTCCCTTTGATGATACGTGTTCTTCAGGATCAGATCTTTGTCTTTCTTTGAACATCAGATTAAGAGTCTTTGACTTATCAGAGAGCAGAGCTTCAGAGCTTTTTCCTGTCAGAGCTTTGCTTTGGATCAGAGTATTTGGTCGATCAGAATCTTCATATTAGATCAGAGCAACATTGATCAGAGCTTCTACATTTTGATCAGAGCTTCTAGCTTCTAGTCTTCATAGTGTTCAGGAGCTTCCTTGTACCTGTAGACTTAAAAACAAAAACAGAAAAACATTTCAAGTAATAGAGTTAGAATGTTTGAGAATTTCTGTCTAGTTAGCCGTTATTGATTTTAAATATCATTCTTGTTCTCCCCCTTTTTGTCAGCAATCAAAAAGTGTTGGTGATGTGCTAAAACAATTTAGATCAGAAAAACAAATTATATTAAAATAGTTCATAATCAGAGCAAAAGAACATTACAAAACATAGTCAAAACAGTACATCAGAAAATGAAGAAAACATAGAGAATGTCATGCATGAAAAAAAAATTTAAGGTTGAGGGGGCATGCGTGAGAACAGGCTTTCCAGCATTGCTTGAATCTTTTCAGAAGTTTCATTCTGCTTCTGAACCATGTTGACAACAGTGTCAATCTTGATGTCCTGTACATCCATTCTTGCTTTCATTTTCTGATCATTCTCTTCCATCCGCTGTTGTAGACGCAAGTCATTCAGCCTTAATTCTTCCAGAGCCTGCCTGTCCAAGGCAGCTTGAGAAGGGTCAGAAGGAGGAAGTTTCTCAGAGCTTTCAGCGACATCTTCTGCTGGATTGTCTTCAGCCTGAATGGTCTTGTCTTCTTCTGATGGTTGCACCTGTGCAGCTTGCTCTTTCTCAGACCAAGATTCACTGTCCAGAGGGAGCACAACTTCTTGAGGCAGCTGACTCTCAACTTCCTTCAGCAGCTTGCTAAAGTTCTGTTGAGCCTGCTCGTAGTTGACGTCCTGCAGCTTGAGGGCTTCAACACGTACCCATAGTCTGAACTGTGACCAGAGCTGATCAGAAGCAGCTGGGTCGATCATCCCCGGACAGACTTGCTTCAAAGAAGCAATCCATTGCAGCATACCTGTTTCAAAATTCAAAATACCAGAGCCAACATCTGGTTGCTTTGGTTTGGGTATGGCAATTTTGTGTCTTAGATCAGCAAGACGTTCAAGACTTGTTAAGTCAATGAAAGTTCTGCTGGGGTTTTCAGCGGTTTTCTGAGAGGATGTTTGTTTTGGAGGAGGGTTATCAGAATCAGAGTCAGATATTTCTATTGGAGTGGTTGGAGTTTTTGGAGGTGTTGATTCCTCTGAAGATGGCAACTGGGGCCTGACAATAGTGGTTCCACATGGCAACTGGATTGCCAGCGGTGAAGGTTGAGGTGAGTGAGGGTCAGAATGATGAGGAGAAGGGGTTTCATAGCGGTGAAACTCTGTTTGTGGTGAAGGTGGATTATATTCTGGTTGAGGAGGTGGAATCTCTGATTGCTCAGGGATCAGAGGTTCTTCTGTGAGTGGTTGTTGTGATTGTGGTTCTGGTTCTGGTTGTATTTCTGGTTCAGGTTGTGGTTCTGGTTGTGGAGGAGGAATATTTGGTGGTTCAGAATTTGGTTGAGCAGAAGCATGTTCACGCTCAATATCAGCTAGCACTCTATCAAGTGCTGGTGTTGTTGAAACATTTGGTTGTTTGGGAATCTTTGTTCTGGGTCTTCTGAGTAGTAAGGCCTCAGAAGGGTCTTCTGGTATGGTTTCATCAATAGTAGGGATTGGAATGGATATTCTGTGAGAGGTTTGAGAAGGGGCAGCAGATGTTGGAATAGTAGATGAAATTGAAATAGGGGCAGCAGATGAATTACCTCTTTTCTTTGGAGTCTGATGAGATGATCCTTCTGCTTTCCTCTTCTTTGTCTTCTTCTGAGTCACTTCTGGTTGGACTTGACTCAGATCTTTGATCTTCAGCTTTGAACCTGTATCTTCTTCCTTGTATGAATCTGGATACTTGAGAAACATATCAGGTTTGGATTCCATTTCAGAAAATTTTGGGAAATCACTCAGAGGCACTCTTCTGCTGGAGATGTCAGCAGTTGAAGTAGCTCTGGGTTCCTTCTTAATATTTTCTATCAGCTTCATCTTTTTCAGGTTCTTAGCGTTCAGCGGTTTTCCAACAGTTGGTTCAAGGGTGCTCAGCACTTGAGCTTCGCTCAGATAATCTATCAGCTTATTCTCTGTCAGAATATCTGATATGAGCCTTCCAAACGGTATCCAGTCCCTTTTGGTCCTTTCTTCTTCTCTTGTTTCTTTGACACTGGTCTTGAGATGGTTGAACAGGAAGTGTGCCAGATTGATCTTTACCCTCTGATCAATAAAGTAGATCAGAAATTGCTGATCCACGTTTATATAATCAGGAGAACTTGTTGGTTTCCTGTGATTGAAGCATCCAAGAACAATCTTGGCCCATACTCTGCAGTGATCCTTCAGATCCTTAATTTTGCTGCTGGGAAATCCAAGAGTGAAAATGCTGTTGGCTACCACACCTATATCAGGGCATCTATCAGCCATGTCCACACAACGGACTCCACCACCACTTTGACCGATTAACCTAGCAATGAGGTCTTCAGAAATTACTATCTTCTTTCCCATGACAGAAGAGATGACTGGATGTTTATGAATCTTGGCGTGAATCCAAAATTCCTTGACAAGCTCTGGGAATGTTGGTCCAACCAACCTATCGAAATACCTCTCCCACTTTTGAGCCCTAATTTCTTCAGTTAGGTCAAATCCATTTTCCTTCAAACTTTCAAAGTCGATGATTAACTCAGAGAGAACCTCAAGATTCTTTACCGGTGTGAGAAGAGTTCTGAGGGGCACCTGATATTGTTCAGAGGTTTCTTTCTTCTGATTGCCTGCAGAAATGCTGGAGGATGCCATTGTTCTCACACAACAAAGCTTTGAGAATGATTTGAGAGAAAAAGGTTTGGGAGATAAACTCAGAAATATGCAGAAAATACTTGAATGATTATGAGAAAGCGTAAAGAATAAGAGTGAAGGATTAATGTGCTTAAATAGAGTTTTCAAAAATTATTTTGAAAAAATAAACGTTTTTAAGAGAGAGAAAAAAAATAATGATTGCCATTTAACAAGCGTGATTACTTTTCATTAAATGCTTGCTGATTTTGGGGGATTTGAGAAAGATACTTAAAAACGGTTACCAGACATGTGTCTCAATGCACCCAATCAGCGCTTTGCCTTCTCAGAAGCGTGCACGCGTTCTGCTTCAGGGATTTGCTGATGATTGGATGACACTTGTTTGATGTAGTGATCAGCACGTCTGTATTTGAGATTAGACTCTCAGATCTTTAGACTTGCATCTGATACAATCTGCATGTTCTATCTTTCTGAAAGAAGATTGATCAGAAGTTCACAGTAAAATAATTACATTCTGAAGATAAATACATGGAATTAAAACATTTTCATTCTGGGCATACTTTCATGCTGAGATGTTTCAGAATGAAATTGAACCTATCTTCTGAAAGGGGTTTAGTAAAGATATCAGCCCATTGATGGTCTGTATCTATAAATTTCAAGTTTAAAATGCCTTTCTGAATATAGTCCCTAATGAAATGATGTTTTATTTCTATATGCTTAGCTCTAGAATGTAAAATAGGATTCTTACTTAAGCAAATAGCAGAAGTATTATCACAAAGAATAGGAATGTTACTCTCAAAAATCTGGAAGTCTTCAAGCTGACTTTTCATCCAGAGCATTTGTGTGCTACATCCTGCTGCTGCTATGTACTCAGCTTCTGCTGTTGACAGAGCAATTGTTGATTGCCTTTTGCTGGACCACGAGATCAGATTTTCTCCCAGAAACTGGCAGCTTCCAGAAGTACTTTTACGTTCCACTCTGTCTCCAGCAAAATCAGCATCACAGTAGCCTACTAAGCTGTAATCACTAGATTTTCTATAAAACAAACCCAGATTAGTAGTACCTTTCAGATACTTGAAAATTCGCTTAACAGCTGTTAAGTGAGATTCTCTAGGATCTGATTGGAATCTAGCACAAATACATACGCTGAATAAGATATCAGGTCTTGAAGCTGTCAGATAAAGGAGAGAACCAATCATACCTCTGTAGACCTTCTGTTCTACACTTTTGCTTACCTCTTCTCTTTCCAGAATGCATGTGGGATGCATTGGAATCTTTGATGGCTTACATTCTGAGAGGTCAAATTTCTTCAGAAGATCTCTGATGTATTTGCTCTGATGAATGTAAGTTCCCTCTGGAGTTTGATTGATCTGAATTCCTAGAAAGAATTTCAGTTCCCCCATGAGGCTCATCTCAAATTCTGCCTGCATACACTTAGCAAATTTTCTTCCAAGAGAAGGATTAGTAGAACCAAAAATAATATCATCAACATAAATTTGACAGACTAAAATGTCACTCTTAACTGTTTTACAGAATAGAGTAGTGTCCACTTTCCCTCTGGTGAATTCATTTTCAAGCAGAAAGTTACTTAGCCTTTCATACCAAGCTCTGGGAGCTTGTTTCAGACCATACAGTGACTTTTTCAGTTTGAAAACATGTTCTGGATGTTTTGTATTTTCAAAACCTGGGGGTTGGTGAACATAAACTTCTTCTTCTATATAACCATTTAAGAATGCACTTTTGACATCCATCTGATACAGAGTGATGCCTCTATTAACAGCAAATGAAATTAAAAGTCTGATAGATTCTAACCTGGCGACTGGGGCAAAGGTTTCTGTATAGTCTATCCCCTCTTGCTGACTATAACCTTGTGCAACCAGTCGTGCCTTGTTTCTGATGACTTCACCTTGTTCATTTAGCTTGTTTCTGAACACCCATCTTGTTCCAATGACGTTGAATCCTTTTGGTCTGGGAACGAGATCCCATACATCGTTTCTGGTGAATTGATTCAGCTCTTCTTGCATTGCCAGAATCCAGTCATTGTCCAGAAGTGCTTCATCAATAGAAGAAGGTTCAATCAGAGACACAAGTCCCATAAGAGTTTCTTCAGAGTTTCTGAAGCTTGCTCTTGTTCTGATTGGATCTTCCTTTCTTCCTAGGATAGTTTCTTCTGGGTGATCCAAACTGCTTCTGGGCAATCTCTTCTGAGGTTGATCAGCAGCAGTTGTAGGATTTCTAGCATTGCTCCTTTCAGACGTTGAAGGAATGTCTGTGTTGAGAGCTTCTGATGACTTGTCTTCAGAACCTGCAAATTCAATTTCTATACCTGCAAGATTTTCATTCTGCTTTGACTTTTCAGAGTCAAGCTTGTCATCAAAACGAACACTGATTGATTCTTCCACAATCTGTGTTTCTGTATTGTATACTCTGTACCCTCTTGAGCGTTCAGAGTATCCTAACATAATACACTTCTGTGCCTTAGAATCAAACTTGTTCAAATAATTCTTTGTATTCAATATATAGCAAGTACATCCAAATGGATGAAAATACGAAATGTTGGGCTTTCTGTTCTTCCACAATTCATATGGAGTCTTTTCCAGAATAGGTCTTATTGAGATTCTATTCTGAATGTAGCACGCTGTGTTTATTGCCTCTGCCCAGAAAGTCTTAGCAACGTTTGTCTCATTGATCATGGTTCTGGCCATTTCTTGCAATGTTCTGTTCTTTCGTTCTACAACTCCATTTTGTTGGGGAGTTCTAGGACAAGAGAAATCATGCAGAATGCCTTTGTCATTAAAGAATGACTCAAAATCTTTATTTTCAAATTCTCCACCATGATCACTTCTGACTTTAACGATTCTAAGATCTTTTTCATTCTGAACTTGGTTACAGAAGGTAACAAACACAGAGTGTGACTCGTCCTTATGTCTTAAGAACTTTACCCATGTCCATCTGCTATAGTCATCTACGATTACTAACCCATACTTCTTACCACTGACTGAAGCAGTTTTAACTGGTCCAAATAAGTCAATGTGCAGAAGTTCTAATGGCTTAGAGGTAGAAACAACATTTTTGGATTTAAAAGAAGGTTTTGCAAATTTGCCTTTCTGACATGCTTCACACAGAGCATCTGAATTGAACTTCAAATTAGGAAGCCCTCTGACCAGATTGAGTTTGTTAATCTGAGATATTCTTCTCATACTAACATGCCCCAATCTTCTGTGCCAGATCCACTGCTCGTTGTTAATAGACAGAAGACATTTTACGTTCTGACTCTTTAGTTCAGAAAGTTTGATTTTGTAAATGTTGTTTTTCCTCTTTCCATTAAACAGGATAGTCCCATCTTTCTGACTAACAGCTTTACATGATTTTTGATTAAAGATTATATCATAACCGTTATCACTTAATTGACTTATGGATAACAGATTATGCATCAATCCATCTACTAGCAGAACATTATTAATAGAGGGAAGATTTCCATTACCTACAGTTCCAGATCCAATTATCTTTCCCCTCTGATTGCCTCCAAAGCCAACGTGGCCTCCAGGCTTAAGTTCCAGGCTTTGGAACATATGCCTTCTTCCCGTCATGTGTCGTGAGCAGCCAGAGTCCAGGTACCATGACTGGTGTTTCTGACTTGCTGCTAAAGATATCTGCAACATGTATTATTTTATCCTTAGGTACCCAGATCTTCTTGGGTCCTGATTTGTTAGTTTTACCAAAACTCTGGTTGAATTTTGGTTTCACAGAGTGCTTACTACTAGTATATTTGATGTCATGTTTGTGACCATACACAAAGTGTGAATTTAGAGGAGTGTGTTTAATGGTTAAATCCATGACATTTTTAGGTGTAGGAACCTTACCTTGGTATCCTATTCCTTTCCTGCCGTTTCTGCTAACTCCATAGATCATTGAAGCCATTCTGCTTCTATCTATGCTTTTAGCAAGGAACTTCTGGAAACTATGATCATACTCCTTGATGATCTCATCAGCGTTGCTGGGAGTTTCAGAAATTGGTTCCTTCTGAGAGTTTTGTAAAGAGTTTTCTAATTTTAAAATTTTATCTCTCAGCTCAGATTTTTCCAATTTGAGACTCTCAAACTTATTAGAGTCAAATTCAAGATTCCTTTTCAGGTCTCTGAATTTAGCTCTAATCTGCTGATAACGTTCCAGAATTTCATTGAGGCTTTCAGCAAGTTCAGCCTTTGTAAAATTAACAGCGAAGTTAGGGAATACCTCTTCTGTGTCTGATTCTGAGTCTGATTCAGAAGCTTCACTGTCATCTGGAATGTTAGCCATGAGCGCTATGTTTGCCCTTTCATCATCTGATTCTGAGTCAGCTTCAGACGAGTCAGAGTCATCCCATGTGGCCATGAGACTTTTCTTCTTCTCTCTTCCAAACTTCTTTTTGGGCTTTTCCCTCTGAAGCTTTGGGCAGTCACTCTTGTAGTGTCCTTGCTCATTGCACTCGTAGCAGATGATGTCTTTTGTGTTTGGCTTCTTGCTACCGGAGGAGCCTTCAGATCTTCTGTATCCAGAGGAAGAATCTGTCCTTCTGTATCTGGAAGAAGACTCGTTCTGATCAGATCTTCTGGGATTCCTGAACTTCCTTTGTCTTTGCTTCCACAGTTGATTTACTCTTCTGGAGAGAAGGGAAAGTTCGTCTTCTTCTGATGAGGATCCATCAGATGTTTCTTCAACTGCCTGCAAAACTTTAGATTCAGATTTTCTGTTAGATTTTAAAGCTAAAGGCTTACCTTGCTTCTGAGGCTCATCAGCTTCTAGCTCTATCTCATGACTTCTGAGGGAGCTTATAAGTTCCTCCAGAGTGATTTTGTTGAGATCCTTCGCTAGCTTCAGAGCAGTAACCATAGGCCTCCACTGCTTGGGTAAACTTCTGATTATCTTCTTGACATGGTCAGCAGTAGAGTATCCTTTGTCCAGAACTTTGAGACCAGCTACCAGAATCTGGAATCTAGAGAACATAGTTTCAATGGATTCAAATTCTTCCATTTTGAACGCCTCATACTTCTGAATGAGCGCCAGAGCTTTTGTTTCTTTGACTTGAACGTTGCCCTCATGCGTCATTCTGAGAGAATCAAAGATGTTCTTAGCTGTGTCTCTGTTGGAGATCTTTTCATACTCAGTATAGGAGATGGCACTGAGGAGGGTGGTTCTGGCCTTATGGTGATTCTTGAAATCACGCTTTTGTTGATCAGTCATTGATTTTCTATCAATCTTCTGACCAGTTGCATTCACAGGGTGCGTGTATCCATCTGTCACCATATCCCACAGATCAGCATCATGTGCTAGAAAGAAGCTTTCAATTCTGTCTTTCCAGTAATCAAAGTTTTCTCCATCAAAGACTGGAGGTTTGCCGCTGAATCTGTCTCTGTCCTCATTGTTGTCATTGCTGAAATGAGAGTTGTTTCCTGCCATTGTGTTTTTCTGACGCTGGATCTTATACTGACACGGTTAAGTGTTTTAGCTCAGAACCAGGCGCTCTGATGCCAATTGAAGGGGTGAAAAACACAAGAAGGGGGGGTTGAATTGTAAAACTGAAATCTTAAAGCAATTGACAAGATATTTTTATCCTGGTTCGTTTGATCTCAAACTACTCCAGTCCACCCGTCAAGGTGATTTCGCCTCTCTCCAACGGGGTCTTAATTCACTATATTCAACTGAATATTACAGACTGCTTTAACAACTGCTAAAGCCTTCTTGATTCAAACCACAATCCGGTTTGTCAAGGCAACACTTTCTTACAAAGGTATAAAACAAATGTGTGTGAATGTTTTCTACAAAACTTTATCACAACTGTGATGTATACACAAATGAAGCTTAGAAACTTAGATTGTTAAACACTAATGGAGTATCAGAGTTTGAGGTTTAGCAAAACTGGTAGATGAAGATTATTGTTCAGCTTTGTGCGTGTAGAGAATTGGAGAGCATTAGCCATTATAATCTTCGAAGCTTTGTTTATATAGCACTTGAGAAGATGGACGTTGAATGCAATATTCTTGATTCAATGCTAATAACAGGCTTTCCTTTTTGAGCAGATCTTGTCTAGAATGATGCCGTTGGAATTAATTGGCGTTCAATGCACAGTACCGTTGCTTCTTCAATGCACGTTCTGGCTTGGCTCATTCTGATTCTGCTTCGCTGCTGATGAACTATTGTTTTTGTATCAGAGTGTTTACGCGCAGTTCTGTTCATCAAGCTTCAGCATGTACGTGAGTTGATCATCTGGTCTTGACGTTCTGATTCAGCAACTTCTGATGCTGGTGTATGAAATCAAATTCTGATGCTGAAGAAGTGATCTTGCTTATTTTAATCAGCGTATCTGCAAGTCAGAGCATAGTAATTTTAGGCAGCATATAGTTCAAACATGAAACATATAAATACTATATCTTTTCACTTTGTTATCATCAAAACTTAAATATAGGGTAGTAGATTCAAACATTGTTCTAACATGTGTCCATTAATGGCGCTGATTTTACATGTAGAGAAAACGCCCAAAAAAAACATCCAAGAACCCTAGGTTCGGCTAGGGGGTTACAGGCCATGAAAATGCAATTCAATAATGCAAAAAGCTGCTAAATGGAACGAGAAGCATGAGTATGTAAAGATTTTGCAAGAAAAATGCAAGAATAGGAAGATACGATTTCAAGTGTAGAGCGATTTTCAGAGGGACTTACAGCGCGATTAAGGAGATGAGAGAGCTTGATTTTGATTCCTTATTACTTAATGGATGTCCAACAATTGAATAACGTTGAGTTTTGGCCTTGAAAACACCTTTAGGCTCGATTTCAGTTTCAAGTTTTTCCACCTTTTTTTCAAGTTTGGTTTTGATGTTTATGCAGCCTCTAACTCCAATTCTCGTGCCTTTAGCTTGTATAAGTAATATGGGATGAATTAGGTTAACTTTCTTGGGCTGAATCCTTATGCATTGATGTTTGAAGATGTGATTTGATTCACCATTAAAAAGCTTCCAAATTGGTCAAAAATCTAATATTTTGTTCATGATATGGCTTGATTCGGATTTGATTATGTCCATGATGATAATTAAGACCTATATCAATCAAAAAGATCATAAGTAATCAATATTTGGATTTTATTTGATTTAAATTAATTTAAAATGAATTAATTCAATAAAAAATCAAATAAAATAGAAAAATTAATAAATGGACACAAGGCTGAAGCTACGACACGTGTGTAGCATGACAAGACCAAATCAAGTGGAAAGGAATGGGCCCATTTGACAAAATTTGATGTTTTGGGGATGGTTGACTTTTGGCAATTTCGCAAAAATGCTCAACTTCAACAATGCATAACTTCTTCAATTTTGAACTTTTTAAAGTGTTCTTGGACTTTTTGGAAACCTTGAGATGTCCTATAACGAACCCTTTTGGTATCATATCATTTTGATATTCCATGCTCAAGTTATAAGCTTTGGCAAAAAGGTATTTCTGTTGACTTTCAAAAATGACCTATAATGTCCAAATTTGTAACTTTTTGTGAGTGCATTTCTTGATATTGGTGTATGAAGATGAATTGTAGGAAATTGCATCCTATTCAAAATTAGCTTTGTATGGGTCATTTCTCATAAAGTATGAGAAAGTTATGCTTGGTCAAAGTTGAGTTGACTTTTCCTACAAAACCCTAATTTAGCAACTTTTGAGTCTTGATGAATTTTGAGCAATCCTTGATGAATCATGATCAATTCTTGATAAAATGATTAAATATCCTTAAAAATGAGAATGTTTACAAAAAAATCTTGAGGTTTGACTATTTGTAGGTCACATTTGTCTTTTGCCCTAGCACAGTCGATTTTTGGACCTCTTGAGCAATTGACTGACCAAACTTCCTCTGCAAGGCTTGAAATTTGACATGGATGAACTTGAGAACATATTAGGACATAGGGGAGAACTTGAGTACATTTGGATGCAAGGACCTTGATGCAACACAAAACCCTAATTTGAACTTGACTGCCCTGGGAGATAGCTTGACTGTCCCACTTTTGAGCAATCTTGAGTAACTTGGAGATTATTCTTGCAATGTTTTGAGAAATATGGGAGGGAAAATTTTGGGGTACAACAGGAGGGATCCCAATGGTATATGTATTTTTATGGAGCCTCAAACACGTTGGTTAACGACATCGGCACTATAATAATATCTCCCGAGGGATGTCATACTCTGTTCACTGCCCGATTATGTTTCAACTGCACCAACAACATGGTGGAGTATGAAGCGTGCATTATGGGTCTTAGGGATGCTATTGACCTAAGGATCAAGTTCTTAAATTTATTCGAGGATTCTGCTCTGGTGATAAGTCAGATCAAAGTCGAGTGGGATATGAAGCACCCGAATCTCATTTCGTACAAAGAGTATGTACTGACATTGCTCCCACACTTTGAAGAGGTAACCTTCAAACATTTCCCACGAGAGGAGAACCAGTTAGCGGATGCGCTAGCTACCATGTCTTCTATGTTCAAGGTTAGGTGGGACAATGAAGCTCCCCAGATTACTATTGAGAGGTTAGATGAACCAGCACACCGCTGTGAGATCGATACCGAAGAAGTGGCAGACAAACCCTGGTTTCACGAAGTCAAAAGGTATCTCGAGGCTCAAGAGTATCCCGAAGGGGCATATGTCAATGATAAGAAGTTTCTGAGAAGGTTCGCTGCAAAGTTCTTCCTCAATAATGGAATCCTCTATAAACGCAACCATGACTCCACAGTACTACGGTGTGTAGACAAGAGCGAAGCAGAGGATCATGAAAGATCTACATGAAGGCACCTTTGGAACCCATTCTAGTGGACATACCATGGCTAAGAAGATCCTACGGACAGGATATTACTGGTCCACCATGGAAGCCGATTGTTATCAGCACTCTCGAACCTGTTATAAGTGCCAAATCTACGCTGATAAGGTGCATGTTCCTCCGGTCCCCTTGAACGTATTGACAGCTCCGTGGCCCTTTGCAATGTGGGGCATCGAAATGATCGGCGAGATCAGACCCACCGCTTCCAATGGACATCACTTCATCTTAGTGGCTATTGATTACTTCATGAAGTGGGTTGAAGAAGCCTCTTTTGCTACAGTAACCAAGAACATCGTGGTGCAGTTTATCCGACACAATCTGATCTGTCGATATGGTGTGCTAGAGAGAATTATTACTGACAATGGTACGAATATCAACAACACAATGATCACCAAGCTCTGTAAACAGATCAAGATACAACATCATAATTCTTCCCCCTACCGGCCAAAGATGAATGGCGTTGTTGAAGCAGCTAACAAGAATATCAAGAAGATTGTGCAGAAGATGACAGTGACATATAAAGACTAGCATGAGATGTTACCATTTACTCTTCATGGGTACCGTACCTCAACACTGACGTCGACAGGGGCAACACCCTACTCTCTGGTGTATGGCATGGAGGCATTCCTACCCATCGAAGTCTAGATACCTTCTCTCAGGATTATGAAGGATGCGGGTTTAAACAAGGACGATTAGATCTGAACCCGACTTGATCAGCTAAATCTAATAGATGAAAAGAGACTTACTGCTATCTGTCGTGGTCAGGCGTATCAAAAGCAAATGATCAAGGCTTTTAACAAGAAAGTCAGGCGTCAAGAATATCAAGTCGGGGATCTAGTAATCAAACGCATCATACTGCCGCAAGGTGATCCCAGGGGCAAATGGACCCCCACGTACAAAGGGTCATTTATGGTTAAGAACATTTTCTCTAGAGGATCTATGATTCTAACCACCATGGATGGTGACGACCTTCCTCACCCTGTCAATGCAGACATAGTGAAAAGATACTGCGCCTAATCAAAGACCCGCTAGGTTGACTGGCCTAGGAAAAAATAAGGGCTTCTCGTCGAACCAAAAGGGTTCGGGCAAAAGTAAGGGATGAAAATGAAAAAATCTGTACACCTGGCAAGTCGAAAACCCGAAAGGGAGGCTTGGGCAAAAAAGGGTATCCCGGTGGACTGAAAACCCGAAAGGGCAGTCCAGACAAAAGTTAGGGATTAAAGCGTATCACTATGTCTCATTGGATCACCTTGCGACCAGACTTCGGTATCGACTATCAAGCTCGGACGACACCAACCAATCTGATCAACCTTCGGCCAAGTAGCAAAGTGATGAGACGCTTGAAGATATAAAGGAAATAGTAGAGTTGGAACCCAATGGGGTTGTTTCACATAGCTGTTTTTCTTCCTTTTACACAAATTGTATAATTTCTATCTTTCGGCAGCGTTCTCTTACTAGGACGTCAACCTCTTTGTACAAAACGCCTATTACAGGCCAACTTAAAAAATCAATACAAGTCATTCTCACAAGAAACTTCAATTTGTTTTTTCTTTTTCTGTTTTGTTTTGCAAGAACGTCCAATGATTTATTTTTATATATATATATATAAGAAACAAAAGACAATTACTCGTAATTCCAGAAACAGGGAAAAACAAGAATTGCCAAACCCTACGGTTACTCTGCCCAGCAGGTACTGGGATAGAGCCAGCTTGGGAATATAATTATTGGTACATACACTCCCCCACAGAGTAAAAGTATCCAAAGGCATTGATTTCAGCTTCCCCGAAACAGGACATAACTATCCCCAGCCGAGGTTCATAATCGCGGGTGAGTCAATAAATTTCATCCCTTAGCAGAGTTTATCTCTACAGATATAAAAGCTCAATCTCCAACAGAGCTCATCATCTCTAGCAATGGAACTCCATCCCCAGCTGAGTTTATTCCTCCAGATCAGCAGGTCTACCAACAGAGTATCTTTTCCCCCTAAGTTTGGTCCCCGCAGAGTTATTCTCCAGCATCTCTTCCCGACAGAATATTTATAAATCTCCAGCGACCGTCGGGGATTTATTTTCCCATACGCGAGCATACCCCGATAGCATTTCATGAACATACATCATGACATACACATACATATCATATATAGCGTAATCTTATTTATTTTGAGAACATCATCTCGCCCTGCATTTCAAGCATCGCATGTAACTAACCCTGATATCTTTTGCAGGAAAGACGATTAGCTTCGACAAATCCAGCAGTTATACAGATCACATCTACAAATGACTAATGGAAACTCAGTTCCCGAAATCAAACGGGTAAAATAGTCTACACTATCGCTTTGAAGTAACCCTACTATCCAGCTTCCTTCTCACAACCCTACTATCCAGGCTTTCATATCGAAGTAACCCTACTATCCAGGTTCCTTCTCACAGCCCTACTACCCAGGCTTTCATATCGAAGTAACCCTACTACCCAGGTTCCTTCTCACAGCCCTATTATTCAGGCTTTCATATCGAAGTAACCCTACTATCTAAGATCCTTCTCACAGCCCTACTATCCAGGATTTCATATCGAAATAACCCTACTACCCAGGTTCCTTCTCACAGCCCTACTATCCAGGCTTTCATATCGAAGTAACCCTATGACCCAGGTTCCTTATTACAGCCCTATTATCTAGGATTTCATATCGAAGCAACCCTATGACCCAGGTTCCTTCTCACAGCCCTACTATTCAGAGTTTCATATCGAAGCAACCCTACTATCTAGGTTCCTTCTCTCTTATCTCCAGACAAAAGTTTACAACACTGTAAGACCGGGACCTGATCAAACACGATTAGTTTCACATTTCCCCAGTAAGTCGTGGTACAGCCTGTACATCGACCGGATATGCAGTTCACTTCCGCTTCCTCAAGCAAGAGTTATTTCCCCAATAGAGTGATAGACAACTAAAGCTCCTAAAATTCTATTTCTCCTAAGACAGATACCAATGTTTCTCAGCAGATTCCTCATCAATAACAATAACAGGAACTCTCATTGAAGGAATGTCTCAGGAAATAAACATCCTCTAGATGGCATCTTTAAGCCCATCTCCAACATTATTCCGCCACATCTTGGATGGAATCTTCAAGCCCATCCCTGACAACTCTCTAGAAGCTTCCAAATGGAATCTGTAAGCCCATTCCTAATATCACAAATCAAATGCCACTTCATGCGACTGCAAATTTCTGGGCACTCTAGTGTTCAATCATCTTCCACCTTCAGATCACAAAAAGCAGACGAGCTAATCTACATCCTCAGGTTTAAGAAGATTGAACAGGGGAAGTTGTTGTACCCCAAAAATTTTCCTCTCATTTTACTCAATACATACTCCTAGAGATCCTCAATTTGCTCAAGGTTGCCCAAGAGTGGACCAGACAAACTCTCTCCTAAGGCAGTATACCTAAAATTAGGGTTTCCATTTTCATCAGTATGGGTGAACCACAAAGCCTCATATTCTATCCATGGTCTTAATATGTTCTTAAGACCCTACATGTCAAGTTTCATGCCCTGCACAAGAAGTTTGCTCAGTCAACTGCTCAAATGCTTGAGAATCGACTATATTAGGTCAAAAGTCAACTATGACACACATACAGTCAAACTCCAAGATTTTTGGTCAACATTAACATTTTGAATTTAACTTCATCATTTGATCAAGGGTTGATCATGATTCCCCAAGGAATGCTCCAAATTCATCAAAACCCAAAACTTGCTAAGTTAGGGTTTCTTAGTAAAAGTCAACCAAACTTTGACCAAGCATAACTTCCACATGCTTCATCAGAAATTTTCCATCCAAGGCTCATTTTCAAGAGGATGAAATTCCCTACAATTCATATTCATCCCACAAGTTCAAAATATGCACCCACAAAAAGATATGAATTTCTAGATTATGGGTCCTTTTGAAAAGTCAACAAAAATACCTTTTGGGTCAAAGCTCCTTACATGAACATGGAAGACTCAATTGAGATGAGACAAAAAGGGTTGCTTAGGGTACATCCTAAGCTTTCTAAAAAGTCCAAGAACATCTCTCTAGGGTTAAAATTGGAAGAGATATGCCTTGTCAAAGTTGACCTTTTTTGCAAAATTGCCAAAAGTCAAATGTACTCAAAAATGCATTTTTTGCTAAATGGGCCTAACTTTTTATGTTTGCACCTTACTTATAATGTGGTCCATGACCCAAACATTAATTAACACATTATTTGCTTCATTTTCAATTTATTTTGATTTTTTATTAATTAAAAATTGAATTAAATCAAATAATTGATGAATAATAGCAAAGATATGATATGATTTGGTTTTTAGACAGGTTGGCAATCAAAATAAGCTGAATTATCAAGGAAAAAATGAATTAAGCATAATTGGTACAAGAAAATGATGATTTGGCTCAAAATAGCAAGTTTATATGTAACATGAAAATCAAATCAAATATCTCATAATTGCAAAGATTCAATCCAAGTTTGTAACCCTAATTCATTCCTAGATATATATTGGACGTATACAAAGCAAAAAACAAGGTTTTGTAGGCGTGAACAAGAAGAACAAAACTTGAAATTTTCAAAGAAAAGTGCAGATCCAATCTTGCTCCATAGGCCATTTCAAGCGTTTCTAACGATCAAGTCATCTCCTTAAGCACTCACTGAACCTGTAGCAAGCAGTTGCAAGGCTTGAAACATCCAGAAACGCACGCAATTACTTTCATGGTTTGCTTATGTTTTCCAAATCGATTATTGAATTTCTTGCATCATTAGCATGTTTAAGTTATATATTTGTGATCCTCATCGTGTTTGCAAGCAAACTGAATAATTTAATTGCATTTTTGAAGGCTATATCTGCACTTGCCATTGTTAGGGTTTCTATATGTGTTTTGGGGTTTTTGGCTACAGGCAAAATTAGACCACAAGCTGGATATTGGGATGACCGGGACATCATGATCGTTTGAACCATGGTCTTCAATTCCATTTATATTGCTTTTTGTGAATTTTTGAGTTACACAGGTGTTTAGCCATGGAAGTTGTCTGTAGGTAAAGGTACAAAAACCTAAGGCGACGGGGAAAGGTAGAAGAAGGTTATGCGTCAGCCAGCCATTCGCCCATTTGAAGTTTCGCGCGCGTGGGAGTCAGTGGCTTGTTTTCTTTATATTATATTCAGCTTTCATTATACTAACAATTAACACACACAGCGCAGCTGGCAATGAGGCTTTTTTTTTAGCATAAGGACCTGGGTTCGATCCCAAGTCCCAGCGTTTCCTTTGTTTTATTTTCTTTCAACAGATCCAATGCATCTCTCATCCTGGTGTCCACCATACTCCATCAATCTCAGACAATGGATTCATTATCCATTCAATCCAATGCACAGGCAGTGAGGGACTGTGATACGCCCTCAAGTCAACACTACAAGAGATCAGGCGCTGACTGGGCTTGGAGTGTTTTTGGGCTTGAAAATTTCAGATTGGCACCCCCCATTTTCTAGCATACAGGCCTAGTTTGCATTTTCTTTTCTATTTTCTTTTTAATTTCTTTAATTAATTTCTTTTATTTGTTTTAATTAATTAACCCAAAAATCATTTTCTTATTTTTAATCAAAAAATCACAACAAACTACAAAAATATTTTCTTAATAAAAACATTTTATTTCTTAATTAATTTAGTTTATTGACTTAGGGCAATTTAATCTCCTTTTATAATTAAAAATAAGTAGACTTAGGATTTGAATTGTACATAATTTAAATAATTTTCTTTAAAAATACACCAAAATCATTTTTTCATTAAAATATTTATTTTAATTAATTAGGTTAACTTAAATACTTTTTCATAATTAAAAAGCAAATAGAAATTAGTGTTTTATTTAAATTGCAATTTCATTGTTTTCTCCAATAAAAAATGTACAAAAATCTTTTTTCTTTCAATTAGGGTTTAGGTTATTTTTCAACATACCTCGCACTTAACTCGCCGTGCATTTAATTATTTCTTTTCCATTATTTTTTATAATTGCTAATGGTTTGTAATAGTTAAACAAGGGTTTTATTTACTGCTTTAATCCCTGATTCTTTGGTTATGTAATTAATCCCCATCCCCGAAGCCTTGTAATAACTAGGTTTATTTTCCCGCACTTTCAAATTCCTGTAAATATTTAACTGTCTAGATGTATGCTAATTGGATTGTATGGCAAGAATATCTGGAGATTTAAACGGTAGATCACCTAATGTGCAAAGATTAAATAACTGAAACAATTCATCTGCACATATTCACTCCTAGAGTTTACCTCACTTCGGTTGCCTTCGGTAAACAATCATTAAGAATAGGAGATTTTAGTGGTTGCCCTCCAGTCTAAAAATATCAAATTGTCCCATTCGAATGTTGCCTTGGAAATGTTGCCTCAGAAAGATCTTAAGACTCTAGGGTTACTACTAAAGTTTTCTAATTGTTGCTTTGGTGATTGTACTTGTCCCTTTCGAATGTCCCTTACAACTCCAACGATGGTGCTACCTACTCCTTAATAGTAGGATAGTGTTGTCTAAAGGAAACGAGAACAAACAATCTTTTTTTGATTAGGTAGAATCTTAAGTACTTGCTCAATAAAAACCTTTCACACAAACACCTTTCAAAAGAAATTTTCAAAACAAACTTCGTCACACCCTTGAGGCCTGACACAAGGGTTATCACGAAGTAAATTTTTTTCAAAACAAGCACACACAAGCAATTTGAAAAATGAGCAAAGTACCTAAGAGCCCTTGGAAAACCATGGATAGAAAGGGTGCTAACACCTTCCTTTTCTACAATCTACCCCCCGTACTCAGAATATCTCGAAAAAAAGGTTTTTTCTATTCTTTTTCCTTTTCCATGATTGGATAAAATAAAATTCGGTGGAGACTCTTGCTTACCGCGACATTTTGCAAACAAAAAAATGCAAAACATAAACCAGTAAAAATAGTCGATTCTGCCACCGTATCACAGAACTGGCCGTATCATAGTACCATTGTCAGTAATGATTCTCTCTGGCACACCATACTGAGAAATCAAGTTATGCTTGATAAACCGTGCCACAACATTCTTGGTAACGGTAGCAAAAGAGGCAGCCTCAACCCACTTCGTGAAGTAATCAATGGCCACTAAGATGAAACGATGTCCATTGGAAGCGATAGGTATAATCTCTCTGATCATATCAATTCCCCATATTGCAAAGGGCCAGGGAGTCGTCAAGACATTCAAGGGAACCGGAGGTACGTGTACTTTATCAGCGTAAATTTGGCATTTGTGACAAGTTCAGGAATGCTGATAACAGTCTGCTTCCATTATGGACCAATAGCATCCCGCACGTAGGATCTTTTTAGCCATGGTGTTTCCACTAGAGTGGGTGCCAAAGGTGCCTTCATGTAAATCTTCCATAATCCTCTTTGCTTCGCTCTTGTCTATGCACTAAAGTAAAGTAGAGTCATGGTTGTGCTTGTAGAGGATTCCATTACTAAGGAAGAACTTTGTGGCGAAACTTCTCAGAAAATTCTTATCATTGATAGATGCCCCCTCAGGATATTCTTGAGCCTCAAGATACCTTTTCACCTCGTGGAACCAAGGTTTGTTTGCTACCTCTTCAGTGTCAATCTCATAGTAGTATACTGGTTCATCCAACCTCTCAATAGTGATCCGAGGAGCTTCGTTGTCCCATTTGACCTTTAACATAGACGACATAGTAGCTAGTGCGTCCGCTAACTGATTATCTTCTCATGGAAAATGTTCAAAGGTTACGTCTTCAAAGTGTGGAAGCAATGTTAACACATGTTCTTTGTAAGGGATTGGATTCGGGTGCTTCGTGTCCCACTCCCCTTTGATTTGACTTATTACCAAGGCCGAATCCCCGAAAATGCTCAAGAACTTGATCCTCAGGTCAATAGCAGCTTTTAGACCCATGATGCATGCTTCATACTCCGCCATATTGTTGGTACAGTTGAAACATAATATGGCCGCGAAAGGAGTATGACAGCCTTTGGGAGATATGATTACAACACCAATGTCATTGTTGAGTGCGTTGGAGGCTCCATTAAAAACCATAGTCCATCGGGATCCTTCCTCGGGTCCTTCATCTGGTCCAGGTTCTTCATAGTCAGTCACTAACATAATGTTCTCATCCGGGAATTCAAAGTTCATGGATTGGTAGTCATCCATAACCTGATGAGCCAAATGATCAGCTAGTACACTTTCCTTGATTTATTTTTGGGCCGTGTATTGGATATCGTATTCGGTCAAGATCATTTTCCATCTTGCTATTCTTCTAGAGAGAGCGGGCTTCTCGAAGATGTACTTGATCGGATCCATCTTAGATATCAACAAAGTAGTGTGGGTCAACATATACCGTCTTAGTCGGCGAGCAGCCCATGCCAAAGCGCAACAAGTTTTCTCGAGCAGTGATTATCTTGTCTCACAATCGGTAAACTTTTTGCTAAGGTAGTATATTGCATGCTCTTTTCGACCGGACTCGTCATGCTGCCCCAACACACACCCCATTGAATTATCTAACACTGTTAAGTACATTATCAAAGGTCTTCCTTCAATCGGAGGCATCAGAATTGGAGGCTCTTGAAGGTATTCTTTGATTCTTTTGAAGGTAGTCTGGCATTCTTCATTCCATTTTAGCACTTGGTCTTTCTTCAGGAGTTTGAAGATCGGCTCACAAGTAGCAGTTAAATAGGAAATGAACCTGGCAATGTAATTTAGGCCTCCCAAGAAACCTATAATCTCCTTCTCGGTGTGAGGAGCTGACATCTCTTGTATATCTTTCACTTTTGTGGGGTCTACCTGAATACCCTTGTCACTGACAATGAAACCTAGGAGTTTACCATACCTTACTCTGAAGGTGCACTTGTTCGGATTTAACCTTACCTTGTATGTCTTCAACCTATCAAACAGCTTTTGTAGATGATCAAGGTGCTCTTCCTCAGTTTGAAACTTGTTTATCGTGTCATCAACATAGACCTCTATCTCATGGTGAATCATGTCATGAAATAAAGCTACCATAGCTCGCTGATATGTTGCCCCAAAGTTCTTCAACCCAAAAGGCATCACTTTGTAGCAGAAAGTCCCCCATTGTGTGACGAAGGTTGTCTTCTCCATGTCTTCGGGTACCATCTTGATCTGATTGTAGCCAGAGAAACCTTCCATGAAGGAAAAGACTTTATGATGTGCGGTGTTGACAACCAGAACATCAATGTGGGGAAGCGGAAAGTCATCCTTGGGGCTTGCCCTATTCAAATATCGGTAGTCCATACACATCTGTGCCTTGCCGTCCTTTTTAGGTATCGAGACTACGTTAGTAACCCATTGGGGATAAGAGGTGAAAGCTAAGAACCCAATGTTGAACTATTTCATAACCTCTACTTTGATCTTCTCTAACATTTCGGGGCGCATGCGACGAACATTATGCTTTACCAGAGGGCAATCTTCTTTAGTTGGCAGACAATGAACCACGATATCCGTGTCTAGTCCTGGCATGTCTTTATATGACCAGGAAAAGATCTCAACATAATCATGCAACATCTGAATCAAATGATGTTTGACACGAAGCTCCAAATTTGCACCTATATTGACCTCTTTGATGTTCTCTTTTGTGCCTAAATTCACTATATCAACTGGCTCTTCATGAGGCTGTATAGACCTTTCTTCCTGCTGTAACAGTCTGGCAAGTTCTTCGGGTACCTCACAATCTTCCTCACCTTGGTCCTCGGCTTGGTTGATCGGATTTTCAAAGTCATAACCGGAAATAGCAAAATTGTTGTCAATGGGATCCAGAGTGGATATGGATCTGCAGTTCAATACGTGGGTGTGTGTAAGAGCATAGGTGTATAGACAAAGTAAAAAGAGGAAAATAAAAATAGAGAGTGCAAAATTTGTATGCATAAACGTCCAATGCTTTATTAATGCCATATGAAATTAAACATGATAACCCTCACAAATGAAACCATTTTGCCCCGGGTAAGACACATTGCCATAGAGTTTATATTATTTATTACATATCCAAAAACAAGAAAGATAATTACTTCTGAATAAAAGTAATTAGTAAAAAGTCTTTTGCTGTCCAGTTACTGAGTCCACTATTGGTAGTAGGGAAGATCCAGTTATCCATGTCATCGTCACCGTCACTGTCTTCTAAGGCGTTGACCCCATGATTTTTGATGCGTAGGGGAGGTCCTCCAGCATGAGCATGAAGAACAGCCCTTTGAGCCCCTGAAGAGAAACCCAAACCAAACTTATCAGACTTGTAAGGAATATCAGGGAGTTGGCCCCAGATGGTAGACCCACCTTCTTCAGTAACTTCTTTTGCATCCTTGAGAGAAGCCATCTTCAAGGGAGGTTTAGTGATCTTTGGCAGATTAGTGACAGTTTCAGTTGCAGTCATTGTTTGAGGTATCTCTTCGAAGTTTTGACACGAAGTCTCGATGAACTCGCCATCCATTTCCACTTACCTGAAGGAGTTCAGGTGACTGGCCATGTATTCTTCTTCACCGTGTACCGTGACAATCTTTCCTCTTACTGGGTATTTCATCATCTGATGCAGAGTAGACGTGACAGCTCCGCCCCATGGATCCAAGGGCGACCCAACAAACAAGAATACAATGGTTTGATATCCATCACGTAGAAGGTGGAGTAAAAGGTCTGAGAACCAACATTGATGGGGATGTCCACCTCCCCGTGCACCATTATCTTTGAACCGTCGAAAGCCCTCACTACAATGTTGCTGGGCTTCAAGGTCAAACCTTCACAGTCTAGTCTATACAGAGCCTTCTTGGGCAGCACATTCATCGATGAACCAATATCTACTAGAACATGGGCCAAATTAGTTCCCATGCGCTCGACGGAAACATGCAACGCATCATTATATTTCCTCCCTCTGGGTGTTAGATCATCATCAGAAAAACCCAAACCGTTATCAGCTGTCAAACTGGCCACACAATCTTCAAATTGATCAGTAGAGGTTTCTTGTGGTACGTGGGAAGTTTTAAGGAACTTTACCAAAGCCTTTGCATGAGCTCCAGAGTACAACAATAAGGCTAGCATAGAAATCTTGGAAGGGGTCTGCCTCAGATGTTCGACCAAATTGTAGTCGCTCTTCTTTATAATCTTCAAAATTTCTTCCATTTCTTTCTTGGAAGCCTCTGAGATAGATACTGACTGCGCCTTCGTCTGGACAGGCTCAACCAATATGTACTTTCCCCGAGTCTCGGCCGACTCAGTGATAAGGGTGTCAGCGGGGGTAATCACAGGAATTGCAGTAGTAGTATCAGCAGGAACAAAAGTAGGAATGATCACAGAACCAGTAACAACTCTTAGAGGAGAAATCTCAGGGGAGAACACTCTTCCACTTCTTGTTATTTTGCTGGTTCAAACAATGTTGCCAATTTTGGGATCAGCATCTTCAGAAACCTAGTCCTCAACAGCCCGCAGGTCTTGCTTGATGATGTGATAGTAGACGTCACCCATATAGTTCCAGGGAACAGTTTTGTCCGAGGAGTATGAGATTGTCCCTGGCATGGTAATAATCAATGGAGCCAACTTCGGAGCAGATGTAATCCTGACGGGTCTTTTGGTAGAGACCCTGGGAGGATTTGGGAAAATGGTTATTATTGAAATATCATTGCAGGAAATAGTTGGAATGAGAGTCTTTTCAAACAAAATCTCTCTATCATCCATCAGGCGCTGAACACCTGCCTTTAACAAATAACAACCAGCCGATAGAGATAAATATGAGTGGCAACCTTCGCCATAACCCGGAAATAAATCGGCCTTCAATAAGTTCCACTTGACGGTCAGGAAAGGGGTAACAAGTTCCTGAACAGAAGTAAAAAAACCCATCATCTTCAACAGCGTTAACACCATGGTCGTGCTTGGGCATAGGAGCATTGATAACATTGGGGATCTCAGGGGCGTCAAATTCAAGTTTTTTCGCCTCGAGAAGGTCTTGCACCTTGTTTTTCAAAGCCCAGCAGACTTTGGTATCACGTCCTGGACTTTCTGAATGGTAAGCACAACGAGCATTAGGGTTGTGGCGAGGAGAGGCGGTGTTGGGATTCTTTGGAGCTTCCCGCAAGGTTACCAGATTATATTTTAACAAATGAGGCAAAACTTGGGATAAATTCATATTTATCCGGGTAAACTGTCTTACCGACCTTTCTGTTCTCTGTTGATTATTCCTTTGTTGAGTGGGTGCAGGCTTAGAGATCATGACAGCCCCTACCGCTGGACGGTGTTCAGTTCTGTCCTGAGTCCTTTGATGGTACACAACACTAACCTCTTTATTCCCAACAAATGGCTTCCTTACTGCAGTAGAAGATGCATCCTTTTGGATCTTACCACTCCTAATTCCATCCTCCACCCTTTCTCCTATCAAAATAAATTCGGTAAAGCCGGCTGAGGAGCTTCTAATCATGTGATTAAAAAATGGACCAGACAAGGTACCCAGAAACATATCCACTAGCTCCCTATTAGACAGGGGAGGTTGGACTCTTCCTACTAAGTCCCTCCACTTCTGAGCATAGTCCTTAAAGCCCTCGCTCGAACCCATTGAAATTTTTTGGAGTTGAGTACGGGTGGGAGCGAGGTCTGCATTATACTGATACTGCTTATAGAAAGAAGCAACCAGGTCTTCCCAATTACAGATGTTGGCCCTTTTCAGTTGGTAGAACCATTCTAGTTGAGCTCCGGATAAACTATCCTGAAAGAAGTGGACCCATAAGTCCTTGTCAGCAATGTGAGGCTGGATCTTCCTCACATAATATCGGAGGTGCATCTTGGGACATGAAACCCCATCACATTTGGCGAACTCCTTCACCTTGAACTTTTGCGGGATGACAACACCAGAAACCAAACCCAATTCTTCAAAATACAGACCTGGTACCTTCCGTACCTCCATTGCATTCAAATGATCCTCCAGTTGTTTGTATTTTTCATCAGCAGGAGGATACTGCTCCTCATCATAGTCAGATTCATCATCAGATTCTTTTGGACTAGAGTCTTCCTCTCTTGTTTCCTTTTCTTAACTGTTTTCTTCCTTTGGTGAATTTACCAGTTTAGAGGCTCACTGCACTGGTCCTCTGATCCTTTTTCCCAGATTGACTAACCCAGTCGGCTTTCTTGGCTTCTTTTTTTCTTTAACAAGCAGGGATTTCAGTTCTTCTTGCCCCTTGGTCAGAGCCATGATCATCTGTTGAAACTGGGCATTCTGAGTCTGTAGATTCTTCATTGTTTGTTCTAGAGCCATTGTTGAAATAAACAACGAAGAGGATGAGAAACCTTCTTTGAAACCTGCTTATGCAATGATATGTATCATTTATGTATGCAATGTTTTCAAGGATTTCTAAGACTCAAATTTGCTTAAACAGAAAAATAGCAAACATTAATTGCATTAAAAAGTTTTATTGGTCACAACGATGCCTCTTGGGCTTACAAAGGAGGTAACAAAGCAAAAGTAAACTTCCAAAGAAAAGAGATTCAAGCTTCCCACGGGCGCATCCTCTTTGGTGAAATGTAGGCATTTATATTCCTCTCCTCGTGAAGTAACCGGGTGAGCTCTAGAACCTTCTTCTCGTTGGCGTAGAATTGGGTCTCAAAGGTATCATGTTCTTCTTCGAGTTGAATCCAGGATTTCTGTAGCTCCTCAAAATCAGTTGGCATATTAGGATGAAGAACAACATAAGGAGTGTCTCCTTCAGTAATTGGCTCCACAATCACAGGTAAGATGGCAGGGTAAGGCATCATAAGACATTGAGCACGAGCTCGCACCCATTTGAGGTAAGGCTCAAGAGGGATGGAATTCTTGTGCCCCAGTGTCTTTCTATCAACTCGGTTTATCATGCCCCAAGCTTGAATGAACCTCTTACGATAACCCTGAACATCATTCTCATAGTCAAATGTAATTTCTTGGACGAGCGTGTCGTGAGGACCATCCCTTCTATCATAACCAAACTGTCGCGGCACCAAGCAAGGATTATAAGTGATTCCTCCCCTAATGCCTAAGAGAGGGACATTAGGGAATTCCCCACAGCGATTAATGATGGTGATACTCTCCAAGGATCGGGAACACGAATGAATATCTGAATGTGTAAGGGACATCAACCTATGAGACCATCTCATACCCTACTCATTTCTCAGAATAGACCGGGGTAGGTGCAAAATAAACCACCTAGCCAATAGAGGAGTGCAACACAGAAGGGTCCCTCTTCTCTTTAGAGCACGAGTATGTAGAGAGTGTAGAATATCCCCAAGTAAGGTAGGTACCGAATTATGAGACAGAAAAATCTTAACCGCATTCGCATCTATGAGTTGGTCCGTGTTAGGGAATAGTACCATCACATAGATGAGAAGGGTTAACACCTCCTCAAAAGCTTGTAAATCCAGGCTATCCCAAAAATAGTGGGCTTTCTCAAATAGAAACTTGATTGGAAATCCTTGGACACCTCTTCTAGTTTCCCAATTTGCCACCACATCAGACTGTTGTAAAGACAGAGCTTGAGCAATCTCTTCAGGCTTTGGATCTCTTTCCGTACCTTTGAATTGTAGATGATTAAGGATAGGTACCCCTAATAACTGAGAAAAATCCTCCATAGTAGGCACTAGCTGGTAATCAGGAAAAATGAAGCAGCGGTGCAACGGGTCAAAGAGCTGAAAGGGCACCTTTAGCATTTCTTCATCAGGGGTTGAAGTGACCAAGTTGAGAAGTCGACCATGTTTTTCAGTGAAGGGAGAGCTTTCAGGAATCCTTGATGCGAACTCCTTGAGTTGAGGATGCACTTTCACAAGGTTGATTTGGATAGTGTTCCTGCGAGCGGATGTCATGTCCTACAAAACAAGACAAAGATAAGCCCTAGAAAATCCTTGAAATGGTTAGTATGATATGCCATGTAATGATGTCATGATTATGCTAAGAAATCACAGATATAGCAAGCACAAGCAAATCACACAAGAGACCTTAGGTTTAAGGCTTGCATGGGTTTTAAGGTCATACCCTCTTGAAGTTTGGATAGGTTCAACCTATCCTATAAATAGTAACCGGGTTCTAAGGGATCTCAATATCACTGACCTTTCCCACAAGCTTCGTTTGATAGGCGACTGACTCGCAACCAAACAAAACTCATGAGTCAAGTCTCAATGAGTGTAGCATCGAGTATCTGCCGACTTTGGGAATACACCAAAGACGGCCATCTCGCTACGTCCTAATGGCCAAGTTGTTCATTTAAAGGTTCTACGGTCAGTTGACGCTTT
Organism: Vicia faba; assembly: GCA_948472305.1. Lineage (NCBI taxonomy): Eukaryota > Viridiplantae > Streptophyta > Magnoliopsida > Fabales > Fabaceae > Vicia > Vicia faba. Next base: position 437,715,382 of record OX451739.1, on the reverse strand, counting down.
ATGACACCACGCAGCGGCCCCATATTCTCCTTGATTAACTCAAGGGCTACCGGTACCAACCAAAGTGTCGTATCAATGTAGCTATCGCTTCAACCATGTCGGTATACCCTGCACAATTTCCATGATCTATTGTTACTTACCTAAAAGGTTTCCCCAGATCCGAGTGTAGGATCTATAGTAACCCAAACAATACCCTTAAAATTAAAGCAATTAAAACAAACAAAGAAAACAGATTAGAAATGAACTAGACCCTAAGGTAAACCCCACTTTATTGTTATATTCCCCAACAGAGTTGCCAGTTCTGTGATACGATGGCAGAACAAACTGTTATACTGGTTTGTATTTTGTATTTGCAAATGTAACATGTAAGGATATCTTAGCATTCAAAGGGACTATCATCATATAGGCAACATCGAGGGACAAGATCATTTCTCGTAGGAAACTCGAGGGACAGTAAGGGACCATGATCTTTTATGATGACTTTTATACCGAGGGTCTTTGCTAAGATATCCCTACGTTCGAGGGACATGACCATTTCCGAGGAAACCAAGTGAGGGGTAACCTAAGGATGCAAATGTGAGAAGTGTGTTTTTTCAGTTATATTATCTTGAGGTTAATGATCTAACTATTAATTAATTAATCTTGTCATGCACTCCTAAATTACTAACAATTATAAACAAGCATATAAGAAATTTAAAGCGAGAAATAAAGTTCCTACAACTATTACAACGCTTCGGGACAGTTACATTTACATCTGACTTAAAATGTAAAGTCTGAGTTATAGTTTCAAACATACACAAAGCAATTTTCAAACAAAGTGAGCTAGCGATTAAGAGCCCGTAGATAACTACGGATGAAAAGGGTGCTAAGACCTTCCCTTTTCATAACCTACCCCCCGAACTCAAAAAAATATCAAAGGTCTTTCCTGTTCTTTTCACCCTTTCCTTATTGGATAAAAGAAAAGTCGGTGGCAACTCTTGCTATCCGCAACATTTGTGATAAAACACAAAACCAAGTCAATTCTCCCACCGTATTACACATATGAAGGTGGGGAAATATTTTGCTATTTTAAAATACAAATAATTTAAAGTAAATTATTATATATTTTAAATAAGCAAAAATAAATTATTGTTAAACCAAATGTGAGTAATACCAAAAAAATTTATGAAACCAAGTTTAAAAATAATTTGAATATTTTAAAAATGGAGCGGGCAAATTTGGGGTATGACAACTGCCCCTATTTAATTACTCTTCAATTGAAGCGTGCGAGTATACAAAGTTTCACATATTCGGATCGGATGATTATTAAATAATGGAAGACCCCAAAATTTAGATCAAAGATTATAAGGATACACTGTACAACGTTCCCAAGAGTATGGAAAAATAGGAAAAGATGATGATGTATCATCCTACCAGAGTTAGAGTGAAAAGTGAGATTGACCTAGTTATGACGATGCGGACAACTCGCCAATACCTAGAAAAGAGATTATAGATTTTGCATATTTACCGTAACCTAGGAGGTAAATAATACAAGTTTAAAAGTTGACTTACTAACGCTTCGAGACTAACATAGTAAGCTTATAGTGCATATTTTGTCTATTCATCACAACCTAGGGGATGAATAAAATAGAGTTGAAAATCCATTATCGCATGGAGACTTAACACAATGAATTATATCACAGAGAGACATATAACCTATTGCTGCTTCGAGACTAATTCAATGAGTTATATTGCAAATTTCGTATATTTACTATAACTTAGGGAGTAAATAATACAAATATAGGTTGTGTATTTATCATGACCTAGAGGATAAATAATAAGAACCTGATAATTCATTATCGCTTAGAGACTGACACAATGAACTATATATTTTCGCATACTTACCACAACCTAGGGGTTAGATAACACGAGTATAGGCTTGTATATTTATCACGACATAGAGGATAAATAACACAAACCAAATAATTCATTATCGCTTAGAGACTGATACAATGAACTATAGATTTTTGCATACCTACCAAAACCTAGAGGATAGATCATACGAGGATAGACTTGTTTATTTATCACAACCTAAAGGATAAATAACACAAACCTGATAATTCATTATCGCTTAGAGACTGACACAATGAACTATAGATTTTCGCATACCCACCACAACCTAGAGGATAAATAATATGAGGATAGGCTTATGTATTTATCATGACCTAGAGGATAAATAACACAAACTTGATAATTCATTATCGCTTAGAGACTGACAAAATGAACTATATATTTTCACATACCTACCACAACCTAGGGGATAGATAATACGAGTATAGGCTTGTGTATTTATCACGACCTAGAAGATAAATAACACAAACCTGATAATTCATTATCGCTTAGAGACTGACACAATGAACTATATATTTTTGTATACCTACCACAACCTAGAGGATAGATCAAACAAGGATAGGATTGTGTATTTATCATGACCTAGAGGATAAATAACACAAACCTGATAATTCATTATCGCTTAGAGACTAATACAATGAACTATAGATTTTCACATACCTACCAAAACCTAGGGGATAGATAACACGACTTAGATAGCTTATTGCTTTTTCAAGACTAACGCAATAAGTTATATCACAAATTTTACATATTTATCACAGCCTAGGGGATAAATGATGCGAGTTTGAAATTTTTATTTGGAACTCGAAATGACGATGTCAGTTGTGTCTGTTCTTATGATACGGTGGCAGAACTGACTGTTTATACTGGTTTGTGTTTTTTGTTCGCAGATGTCGCGGTAAGCAAGAGTCACCACCAACTTTTCTTTTATCCAACAAAGGATAGGATGAAAAGAACAGAAAAATACCTTTTTCGATATTTTCAGAGTAAGAGGGTAGATTATGGAAAGGGAAGGTGTTAGCACCCTTTCCATCCGTGGTTTTCCACAGGCTCTTAGGTACTTGCTTATTTTTTTCAAAACTGTTTGTGTTTATGTGTTTTGAAAGATTTTTATTTGCTTTATGGTAACTCTTGTATCAGTCCTCAAGAGTGTGATAAAGCATTTTTGAAAATAGTTTTTGAAAAGTGTGTAAGTGTGAAAAAGTTCAAGTTTTAGCAAGTATCTAACAGTTATCTACCTACTCGAAAAAGGATGTTCTTTTCCTCCTACCTTTTAGATAGTGTTATCCTACTATTAGTGAGTAGGTAGCCCTATCGTTGGATGCTGAGGGACTATTGAAAGGGACGTTGTGGTCATTGAAGGCAACATGTAAGGATATCTTAGCATTCGAAGGGACTGTTATCATATAGGCAACATCGAGGGACAAGATCATTTCTCGTAGGCAACTCGAGGGACAGTAAGGGGCCATGATCTTTTATGACGACTTTTATACCGAGGGTCTTTGCTAAGATATCCCTATGTTTGAGGGACATGACCATTTATGAGGCAACCAAGGGAGGAATACCCTAAGGATGCAAGTGTGAGAAGTGTGTTTTTTCAGTTATATTATCTTGAGGTTAAGGATTTAACGATTAATTAATTAATCTTGTCATGCATGCCTAAATTACTAACAATTATATACAAACATATAAGAAATGTAAAGCATTAAATAAAGTTCCTACAACTATTACAACGCTTCGGGACAGTTACAGTTACATCTGACTTAAAATTTAAAGTGCGGAAAATGAAAATCCTAATTAAGGCTATTACAATCCATAGGCAGATACATAATAATATAAAATGCGCGCGCGATAAAAAAACGTCTAAAAACCTAGTAAAAAATTCTTAGTAAAGAAATTTTTTTTTTGTTTTTTTTTTGTTAAAGAAAAATTAATTCTAAATTTAATTAAGAAAAATAAATACTAAATGGAAGAATTAATCTAGGTTATAAAAGAAAAACTAATCCTAATATATTTTTTTTGTATTTTTTATTAAGAAAATATTAAAACATAAATTAAATCTAATTAATTAATTAAAATATGAAGAAAATTATTAATTAAAAATTATTCTAAACTATCCTAATTTTTTGCAATTTTTATTATGAAAAGAAAATGATTAAGTTAAATTCTAAGTTCTAGTTCATTTAAAATTAAAAAAAAAAGTTAAAATTCAATTAATTAATTAATTAAAGAAATTAAAAGTATATACCTGATTTTTTGTGAGTTTTTAGATTATTTAGTTAATTAAATAAAAAAAGAAGACAAAATAAATAATAATAAAAAAATAAACAAAATAAAAAATGCCCAAATGGGCTGGGATGCTGAAAGAAAAATAGGGGGTGCAATTTGGAAAAGGGGTAAGCCCAAATGGAAGTTAAGCCCAGGCCAATCGTTGGATCAGGTGAGGCAAAAACCTTAAGGGCGTATGGTAGATCTCCAATCAAGACTCTTGGATCCAGATTGATTGTGATCTGATGGCCAGATCTGATGGTGCATGATGGTCAATAGGCCCTGAGGAGTATTGGATTTTGCATGAGATATTGTGAAAAATATAGGAAATGTTGGACCTGGGACTCGAACCCAGGTCCTCTCCCTCTCATGCATGTTACTTTACCAACTGTGCTGCCAACTCATTCGTTACATAAAATAACACAAAGACATAATATAAGAAAATTGGTCAACTGTGTTAAAAAAACGCGTGAGAATTTGAACTGGCTAATGGAAGGCTGCCATGTATCATCCCTTCCTCCCTCTATTGTTTTAGATGTTAATACATATAGTGATGATTTGCGTTTGCAACTATACCCCCTGCAACTCAAAAAAACTAGAATACGCAACATAAATCAAATATGAGGCCATGGATCGATTGGCCTCACCCTCCTGAGCATGACAGTTTCCTCTAGCTAGGGTTCCCCAAATTTGGAGCTCAGAACCCTAACAATGGTGGGTCCTCATACCTACACTCAAACTCAAAATAATACATTCAAAAACTTTCTATGCATCACCACAAATCAAAATATGCAAGCAAATTGAATTGATAATGAATGAATGGAAGAAAACGGATTTGGAAAAATTAAGTACAAACCGTGACTTGGGGAGGGTGTTTCACGAAGATATAGGCCCTGGAATTGATTGTGATAACTTCAGGGAACCTCCAGGAGTGTATTGGGATCCTTTGTTTGGATTGAGGAAAGCTGGAAACTTGCTTTTGAATTTCACCAACTTTGCTTCTTTTTTTGCAAATTCGTGTAACTTTTTGGGGTTGTTTTTGCTTCCGTGAAGCTTGCAAATGGCATGGTATTTATAGATGAGATGGGAGGAGACAAGAAAACAAAGTTTAAATAGCTTTAAACATGGTGTTTCAAGGCCATGAATGATGATTTGTAACCTTGGACAAAATCAAGGAATCTTGTCCATTTTCAAATTTGAATGCACCTAGACAAAGCTGGCCTTGTTGCACACAAAATATGGGGCATGTCCATGCATCAAACCAAGCCCAAATGATAATGGCCCATAAATCTTGCAATAATCTTGATTTATTTGACTTTTTATTAAATAAAATTAATATAAAATGCAAATAAAATCAAGACTATGCAAAAATGGTTTTAGGGGTCGTCTTTGATCTTAGGAAGATGTTTGAAGTTCAAGAATTTGAGCCATTGCCTTAAAAACTCAAATTTGCTCAATGCATATTTCTTGAAATTTCCCAAATTTTCCCAACTTGGGAAAGCCATAACTTACTCAGTTTTTATCTCATGATGATGATCTTGGACTTCTTGGAAAGCCCAAGATTTCTAATTCAATCCCTCTTTTGATCAATTTTGCATTTGAATATGTTATCTTGATGTTAAAGGTCTTGGAAAATAGTGGCTTTTATTGACTTTCTAAAAATGACATTTAATGTATGAACTTGTATCTTTCAAATGGTGCATTTCTTGAACTTGAGGACTGAAGAGAAGTTGTAGGGAATTTGATTCTCTTTAAAATGAGCTTTGGTTGGAAATTTCTGATAAAGTATGAGAAAATTATGCTTGGTCAAAGTTTGGTTGACTTTTCCTATAGAAACCTTAATTTGCCATTTTTGACTTTTGATAAATTAGGAGCATTTCTTGAGGAATCATGATCAACCCTTGATCAAATGATGGATATAACTTCAAAATGTTTATGTTGACCAAAAACCTTGAAGTTTGACTGTACATGGGCCACAATTAACTTTTGACCTAACATAGTTGATTTTCCAATACTTAAGCAATTGACTGAGCAAACTTATTATGCAAGGCATGAAACTTGGCATGGATGATCTTGAGGACATATTAGGACCATGGGAAGAATTTGAGACTCTTGGAGCTCAAACATCTTGATGAAAATTGAAACCCTAGTTAGGGGTTCATTGCTTTAGGAGGAGAATTATCTAGTCAATTCTTGGCCAACCTTGAGCAATTGAGAACCTCTAGAAGTATGTCTTGTGTGAAAGTGGGAGGACAAATTTTGGGGTACAACAGTTCTCAACCAAGAATCAATTACCATGAATAATGCTAGGTTTAAAGATTGAAATCAAAGTTTCACTGCTGATATCGGTTGTGTCCGTTCTCAACCAATGATTGATAACCAAATGAAGTTGAAATTTAGAAAGGTTTAAATTTGAAAAGTTTAAATTTAATAATTGAGAAAGCGCCCGAAGGCTAGTGATGACTAGGGCTTGGATATGAATCATAGGTAAGCTTCCTAGTGAAATTTTGATAACGGTACCTTTAATAGTCGTGTTTGTTCCCAACCGAGGTGGTTATAGTAATAGTACGAAGAATGGATAGTGCTGAGCTTCGATTTGAAATTGAGTGTGTCTTAGATGGTAAGCATGCCTTGAGATTTTCCACAGTTTTTCATGGGCATATATGATTGAATGTAATATATGTATGCATGTTTGATATGATTATGCTTGATGAATGCATGATGCATGGTATGTATGCTTGGTAATGTTATGAATTGTAATGATGCGATGCTTGATAAATGTAATTCCCATGTTATTTGAACTGCGAAACCATTGGTTAAGACAAGCTACCAGATGAGAACTGGGTTTTTTAAATGATGCGCTAGACAGGAACTAAGATTTACACCAACGTTAGTAAGGCTATTGGAATAATATCAACTTGAAAAGGTGAAACGGACAACAAGGTTGCTAATATTGGTATGGTCACTGGGAGACATCGATTAGGTGATTGGAAAGTGTGAGGTTGATCATGAATTTTACATAAGGTTGCTTACGTATGGACACATGAGGTTGCTTATACTTCGTAGGGCTGCCTACGAATGAATAATGGATGAGGTTGCGTGAGGCTGATCATACCTTTTTATGAAACACAGATAAAGAAATGCATGAGGCTGCTCACGTCTTAAGGCTAATGGGAAACACGTGAGGTTGCTCACATCTTGAACGGTAGTACGTAAGGCTGCTTACGGTTCAATTTGACGAAGAATGCTTGTACGATAGACTCACTGGGAGGAATAGTTAGATAAATATTACTAACTTAACTAGATATTGCACGTAGGTTGAGAATAGTGATTCCCATGGACATTGACTTTGGATTTTTTACGGGGGGGGGGGGGGGGGGGGGTCCTAACTCTTGGTCTATTATATGTCATGTATGTATGCAGATGCAAGTATTAATGCATAATATGTAATGATTAACCAATGTATGTAATGAGCGACTTGAATACGCATTAATGGATGTTGGACTTTTAATGTGCCAATGAGAATTGGGCTTAAGGGTAGACTCCAAGTGAGATTGGGCTCTTAGTTAGGCCCATGTTGTCGGAATTCGTCAAATGGATGAGATGATATGTATGGCTTGATTCTGGATCGAAGTGACCTAATGAATGCATGATAATGATTTATGCTGACTCATATACTTTAGAGTGATGCCCCTATGAGGGATCGTAGAAGGTTAAGACATAGAGAGGTTGCATATGCAACAAGTTTTCTTGTCACATGATTATTGGATGTTATGCTAACATGATTTCCCTATACTCGATTTGAACTCGAAGATTGTTGGTGTAGGATAAGGATCCACTAGGGGGGTCATGATAGTACGTAGAGAGCTTTCCCCTTTGTGGAGTGTCTTACCCTAATTTATTGGTGGGGTCCTTGGAGAGATTCTCCTTGATATGAGCTTGGAAATAGTTTGATCATAGTATGAATGACCCCACTATATTGCACTTTGAAACATTATGCCCTTGACTAATGGGCTCTTGGATGATTTTCCCTTGATGAACTATTTTGAATCAACTACCTTTGATCGAGACTCGCAATGGTTTTCCCAACATTTGAATTTTGAAAGATATGCCCCCAACCTCTAGGATCTGGAGGAAGTACCCTCAGAAAGTACTTGGACCTCACCATGGTGTCATATGAATTTAACATTGTAAAACGGTGGGAGAACTGACTTTTACTGGTTTTGCATTTTATCGCAATGTTGCGGTTAGCAAGAGTCACCATCGACTTTTCTTTTATCCAACAAAGGGAAGGGTGAAAAGAACAGGAAAGACCTTTCGAGATTATTTTATGAGTAAGGGGTGTAGGTTATGGAAAGAGAAGCTATTATCACCCTTTCCATCCTATGATACGGTGGCAGAACCGACTGTTATACTGGTTTGCTTTTTATATTCTCAAATGTCATGGTAAGCAAGAGTCGCCATCGACTTTTCTTTTATCCAACAAAGGAAAGGGTGAAAAGAACATAAAAAAAGACCTTTCGAGAGTTTCTGAGTAAGGGGGTAGATTATGGAAAGGGAAGGTGTTAGCACCCTTTCCATCTGTAGTTTTCTACGGCCTCTTAGGTACTTGCTCATTTTTTGAAAATTGTTTTTGTGTTTGTGTGTTTTGAAAGGTTTTGTTTGTTTTATGATAACTCTTTTATCAGTCCTCAAGAGTGTGATAAATAGTTTTTGAAAATAATTTTGGAAGTGTGGTGTGAAAATGTTGTTTTTTGAGTAAGTACTTAACAACTATCTACCTACTCGAAAAAGGTGTTCTTTTTCTCCTTTCCTTTAGATAGTGTTATCCTAATATTAGTGCGTAGGTAGCCCTATAATTGGATGTTTTGAGGGACTATCAAAGGGACGTTTATGGTCATTGAAGGTAACATGTAGAGATACCTTAGAAGGTCAAAGGGACAATCATCATATATTCAGAGGCAACATCGAGGGACAAGATTTTTTCTCATAGGCAACTCGAGGGACATTGAGGGACTATGATATTTATGATGACTTATAACTGAGGGTCCTTGCTAAGAGTATCCCTACGTTCGAGGGACATGACCACTTCCGAAGGCAACCAAAGTGGGAGATACCCTAGGGGTGCAAGTGTGCAACAGTGTGCTTTTTTCAGGTATTTTTATCTTAATGTTAGTGATCTAAGATTGATTATTTAGTTCTTGACATACACGCCTAATTTACTAGCAATTTATATACAACCATATAATATAGTGCAGAAAGTAAAACCTATTGCTATTACGAGGCTTCGAGACAATTACAGTTATATCTGACTGAAATGTAAAGTGCGGAAAATAAAAAATCCTAATTAGGCTATTACAAACTGAGCACAGTTACATAATTAAAAAAGATAATCATACAAAAAATAACAACGCGCAGAAATTAAAACGGGAATAAGTTTGAAACCCTACAAATCTAATTGCTTATTAAAAATATTTTTGGTATTTTATGAAAAAAAATTGAGATTTAACCTAATTTCTAATTAATTTTAAATTAAAGAAGACAAGTTAAAATCATTTAAATTAAATTAATTTGCAAGAATTAATTTTAATTAAAAAAACCTAAACCTATTTTTTGTGATTTTTTTGTTGATTTTATGATTAAAATGATTTTTTTTAAAACATAAACTAATTAAAAAGGAAAATAAAGTAAATAAATAAAAAAAGGCAAATGGGCCTGGTGTATGAAAAATCTGGGGGGTATGGCGCTGAATCTTTAAGGCCCAAATCTGATGGCCCATACTCATGCGCGTGATCCAGTAATGCTGCATCTGGAAGGTCTATGGTGGGGCTGCACCCAGAAGCGCTGGATTTGGAACAATGAAAATCTGATGGCTGGATCTAAGGGTGCAAGGTATACGCGTGGGATGGCAATGCATTGGATCTGAAATAAATTGGTTAGAAAATAAAAAATGTAGGATTTTGGGATCGAACCCAAATCCTTCCTCTCACATACCCTGTGCCCTTACCACCTGCCTGCCAATTCATTCATGATTATGATGATTTAACAATATTATATTTAAAACAAAAACCATATACCAGTCATCAAAAAAACGCACGTTAGCAATTCCCATGGACCAATCAAAATGGAAAGAGAGAATCATATTTTGAATCAGCAAATAGGAGAGATGGGAAATGCCACGCCAGCCTTTGACTTTCAGTCAGGCTGGTCCAACCACCGGAGCCGGTGGTTTCCACCGTCTTCTCCAGTGGGATCACTTGAAAATATGAGCAAACAAAAAAACCAAATATGCAGATTGACTTAAAAAGGCCCACTGATCATGAATATGGCCTCAAAAATGGATAAATCCTCAAGTATTGCAAGATTCGAACCTAAAACCCTAATGGCAGTCATCCACGATGTAATGCGATTTCAGCCCCTATTGCCTCATGTAACACGTCCAAAAGTCAGCAAACATCGTCAGTAGTTCAAATGTAAACTTAAACAAGATTTATATGATCTAATATGAAAGTTTGAGATCCTAGAATTTACCACAAAAGTTGAGATCCGGTTGGGCAATCTCAGGGTCTTTCAGGCGCGTATGAGGAATGACTTGCCTCCCTTGGAACCTCAAGAGGAAGATTTGTTCTTTTCTTTGGATCAACAAAGGCTGGAATTGATATTTTTGATTTTCACGATTTTCCTTGAATTTTTGAACTTTGCTATAGTTTCTCGTTATGGCTGCGCGTATATGTTAGGTCTGGAATTGTTATGCATATATAATGTATCTCATTAGGTCAACAAAAAGAGCAAAGATCCATGGCATTGAGTGCAAGATTTTGTTTCAAATATTCACTTGAAAATATTTTTTATTTTGGACATCCTTTCCCATATTAGCTTGCATGTTTTTTACCTTGATATGCCAACATGTTTTGTCCATTATTTAATAAGAAAAAGATTCCAAATCAAATCTTCCATTATTTCTATTATTTATTTATTTATTTATTTTGCATTTTAATGAATAAAATATCAAAGTAAATAGCATAAATAATACAATAATGCATGGGTGGGCCTAGAGGTCATGGACCATTCTAGGAACAAGTTTCAAACATGAAAAGATAGGCCCATTTGGAAAAAATTCAAGTTTGATCAATATTGGCTTCATGCACTTTTCCAAAAATTGGTCAACTTTAGCAAAGCACATCTCTCTCATTTTTTACCCTAAGAGGGTGTTCTTTGAGTTCTTAGAGAGCTTAGGATGTCCTCTAAACAACCCTTTTGGTTTCATTTCAATTGTATCTTCCATGTTCATGTAAGGAGTTTTGACCCACAAGATGTTTTTGTTGACTTTTTACAAGGACCTATAACGTATGAGCTTGTATCTTTTAACTGGGGGCATTTCTTGATCTTGAGTGCTGAAGAGAAGTTGTATTGAATTGGATTCTCTTCAAAATTAACTTTGGTGGAAAAATTTCTGATAAAGTATGAGAAAGTTATGCCTGGACAAAGTTTGGTTGACTTTTCCTATAGAAACCCTAATTTATCATTTTTTTTACTTTTGATGAGTTATGGGCATTTCTTGAGGAATCATGATCAACCCTTGATAAAATGATGGATATTACTTCAAAATGTTTATGTTGACCAAAAATATTGAAGTTTGACTGTACATAGGCCACAATTGACTTTTGACCTAGTACAATTGATTTTGAGGCATTCGAGCAGTTGACTGAGCAAACTTGTTGTGTAGGGCATGAAATTTGGCATGGATGATCTTGAGGCCATATTAGGGCCATGGAAAACATTTGAGACCCTTGGAGCTCACACATCTTGATGAAAATTGAAACCCTAGTTAAAGGTTTATTGCCTTAGGAAGAGAATTTGTCTGGTCAATTCTTAGTCATCTTAGGGCAAGTTGGAGACCTCAATGGGAATATGTTTGGTCAACTATTAGTCATCTTAGTCATTTTAGTGGCTACCCTTAGGTTTAAAAGATCATAAGTCCCTCGATGACCCTTAAGACATTGCCTCGGTAAAATGATCTTAAAACCTTAGGGTAATTACTAAGATATATTACTAGTTGCCTTTGTGACCGTACGATGACCCTCGATTGTCTCTCAAAACATCCTACGATAGGGATACATACTCACTAATAGTAGGATAAAACTCTCTAAAGGAAAAGAGGAAAAGAACAAACATTTTTTAGTAGTTAGATAGTTCTTAGATGCTTGCTCAAAATAAAACAATTTTCCACGCATACACTCTTTTCTAAAAAATATTTTCAAAGACACTTTGTATACGTTCTCCACGACACGAGAAACATTATAAAGTTTGTCGCACTGAGGCGTCTTTTCAAAATATCTTCAAAACACACTTACACAAAAAAGAATTTTCAAAATGAGCTAGTAACTAAGGGCCCGTAGATAACTACGGGTGGAAAGGATGATGACACATTTCCTTTCCATAACCTACCCCCCTTACTCAGAAAATTCTCTCGAAAGGTCTTTCCTGTTCTTTTCACTCTTTCCTTTGTTTGATAAAAGAAAAGTCGGTGGCAACTCTTGCTAACCGTAACATTCCGATAAAACGCAAAACCAGGAAAGTCAGTTCTCCTACCGTATTACAATAAAGATACTAAGATTTAGGATTAAGGTTTAGGAATAGGATTTTAATTTTTAGTTAGGAGACTCGCCACAGTTTTTAAGTCATTATGCCTACGTATCCTCTTATGAGGAATCAGAGTCCCAATTCGTAGTTCGTAGTTGTTTGATTAGTTTTTTTTTTTATGGATTTTGGAAATATCTCCAATTGTCCTAGAACCAAGTCTAGGTGTGTGAATAGAGGAATTTGTAGACGTAGTTTTAATAAGAAATATCTTCATAATCCTTTTTTGAAAATAATATAAATCAAATTAAGTTAGTAGAAAATCGTTAGTAATTTGTTGGTTAGATGTCTTCGAGTATATGATGCAATTTGTAAAAAATATTTCCATGCATGAGAAAAAAATATTTAATGAAATTAAAGAAAGATTAGTATTTTAAAAAAAAGATATTTGAATTAATAAATAACTATTATAATTTATTAAAAATACATTAAATATTAAAATATTCAATAATTTATTAATATGCCAAATTTTATATTAAGGTGACAAATCAAAAAATATAATAAAAGAAATAAAAGAAATTATAGAAAATAAATTAATTTTATTTTTAAAACGTAGGGGGTTCAAATTAGTGTTAGATAGTAATTCCAAGGGGTGTAAATAATAAGGGCCCAAGTTCAGAAATTGAACTTGACCGAAATGCGTAGAAGGATGTGGATTAAAAAAGGAGGGTAAAAGTCTGTCATTAATCTTAATTATAATAAATAATTAAATTAGTAACAATAACTAATTGGTAAAAATAAATAAATAAATAAGCAACAACATAAGGATAGGGAAGACATATTGTCGTCTGCTTTTAAGTAGCAACACAATTTGATTTACAAATGCCACCAATTATAATAACAACCAATCTTATAAACACATATTATAATAACAACATATATTATAATAATAATAATATAAACAACTTATATTAGAAGAAAAACCAAACATAAGTTCTCTTTCTCTCTCTCTCTCTCTCTCTCTCTCTCTCTCTCTCTCTCTCTCTCTCTCTCTCTCATTTTCACAATGATTCTCCTTCAACCTTCTTTCTCCATCAAAATCTGAGTCAAACCCAAAACAATAGCTTTATCATCAAAGAAAAAAAAGGAAAAAAGAGAGGCGGCACCTGATGGGAAGCATTCAGAGATAGAGGTTGATAGTGTTAGAAAAATCGTCCTCCAATTGTGAGAAAAATTTTAGGTGTTCTGTTCAGAACCCTAAAATAATTGTTGATCTCCAAATGATTGTTGATGGAGACTTCAAAATTTCTTTGTTGTTGTTCTTCGATGTGAAGAGAAATATCTTTTAGGAGAACTCTAATGAGTTGTTGATCTGCAAATAATTATTGATTCTCCAAATGGTTGCTAGTGAAAAATTTAGGGTGAAGAGAGCCCTATTTATAGATTTGAAATTAGGTTAAAGACAACCCAAAAAGGAAATAGTCCACACCAAGAAAAGTCCAAAGTTTATGATTTTATCTTGGTCAGCAATTCTATAAACTCTGACTAATGAGAAATAAGTTTTGTCAACATGTGACCAATCAGAAGGTGACAAATCATGTGATTTTGTTATTTTTATATTTTATATGATTTTTTGGTTATTTTTTAATTAAAATTTGAAAAAACTGGAAAAAAAAACTAGTTTTGAAAATTGATTAATTAAAAAATACGAAAATAATAATTTAATAATAAAGAAAGTGATTTTTTGGGAAGATTTATATCAATTGAGACTTGATTGAAACTTGGAGGATAAGATTATGAACCTAAATACTTTTGTGATTTTTTCTCAATATTGTGATTGATTTGGTGATTAATAAAAATTGATTTTGAAAGATTTCAATTATTTTTAGCATCTTGACTATTAAGAGTATAAAATCAAATATTTAAAAAAATAATTTTAAAATACCCTTAAAATAGAAAACAAAAATAATAATAAAATAATTGAAAAATGACTTTTTTTATCCTTTTTATTAAAAAATACACAAAAGAATATAAATACCAAAAAATAGTATAATGGGACTTGAACTCAAACCTTCCACTTTCAAGCCTTACTCTCTTACCAACTGTGTTATGTCGTTCTATTCGAGACAAAAAGCCACATAGAAGCATATGAAGGTGGGAAAAATATTTTGCTACTTTAAAAATACAAATAATTTAAAGTAAATTATTATATATTTTAAATAAGAAAAAATAAATTATTGTTAAATCAAATGTGAGTAATACCAAAAAAATTTATGAAACTAAGTTTAAAAGTAATTTGAATATTTTAAAAATGGGGCGGACAAATTTGGGGTATGACAGCGGTTTCACATGTTGATCATTTTCATGGTGTTTGTAGGACTCAAGAAAAATGAATGAAGAAACAACAAGAACATCAAACTTCATCTAATTTTAGAAGGTATGAAAAAAAATATAAGAAGTATGAAGATATTGTGTTAACTTCATCTACCTTATATTTTTTTTTATACCTTCACAAACTAGATGAACCTCATATGGCGATGATGATGGTGGTAGTAAGCGTATAGTATGAGTTGATAAATGGTTTTTCATGTGCAGCTAGCAAGTGTTTATGGTTCTTTACTTATCACTTAAAGCTTGAAGAAATGGTCAGTTGTTCAGTTCTCCCAATCCCTGTAAATTAATTTGATGTTTTTCTTTTATAAATATTGTTAGTAAGTTTGTTATATCATATGAGATTGATTATTTCACTAACTACTCATTAAACTTGAACTCATTTTAAAAGATTTTTAAGATGATAATTTAAAAAATTAAGTTATTCTTGAAAATCAACTTAGACGATCCAATATTTTTTCGAATTGCATACATCTTGTAAATCAGAATTCCCTCTTTAAGATATAGAATTTCATTTAATGTCACAAATTCTTCAAAACAATGTTCATAAATGGATGCCACTCTAGATCTTTCACACAAAACATGATGTTTGAAAACTAAAGTAGAAAAGAAGAGGAAATCAAATTTTATGTGAAAGACTCATACTGACATCAATTTATCAACATTACTTTGAAGAATCTGGAATTGAATCAAATCCTATAGGGTAAAAAAGGAAATTACAATATACAGAATGCTTGCAATTCGAAAAATATTGGATCTTTTAAGTTGTTTTTCAGGAATAACTTAATTTTTCTAATTATTATCTCAAAAATCTATTTGAATGGTTGTATATGGTGAATGAGGGCCAGAGAAAAACAAACAATCTCATATTTTATAATAAACTCTTACATATACCACAATGGTTGTAACGTTTAACCGTGGTGAAATACTATTTATTATGCGCTTTAATTTTGGTTGTAGTTGGTTATCAAACCCATGCCACTATAATTATTATAACAGTTGTTTATGTCAACCATTGTGATAAATATTTTACCACAATGGCTACTGCACCGTGATTGTAAGTGCCACATATACAACCATACTCTACACAATATTACCTCGACCCACATGATTATATGTGTTTTCCAACCATTGTTAAATGGGTTTTCCATAGTAGTGATATTGGGAGTTTCTTTGATTTAACTTTGTTCAAGGATTCAAATTTAATTGTACTCCTGATGGAATTTAAGGAATTTTCACTAACAGGAAACTTAAGAGTATTGGAGAAGTTAATATGTTTCATATTAAGATCATGATCTTAATCTCAAGTCCTTGAGATCTGTGTTTCAAAATTGTGAATTTAGGATTTGCAAAATTTCACTTCCAACAACAAGGACATGATTATACAAACTGAGTTCCAACTTGTGAACACGACTTTGTTGAAAAACATGAACTTAATTATTCTACATCATTATTTTCTCAAACTCGCGAAACTAGAAGGTACAAAAATCAATTCCATATTTTTCACGGATGTACATTCATTCTTTTATTTTTATGAAGAAAGGTTAATTCGAATGTTTTATCCTCTTTTATTGTTATTATGTTGTTTGAGACCAATTGCATGTGACATATATGTTTTCTCAACTTCTCTTTCAAAACATCTTTTATGGGGACCAACTTTTTATGAATTTTTTTTATGAATTTTCCTACAATTATCTCTTACAATGGAATACGTACACTTTGGTAGAAGTTAAATATCCTAATGGGTGGAGTTATTTGAAATAAATTTTTTTGTGGAAGGTGACCTTAAAATTAAAAAGAGGGTATACATTATGGAAGAAACTATGTCCCTTAACTGTAGGTTCCTTAACTACATTAAATAGCATTAAGTACGTACATGATAAGTTGAACTAATTACATAATAAATATGCATAAATAAAGAAGATAAAACGTATATATAAACTTATTGATTGGAAGTTGTTTGAAATTTATATAATATGAGATTTACGGATGAAACTATTATATTGGCCATGATATTGTGACCTATAGAAAAATGATTCCTCATTCAATTATATATGTGGATAGTGTGTGATGTTTCCTACATTTTTATGAAACATGGCGCTCAATGTTTCACTAATATCTTTTTTTCATCGATATGCCATGTTAATTTCATCCAAAATCATCTCTCTCTCTCTCTCTCTCTATCTATCTCTCTCTCTCTCCACCTCTCTTCCTTATGTTTGTGTGGATGTGTGTGTGCATTCTAAAACTCTATTTAAGGTTAATGAGTTATGAGGATTAGGTAATGGTGCATGTTCACAATCAATAACAGAAATATGATGCCCGTTGCCAACAGTAATATTATTGCTCACATTTGAATAAGACGTGAGATAACCTTATTTTTCTTCATATGAGAAATGACGCTAGTGTTTATATACCATTTTTCCCCATGAGGGGAGATATAAAAGGTATGCATAAAAACTTGAATATATGTTAAAGAACATGATTATGGAGCTTGCAGACTAGAAATACTAAGAACAAGAGTTGCGACGTGATCCTGTTGAGGTTTTGAGTCGAGTATTTCTAGTTACCTTTTTGAGTTACCTACTCTCATCAAGGGACTTGGTGGAGTAGACTAGAGTTTCAATGGTCAAGTCCACTGTTGCTTTGTCTGGGAATTTTAATTTTTCATTCAACCAACTTTATTTTATTTTGTTGAGAATAACGGTACATTTTTGCAGACAGGTTAGTATAAGCAATTTCCAATCACGCGTAAAATTTACGGGAGAAATTTTGAGTTTGGACATGCGACTGTCTGTTTTAGTGAACTACATTACGCGTAAGTTAGTTTGGTGTGCTCATTTATTTTTTTGCATCAGCGCACGTTCGCATTTTAGTCAGTCTAAGCCTGTTTATCCGGGTATTTTTTACTGCAATAATTGAGTTATGCTTGTCTGGTTTACTGAACTTGGTTATGCCTAGGTTAGTTTGGTACATTCATTTATTTTTTATGCATCCGCGTGCATTTGCAATGTAGTTAGTCTAAGCTTGTTTATCCGAGTATTTTTTACTGTAATAATTGATATGCGCCTGTCTGTTTTACTAAACTTTGTCACATGTGGATTACTTTAGTGCATTCATTTGTTTTTTCTCTCTCGCATTTTTGCACGTTCGAGTTTTGTTCAATTTTATTCCTTTTATTCTATTTTTTTAATCTAAATAATTAAAACCAAAATAATAATTATTTTAGAGTTAACTTGTTTTAATTAGCTTAATTAATTAATATTGTTTTTTAATTAATAAAGTGACTAATTTGGCACAAAAGGAAAAAAAAGAATGTTCATCTATGCATCATTTTTTTATTCCATTTTGTTCATTCTCATTATATATTCATACCTCATACAACTAAAAGTCAAAAAGAATTGTGATATAAAACTTGAATTAAAATTCTACATTTCTTTCATAATGAATACATCATTTAGGGTGACAATTAGCATGGACCAATGACTCTTTGACCAATGTAGAGAAGTGAGGTTTTTAGCCATTGATATATTATTATTTATAGTCAACGGTTAAGATTGACCTGTAACTTGTTGATGGATGTTTTTGTTATTGATTGCTTTACAATAATTTGCAATAACAAAATATTATATTTAATGGTTATTTTAGGCTATTGCATTATACACATGCATTTTTTATTTGATCCATTGCATTGATTTGATTTTTGTCATTTCAGTGGCCTAATAAGAATGTTGGACTTCTATTTCTCTACTTAAGTTTTCATTTCAGGAATTTTAGATCAATTTCTCTGTTCCAAGATGATTTTATTTTTCTGTTTGTAAAAACTAGGAGTTCATCTTTAATGGTTGAACAAAAATTTGCAATCAATATTTCTAAAATTTCATTCCATTAATCTTCATCCAACTTTGTCATTGTCACCTAGATTAATTGAATTGAACCTTAGAAGTATGGATTTTAGAGCCTTAGAAGTATGAATTCGTTACTGATAAACAACTTCATCATGTATATTTATTCTCTTTAAGCAACCACATCATGATTTTTTTTCATTTAAATTTATATTTTGATCAGATATACCAGTTATATGTTATATGATAAAGCCTAATTTGTCTGCACCATCACCTGAGCCAATATTCCTAGAGCATTTGTAATTGCTTCATCGTTTCTACCTTCAGCCATTTATTTATGCACAACCAGCAAAGACAAGTTAACTAATCATAGTAGTTAACAAAAATAAGCATCAACAATATTCACAAACATGTTGCATACCAGAGTATAAACAAGTTCACAACCTAGGCTAAATGAACCAACCAGGCTCTGATACCAACTACGTAACACCCTAAAACCCAAAGCACATGTTTGTATAAAAACATGTAGAAGTACTTTAACTCAAATAGGTGTCACACATTTTCTCAACAAAACATATTTCATAAAGTTAAACATAACGTTGTGGAATAAAAAACATAAGTATTTAAACATCTCATCATTTGTTTCAAAAGGAAATCAACTGTATTATGATCAAAGGTACAATTTAAAACAACTCGCAAATGATAGAAATAACATCTCGTCCCAATGTTACACTATCAAAGCATTAACGCGTAAGACTAAACAAAACATGAAAAATAAAATAAGTTAAGAAAACCATCTCACGCATCCTCCAACATGCATGACACTAAGGCACATCTACCCGAGTCTCTGTAACATCGACATAAACAACCACACAATAACAAACAGTGGGTGAGCATATATTCAAAATAGGTTAGCGGGGCATAATACAATAAAGATAGATTAAATAGCATATATATTCAATTAACCCATTCATTCATATCAATCATCAATCACAAATCCAATACTTATGCAATGTATTCACTCCATCTACTCCATATGCATGTGGTACCAAGGTTTTGGAAGTTTAGAGGTATGTTTCTGCAATAATCCTGTCACTGGCTTCATCTCTAAACATGCGACATATCATAATTTCATATCTGAACCTGACAAATCACACCAGACAGAAGTCTCACCTATCTCCTATATATATATATATATATATGATGCATTAATGACACATAAAACCATAAAAGGTTTAGCTCGACCTCCACCTGCATTAGTCAACATTTGTTCCATTTTTGAACCAAAACTCAACATAATAATGCCAATATAAGACTACACTGTAAGGGTTTTTTCACTTTAATAATTATTATTATTAATAATAAAAACATATTTTAATGTGGTCCATATTGATTTGGGTGGTAATGAATTTTTTAATGGCTTTAAATTCTTGATGGTAGAATCAAGCCTATAAATAGTCTTTGTTTACCTTGTTGTTCTTTTATTATCAGAAACATAAGATCAATTTATATATACATTTGGTATCAGAGCTTATATCAAAATTTCAAATTTTGCTATACATGAGAACTAAACCCAGGTCTTGATCCATACCACTCACAATTGCTACCGCTGGGCTGCTTGTTCAATTGTATGAACTAGTTTTGTTCTAATTTACATATGACATTATTTTACTGATTATTATGCTTTATTTATTCATTTAATCTTTGATTAAATTTGTGCATAAATTGAAATTGATTTATAATGTAATTATAATTATTTTATTAAGCAATTGTATGTGAGATCTTAGTTATTTATTTATTCATGTTATTTCATATAATTGAGTTGTTATGTCTAGCGATCATTATAATTTTGATTAATTTGGATTAGCCACAACATCCTTAAATTAATTAAGATTATTTCTAAATTTTTGAGATCACATAAATAATTAGACATAAAATTGTGATTAATTATATGCGGTATAATGAATTTTATCCTACAGGAATCTTCACGGCACATCCTATTACGCTTCCTCGACACATCCCAACATATGTCGACCACAACTAAGGTCGAGCACAAACCTCTACTTATCGAAATTTCATATTTCACGAAATAAATAAATCAAGCACAACGACAAGCAAATATCTAACATACAATAGAAAGGCAAAATAAAGGCATTTACAAGAGCTGACCATGAAGATTGATGTTGTCCAAATATTACAAAGCATGGGGCACGCAGACCCGAACAAAAGAAAATCAGGCGAAGTCCTTGTCAAAAAAGTTTGCAAAAATATAGGCACGCAAACCCCCAATCCAGGTGAAATTAAAAACTGGCACGCAGGGCAAATTAATTAATGGGCATGCAGGTCTGGAAACTTAATATCAGCTTTCATCGTTGTTGTCACTCTCTTCCCCGGGATTGTCCTCGGGGGGGTAAAATATCTTCCCGTTGACCACCTGGTTAAACGGCCATGCACCTTCGACCACTAACTCGACCCCTTGGTTAAGGATCTTGAGCTGCTCCATGGTCGTGTTGAAGCCATAATTGAGGGTGTCTACGACATCTTGCTCAAGCACACGACTCTGAGCAATCAAATATTTCCTATTCTCAAGGGATTTCTCCACGTCAGTCTCTTCATCGGCAAGCGCAACGATCTCCTCCAACTCCTTTATCCGAGTGGTCAGTCGCTCATTCTCCTTAGTCGCAGATTCCATTCGTAACTTCATACTCCATATCATGGTTGGGGATATCACCCTTTAGATTTTCATTAATTACCTTCTAGTTTTGGATATGGTCATACGCTTTATTAAAGCGGCCTAAGAGCCTGCAACCTCATCATTCAGCGTTAAAGTAGTTTCAAGAACCCTCATCACGGCGGCCACATCTTCTGACAGGCTCTTCCACCGGGTTTCTTTGTCCTCAGACAATATGGCTTCCCTCTCCTCCTCATGAAGACCTAAGGAACTCTCCTCGCTGAAGATACCTCCATTAAGATAGCAGGGAGGAAACACAAAAACCACCCCAACATCGTTGTCCCCTTTGACAGGCGCCACATGCTCGGGGTCCTCCACGCGTTTCCTTTTCACCAGTTGTTTGGGAGGGGGCCTGGGTCCCTGAAGGAGAATATGAACCGCTTGGAAGGGGAGAAGTTTTGGCCTATTTCTGAAGCTGAGAAAACCGATTTTTAGGCCCCAAGTTAGATGTATTCTTGGGCATCAACTTGAGAAAACATTCGGAGAGAGTTTCCACCCGATCTGCAATAAAAAAGAAACTATCAGCCACAAGACAAAAGTACAAACATAAAATTATAGGCATGTCCCTTACCTAGAAGTCTCAAAGCCTCCTCGTCAGAGGAGCACTCGAGGAGAGCTTTTGTGTTAATCATTTTGGGAACAAAGAGATACCCCCTTTAACATTAAAGAGGAAGTTATTGTCCATGTACATACACGTCGTCAGAGAGAAGCTCTTGACATAAGTCACTAGCTTGTCGTAAGAGAGAAGATCCTGGGCGTATAAGTCCTCAGACTTCACCATGTAATACTTGGGATTTTGCTCAAAGTTTTTCCATTGCCATTCAAGAGGAAACCTTTCGGTCAGTCGAGCCACTGTACGACCACCCTCGACCTCTTCTGAGCGATTTTACAAAGAATACATGGTCGCATCAGTAAGAGGCTTCACGAAGAAATACCTCTCTTTGAAGTTACGCACAGATTCAAGGAACACCCGGAAGAGTTTTCCGAACTGTTTGAACAACACCCAGGCTTGTCGCCCTCCAATGGTCCACCGTTGTAGGTGAAAGATACAAAACAATAGGGTCAAAGTGGCACCAATCTGGAGATACTGGCATACTATCTCAAACGCTCGCATAAATGTGAGAGCATTTAGATGAAGTTGGGTAGGTTCTAGTTGCAACCATTGGAAGACCCCCACTTGAAAATCGTTGAAGAGAAAACGCATCCCCGCTTCTTTAAAAGCAAACTCATACATAGGGAAGCGTTTACCCGAGAATGTTAAGCATATCCTCCGACTCTGATAAGGGATTTGAAGCACCCAATTGGCAGGGGTACCCTCTGCTTAGTCGTCGGAGACATTGAACGCCTTAGAAGCGTCCTACCAAAAAGAAGACCTTTTGCTCTGGGGCTCAGGCACGACCCAAGCCAAAGGATCATCCACGACCATAGTGTCACCCGCGTTAGTATCAGGAACAATGTCTTCCTCGACTTGGTGTGCCATCGTACCTGATAAGCAGTGGACAACAGTGAATTCGACGTCATCAAATTCACCCTTCCACCACAAACCAAGTGAAAAGGTGATGAATGCATCGAAGAATGGACCTCGACAGCCAACACAAAAATGGTCGACACCTTACGCGGGGACATTTCATTGAACGGGAAAGTTGCTAAAATCCTCTCCACTATTTGGGGGGGACGACCCCGACACGAGTCAGAACGAAATTATGGACCTATGAATCTTCATCCATATCCATTAACTTTAATGAACATCCATGGAGATTCATTTCAGAACCTATGAATCTTCATCCAAAGATTCATCCGTTCATGGTAAAACCCAAGTGTTTAATCTAAAAAATCTAAAAAAAGCACGATCAAGAAGAAATCACTTACTTGGAGAAAATTATCGTTGAAGACGTCTATAGTGGCGTTAGAGCAGCAGATCCATGGGCAAACATAGGAGAGAGGAGAAGAGAAATCTTGAAAATGATAAATGAAACTCCTGATCCCCTTTTTTATTGATAGCTCCCACCTCACGAAGTAGCATGCGTAAAGTCATCATTACTTTTGATTTTGGACTACCCTATGTAATGATGGCACCCCAATTAGCTGCCACGTGGGGCTGGCAGGAGGACACATCAGACACAACGGTTTCACACAAAACCACGCGACTGCAACATTCCACTCTTGATGGCGGGAAAAAGCTCGACATCAATATAATTCCTTACATACATGCACATCGATTTCATTCCACTCTCGATGACGGGAAAACACTCGACATTATTACAACGCCTTACAGATGGGCACGTCGGAGACACGCACTCGAGGAAACTCCTTGAATCCCTGATAATCTAGGTCTATAAAGGGCACCACGTCGATATGAGCAGAAGATGAAATCGACAAATGAAATTCTCCCTGGGCGGGTCGACCACACCACACGTGAATTTCTGACTCCCCCTCGATATGAATCATAGAGCCTTCTCTAATGGAAGTTGAGGTCCCCCCTGTCGGGTAACACTTCCCCGACACTTGAATTGATCTCAAGTCATCACCCTTTCTCCTAAGGGAAATAATTTGGGGGGCTCCTATTCTGGACTGGGTCGGCACTTGCCTCACTATTGGGGAGGCCCCATCCAGCGCTTTTACAAAGGCCCCAAAGCGTGCGGCCCAAACTGAGGACTGTTGGGCGTTTCCCCACGTGTCTACTAGGAGAACATGACTTGTGTCCATAACATTATTATCCTGCCCTTCGAGAATAACGGGTCCGACTTCCCTGTTTTCTCGGGGCAGTTGACCAGGGAGAAGGCCACGTGTTGGACTCCATACACCCTAAAACCCTGAAAGTCTTTATTATTAGGCCTCATCGTGGCCCATTACAGAAGACGTTGGCCCATCGATGGGGGCTATAAATACCCTCTTACTTGAGAGTTCTAGGTATTCATTCATTCATTCATTCATCCATACTCTCACTCTTTACTTGCACTTACTCTGAACCTTACTTTGACATCAGAGTGACTTGCAGGTACCCCCCCCCCCCCCCCCCCTCACTTCACTTAACTCAGAAACTCACATATAATTGCATATGAATTTCAGAATTTAATTAAGCACAACAACATAATCAATTTACATAAATCAACACACTTTAATTTAGAGAGGTTTGTTGCTGAGCGGTAATGCGGGAAGCAAAAAGTAAAGTATTATTTTATCGGGTATCATTTAGGTTATATCGTATCATGTCCATAGAGATTGATTATTGAATTACCATTCGATAAATCATTCGTTAATGAGTTTGGGGATAAAATGGGTTTGAAGTAAATGCGGGAATTAAAACTATTAACAAAAAATAAATTCATTCTTCTAAGGAACAACTTATCAAGCATGCATATAGCCCACTCCTCACAAACTTAAACATATCGCCCAGTTATACTCAACCTAGAAGACTCGTCAATGCCATCACGTGTCAAACACTACACCTACTATATCATCTCAGCGGAGATTTCTCAACCAACCTTAACAACACAGAAGTCAACTGTGCTACTCGCGTTAACAATCTCTCAGTCAACACAACCAACACAGAGGCATTAATCACAAACACCCAAGTGAATAATAGTGCTAAATCTATCTCTAGAATCCAGACATTATTAGGTAATTATCCTAGATAAGAATTCGAGCAGTATATGTCTATAACAACTCAGACACCTAGCACAGAGCGGAAATCCAGGACAACAATCGATAAAGATTTGTAAAGCAAGATTTATATAACGACATGGGTGACAAATATACATAAGATCCAAGTAAATACATATAGAAACTCAAGCAAACAAATATTACACAAAGAAGAAGAGAAATGAACCACAAATCTCTCAGTTTGTCAGCGCCCATCGAAGAGCAATCCACCCCGGATCATTCGTATGCAAGCTTCAATGTTGTTTTCTAAGCTAAACCTAGATAAAAATGAGGGTTGATTAAGTTGGGAGCAATTTTGCTGAAGAGGTAAATCAAAAAGCAAAAAGTAAAGTATTATTTTACCGGATGATATTTAGGTTATATCGTATTGTTTCCACATAGGTTGGTTATCGAGTCCCCGTTCGAAAAATCATTCGTTAATGAGTTTGGGGGTAAAATAGGTTTGAAGTAAATGTGGGAATTTAAAGTTATGAACAGAAAATAAATTCATTCTTCCAAGGAAAAACCTATCAAACATGCATATAATCCACTCCTCTCAATCTTAAACATATCGACCAGTTATACTCAACCTACAAGACTCGGCAATTCCATCACGTGTCAAACACTACACCCACTATATCATCTCAGCGGCGATCTCTCAATCAACCTTAACAACACATAAGTCAATCGTGCTACTCGCGTTAACAATCTCTCAGTCAACACAACCAACACATATGCATTAATCACAGACACCCGAGTGAATAATAGCATTAAATCTATCTCTATAATCTAGACATTATTAGACAATTATCCTAGATGAGAATCTGAGCAGCATATCTCTACAATAACCCAAATCCCGAGCACAAAGCAAAACTTTAGGACAATAATCGACAAAGATTTGTAAAGCAAGTTTTATATAACTCCATGGGCGACAAATATACACAAGATCAAAGTAAATACATATACAAACTCAACATACAAAGAATACACAAAGAAGAATAAAAATGAACTACAAATCTCCCAATTTGTCAGCGTAGATCAAAGAGCAATCCACCCCGGATCATCTGTATGTAAGCTTCAATGTTGTTTTCTAAGCTAAACCTAGAGAAAAATGAGGGTTGATGAAGTTGGGAGCAAAAACTATCCCCCAAAACCCTCATTTAACAAAATGAAATGAAAATGAAATGAAAATGAAATATATACAAAATCTGGTCCGCACGCATTGCCCGGTGACATAAAGGCTTCAGCCAATGACGACTCTTAATTACAAGGCCTAGGTTGCGCTACGTACGCAACTGGCCAAAAATATCCATCCTCGCCTGGCAAAGGGAAGCTTCTCGCGGTGAAACAACCAAAACTCGCTCGGCGATCATAACGTGGGGCCAAAGCAGAAGCTACTGGAAAAATATTCTTTTCCTCTCGCTCCATGCTCTCCCAATGAGGCAGAAGCGCAAGCTCCTCGCCCAGGCTTCACCCGACGAGGCTTGACAGATAACACTTATTTATTTCTTTTCTTGGTGCACAAAAATGGCTTTATTGCTTCAATCTTGCATCTTTGGAGTGTCAATTGGCCATTTATTCCTCAATGCTTCAAACACACATAAATTCCTACAAAATAGATACAAAACTATCAAACGATACACTATGTACAAGAAAACACAAATAAATACAAACTAAACGAATTTTCATAAAAGTTGGGTTATTCAACTAATATTAACAACAAAGAGTCGATAAGTGAGACAAAAAGTATATACAAAATTAACTACAGTTTACACTTATCAAACTCTCCCCAACTTGAACTTGTTTGTCCTCAAACAAGGCCAAACAACTCAAAGAAGCAAAAATGATCAACCAAAGAATCATGAATCAACAAGTTTTAAAAACGAAAATAAATGTATGGTTCAAACAAAAATACACAATCAAGGGGAATACTTACCAAAATCCTACATCGATAACATATAAACAAAACGAATCCTAAGTACAAAAATCATACTAAACATTTTAAAACAAAACAAGCTCAGTAATGAATCACACCTAGCAAAAATTCATCGGTAGATGAAGAACACACAAAAGTGAGGGACAAAAACACTCATACATAATCATGCAAACAATAGACTAAATTATACATTCATCCAAAATTCCATACTGAAAATATAAAGGCAAGAATCACAAGGGCTTTTCAAGATTGTAATGTGGCTTAGTTAAAAAACAAGGGATAAGTCCTAAAGTTAATCGAAACAAAAACTTGCCTAAACCTAAGAGAGTGATCAACTCACAAATACTCAAGCAACACAATTTCAATCACGTTTCTTTGTAATTTCAAATTTCAAACCAACACACATCACTTATTATCACAATATTATTCCATACTCTTTTTGTTTTTCTTTTTCAAAGCTTTTTAAATTTTTTCTTTCTTTTTCTAATCTTTATTTTTCACCTTTTTTTTCTTTTTGTATTTCTCAACCTCATAGCAACCAACACATGAGCACATAAACATTTCTCTCCCCAACTTGAATTCAACGATCATCATAATGTGAATACTCCATACTTTCTATGGCAAGGCAAAAATTCAAACTATAAATCATAGTTAAGGGTTCAAGAAAACAAAGAATCAATGTCCATATAAAAAGAAAAACCAAACACTAATAGACAAGCATTTAGCAAAAACAACATGGACGTTGATAAAAAGGCTCAAATGGAGTTAACAAAAGTTCACACACTCACAAGGTGAATTGACTATTTGGCTAGGTAGTTGTTCTCAAAATGAAATAAAATGTCTTGATCATTTTCATTATTTCATACAATCAACACAAACAAAAGATTAAACATAATAAAATCTATCTAAAACAAAAATTGTGGCCTTCAACATATATAACAATGGAAAACTTCCTCACATTTGGGGGTAAAATGGGAACCAAAGTGATTCAATCAAAATAAATTAATGCAAAAAGAATGAATGGTATAGTAATTATACAAATGATAAATTTTCTAAATATGTTATGCTATAGAAAGCGATAAATGAGTATCTGGCATGTACCAACTTCAAAATATTACCATTACTATACATCTGCAAGTTGAAACACTCAAATTCGGACTATCGCCTCAAAATTCTTCAAGTTATCGGACCAAAATTGGAGTCCAAACAACAACAAAAGAATTATAAAAAAAAATTACACACATACAAATTTCCTCAAGCTAATAAAAGAAAGCTCTTGGAAGTTTGAACAAGTTGAAAAGTGAAAATTTGAGAATTTCGAACAAGTCCAATTTCAACTTGTTTAAACAATAATCACACACTACCTAAACTAACAAACATGAAAAACAATAGAAAAAATATGTTTATTTTATGTCTTAAACTCGATGCCTGTTATTTAAGAACATTATTCCAAGTTGCTTCCACCTGGTTATTCTTAACCAACATACAAGCAAACATGAAAGAAAACAAACAATAATATAACAAATTCACAAGTATATAAAACATCTATATGTGTGTGTTGGCTGAAGATTTTGATAATATTATTAGAAGCCAAATGAATTAAACGTTTCGATCGAAATGAAGCAAAACTTCATGTTTCGAAGTAGCAGAAGCAGTGTTTCGAATAAGCATGTCAAAGCTGGAGCTTCGAGTGGCAATTATGGGAACATATCTAAAGAAGTCTCGAAATAACAACAAGGCTGTGTCTGGGAAGTGCGTTCGAAACGGAGAAGTACCAAAGCATTTGAAATTCAAATGGAAGCGGGACATTCGAAGTTTGAAATTTATGTGCTGGAGCATTTGGAGACACGTGGAAAGAAGAAAGAGGCATTGTTCTGCATGTTCTGAACGTGGCATAATCCTATAGCAAGACCGTTATGGTCGAATTAGTATAAATAGAAGTCTTAGTATTAGGATTTCGTGTGTCATATCTATTGTACTAAATACTCAGTAACATTCAAACTACCACATGGCAAGGGAAACGAATGCAAGAGCAATGTACGTATGATAGCATCATATATTTATGATTTAATGAAAACCTTTTACCATTTCCAGCACTTTCCTTTATCTTTCTGTCAAATAACATTTATAAGTTTTCTCATTTACAGTCTTTTCACTTCGAAATCTCTTCATTAAAGTTTTACATTTCAATGCTTTCTTCACATTTCAAGCACTTTACATTTCAGAAAACTGTCATACTTTCCATGCCTTTACCTTCAAACTTTATCCTTCGAACGCCTATTTTTACTTAAAGTCATTTACAGATTTCTTGCATTAAATGCTTTCTTCATATTTCAAACCTTTTACGTTCCAGAAATCCTTTACATTAACTGTTTTTATAATTCGAAACCATTTACTTGCCTTTTATGCAATTTTACATGTCTTTACAATTAACATTTATTCATGCAACTTAGTTTCGTACACGCACATTTTGATTACATCTTTAGACCTTTAAGAGAGAAATCGAAATAAGCCAAACACCTATACAACACTCAAATATCAACCATGAATATTTGTTCGATCATGAGAGTTACCCTAATGACCAAGGAATCCTAGGATCAATCTAGTCGATCCTGTGAGTTACCAGAGGAATTGAATAACAGTCAGAAAGATTATTCGATAGTTTGGAAGACTAGCAGTTGTTTACCAGAAATCACTGGAAACAAATTGGCACACCTGATGGGACCAATAATTGGATATTAGAAATAAAGATTGTTGAGACATAACCATTATAAAAACGTTGGAACCTAAGAAGTTTGTTGTTTTATGAACCTGAGAAGTGGTAAAATAACCAACAGTAACCAACCTTTATCCAGAAGAAAACGTTTGGACAAAATGTCTAATTCTGACAATCAACAAGGGGAACAAAATGCCCCACATACAACAGGCACTAATGTGTCCACTTCGATCGGAACATCTAATGTGATCCCTTCGAATGCACAGTCTGTTGCATCTTCAACCAGTAATATAGCCACCAATGGAGTAAGTGGCATATCAACTAATATTTCGATCTTAGGAAATACTGGAACCATTGGTTACCCTGGGGGATTCGTTCCACCATCAGGGACACAATCCCATTTCGCCACTCCATTAACTAGACCACCCGGTTTCGATGGAAATAGAACCAGAAATTCCTCTTATGGAATGCCAACATCTTTTATGGCAGGTTTACACAATTCCACATTGAATTCATCCCCACAACTAGGGTCTGGGTCTGGGGCGAATCAATTTATGACAAATAACCAAGGGTCAGTGGGTTATAGCACAATGCCTATTTTAACCACAGAAAACCAGTTGGCTTTTAGGCAATTGATGGATGACAGTAACCATAATATGATAGGGGTGTTAGCACAAACCATGCAGGAGATATTTGCCCCAATAGTGCAAAATGTGACTGTGACAAACAGGGAAAACGCTGACAACATGAGTCGAATAGCAGATTTCTTTGCTCCCCCAGAAAGGCGTAGGCAGAATCAGGCGGGATTTCGAGCAAACATGCCTGTTATAGAACAAATCGCTAACGACCCAATTTATAGACCACCCAGAGAAGAAGTTAACTTAGGGGCCAGGGCACCAAGGTTAGAAGCCCCAATAATCCCAGGCCCACAAAGAGAAATTATGGAACCAGGGGCAAGGGTCGAAAGGCTAGAAGCCCCAGAGTTTCGAGAAGAACAACCTAGGGGAGTTGTCTTGGTTGGTCGAAATCAAGATGCCGATGCTGTCGTTCATAGAATTCGAAACGATAACATCTTGGTAGAAAACAATCTAACCACCATGATAGAGAGAGTCATGGCCCAGAATGGCCTCAACACAGGAATGAGAAGGCAAAATTATGCTTCTCCTATATTGGATTGCATAATGCATACTGATTTACCAAGGGGATATAAAGTCCCTAAATTTACAAAGTTCGTTGGGGATACCAATGAGTCAACAGTCGAACACATAGCGAGATATCTAACCGAAGCGGGAGATATAGCCAATAATGAAGATCTCAGGATCAAATACTTCCCAAGTTCCTTGACTAAAAACGCCTTCACATGGTTTACCACTTTGCTTCCTGGGTCCATTGATACTTGGGCTCTCTTGGAGAGATTATTCCATGAACAATTTTACATGGGACAGTCGAAAATAAGCTTGAAGGAATTGGCCAGTGTTAAGAGAAAGTTCACCGAACCCATAGATGATTGTTGTACCCCAAAATTTGCCCTCCCATTTCCTCAACATTTTCTCATCACCAGACCTTTGAAGGTCAAGATCCAATTAGGGTTTCCTCTGCTCAAGATTTCTCCTTGCACTGATGGACCCAAATTAGGGTTTGTGTTTGAACAAAGATGTTTTGACCTAAAATGCCTAAGATGACTTTCATGCTTCATGTTGGACTCCCAAGTTTACCCATACCAAGTTTCAAGTCTTGATTCCAAGTTTTACCCAGTCAATTGGACAGTTGACCTAGAAATCAACTGTATTGGGGAAAAAGTCAACTGTGGCCAATTGACAGTCAAATCTCATGAAAATTGACCCACATCAACATTATGAACTCATATGGACCATTTGATCAAGTTTGGATCACAATTCCACAAGAAATTTGATCAGATCACCAAAAGGGCAAAATGGTCATTTTTAGGGTTTTGACTGCACAAAGGAAATTTTTGACTGTTTGACCTAGCCAATGGCAAACCAAGATCACATAGGGACTCAAGGACCCCATGTAATTGTCTTGACATTCTCAACAAGCTCAAAAGATCCCAAGTACACAAGATTGACAGTTGAATTTCCCAGTCAATTGATCAATTTTGACTGTATACTGAAAAGTCAAAACTTTGACTTTTTGGTCAAAATCAAGAGTCAAGATTCATTTTTCATCAAAACATGCCAAATCATGAAACTTGTTCACCAAGAAACCAAGAAATGCAAATTAGGGTTTAAAATGGAATTTTTCATAACTTAAAATTTTTCTAAGTTATGGAAAACCCTAATTTTTTCCCAAACTTTGCCCCACTTTTTCACCAAGATTCATTTGGATTCAAACAAAAGTCAAAACATGAAAGTTGTAGCTTGTTTCATAATCTACAACTTTGATTCACAAAGTTTTCTCATTTGAGGCTTGTATCTCAAGTTACAAATTTTTGAATAAGGGCACTAAACCATTCTTAACTTAGTGAATTTTTGACCTATTTTGATAAGGTTTTCTACCCCACTTCAAGGCCATTTTCCATACACTTCCACTTGGAATTTCAAATTGCATTTCAAAGATGGATTGTATTACACATTCCAAGCTTTCCAAAATGTCCAAGAACTTCTCAAACAACCTCATGGTTAGGGAGAATCGAATTTCACAATATGGCAAAAACTCACTTTGTTCATGACCAAGTTACATGTCCATAACCTTGCAATTTGAACTCAGCATGCTTTAGGCTAGATTACAGGTCCTTAAACCAAGTTACACTCAATAATTTAATGCATATTATTTGTGCCAAGACCATTTTCTTTGAGCTAAAGCATTGTATCAAGGTTTAATCCATTTTTAGATAAAGCAAAATAGCCATTTTTGAAAAGTTGCACTTTATGTCAAATTGAAAATCCAACAAGTACATTGCAAATATGATTGGCACAAGATTATGGACAAATCACACTGATCAAGGAGGGATTATGCAGCACATTAGGGGGTCCTCTACTGGCCTAAAAACACCAAGTTGCTTTTGTTTGCTTAAGAGTGAAGAAAAGTGCCATAACACATACCAACTACCATATCAGCTCAAGAACACTTAGACAAAGTGATCAAACACATTTCACACAACACAACCAAGCTAATACACGAGCCCTTAGCCTTCAAAACACCCTCCATCTCAGAATCACTCTCAAACTGCAAAAACAGGGCAGGCCCTGCAGTTTGAGTGCTATCTCTCATTTCTCTCTAGCTCTCTTGCCCAAATCAATTCACACACCTTCCATACCATCTATGCAAGCTAACCAAAAGCAAAAGCACGACCTGTAATCACTCTAACCACTTCCACCATTTTCACATTTCTGACTTGCAGGTGAAGTTCTCTAGCTCGATTCAGAAGCTTTCAAGACAAAGTAAACATTGGAATAGCATCCCTGGACCTCAAGGAAGCTTTTCCAATCATCACCTTGCACTGAAAGTTCCTACATTTCCAGATAGAACTTCAGCTGAACAGGTATCTTGGTGAACTCATATCTCTCTTATTATGCATCATTAGCCTTAAGTTTGTGAATAAACAATGTCCTACTCATGCCACTGAACATGTACATTCTTTTACTTTTCATTTCTTTTGCTTGAGCTGTGAGAATTTGGAGTTTGAAAATGGCAGAAAAACTAGGTTAGGATTTGGGGGAGGAGAAATTCTCCCTCATCTTAGAGAGTTAGATCAAGTTATGCATATGGTTAGAATCGTCTCTTCATGCTGAACATTTTTTATGTTATGAGTTTTTGTTAAAAAGCCAGGAATCAGGAGTTAAGGATTGATGAAGAAGGGCGCGCATTTTTTGAATTGTTTGGTCTGAAGGTTGAAGACAACCATTTTCTGGGCTGGGCCTGTTTGTTATTCCTTTTTGCACCATACATTTACTTTTGCACCCCCTGAGCCCATTTTGTTATTTCTAATGATTTTTTGACTTTTTCTTTTTTGGTCTGACTTGTTTATTTTTGCTTATGATATTAAAAATCTAAAAATAAATTTCTACACCATTTTTCTATTTTTTAGGCATTTATTTGATTATGTTGACATTTATACATAAATATATATATATACACACTATTATTTAGAAAACTAGGAAAAAATAATGCAAATATATTTTCTTTTCTGGTTTTTATTACATTTTCCCTTTTGAAAATATTTTATACAAAACATATTTTTTTTTATATATAAATATTAATTATTATCATTTATATATATATATATATATATATATATATATATATATATATATATATATATATATATATATATATATATATATATATATATATATATATATATATATATATATATATATATATATATATATATATATATATATATATATATATATATATATATATATATATGATATTTATTTGTAAATAATATAAATATATAGGTATATTAATATACTTAGGATAAAATATCAAAAAAATGTGCATATTTTATGTTTTAATATTTAATACTAAAAAAGGGCCTTTTTTACAAATATACCATATTTTATTTTATTTTTGTATGTAAATAATAAATATTATATGAATTGATTAATTAATGTCCCTTTTTGATTAAAAAATTAGGGTTTTGCCCTAAATTTGAAAATACCTCAAAAATAATACCTTTTTATTTTCTTTTTTTATTTTACATAAATAATACTTTTTTCACACATATAAAAGTTCCTTTTGCATTCTTGCATATTTGTTTTATTTACCATTTAAATTATACATTTATTTATCTTGTAAATATTTATAGAAAATGATGTAATAGCTTAGATTCAATTTTTTGTCTAAATATCCCCATTTGAAACATTGTACCCCCCTCCCCATATTATTGTGTTGTAATAGCGTAGGATTTTAAATTTCGCACTTTATCGCTTTCTAAACATACTATGCTAGAATTAGGGTTTTGTATGCGAATAAAAATGAACAAAATAGTTGGACCTAATACAAGATAAATGAGCATGAAAAATGGACAACACATTTCACACTTGCACCCCTAGGGTATTCCACTTTGTTGCCTTCAAATAATTGGGCCATATTGTATGTTGAATTTCTTTGGGTAAAAACAAACAATCAAATGATCATAGTCCCACAAAATGTTGCTTAAATGAATGATCAAGTCCCCTTTAAAGAAAATTGCCCAAAGACATTTAACACTATTACAACTATGGTCTAAACGATGACCCGCGCCCGTCCCTTTCACATCCTAACATGAGATTGTCCACCAAATACAATGGTGGAACAAACTTATTAAAAGGGTTAAAACATAGCAATAAACTTTGAGAAATTTAGGAGTAGATAGCCTCTTAGTTACTTGAATCAAACTTGCAAAAACAAAACACTTGCCTATTTCCTAAAACACACCTCACAACACTTTCAAAAACAACTTTCAAAAACAAATGAAAACCTTTTCAAAAGACATACACCTTTGTATACATCCCAACATGGATCATTACAAAGGTTGCCACCACATTGGCCTCTTTTCAAAACATTTTTCAAACCCACACACACAAGCACCATTTAAAACAATTGAAAACAAAAGGCAAGTGATCTAAGCAAGTAACTAAGAGCCCATGGATAACCATGGATAGAAAGGGTGCTAATACCTTCCCTTTCTATAATCTACTCCCCGAACCCAAGAAAACATCTCAAAGGTTTTTGCTGTGCTTTTTAACCTTTCCTTAGGATAAAATAAAAAGTCGGTGGCGACTCTTGCTCAACCGAAACATTTGCGAAAACAAACGCAAAACCACAGTCAGTTCTCCCACCGTATCACAGAACTGGCGACTCTGCTGGGGAATTGTTTTAAAAGTGGAGTAACCTTAGGGCTTAGATCACCCTCTTGCATGACTAATTGTTTGAATTGATTACTTTATGTCTTGGCTCTATTGTTTGGGTTTGCAATCCTACACCCGGATTTTGGGAAACATTCATAGATAGCAATACGTTGTGGAAACTGTGCGGGGTATACCGACACGGTCGAAGCAATAGCTATATTAGTGCGACATATTTGTGAGTACCGGTAACCCTTGAGTTCAATCAAGGAGAGTACGGGGCCGCTGAGTGATGTCACTAAGCACTAATGACCTAGAACCTTACTTGACCATCTTGGCCTATTAGGGGTAGTGAGATGACCGGCTTTGGTGCAGTCCGAAGTTGGTAGATACTCGATACTACACTCATTGAGGGTTGTGTTCTTGGAATATTTTGGTCGCTAGTTAAGTGGCTAAACCAAAATAATGAACAATGAAAACAATCCAGTGATATTGAGCTCCTTAGAACCCGGTTACTATTTATAGGACAGGTTTTTAAGCCAGCTACACTCAAGAGGGTACTTACCTATGAAACCCCATGCAAGCCTGAAACTAGGGTTTGGTGTGATTTGCTTGTACA
This sequence comes from Vicia faba, assembly GCA_948472305.1. Lineage (NCBI taxonomy): Eukaryota > Viridiplantae > Streptophyta > Magnoliopsida > Fabales > Fabaceae > Vicia > Vicia faba. The sequence continues at coordinate 437,678,969 of OX451739.1, read as the reverse complement.
TATGTTTTGTGCATACATCATAAACATCATAAAACATCATATGCATTCACTAACCATTTCAAGGGTTTTGGATCTTCATCTTTGTTCTTGTTTTGTAGGACATGGAAATTCCTCGCAGAAATACCATTCAAGTCAACCTTGTGAGAATCTCTCCTCAACTCAAGGAGATCACCTCAAGGATTCCGGAAAACTCATCCTTCAGTGAAAGACATGGTAGACTGCTCAGCCTAGTCAACACCAACATTGAAGAAGACATGATGAAAGTGCTATTCCAGTTCTTTGACCCTCTTCACCATTGTTTCACTTTCCCTGATTATCAATTGGTACCCACTTTGGAGGAGTTTTCTCAACTCCTGAGAATCCCTATCCTTAATCAACTACCCTTCAACGGTACGGAAAAGGAACCAAAGCCGGAAGATGTTGCTCGAGCATTACATCTACAACCATCCGACATCAAGGGGCATTGGGAAACCAGAAGCGGCGTCAAAGGATTCTTAGCAAAATTCTTGTTTGAGAAGGCACAAGAATGTTGGAACTCATTGGACCTACAAGCCTTTGAAGAGATTGTGGCACTCCTTATCTATGGGTTGGTCTTGTTCCCAAATCCTGACCAATTGGTAGATGTCAATGTTGTCAAAATCTTCTTATCCAGAAATCCAATACCGACATTGCTTGGGGACATTCTTCACTCATTTTACACACGAACAATGAGAAAGAGGGGTGTTCTCATGTGCTGTACTCCTATCCTCGCAAGGTGGTTTATTTCGCACCTTCCACAATCTGTCTTGAAGAATGACCAAGGTACAAGGTGGTCCCAACGATTGATGACTCTTACTCATTCTGATGTGCATTGGTGTTCTCGGTCCAGAGAAAATATCATCATTGTCGATCGTTGCGGAGAATTTCCTAATGTTCCTTTACTTGGAATTAGAGGGGGTATCACCTACAACCCTTTCCTAGCTTTGAGGCAATTTGGATATGCACGGAGGGATGGCCCTCATGATATGTTGATTCCTAGCCTAGTTTTTGACTTCGACAACGATGCGCAAGGACTTCGCCAAAGATTCATCAGAGCTTGGGGAAAACTCAACAAGGTTGATAGCAAGACTCTGGGACACAAGAACTTCATCCCTCTTGAGCCCTATCTCAAGTGGGTACGAGCCCGAGCCCAAAGTCTGATGATGCCTTATCCTCATGTACTCCCTGTGATTAAAGAGCCCGTCAAGGAAGGAGAGGTTCCCTACACCATCCTACATCCAGACATGCCTACATCGTGGGAGGAAATGCAGAAAAGCTGGATTCAGCTCAAGGAGGAACGAAATACTTTTGAGGCTAGCTACTACGCCAGTGAAAAGAAGGTTCTAGAGCTTACACGCCGACTCCACGAGCAAGAGGCCCTCAATACCTACATCGCACCAAAGAGGATGCGCAATGTCTTTCTGCCTTAAGAAGTTTATTTTGTAATATTTGGCCCATGGGGCATTTATGTACTAACAAATTCCTTCTTATTAATATGACGTGCGTTCTTCTTTATCTAAAACAATTTTGAATGTTCTAAATCCTTGAATGCATTGCATACATAAGCATACCATTCATCATGTGCATAAGCAGGTCTCATTCCAGGTTTCCTTATCTGTCTGCTGTTTATTACAGTAGGATGGATCTCGAGCAAACAGTCAAAGACCTACAAGCTCAGAATGCACAGTTCCAGCAACTCCTGACAACCTTGGCTAAAGGTCAGGAGGATCTCAAGACCTTGTTAGGGAACAAAGACCCAGTGAAAAAGAAGAAAAAGAGACTCGGGGTGGCTACTTTGGGGAGAAGATTTGACGGAGAAGCTCGGAGAGTGCTTGAATTTCCTCCTACTTCTGATGAAGGGACTAGTAAGAGAGATGGAGCTGCGGTGCCTTCTGAGTCTGATGCGAAAGAAGAAGAGGTTGAAGAGGATGAAGATTATTCTGACCAGCAGTACCCTCCAGCTGATGATAAATACAAAGGGTTAGAAGACAGATTAGCCGCCATGGAATTACAAAGAGTACCGGGTTTGGATTTTGAAGACTTGGGTTTGGTTGTCGGGATTGTGATTCCCCCAAAGTTCAAAGTGCCAGTGTTTGTGAGGTATGATGGGTTGTCCTGTCCCAAAATGCATCTTAGGTCCTACGTGAGAAAGATCCAGCCCTATACGGCAGATAAAAACCTCTAGATTCATTTCTTTCAAGACAGCCTTTCTGGAGCTCAGTTGGAGTGGTTTTATCAGCTAGAAGGAACCAGTGTCCGGAATTGGGAAGATTTGGCCACCGCTTTCTACAAACAATACCAATACAATTCTGACCTTGCCCCTTCTCGTACCCAACTTCAGGGTATGTCATTGGGAACAAGCGAAGGATTCAAAGAATACGCACAAAAATGGAGGGATTTGGCTGGCAGGGTGCAGCCTCCTTTAACCGATCGTGATCTTGTTGATATGTTTCTAGGGACCCTATCTGGGCCATTTTTCAATCATCTGATTGGTAACTCTTCCGCGGGGTTTACCGATTTGATCTTAACGGGCGAGAGAATAGAAGCTGGCATCAAGTCAGGAAAGATTCAGAAGGGAGCTGCTGCAAGTACTGAGAAGAGGCCTTTTAAGAAAGAAGCAAGTGCCGTCTATGGTCCTAGAAGACAAGTCAAGCCAGAAAGTCGCCAAGCCGTCAATGCTCTGGTCATTTCAAAACCTGCTGCTGCTCCTCAGCAGTACAATCAACAAAGAAGTGAAAGGCCCAAGAGGCAGTATACTCGGCTGAGTATGACCTTATCTCAAATTTTACCCCAACTGCTATCAACCAATTTGGTGACCACCAAAGAAGCTCCTAAGGTCGTCAACACTGCATCTCCTAAGTATAACCCAAATTCCCGGTGTGCTTATCATTCAGATAGTCCCGGGCACACTACTGATGATTGCTGGGCCTTGAGAAACAAAGTGCAAGATCTTATCGACGCAAAGGAAATTCAGTTTGAAGCGCCCGAGAGGCCGAATGTTGTAACTGCCCTCATGCCCCAGCATAGGGTAAATGCCATTGAGGAAGAATTGTATGCTGTTTCGGTGAATGAAGTTGTTACCCCCGCTTTTGACTGTTAAGAGGAACTTACTACTAGTCGGTTTATTTCCGGGTTGTAGTAAGGGTTGCCTCCTGTGTGCTGTTATCCCTACCGGTTGTCCACTGCTGAAATCAGGCATCCAAAGTCTGATGGATAGCAAGGAAATTCTATTCAAGAAAACTGCTGTTCCGTCTGTTTCCGTTGAAGAAATATCTGTTGTCACAATCTACAATCCTGCCAAAGCTCCCGTAAAGAAACCAGTCCAAGTTATGTCTGTTGCACCCATCACTATTACTGTCCCAGGGCCTCTCCCGTATGAGTCTGATAAAGCTGTTCCATGGCATTATGGAGCCGATGTGTATGTGCTTGGGGTGAAGCAGGAGTTCAACACCAATACCAGTATCAGTAACATCACTGGTCCCGCCAAGATTACCCGTAGTGGCAGGCTCTTCTCGCCTGACATTGCACCGCCAGTTATCCGAAAACCTCTCACCATCACACCCACAAGTGTGCATGTTCCAGTTCAAGTTCCTGTGTCTACTACTGCCGCCGAGTCTTCTGATACTCGGGGCAAAGAAGTTGCTACCGATTTGCCTGCCAGGACGGAGGCACCAAAGAAGACTGCTGTGGAAGCCTCCCAACAAGAAATGGAGGAAATTCTTAAAATTATCAAAAAGAGTGACTTTAATGTTGTTGAACAGTTGGGGCATACTCCCTCCAAAATCTCTATGCTATCACTACTGCTATGCTCAGAGGCCCATGCAAAAGCCCTGATTTCATTTCTGAAAACGGCCCATGTGCCGCAAGAGACTTCCGCGGATCAATTCACCGACTGTGTGGCTAATTTGACGGCTGACAATGGCTTGGGGTTCTCAGATGCTGACCTTACCGCCAAAGGGAAAAATCACAATGATGCCCTGCATGTTTCCATAGAATGCAGGGGCACTACTCTCGCACATGTGTTAGTAGATATCGGCTCTTCCCTGAATGTTTTACCCAAGAAGGCATTGGATCGCTTAGATTGTGAGGGTTTGGAGCTGAAACCTAGTAACATCATTGTTAGAGCCTTCGACGGTTCTAAGAGGATGGTGCACGGTGAGGTAGACATCCCTATTCGTGTGGGTTCCCAAGTTTTCGGCTCAACGTTCTATGTAATGGATATTCGTCCATCTTACTCCTGCTTGTTGGGTCGACCCTGGATTCACAAAGCTGGGGCAGTAACATCCACTTTGCACCAAAAGCTCAAATACCCTGTCAAAGGGAAGATTGTTACTGTGCAGGGTGAGGAGGAATACATGGTGAGTCACTTGAATTCATTCCGGTATATCGAGATGGACGGGGAGTTTATTGAAACCCCCTTTCAGCATTTTGAGGAGGTACCTCCAGTGTTGGCATCAGCTGAAGCAGTGGTTGGAGAGGACTTTCCGTTGAAGATGGCATCCTTGAAGGATGCCCGGGCTGTAATCGAGAAAGGCAATTGTGCAAACTGGGGTCAGCTTCCTGACTTCACTCAAAAGAATGACAAGTTTGGGCTGGGCTTTACTGCAGAGGCTCAGAGGGCTGTGCACAAGGAAAGGATCGGAAAGGCTCCGGTGTTTATCTCCAACCCAAGGGTGAATGCTATTGAGGAGGATGCGGAGGAAGCAGAGTTTGACAGTTGGATCTACCCGACTACCAGCAACGGACCAAGCAACTGGACGGCAAAGGATTTTACACCTATCACATTTGTCACGCAGTAATTAATTTCTTTTGATTTCCAATTTGTAACAAACAATGTGTTAAAACTTTTATTGGCTCGGTGTCCTACCCGGGACATCGTAGCTCCATTTGTGAGGGCTTTTTGTATGACATTTCCATATATCATCAATCAAAACATTGGACGTTTGTTGCATTTCAAATCTTATGCCCCTTTTTTCTTTCTGTGTTATATATATTGCAAAACAGCTATATTTACACACACTCACTTATACAGGTTTCAATCCACTCTGGATCTCACTGGTAACAGCTCTGCTACCGCCAGTTATGACTTCGATAATCCGATCAACTTGGCCGAGGACGAAGGTGAAGATGATTGCGAAGTGCCTGGTGAACTCGCAAGACTGCTACTCCAGGAAGAGAGGGCTATTCAACCACATGAAGAGCCGGTGGAGACAATTAACCTGGGAACTGAGACAGATAGGAAAGAGGTCAAGATTGGTGCCAATCTAGAGCTCAGCGTGAAGCAACGATTGATCCAGATGCTACAGGATTACATGGAGATATTTGCTTGGTCCTATGAAGATATGCCTGGTTTGGATGCCGACATTGTAGTTCATCACCTGCCAACCAAGGAAGACTGCCCTCCGGTAAAGCAAAAGGTCCGCCGTATGCGCCCAGAGATGTCTGAAAAGATCAAGGCTGAGGTTATGAAGCAATTTGATGTCGGGTTTCTTGCGGTAACTTCTTACCCTCAATGGGTTGCTAATGTGGTTCCAGTACCGAAGAAGGACGGGAAAGTCAGGATGTGTGTCGACTACAGGGATTTGAACAGGGCCAGCCCCAAGGATGATTTTCCTCTACCTCACATTGACGTCCTCGTTGACAACACTGCTCAACACAAGGTGTTCTCCTTCATGGATGGTTTTTCAGGGTATAATCAGATCAAGATGGCTCCGGAGGATATGGAAAAGACTACCTTTGTGACTCAGTGGGGCACCTTCTGTTATAAGGTCATGCCATTCGGGTTGAAAAATGTTGGGGCAACCTACCAACGCGCCATGATTGCTTTATTTCATGATATGATCCATCATGAGATTGAGGTATATGTTGATGACATGATTGCAAGGTCTCAAACTGAGGAGGAGCATCTTGACCATCTGAGGAAGCTGTTTGACCGACTCAAGTTATACAAGCTGAGATTGAATCCCAACAAATGCACCTTTGGGGTAAGGTCCGTAAAACTGCTAGGCTTCATTGTAAGTGATAAGGGTATTCAAGTGGACCCCGCCAAGGTTAAAGCCATTCAAGAGATGCCAGTTCCTAAGACAGAGAAAGAAGTCAGAGGCTTCCTGGGACGACTGAATTACATTGCCCGATTCATCTCACATCTGACTGCTACTTGTGAGCCAATCTTCAAATTACTGAAGAAAGATCAAGTAGTACGCTGGAACGACGAATGCCAGGCTGCCTTTGAAAGGATAAAGGAATATCTCCAAGAGCCACCCATTCTTATGCCACCAGTGGAAGGAAGACCTCTAATATTATACTTGACAGTACTTGATAACTCAATGGGGTGTGTGCTGGGGCAGCATGACGAGTCTGGCCGAAAAGAGCACGCTATTTATTACTTGAGCAAAAAGTTTACCGACTGTGAGTCTCGTTACTCACTGCTTGAGAAAACTTGCTGCGCTCTTGTATGGGCTGCTCGCCGGCTGAGACAGTATATGCTGACTCACACTACCTTGTTGATTTCAAAAATGGATCCCATCAAGTACATATTTGAAAAGCCCGCTCTGTCTGGAAGAATAGCGAGATGGCAGATGATCTTAACAGAATATGATATCCAGTATACAACTCAGAAAGCAATTAAAGGAAGTGTACTGGCAGATCATTTGGCACACCAACCTGTGGACGATTACCAATCATTGAACTTTGATTTTCCGGACGAAGACATCATGGTGGTAACTGACTGTGAAGTACCTGGACCGGATGAAGGACCTGAGGAAGGATCCCGATGGTCTATGCATTTTGATGGAGCCTCCAATGCTTTGGGTAACGGCGTCGGCGCTGTAATCATATCTCCCAAAGGAACTCATACTCCACTCACCGCCCGATTGTGTTTCAACTGCACCAACAACATGGCAGAATATGAAGCATGTATCATGGGTTTACAAGCTGCAATCGACTTAAGGATCAAGTTTCTGAGTGTCTTCGGAGATTCCGCTCTCGTGATCAATCAGATCAAAGGCGAGTGGGATACGAAACACCCAAATCTTATTCCTTACAAGGAGTATGTGTCAACCTTGCTTCCCCACTTTGAAGAAATAACTTTTGAGCACTTCCCAAGAGAGGAGAATCAGCTAGCGGACGCACTGGCTACGATGTCTTCAATGTTCAAAGTTAAATGGGACAATGAGGCTCCCCGGATCATTATCTGGAAGTTGGACGAACCGGCATACTGCTGCGAGCTCGAGGCTGAAAAGGTGACTGAAAAACCCTGGTATCATGAGGTGAAGAGGTACTTAGAGGCTCAGGAATACCCTGAAGGTGCATCTGTCAATGACAAGAAGTTCATGAGGAGGTTTGCGGCAAAATTCTTCCTCAGCAACGGAATTCTCTACAAGCGGAATCATGATTCAACTCTACTACGTTGTGTGGATAAGGCTGAAGCAGAAAAAATCATGATAGAACTGCACGAAGGTACATTCGGAACACATTCCAGTGGACACACCATGGCTAAGAAAATCCTTCGGGCAGGATATTTCTAGTCCACGATGGAAGCCGATTGTTACCTACACTCTCGAACTTGTCATAAATGCCAGATCTATGCTGACAAGGTGCATATTCCTCCAGTTCCTCTGAATGTCCTGACGGCACCTTGGCCTTTTGCAATGTGGGGGATTGATATGATCGGTGAGATCCGACCGACGGCATCCAATGGGCATCGCTTCATCTTGGTGGCGATCGATTACTTCACGAAGTGGGTTGAGGCAGCTTCCTACGCCACAGTAACCAAGAGCGTCGTGGCACGTTTCATCCGGCATAATCTGATCTGTCGGTACGGCGTCCCGGAAAGAATCATTACGGACAATGGTACCAATCTCAACAACAAGATGATCACTGAACTCTGTGAACAATTCAAGATACAGCACCACAATTCTTCTCCCTACCGGCCGAAGATGAATGGGGCTGTAGAGGCAGCCAATAAGAATATCAAGAAAATTGTGCAGAAGATGACAGTGACTTATAAAGATTGGCACGAGATGTTACCGTTCGCTCTTCATGGGTACCGTACCTCAGCAAGGACGTCAACCGGGGCAACTCCCTTCTCTTTGGTCTATGGCATGGAGGCAGTCTTGCCAATTGAAGTCCAGATACCCTCTCTCCGAATAATGAAAGATGCAGATCTGAGTGAAGATGACTGGATCCAGACTCGACTTGATCAATTAAACCTGATTGACGAAAAGAGACTCACCGCTATCTGTCATGGTCAAACGTATCAAAAACGGATGATCAGGGCATTTAACAAGAAAGTCAAACCACGAGAGTATCAAGTTGGGGACCTAGTAATCAAACGCATCATCCTTCCTCAAAGTGATCCCCGGGGCAAATGGACCCCTACATACGAAGGGCCATTTGTGGTTAAGCATGTGTTCTCAAGAGGAGCCATGATCCTAACCACCATGGATGGTGACGACCTTCCTCACCCCGCCAATGCAGACATAGTGAAAAAATACTACGCATAAATAAAAGACCCGCTAGGTTGACATACCTAGGCAAAAATTAGGGCTTCCCGACGAACCAAAAGGGTTCGGGAAAAAATAAGGGATGAAATAAAAAAATCTGTACACCCGGCAAGTCGAAAACCTGAAAGGGCGGCTTGGGCAAAAATGGGTATCCCGGTGGACTGAAAACCCGAAAGGGAGGTCCAGGCAAAAGTTAGGGATGAAGCGTAACACTATGTCTCATTGGATCACTTCGCATCCGGAATTCGGCATCAACTATCTGGCTCAGACTTCGGCATCGATCAATCAGCTTCATCTTCAACTAGGCAGCAAAGCGATGGGACGCTTGGAGACATAAAGGCAATAGCAGAGTTGGAACCCAGTGGGATTGTTCACATAGCTGTTTTGTTTTCTTTTCAAAATTGTAAATTCTGTGTTATTCGGCGGCACCCTCTTACTAGGATGTCAGCCTCTTGTACAAAAACGCCTATTCACAGGCAAAATGAAAATCAATACAAATTCACTTGTCCATACAAATTGCCATTGTTTTTTCTTTTTTCTGTGTTGTCTTGCGAAGAACGTCCAATGTTCATTTTGATATATGCATTTGACATTAAATTGCTGATTCATAAATATTTACACATAAAACGGAAGATTAATTACAGGCGACATCAGAAACAGGGGCAATGTGGAATTGTTTGATGCAGTCTGATTGCTTTGTCTGCCAAGGTACCAAGGTAGATTAGACTGAAGAATGTGACCAAATGATCTCAGCTCCCCGCAGAGTAAGGCAAGATTCAGCAATACTCTCCCCAGTGAAGTCGCCAACTTTCCCCGACAGGTCTAAAAGCTTATCCCCAGTAGATTCTGGAAGCTTGTTCCCTGCAGAATACGGACGTCTCTCCCGAGCTTTATTCAGAGTTATTCCTCACAAGGGCTTATAACTGGGTTATCCTCAGCTATTTGCCATGGAAGATCGTCCTCGACTAGGTTCTTTCAATCCCCAGTGGAGTTTTTGGCATCCCCAGCGGAGTTTATCATCATTATCCCCAGCGGAATCCATCATTGAGGTCCTCAGCAGGCTTCTCATCAAAACTTCGGCAAAGTATCTCTGCCACAGAGCAACTCCCCAGCCAGTCGTCAAGGATTTATTATCCTAAGACGAAGTTACACTCATAAACATTTCACATTTCATACATCTTTCTTACGTACATGATAAAGTGCATACAACACTATCTCATGTTGAACATCATAACATCATGCATATCATACATCATGACATTGCATACAACTTATGTTTTTGCCTTTTCAGGGAAAAAGACAATCCCAAAGACAACTACCTTCAACTGTCACGATTCCAGGTTCGATACCTGTATCTAGCCAGGGCATATCTGAGAGTGATCAGTTTCCAGACTCGACTCCTGTATCTAGCCAGGGCACGTCTGAAAAGTTCGAAGATTCGACTCATGTATCCAGCCAGGGCACATCTATCAACTGCAACATTTCCATATTCGACTCCTGTATCCAGCCAGGGCATATCTGTTGACCACATTTCCAGACTCGATTCCTGTATCTAGCCAGGGCACGTCTGAAGAGTTCGAAGATTCGATTCCTGTATCCAGCCAGGGCATATCTGCTGACAACTATTTCCGGATTCGATTCCTGTATCCAGCCAGGGCACATCTGTGGGCAACCATTTGTAGACTCGACACCTGTATCTAGCCAGGGCATATCTGCATAAAGAGATTGAAGATCAAACACCTGTAACAAGCCGGGAAAACATCTGTCTTTCTCAAGAACACAAATTCTCGCTAAGGAATCTCTTATGCGATCAGCACTTCCAAATGGCACCTATAAGCCCATTCCCGACAAGTTTCTGTCACATCTCCAGATGGCATCTATAAGCCCATCTCCCTATCCACCATCTCTCTAAATGGCATCTGTAAGCCCATTCCCGACATCACATTGTTGAGACTCCAACATGCGAGTGCAAATTTCCGGGCACTCTAGTGTCCAATCTCCTTTTACCCTCGAGTCACGAAAGGCAAACCTGCCAATCTAACTCTTCAGGTCCAAGAAGATTGAACAGGGGCAACTGTTGTACCCCAAAATTTGCCCTCCCATTTCCTCAACATTTTCTCATCACCAGACCTTTGAAGGTCAAGATCCAATTAGGGTTTCCTCTGCTCAAGATTTCTCCTTGCACTGATGGACCCAAATTAGGGTTTGTGTTTGAACAAAGATGTTTTGACCTAAAATGCCTAATATGACTTTCATGCTTCATGTTGGACTCCCAAGTTTACCCATACCAAGTTTCAAGTCTTGATTCCAAGTTTTACCCAGTCAATTGGACAGTTGACCTAGAAATCAGCTGTGTTGGGGAAAAAGTCAACTGTGGCCAATTGACAGTCAAATCTCATGAAAATTGACCCACATCAACATTATGAACTCATATGGACCATTTGATCAAGTTTGGATCACAATTCCACAAGAAATTTGATCAGATCACCAAAAGGGCAAAATGGTCATTTTTAGGGTTTTGACTACACAAAGGAAATTTTTGACTGTTTGACCTAGCCAATGGCAAACCAAGATCACATAGGGACTCAAGGACCCCATGTAATTGTCTTGACATTCTCAACAAGCTCAAAAGATCCCAAGTACACAAGATTGACAGTTGAATTTCCCAATCAATTGATCAATTTTGACTGTATACTGAAAAGTCAAAACTTTGACTTTTTGGTCAAAATCAAGAGTCAAGATTCATTTTTCATCAAAACATGCCAAATCATGAAACTTGTTCACCAAGAAACCAAGAAATGCAAATTAGGGTTTAAAATGGAATTTTTCATAACTTAAAATTTTTCTAAGTTATGGAAAACCCTAATTTTTTCCCAACCTTTGCCCCACTTTTTCACCAAGATTCATTTGGATTCAAACAAAAGTCAAAACATGAAAGTTGTAGCTTGTTACATAATCTACAACTTTGATTCACAAAGTTTTCTCATTTGAGTCTTGTATCTCAAGTTACAAATTTTTGAATAAGGGCACTAAACCATTCTTAACTTAGTGAATTTTTGACCTATTTTGACAAGGTTTTCTATCCCACTTCAAGGCCATTTTCCATACACTTCCACTTGGAATTTCAAATTTCATTTCAAAGATGGATTGTAGTACACATTCCAAGCTTTCCAAAATGTCCAAGAACTTCTCAAACAACCTCATGGTTAGGGAGAATCGAATTTCACAATATGGCAAAAACTCACTTTGTTCATGACCAAGTTACATGTCCATAACCTTGCAATTTGAACTCAGCATGCTTTAGGCTAGATTACAGGTCCTTAAACCAAGTTACACTCAATAATTTAATGCATATTATTTGTGCCAAGACCATTTTCTTTGAGCTAAAGCATTGTATCAAGGTTTAATCCATTTTTAGATAAAGCAAAATAGCCATTTTTGAAAAGTTGCACTTTATGTCAAATTGAAAATCCAATAAGTACATTGCAAATCTGATTGGCACAAGATTATGGACAAATCACACTGATCAAGGAGGGATTATGCAGCACATTAGGGGGTCCTCTACTGGCCTAAAAACACCAAGTTGCTTTTGTTTGCTTAAGAGTGAAGAAAAGTGCCATAACACATACCAACTACCATATCAGCTCAAGAACACTTAGACAAAGTGATCAAACACATTTCACACAACACAACCAAGCTAATACACGAGCCCTTAGCCTTCAAAACACCCTCCATCTCAGAATCACTCTCAAACTGCAAAAACAGGGCAGGCCCTGCAGTTTGAGTGCTATCTCTCATTTCTCTCTAGCTCTCTTGCCCAAATCAATTCACACACCTTCCATACCATCTATGCAAGCTAACCAAAAGCAAAAGCACGACCTGTAATCACTCTAACCACTTCCACCATTTTCACATTTCTGACTTGCAGGTGAAGTTCTCTAGCTCGATTCAGAAGCTTTCAAGACAAAGTAAACATTGGAATAGCATCCCTGGACCTCAAGGAAGCTTTTCCAATCATCACCTTGCACTGAAAGTTCCTACATTTCCAGATAGAACTTCAGCTGAACAGGTATCTTGGTGAACTCATATCTCTCTTATTATGCATCATTAGCCTTAAGTTTGTGAATAAACAATGTCCTACTCATGCCACTGAACATGTACATTCTTTTACTTTTCATTTCTTTTGCTTGAGCTGTGAGAATTTGGAGTTTGAAAATGGCAGAAAAACTAGGTTAGGATTTGGGGGAGGAGAAATTCTCCCTCATCTTAGAGAGTTAGATCAAGTTATGCATATGGTTAGAATCGTCTCTTCATGCTGAACATTTTTTATGTTATGAGTTTTTGTTAAAAAGCCAGGAATCAGGAGTTAAGGATTGATGAAGAAGGGCGCGCATTTTTTGAATTGTTTGGTCTGAAGGTTGAAGACAACCATTTTCTGGGCTGGGCCTGTTTGTTATTCCTTTTTGCACCATACATTTACTTTTGCACCCCCTGAGCCCATTTTGTTATTTCTAATGATTTTTTGACTTTTTCTTTTTTGGTCTGACTTGTTTATTTTTGCTTATGATATTAAAAATCTAAAAATAAATTTCTACACCATTTTTCTATTTTTTAGGCATTTATTTGATTATGTTGACATTTATACATAAATATATATATACACACTATTATTTAGAAAACTAGGAAAAAATTATGCAAATATATTTTCTTTTCTGGTTTTTATTACATTTTCCCTTTTGAAAATATTTTATACAAAACATATTTTTTTTATATATATAAATATTAATTATTATCATTTATATATATATGATATTTATTTGTAAATAATATAAATATATAGGTATATTAATATACTTAGGAGAAAATATCAAAAAAATGTGCATATTTTATGTTTTAATATTTAATACTAAAAAGGGCCTTTTTTACAAATATACCATATTTTATTTTATTTTTGTATGTAAATAATAAATATTATATGAATTGATTAATTAATGTCCCTTTTTGATTAAAAAATTAGGGTTTTGCCCTAAATTTGAAAATACCTCAAAAATAATACCTTTTTATTTTCTTTTTTTTATTTTACATAAATAATACTTTTTTCACACATATAAAAGTTCCTTTTGCATTCTTGCATATTTGTTTTATTTACCATTTAAATTATACATTTATTTATCTTGTAAATATTTATAGAAAATGATGTAATAGCTTAGATTCAATTTTTTGTCTAAATATCCCCATTTGAAACATTGTACCCCCCTCCCCATATTATTGTGTTGTAATAGCGTAGGATTTTAAATTTCGCACTTTATCGCTTTCTAAACATACTATGCTAGAATTAGGGTTTTGTATGCGAATAAAAATGAACAAAATAGTTGGACCTAATACAAGATAAATGAGCATGAAAAATGGACAACACATTTCACACTTGCACCCCTAGGGTATTCCACTTTGTTGCCTTCAAATAATTGGGCCATATTGTATGTTGAATTTCTTTGGGTAAAAACAAACAATCAAATGATCATAGTCCCACAAAATGTTGCTTAAATGAATGATCAAGTCCCCTTTAAAGAAAATTGCCCAAAGACATTTAACACTATTACAACTATGGTCTAAACGATGACCCGCGCCCGTCCCTTTCACATCCTAACATGAGATTGTCCACCAAATACAATGGTGGAACAAACTTATTAAAAGGGTTAAAATATAGCAATAAACTTTGAGAAATTTAGGAGTAGATAGCCTCTTAGTTACTTGAATCAAACTTGCAAAAACAAAACACTTGCCTATTTCCTAAAACACACCTCACAACACTTTCAAAAACAACTTTCAAAAACAAATGAAAACCTTTTCAAAAGACATACACCTTTGTATACATCCCAACATGGATCATTACAAAGGTTGCCACCACATTGGCCTCTTTTCAAAACATTTTTCAAACCCACACACACAAGCACCATTTAAAACAATTGAAAACAAAAGGCAAGTGATCTAAGCAAGTAACTAAGAGCCCATGGATAACCATGGATAGAAAGGGTGCTAATACCTTCCCTTTCTATAATCTACTCCCCGAACCCAAGAAAACATCTCAAAGGTTTTTGCTGTGCTTTTTAACCTTTCCTTAGGATAAAATAAAAAGTCGGTGGCGACTCTTGCTCAACCGAAACATTTGCGAAAACAAACGCAAAACCACAGTCAGTTCTCCCACCGTATCACAGAACTGGCGACTCTGCTGGGGAATTGTTTTAAAAGTGGAGTAACCTTAGGGCTTAGATCACCCTCTTGCATGACTAATTGTTTGAATTGATTGCTTTATGTCTTGGCTCTATTGTTTGGGTTTGCAATCCTACACCCGGATTTTGGGAAACATTCATAGATAGCAATACGTTGTGGAAACTGTGCGGGGTATACCGATACGGTCGAAGCAATAGCTATATTAGTGCGACATATTTGTGAGTACCGGTAACCCTTGAGTTCAATCAAGGAGAGTACGGGGCCGCTGAGTGATGTCACTAAGCACTAATGACC
This sequence comes from Vicia faba, assembly GCA_948472305.1. Classification (NCBI taxonomy): domain Eukaryota; kingdom Viridiplantae; phylum Streptophyta; class Magnoliopsida; order Fabales; family Fabaceae; genus Vicia; species Vicia faba. Next base: position 437,663,922 of record OX451739.1, on the reverse strand, counting down.
TAGAACCTTACTTGACCATCTTGGCCTATTAGGGGTAGTGAGATGACCGGCTTTGGTGCAGTCCGAAGTTGGTAGATACTCGATACTACACTCATTGAGGGTTGTGTTCTTGGAATATTTTGGTCGCTAGTTAAGTGGCTAAACTAAAACAATGAACAATGAAAACAATCCAGTGATATTGAGCTCCTTAGAACCCGGTTACTATTTATAGGACAGGTTTTTAAGCCAGCTACACTCAAGAGGGTACTTACCTATGAAACCCCATGCAAGCCTGAAACTAGGGTTTGGTGTGATTTGCTTGTACATATGTTTTGTGCATACATCATAAACATCATAAAACATCATATGCATTCACTAACCATTTCAAGGGTTTTGGATCTTCATCTTTGTTCTTGTTTTGTAGGACATGGAAATTCCTCGCAGAAATACCATTCAAGTCAACCTTGTGAGAATCTCTCCTCAACTCAAGGAGATCACCTCAAGGATTCCGGAAAACTCATCCTTCAGTGAAAGACATGGTAGACTGCTCAGCCTAGTCAACACCAACATTGAAGAAGACATGATGAAAGTGCTATTCCAGTTCTTTGACCCTCTTCACCACTGTTTCACTTTCCCTGATTATCAATTGGTACCCACTTTGGAGGAGTTTTCTCAACTCCTGAGAATCCCTATCCTTAATCAACTACCCTTCAACGGTACGGAAAAGGAACCAAAGCCGGAAGATGTTGCTCGAGCATTACATCTACAACCATCCGACATCAAGGGGCATTGGGAAACCAGAAGCGGCGTCAAAGGATTCTTAGCAAAATTCTTGTTTGAGAAGGCACAAGAATGTTGGAACTCATTGGACCTACAAGCCTTTGAAGAGATTGTGGCACTCCTTATCTATGGGTTGGTCTTGTTCCCAAATCCTGACCAATTGGTAGATGTCAATGCTGTCAAAATCTTCTTATCCAGAAATCCAATACCGACATTGCTTGGGGACATTCTTCACTCATTTTACACATGAACAATGAGAAAGAGGGGTGTTCTCATGTGCTGTACTCCTATCCTCGCAAGGTGGTTTATTTCGCACCTTCCACAATCTGTCTTGAAGAATGACCAAGGTACAAGGTGGTCCCAACGATTGATGACTCTTACTCATTCTGATGTGCATTGGTGTTCTCGGTCCAGAGAAAATATCATCATTGTCGATCGTTGCGGAGAATTTCCTAATGTTCCTTTACTTGGAATTAGAGGGGGTATCACCTACAACCCTTTCCTAGCTTTGAGGCAATTTGGATATGCACGGAGGGATGGCCCTCATGATATGTTGATTCCTAGCCTAGTTTTTGACTTCGACAACGATGCGCAAGGACTTCGCCAAAGATTCATCAGAGCTTGGGGAAAACTCAACAAGGTTGATAGCAAGACTCTGGGACACAAGAACTCCATCCCTCTTGAGCCCTATCTCAAGTGGGTACGAGCCCGAGCCCAAAGTTTATACCTTCGATGTCACTAAATGTGACAATATTTTTGACTTACTTGTCAAAGATGGCCAACTAATTGTGCCATCAAATGTCAAAATACCTCCTTTGGATCAGAGAAAGAAGAGAGGATTTTGCAAATATCATAGTTTCCTAGGCCACAAAACCTCACAATGTTTTCTTTTCAGGGACCTAATTCAAAACGCAATCAAAGATGGCAGACTAAAGTTTGCTGATAAGGTGAAGATGAAAGTGGACGAAGATCCCTTGGACGTCGCAGACACCAACTACTCCGAGCCTGCATGCATTGGAGAGATCAACATGGTGGAAACTGATCAAAGCGACGCCCTAACAGGAGAGAAGGGTACTGAAACTGAAAACTGGGTGATGGTCGAAGTCAATAAGGAGGTCACTGAAGACATCCAGAATACGCCAGAGACTTCGATTGCCGCACCTGTAGCTATTGCAAGAGAAACCCAGGCTACTGAAGGCCAGGGAAATCAAAACCAAGAACTAACACAAGTCACTGAAGGCTTGAGGCTGGAATTGGAGAAAGTCCAAATCACGAACCAATTTCCCCTCAGAAGGAAATATGGGACACTCTAGGGGAACCTAGTGGAAAATTTGACTATTTGGTCAAATATTCTGCCCCAGAGAGTTCGAAGGTTCAGATTAAGGATATAAAGCCCACAGGATGGGGCGATGATGAAGCTAAGGGGGAAGATGTTGAGATAAATATGGTGGATATGGAAAGGCCTCGCTCTGAGATGGAGGAAGTAGAAAAATACTTAGAAAAAGAAAAGTATAGAATGGAGGATAATCACACTGGAGATGCTAGTCTCAAGGATTACCTCATGACATGCCACAAAGGAGATTCAGGCATGATATTGTGCCCTAGGTGCAGCATCCTCTGCAATCAAAGAATCACTGCGAATTTCGAAAGGGTACAGAGGACTCGAACTGGCAACAATTGGCGCCAGGATAACCAGCTTTTTAGGTGTTATCCCAAGGCTGGAGAAAGTTTGCTGGAATTTGTGTTTCGCTGCTACAAAGGGGCAACCAAGTGCTTGATTTGCCCAAGGTGTTCTGCTGTGTATGACCAAAGCATGGCCAGAGCCTTCGAAACGATTCCCTTCGCCCCTTGCTGGAACCATCAAGAAACTGTCCAGATGGGCCCACGTTTCGACAGCAGACACAAACAGCGAAGGCCTGATAGCCCTCACCCCAAGGCTGCTCGAAGAGTGACTTTCAAACTCCCTGCTGAAGTGTCAACCGATAGATGGTTACAGGTCAGAAATGACAAAGGCAAAGATAGATGGAGAAACGCCGAACGAAATGCACGCCATGCTGTGACATACAGGAGGCAATTCAACACAGCAAAAAGGGAGGAGGTGAGATTAGAAAATTACAAAGGAAGGAACCCCATGTCAAGATCCCAGTGGCGCAGACAGCAAAGGATTCGAAAGGCTGAGAGGGAAGTTGTGGCAAACAAAGGGGTTACTTCAACAAAGAACCAAGGTGAATCTAGCACCAACAAACCAAAAAATCAAACTGAAGACAAACCTCCAGTCAATAGGAGGCTTTTCTCTGAAGTACAACGCGATGAACCAAAGGAATACACTCCAGGCCCAGAAGAGGACGAAGATATGATAACAGATAACTTCGAATTGGAGGGGGAGTCTTCATTCAACCTGAACTGTAACGTGGTGTTTGTGCTTCCCTGCGAATTTGGGCAGGAAACCGAAATCGATGAATATGAGGAGGAAGACACCACAGATTTGATGAAACATAGGCCTGTGTGCTACTATGTGATGGACAATGGGGCTGTTGAGGAACAAAATGCGTTCTTCGAACGTCCAGAACCTGCTATGAAGAACCATCTCAAGCCACTTTTTATTCGGGCGAAAGTTGGTGTCCATGGTGTGAACAAAGTTCTAGTGGATGGGGGTGCTGCAGTCAATTTGATACCCTATTTCATGCTAAAAAGATTAGAGATCCGCGAAGGAGACATCAAGCCCCATAATATGGTTCTGTCCAATTATGAGGGAAAAGTGGGCAAAACACTGGGAGTGGTCCAGTTGGAATTGACAATAGGCTCAAGCTGTAGGCCCACCATGTTTATGGTAATCGAAGCCAAGGCCAACTATAACTTATTGCTGGGAAGGGAGTGGATCCATGGCGTGGGGGCAGTTCCTTCGTCAATGCACCAGCGACTAGTTCTGTGGAGAGATGATGGAATCGTGGAAAACATCGAAGCAGACCAGAGTTACTTTATGTCAACGGTCAATTTAGTTGACAAGAGGGATTATGATAAAAATCTGGCAAAGATTGCTCCGTGTGTTCCAAATGATGAGATTAATGAAACCAGAAACGCCCACTACTACATGACCCTTCGCCATGATGGCCTTTACTGGGATAGAACAATAATCAGTGAAGAAGAGGGAGTCGAAAGCACTATACAAAAACGGCCAGCAGGCTGGGACTTCGACAACCTTATCCATGACTGAGTCCACTTTTTTCGAAAGGATTTCGGCCTATATGGCTGAGAACAAATCAAAAGCGGCCTTAGAGGCTGAAATAAATAAATCAACTATAAAGATGAACGAAGTAAGTGGGGATGGCTCGAAATGCTCACCCTTCGAAGAGTTTGAGATGGATCAAAGGTTGGATTCCATCTATGATAAAGAACCCTTAGGCTTCTAAAGGGACCCCATAAACTCAGGTGCCAAAATGTTGGCACAAGATCCACTCGAAGAAGTCAACTTAGGGGATGAAAAAACGAAAAGAATAACCTACATAAGTGCAAAACTTAGCCCAGGCCTCAAGAAGAAAGTAATCGAAGTCCTCAAGGATAATAAAGATTGCTTCGCATGGGATTATGACGAGATGCCTGGTTTAAAGAGGGAGTTGGTCGAACACAGACTGCCAATCAAAGATGGCAAGAGGCCCATCAAATAAACTCCCAGAAGATTCGCACCAGCGGTTCTCAAAAAAATTAAAGCTGAGATCGAAAGGTTGTTGCGTTGCAAATTCATCAGAACAACAAGGTACGTCGAATGGTTAGCAAACATAGTACCTGTTATTAAGAAAAATGGTTCTTTAAGAATTTGCATAGATTTTAGGGATTTAAACACTGCAACCCCTAAAGATGAATATTCCATGCTTGTGGCAAAAATGCTAGTAGATTCTGCTGCAGGGTTCGAATACTTGAGTATGTTAGATGGATACTCTGGGTATAATCAGATTTTCATTGCTGAAGAAGATGTTGCAAAGACAGCATTTTGTTGCCCAGAAGCCTTAGGCACCTACGAATGGGTGGTGATGCCTTTTGGTTTAAAGAACGCTGGGGCAACTTATCAAAGGGCAATGAATTCAATTTTTCATGATTTCATTGAAACCTTCATGCAGGTGTATATTGATGATATAGTCATCAAATCTATATCTGCAGAAACACATTTGCATCATTTGAGCCAATCATTCGAGCGAATGAGAAAACATGGCTTAAAGATGAATCCCCTTAAATGTGCATTTTTTGTGCAGGCTGGAGATTTTCTTGGTTTTGTGGTTCACAAGAAAGGGATTGAAATCAACCAGAACAAAACCAAAGCCATAATGGAGACGAAAGCACCTACGTCAAAAAGGGAATTGCAATCTCTGCTAGGGAAAATTAACTTCCTCAGAAGATTCATTTCGAACCTGAGTGGAAGAACCCAAGCTTTCTCTCTGTTACTTCGTCTAAAGCAAGGCCAAGCCTTCGAATGGAACGAAGCTCACCAGGAGGCATTTGACAGGATAAAAGAATACCTTTCTCAGCCTCCTATTTTGTCTCCACCTTCATGGGGGAAGCCCATGAGATTGTACATATCTGCCTCTGAAGTTAGTATAGGTAGTATGCTAGCACAAGAAGATAGCAATGGCATCGAAAGAGCCATATACTATTTAAGTAGAGTGCTAAATGATGCAGAGACCAGATATAGCAATTTAGAAAAGCTATGTCTCTGTTTGTATTTCTCTTGTATGAAACTCAAGTATTATATAAAACCTGTTGATGTTTATGTTTCATCTCATTTCGATGTTATTAAACATATGCTTTCAAAACCAATAATGCATAGCAGAGTTGGTAAATGGGCTTTAGCCTTAACAGAATATTCTTTGACTTTCATGCCTTTAAAAGCTATGAAAGGTCAAGTGATTTCTGACTTCATTATGGACCATTTGTTGGTTGAGCAGACTGTCATGAGTTACGTCGAAATGCAACCATGGAAATTGTACTTTGATGGTTCAACCCACAGGAATGGAAGTGGCGTTGGAGTCCTTCTGATTTCTCCTGAAGGAATTCCAACAAAATTTAAGTATAAATTAGATTGTCCTCGTTGCTCGAACAACGAAGCTGAGTATGAAGCGCTCATTGTTGGACTTGAAGCTTTGTTGGAATTGGGGGCAACCAGAGTCAAAATTAAAGGAGACTCTGAATTAGTGGTCAAACAAATCACAAAGGAATATAAGTGCATAAAGGAAAACTTAATGGTATACTTCGTCATAGTCAATAGGCTATTGAGGAAATTTGAATACATGGATATTCAACACATACCAAGAATAGAGAACCAAGAAGCAAATGACTTAGCGCAGTTGGCTTCGGGTTATAAAGTGTCTACCAAGAACTTTAAGGATTTAGTTGAATTAAGGGGTAGAGTTATGGCTACTAGATTCACACCATCAGATCTGGAAAGTATGAAATTAGGATATACTGAGAAACAGGGATTCGAAATATTAGCCATAAATACTTTGTCAGATGCAGATTGGCAAAGTCCACTGAAGAGTTATTTAGCAGACCCAACTCTAAACGTGGATAGAAAGACAAAATATTTAGCATTGTCAGAAGTCCATAATGGGGCATGTGGGGCACATCAAGCAGGCCATAAAATGAAATGGTTGTTATTTCGATACGGCTTGTATTGGCCTAGCATGCTCAAAGATTGCATAGACTTTGCTAAAGGATGTGAGGAATGTCAGAAACATGCAGGGATTCAACATGCCCCTGCAAGTGAGTTGCATTCGATCATCAAACCATGGCCATTTAGAGGATGGGCATTGGATTTGATAGGAGAAATAAATCCTGCTTCGTCCAAAGGACATAAATACATCTTGGTGGGAATAGATTATTTTGCCAAATGGATCGAAGCTATACCACTGATAGTTGCTGATCAAGAGGCTATTATTGAATTTATACAAAAGCACATTATCTATAGGTTCAGATTGCCAGAGAGCATAACCACAGACCAAGGCTCTGTGTTTACTGGTAGAAAGATGCAAGGATTTGCCCAAGAAATGGGGTTTAGATTGCTAACATCAACGCCATATTATGCTCAAGCAAACGGTCAAGTCAAAGCAGCAAATAAAGTAATAATAGGATTAATCAAGAAGCATATTGGCAAAAAGCCAAGAAACTGGCACAAAACTCTGGACCAAATATTATGGGCTTGTAGAACATCTCCTAAGGAAGCTACTAACACTACGCCTTTTCAACTCACATTTGGTCATGATGCAGTGTTGCCAGTAGAAATTCATCTACAATCAGTTCGAATTCAGAGATAAAACGAAATCTCAGCTGCATTATATTGGGAAATGATGATGAATGAATTAGTTGAGTTGGACGAAATTAGATTACATGCATTGGAAATTTTGATGAGACAAAAAGAAAGAGTGGCCAGAACATATAATAAAAGGGTGAAGAAAAAAGTATTCATTATTAATGACTTAGTTTGGAGAGTCATATTGCCTATGGACAAGAAAAATAAAGCATTAGGTAAATGGTCACCTCATTGGGAAGGACCTTTTCAAATATTAAAAGTATTCTCAAACAATGCATACGAAATCGAAGAACTCGTGGATGATAAACGTATCCTAAAGGTTAACGGGAAATATTTAAAGAACTATAAGCCACGCCTGCAGGAGATTCGAATAGTAACAACGTAACCAAGATGTTATAAAAGGCCAAAATGGCAAGATAAAATGCCAAAATGGCGTTGTTCGAATATTACATATAAGAAACCAAAATTGTAATCAAATAAACATCAAAATCTAGAAATAAGAGTTATTTTTCAATCGATTGAAAGTGCTTCGAAATGATTCAAGCTTCTGCTGAGCGAAACGCCTGGCTCCTTCCAAGGTTGCCACTTCTCCTTTAAGTTGTTCTGCAGTCTCCATTTCTGCAAGCCCCTGGTTGAGAAGCTCTTCGAATTGGTTACCAGCAGTATTGGTTTCGAAGGCTATTTGTTGTTCTTTAGCCTCCTTAACCTTCTGTTGAAGTTCCAGAATCTGCCTTTCCCAAAGAAGTATGGACTCAGCTCGAGCCTCATAATCAGTTTTCGCCTGCTTCAGATGCATAGCTTGATCCTCAGCTTCTTGAGAGAGTTTCGAAGCTTGTTCATAAGCAGCATCCATGGCAATGCGTTTCTCTTGAACCTTCTTGGGAGCAGATTCGTCTTGGAGAAGGTAACCAGTTACGTTGTCCAGCAAAGCCTGAAGATCGAACAAGAGAGTACTAACTGGCAAGGAGCAGGTAGAAAGATTGACCTTTGTAAGCAGCTCCTTCATAGTATAGCAAGCAGTACTATCTTGCTTGAGCACTTCGAATATATCCACATTGAGAATTGTTTTCCTAATTTTATTAAGAAGTACAATTCTTTCATCTGTGGGAAGAGGATAGCTGGTCGAACTTGTGCCAGCCCTAGCAAGTGGGACGCCCCTCTGAGCCAACTTTGCCTTCATGTACCCAATAGGGTCATTTCGTCTCAGAAGTGCCAGTTCCTCGTCAGTCATTCGAGACAAAGAGGATTGAGGGAGTTCCACACGTAGGGGAGCCACGTCCATTTCAACCTCCATGGGTTCGTTGGTTGCATTACCATCCCCTTCATTCGTTTCGTGCTCTTGGTCTTCTTCATCCTCATCCAAGTCCACCACTTCGATGCCTTCCCTTTCACTGCTATTTGCGTTGGACTCCGTCCCAGCAGTCGAACCGTCATTGGCATTCTCCTCCTCAGACTCTTCGTCTGCAGATTCTTCGTCTCTTTGCCCAGAATCAGCTTTCTCTCCTTCAGTTTGAGTGTCCTTTGGGTCCTCTTGAAGAGTTTCAAGAGGGGACTTTTGAAGAGAAGCTCTTTGCAAATCCTCTGCAGATGTTTGAAGTGGTGTTTCGTTTGTCTCTTTCAGAGGAATGGAGGTACCTTGATCATCCTGCTGTTCAGAATTTCCAGTCAGAACCGCCATATTAGATGAACCTTTATTCTGAACGAGGTTGCTGGAATCTCCTTGAGGAGAGGAGTTGAGTGGAGCAGCAGCTTTGGATGGTGAGTTCGAAGTAGTGGAAGCTGGATTCAAGATGTTCTGCAAGGAGCAACAGAATGTTAAAAAACATTCACCAAGGTAATAAGAAGTTATTATTGTCAAAAAGATTTAAAGGTTCAATTTACCTGTGGACTCTCAGAGGAGAGGTTACTAGCTATACGTTCCAACATTGTGTTGGAGGTCGAAGGTGGGTTTTTGGATTTGGGTGAGGGAGCAGCATCCCTGGAATCAAGTCCAGAGACACTAGTTGGAACGGTACTTTTCGAAATATCTTTCTTTGGCTTCTTCTTCGAAGCAATTGTTAAGTTTCCTCCAGCCTTGGGATCTTCCCCAGTGGTGCTTGATTTCCGCTTCTTGGGAGTAGTAGGAGGAAGCTTGTTGGTCTGAAAGGATTTAAACGAAGAGTTAGATGCAAACCATAAAACATGAGTGAATTCGAAACATCAAGGCTAAGTGATTACCGTTGGAGTTGGAACACTGGTTGTTGTTGGTATTGTTGTTGTTGTTGTGGTTGCAGCAATAGTGGTTGTTTCGGGTGGAGTCACTTTGTCAGTAGTTTCGATGGAGGCTTGAGAGGCACTCCCTTATTTCGACTTCGAGGCAACTGTCTTTATCCTGATGGCTGAAAATCGAAACAATTAAAGCAAAGGTTAAAGATATGGAAAATAAAAGACGTTTGGGATTTTCCCAAGCATTCGCACCTGTGCCTTGATCAGATTTAATTGACATGGCAGAAAGGTCGTATCGAAGGTGTTCTGGGAAATCATGAAGCCAGTGTCGAGCCCATGTCACAGTCTCAGATGGCTTTGGTTTCCTTTGAAGATGTTTGAACATCTCTTTGTAAGTGAACCACCAAGGATATGGGGGAAACCAAGCCAGAGCCAGTTCTGAGGTAGGTAATCTGGGAAATTTAGGTGGATGCATTTCGAATGCCAACCTATACCTATCCTCAGGTGACAACCCTGAAGGAAGTTTTAACTTAGAAACTTTTTGTTTAAATTTTTCCTTCAAGGTCTCAGCCGCTTGATGCACAGTGGAGTCCAAGCGCGTGGGGTCATAAGTAGTTTCAAAATAATTTTGGAAAGCTTTAATCTCTTTGCCATGAGTAAACATACCTTTCTTTGCTGGTACCTGCACATCGAAGGCATCAATTAGTTTCTGTTGAATTGTAAGTGTATCGAACATATAAGTTTGATAAAACTTGGTCCACCATTCCAGAAACCCTTTAGCTGTGAGATGGGTAGGTTCGAAGGTTATCAGCTCAAACTGGGCAAAGCCTTGATATTGTTCTTGCTGTATTTTGGCTTCCCGTGCCTTGAAAGTTCGTCCAGAAGTGATGGCACTCTCAGTTTGAAATAAAGGTTCTGGAATCAGTTGGCATAAGCCAAACTGTCTCGAAACAAAATTTGGTTGGTAAGCAAAAAGAAAAATCTGGTTCTTGGCTGGAGTTATTCTTGAAGAAATGAGTCTAGGTAGCAAAAAAGCTCTCCATACATCCTGAATCTCCTTGCTCTTGATAGCTTCTGAGAGAGCCATGGTGAACCAAGAAGGTCCATGAGCCCTCGAAGCAAAAGGCGCCATGCTCTCTTCGAACTTGTGCCTTTTGGAGAATATCATGATGAACTTCGAGAATTGGACTTTGAAGTCATCTTTGTCGTCATTTGGAGTTAATCTTTGAAGCCTAGTGCCTTCGACTATCCTATCATTTATCTCAGGATCTTGTTCATCAATGGTGTTGGCGGTTGACAAGGAGGGTTCGAACATGGCATTTAGCCATAGTTGAAGTAACCAAAAAGTGCCAGCCAACAGAATATTCTTGGAGGTATGGGATTTGAGGCTCGAAACAGCTGACCTCAGGCTTTCATAAAGGTCAACTAAGAGCAGTTCACTTAAGCACACTTTTCGATTTTCATGCAAGTCCCTAGCTAGAGGAATGAACCTACTAGCTACCTGTAGGGATCTACTGTAGAAAACGTATCTTGACAGCCATAGGGTTAAGAAAGCAATGTGTTCTACGTCAGACACATTGTCCCCCTCAGCATGGTAATGACTGATAAACTTGGAAAAACTTGCTAGCTTGACTTCGAAGTCAATTATGCTTGAATGTTCTTCGTTGTCGGGGATATAAGTTTCTCCTACTGGCGATAGCCCAGTGATGGCCGCTATGTCGAAGAAGGTTGGGGTGATCATTCCACCTGGGAGATGGAAAGTGTTATAGGTACTGTCCCAGAAATAGAGGGACGTGAATAGCAGAGGGTGGCTGTAGGTGAAACCAGGCTTCGATAGCTTAATCAGGTTATAGATACCTAATTCTTCCCATTGCTGGGATTTCTTAGCTTCTACTTTCTTGAACCAATTTTGATAAGCAATATCAGAGGTGTGGCAAGATCGAAATGGCTTAAAATTACTTTTTACATAATCCAATACAAAGGGGTCCTTAGGAGGAATAGTTGGGTTTTCTATGGTATTTGAACTAGAAGATTCTATTGCCTTAGGGGCGTCCATTTTGTTAAACAAGGGTTTAAAACTATAACAAACTGGGAAAATCGTCCTGGTGTCTTTTAATATTTCAAAAACCGTAAGAGGGCCATTTAAAGCTAACCTCTTACCAGCAACGGTGGTAGGAATGAGTACCTATGACGCATAAAGCATTTCTTTTTCCTTTGAAATCATCTGAGGGGCAAGAACGGATTGACCTTGGTGAGTGATAATCTTACTTTCCATGGTAGTTCCTGCAGTTTTTCCTTTCTTCTTGGAGACTTTCTTGAGTTGGGATGAAGTAGAAGAAGACATTTTTGAAGGATGTTGAAAGCTTGGGTTTTTTGACGAGAGAAGGAGGGTAAAAGATTCAGAGTGTGAAAAGAAAAGAAAAAGATTAAGTTGGTGATGTTTTATAATGGGGAAGTTTAAGCATCCACTGAATAAGGGTGTGATACGTGGAAATCATGGGTTGGTGTGATGAAGAGGTGGCGTAAAGTTAACATGGGTAATAGGCGTGATTTAAAGATAATCATTGTTTGTAACTGCACCATACTGTGAAGTGGCTCCAGGCGGTTAAGGAATCCAAAAAGCACTATGATTGACGTGACTGGAGTCAAATGCATTAAATGTTACGATGATTCGAAGGTCACATCAAAATCTTGTGTAGATGTTTAAAATAGGTATTTCTCAGAGAAATCGAAATACATATTTTAAAGGGGCAATTTGTTGGCTGAAGATTTTGATAATATTATTAGAAGCCAAATGAATTAAACGTTTCGATCGAAATAAAGCAAAGCGTCATGTTTCGAAGTAGCAGAAGCAGTGTTTCGAATAAGCATGTCAAAGTTGGAGCTTCGAGTGGCAATTATGGGAACATATCTAAAGAAGTCTCGAAATAACAACAAGGCTGTGTCTGGGAAGTGCGTTCGAAACGAAGAAGTACCAAAGCATTTGAAATTCAAATGGAAGCGGGACATTCGAAGTTTGAAATTTATATGCTGGAGCATTTGGAGACACGTGGAAAGAAGAAAGAGGCATTGTTCTGCATGTTCTGAACGTGGCATAATCCTATAGCAAGACCGTTATGGTCGAATTAGTATAAATAGAAGTCTTAGTATTAGGATTTCGTGTGTCATATCTATTGTACTAAATACTCAGTAACATTCAAACTACCACATGGCAAGGGAAACGAATGCAAGAGCAATGTACGTATGATAGCACCATATATTTATGATTTAATGAAAACCTTTTACCATTTCCAGCACTTTCCTTTATCTTTCTGTCAAATAACATTTATAAGTTTTCTCATTTACAGCCTTTTCACTTCGAAATCTCTTCATTAAAGTTTTACATTTCAATGCTTTCTTCACATTTCAAGCACTTTACATTTCAGAAAACTGTCATACTTTCCATGCCTTTACCTTCAAACTTTATCCTTCGAACGCCTATTTTTACTTAAAGTTATTTACAGATTTCTTGCATTAAACGCTTTCTTCATATTTCAAACCTTTTACGTTCCAGAAATCCTTTACATTAACTGTTTTTATAATTCGAAACCATTTACTTGCCTTTTATGCAATTTTACATGTCTTTACAATTAACATTTATTCATGCAACTTAGTTTCGTACACACACATTTTGATTACATCTTTAGACCTTTAAGAGAGAAATCGAAATAAGCCAAACACCTATACAACACTCAAATATCAACCATGAATATTTGTTCGATCATGAGAGTTACCCTAATGACCAAGGAATCCTAGGATCAATCTAGTCGATCCTGTGAGTTACCAGAGGAATTGAATAACAGTCAGAAAGATTATTCGATAGTTTGGAAGACTAGCGGTTGTTTACCAGAAATCACTGGAAACAGTGTGGTAAACATAAACAAATAAATTCACAAGTAAACATAAACAAGTTCATTCACAATTTCTATACAACATATATATTAATTGCAAAACTAAAAAACAAAGGAATTATCGCTATGCGAAACAACAAATCAATCCCCGACAACAGAGCCATTTTGCTGAAGTGATAAAGTGGCAAGCAAAAAGTAAAGTATTATTTTACCGGGTGATATTTAGGTTATATCGTATAGTGTCTACAAAGATTGGTCATCGAGTCGTCGTTCGATAAATCATTCGTTAATGAGTATTGGGGTAAAATGGGTTTGAAGTAAATGCGGGAACTTAAAGTTATGAACAGAAAATAAATTCATTCTTCCAAGGAACAACCTATCAAGCATGCATATAATCCACTCCTCACAAACTTAAACATATCGACCAGTTAGACTCAACCTATAAGACTCGTCAATGTCATCACGTGTCAAACACTACACCCACTATATCATCTCAGCGACGACCTCTCAACCAGCCTTAACAACACAAAAGTCAACTGTGCTACTCGCATTAACAATCTCTCAGTCAGCACAACCAACACAGAGGAATTAATTATAGACACCCAAGTGAATAATAGCGCTAAATCTCTCTCTAGAATTTAGACACTATTAGACAATCATCCTAGATAAGAATCCGAGCAGTATATGTCTATAACAACCAAAATCCCGAGCACAGAGTAATAATCCAGGAGAACAATCGACAAAGATTTGTAAAGCTAGTTTTATATAACGTCATGAGTGACAAATATACATAAGATTAAAGTAAATACATATACAAACTTAACATACAAAAAATACACAAAGAAGAATAGAAATGAACCACAAATCTACTGGTTTATCAGCACCAATCGAAGAGCAATCCACCCAGGATCATCCGTATGCAAGCTTTAATGTTGTTTTCTAAGCTAATCCGAGAGAAAAATAAGGGTTGATGGAGTTGGGAGCAAAAACTATCCCCCAAAACCATCATCTAACAAAATGAAATGAAAATGAAATATATACAAAATCTGGTCCGCACGCGTCATTCGATGACATAAAGACTTCGCCCGACGACGACTCTTAATTATAAGGCCCAGGCTGCGTCACGTACGCAACTGGCCAAAAATATCCACCCTCTCCCGGCAAAGGGAAGCTTCGCCCGACGACACAACCAAAACTCGCCCGATGACCACAACGCGAGCCAAAGTAGAAGCTACTGGAAAAATCTTCTTTCCCTCTCGCTCCACGCTTGCCCGGTGAAGCAGAAGCGCAAGCTCCTCGCCCGAAGAGGCTTGACGGATAACACATCTTTATTTATTTTCCTGCTGCACAGTAGTGGCTTTATTGCTTCAATCTTGCATCTTTGGAGCTGCCAATTGGCCATTTATTCCTCAATGCTCCAAACACACATAAATTCCTACAAAATAGATACAAAACTATCAAACAATACACTATGTACAAGAAAATGCAAATAAACACAAACTATACGAATTTACACAAAAGTTGGGTTATTCAACTAATATTAACAATAAATAGTCGATAAGTGCAACAAAAAGTATATACAAAAATAACTACAATATGCACTTATCATTTGTACAACCATCTCAAATCTAAAAACCTCATAAATGGAGGAAAAAGAAGGGAAAGTAGAAGAGGGTAAGGACCCTTCTTTATCCTCTATGCAAAAATACACCCATATGTGAATAAATTACCCCTTATCTCAAATTTGTAGTAATTCCAAACTTTTGGCTATGGCTTCCTTTTCTCTAACCCTTGTTCTCCTTGTTTGCTTTCCTCCCACACTTGCCTCTTTTCTTCTAATTTTCTCACCTACTTCCCCATAGCTCCACTCACTACTGTATTAAAACAAACCTAATTTTTATTTTACTAATTTCACATTGTCCACTAACTCTTGTTTATTCACCACTTTACTCTATTAAAATCTTAAAATTTTAATTTATGTGCATGATCATATAGAGCCTGAACCTTCCACTTCAAGTGATAGATTAGTTACTATTCACAACATCCCTCAAGTTCAAATAGATGTTGATCAACCAATCATCAAGACTCCACAAGTTGATGATAATCTAGTAGATCAAATTAGTCATCAAAATAATAAACAATTAGTTGAACAACGAGATTCACAAAAAAAATGTTGATCAAACATTAAAGAGGTCTCCTAAGACAAGAAAATCAACTATTTCTAATTATTACATTGTGTGTCATAATAAACTTAGACATTTAGACATTAGAACACTAACATTATATGTTCACTATCATAATAGAGCAGCGTGCACCACCACATCAAGACTTTGCACTAATTTTCCATACAGAACATATATATTACTTGATGATTGTTTTGATCAAGTCAAAAGATGTACTAGTACTAGTGTCTAGTAAGTCAAAAAGTCTTAAAGATATATGGCCATTTTTTCTCCGTTCATTAACTCCCAAAAGCAATTACTTCAATTGGTTTCAAGTCACATTCAAAAAGACGTCTTTGCTTAAGCAAATGGGACCGGTATTACATCACAAAAAATGTCATTGTATATGATTATAATAATGCAAAGTTTTATTATTTTCCTCCCTTACAATGACTACAAGAAAAATAAGACATATCTCTTCTCAAAAATCATGTGATCCATCTTTACTCTCTCAAAAATGGATAATTTGTTTTCACCATCAACTTTAGCACTTGCTATATCATTAGTACTTGTATACAACATATGGAGGATCATAAAACCTTGTAACAAATCAAAGGGTAAGAAACCACCACAACCATCATATTCCTTACCTTTGATTGGTCACCTCCATTTACTAGGTAACAAAATCCCCCTAGCAAGAATCTTTGCTTCTCTCTCAGACAAATATGGTCCTATCTTCCAAATCAACTTAGGAGCATACCCTGCCCTTGTTATTTCCAACCAAGAAGCAATCAAAGAATGTTTCACCACAAATGACAAAATCTTAGCTTCAAGACCAAAGTCAAGTCATGGAATCTACCTTGGTTATAACTTTGCTGGATTTGGATTTGCACCTTATGGTCCATATTGGACTAAGCTAAGAAAATTAGCCATGCTTGAGTTACTCTCGCCTCGTCGCATCGAATCCTTGAGACATGTTTACGAATCGGAAATTGATACTTTGATTAAGGATCTTTCACTGTATGTTAAAGATGGAAAGGCTAAGGTTGTGATTAGTGAATGGTTGGAAAGGTTAACATTTAACATAATGACAAAGATGATTTGTGGGAAAAGGTATTTAGAGTATATGCAAGATGTGGATGATGTTGAAGCACATGGTAGTATTGTGAAACTTATAAAAGAATTTATGCATATTTCTGGTGAGTTTGTTCCTAAGGACTTGATTCCAATTATTGGTTGGTTTGGTTTTGAAGGAAAAGTGCTAAAATCTATGAAAAGAGTTGCTAGAGATTTGGATAAAGTTGTTGGTAGATGGGTTGAAGAACATATTGAGAAGAGTGATGATATTGATGAGAAACATGATTTTATTGATGTGATGCTTTCTGTGATTGAAGATGATCCTGTTTCTGGTCATAGCCGTGATACTATCATCAAGGCAAATGTTATGGTATGTATTTTTTTTTTTTTTCTGATGAATTCTGCAATATGGTTTTCATTTGATTTTTTTTAATGTTGAATTTATTGAGAATTTTTATTCAGAATCTTATGCTAGCCGGATCAGACACAACATCAACAACAATGACATGGATGTTAGCCATATTGTTGAATAATATGAATGCTTTAAAGCTTGTTCAAGAAGAGATTGAGCATCACATAGGTAAGAATAGAAGGGTAGAATCGTCAGACATAAAAAACCTTGTTTATTTACAAGCAATTTTCAAAGAAACTTTAAGGTTGTATCCACCAGGTCCACTATTAGTACCCCACGAAGCAAAAGAAGATTGTAACATTCAAGACTATTATATACCAAAAGGAACACGTGTGTTTGTTAATGTGTGGAAATTACATAGAGATCCAAGTATTTGGTTAGAGCCAGAAAAGTTTTCACCTGAGAGATTTATTAATGAGAAAGGTGAAATTGATCATGATGGTCATCATTTTGAATATCTCCCATTTGGATTAGGGAGAAGAGCTTGTCCTGGATCTATGTTTGCTACACAAGTTAGTCTCGTTACACTCGCTTGTTTGATTCATAGTTTTGATTTTGAAGTGTCAGTGGATGAAGTTGTTGATATGAGAGAAGGTTTAGGTATAACCTTGCCCAAGCTAACTCCATTGCAAGTTCTTTTGACACCACGATTACCCTATGAACTCTATCAATAATATAGGATATCATAGTAATTTGAGTTAGTTAGAATCACAATTAGCAACATAGATTTGAATAATCGTACCCAAGCACGGTTGAGTTTATGTTTCTCCTTTGAATGCATTGTGTATTATATGGAAAAATAATGTGTTTGTTTCACATAGCATAATAGCCAATATATACTTAAGCAATTGCCTATTTATCTCCTTAAACTGTGTCTATAATAGTTTGCTAAAAGGTAGCACAAATTATCAATTAATATACTTCATTAATATCCAGTATATGACCACTATCAGCACACTTAGAAAACATATTTCGTTTCCTATTACCCCTCAAGTTAGTACATGCTGTTAAATTGTAATTCATATGTGTCAAAGAAGATTTGATTTGTTTTAGATTTAAATAGGTTTGATTTAAGTCTAGAATATATTTGATTAGATTTGATTTAGTAACAAAAAGATATTTTGGGTCTTTGGCTTAGGGTGTAAGCTCAATTATAAATAGAGGGAGTAACCCCTATTTTGAAAGAAAGTCAAGTAAGTCATTCACAGTATTTTGCAGTTGCAAAGTGAATAAGAAAGTTTTCCACAGTTTGTGGGCAGAGAGAAACTCTGCAGAAATAATTGCCTTGTCTTCTTTTATTTGTTTTTCTCATAACTAATCATCATTATTGGTCGAAATTCATCATAGTATTAGGTGGATTTCCAACATCTGGTATCAAGAGCTTTTGTTTCGATTCAAGGGAAGTGTCAATCAAGAACGATTGAAGAATTCACGATGACAAGTTATGGGAATGCAAACTATCCAGCAACGCTGCCAATTCTGAAAGTTGACAACTATGAGAATTGGTGCAAACAGATGAAAGTCCTATTAAGGTGTCAAGGTCTTTGGGACCTTGTAAAAGATGGAGTCGAAGCACTTGGCGAAAACACTTCAGAAGAAGAAAAAAAGAAATACACAGAATCTGAGAAGCTGAGTTATAAAGCATTATTTATAATTCATCAATGTGTCAGCCCAGACAATTTCGAAAAGATTAGTGATTCAGAATCTGCAAAAGAAGCTTGGGAGATCCTTGAGAAGTCTTTTGGAGGCGCTGAGAAGGTGAAAGAAGTGAGGTTACAAACTCACAAAAGGACCTATGAACTGCTTCAGATGGAAGACAGTGAAAACATATCTGATTTCTTCACTAGAGTTACAAAACTAGTAAATCAAATCAAGATATGTGGAGAAGCGTTAACAACAAGAGCTGTTGTGTCGAAGATCTTGAGATCTTTAGCTCCTAAGTTCGACCACATAGTGGTGGCGATAGAAGAGGGGAAAGACTTGTCGAAATTGACAAAGGAAGAGCTTCAAGGGACGCTTGAATCTCATGAACAAAGAATGAACGAAAGAGCTGCAGGAAAAGCGAAGAGTGATGTGACCTTGCAGGCACATTCAGCAAAAGAGACCAAAGGCAAAGGAAAGTGTTTCGACAGAGGTAGAGGTGGCTACAACAAATCGAATGGTAGAAGAAACCAAATCGAAGGAGACGTGTCGAATCAAAGAAGACCATACTAAGGCAACCAAAGAGGTGGTGTTGAAAATAGAGGAAGAGGTGGTGGTCGAAAACTTGATAAGAGTCACATTCAATGTTACAATTGTCAGAAATATGGACACTATTCGAGTGATTGTCCAGAAAAACGAAAGAATCAAGAAAGTGATGCAAAGCTTGCAAAACATGAAGAAGAAGAGATGATGCTGATGGTCACAACAAGAGATGAAGATAGATTCAAGGACCAATGGTACTTGGATTCAGGATGTTCATCACACATGTCTGGAAGGAAAGACTGGTTTGTCAATATAAAGCCCTCAAAGAAAAATATGGTAAAATTTGCAAATGACAATACCCTAGCAGCTGAAGGTATTGGTGATGTTATGATCATGAGGAAAGATGGCAAGAGGTCAGTAATTTCCAATGTATTGTACATACCAGGCATGAAGAGCAATTTGCTCAGTATAGGGCAGTTGGTCGAAAAGAATTATAAAGTGTCAATCGAAGATAAGTTGATGAGAATCGTTGATGAAAATGGGAGATTAATCTTGAAGGCTCCTATGTCTCAGAATCGAACCTTCAAGATTGAACTAAATGTGATGGAGCATAAGTGTCTTTCGACTGCAGCTAGCAGAGATGAATGAATATGGCATTATAAACTAGGCCATCTCAACTTCAGAGACATCAGAGATTTGAAGAGAAGAAATATGGTTTCAGGATTGCCTGAAATTGACATTCCAAACGAAGTATGTGAAGAATGTGTGCAGGCGAAGCAACACAAGAATAGCCTCAGCAAGGATGCAGGAAGCAGATCGAAGGCTAGTCTTGAAGTCATATACTCTGATGTATGTGGACCAATCCAGGTGGATTCGATGGGAGGTAACAAATACTTTGTTACATTCATAGATGATTTCAGTCGAAAGCTATGGACTTACCTGATCAAGAAGAAAAGTGAAGTGATCGAAGTATTTACCAGGTTTAAGTCTATGGTCGAAAGACAAAGTGGTCGAAAGCTCAAAGTTTTGAGAACTGATGATGGTGGAGAATATGTGTCGAAAGACTTCAACAAATTATGTGAAAAGGAAGGGATTGTGCATGAGGTGGTGCCACCCTATACTCCACAACAAAATGGAATTGCAGAAAGGAAAAATCGAACCATCATGAATATGGTGAGAAGTATGTTGAAAGGCAAGAGTTTACCTAAATAGTTTTGGGGTGAAGCTGTTTCGACTGCAACATACATTTTGAACAGATGTCCTACAAAAAAGCTAGAAGGAATTACTCCAGAAGAATGTTGGTCTGGTGTGAAGCCTAGCTTGAGTCATCTGAAGGTATTTGGATCTATTGCACATAGACATGTGTCATATCAGTTGAGAAGAAAACTTGATGATAAGTCAAGTCAAATGATTCTAGTTGGATATCATTCGACAGGAGGCTACAAGTTGTTCTATCCAGAGAACAAGAAGATTGTGATCAGTAGGGACGTGATCATAGATGAGTTTAAAGAATGGGATTGGACTGCAAATGTCAAGAAAGATTCAGTGGGAATCCTATTCGAAGAGCCAGAAACTCAAGTCGAAAGAGAAGTTCGACAAGAGGAACCAGCAGATATACCAAGCACAAGCAGACCTCAAAGACCAAGACGCATGCCTGCAAGATTGCAAGATTGTGTGATTACATCAGATGATGTAATAGATAATGAAGGTGAGCTGGTACATTATGCTTTCTATGCAGATGTCGAACCTGTTAATGCAGCTGAAGCATTAAAAGATTCGAAGTGGGTAAAAGCAATGAACGAAGAAGTAAAGTCTATCGAAGACAACAACACTTGGTCACTTGTCGAATTGCCTCAAGGCAAGAAGGAAATTGATGTCAAGTGGGTATACAAAGTGAAAACAAATTCGAAAGGTGAAGTAACTCGACACAAAGCAAGACTTGTGGCAAAAGGATTTCTACAGAAAGAAGGAATAGACTTCGACGAAGTTTTTGCACCTGTTGCTAGGATCGAAACAATCAAGTTAGTTGTTGGTCTAGCAGAAATCAACAGTTGGCACGTATGTCAGATGGACGTGAAGTGTGCATTCCTAAATGGACCCTTAGATGAAGAAGTCTATGTTAAACAACCAGTTGGTTTTGTGAAACATGACGAAGAAAGAAAGGTGTACAGGCTACATAAAGCCCTGTATGGATTGAAACAAGCTCCAAGGGCTTGGAATAAGAAAATTTATAGTTTTCTAAGGGAGAAGGAATTTGTGAAGTGCATAACTGAACATGGAGTATATGTAAGAAGAAGCAAGAGTAAATTGCTTATACTATGTCTCTATGTAGATGATTTGTTGATAATAGGTAGCTGCAAGAGTGAGATCGAAGACTTCAAAGGTGATCTCAGCAAGGAATTCGAAATGTCTGATTTGGGTGAGATTTCATACTTCCTTGGTATCAAATTCTACAAGAGAAGTAGAGGTTTGATGATGCATCAAAGAAGATATGCAGGAGAAATTCTCAAGAGGTTTGAGATGGAAGAATGCAACTCAACTTCGACACCTGCAGAACCAAGACTGCAACTATCAAAAGATGCAGATGAAGATGATGTTGATCCAACTCAATACAGAAGACTTATTGGATCATTAAGATATCTTTGTCATACAAGGCCTGACTTAGCATACAGTGTATGTATGGTAAGTAGATTCATGCAGAAGTCAAAGGTATCACATCTAGCAGCAGTGAAGAGGATACTAAGGTATCTCAAAGGAACTTTCGATTATGGCATTTTGTTTCCTGCAGTTGATAAAGGAAAAGAATGCAAGTTAGTGGCATACACTGATTCGAGTTGGTGTAGTGATGCTGAAGATCGAAAGTCAACAGCAGGATATGTGTTTATGCTAGGTGGTGCACCAATTGCTTGGAATTCAAGAAAGGAACCAGTAGTGGCATTATCATCATGTGAAGTAGAATACATAGTTTCTTCTCTTTGTGTATGTCAAGCAACTTGGATGATGAGCTTGGTCGAAGAGATAACAGGGAAAAATCATGGAGCAATTACCATGAATATAGACAGCATGTCAGCTATTAATCTGACGAAGAATCCAATAGCACATGGTCGAAGTAAGCACATCGAAATGAGATTCCATTATCTTCGAGAGCAGGTAGAAGATGGGAAGATGAATTTGGAACACTGCAGAACTGAGAATCAGATTGCAGACATCATGACGAAGGGAGTGCAAGTCAAAGTATTCAGAAAGCTAAGAGCCATGATGAACATAGACAGTTTAGACACAATGAATTAGGTGGTGTGTTAAATTGTAATTCATATGTGTCAAAGAAGATTTGATTTGTTTTAGATTTAAATAGATTTGATTTAAGTCTAGAATAGATTTGATTAGATTTGATTTAGTAACAAAAAGATATTTTGGGCCTTGGGCTTAGGGTGTAAGCTCTATTATAAATAGAGGGAGTAACCCCTATTTTGAAAGAAAGTCAAGTAAGTCATTCACAGTATTTTTCCGTTGCAAAGTGAATAAGAAAGTTTTCCACAGTTTGTGGGCAGAGAGAAACTCTGCAGAAATAATTGTCTTGTCTTCTTTTATTTGTTTTTCTCATAACTAATCATCATTATTGGTCGAAATTCATCATAATATTAGGTGGATTTCCAACACATGCGAACTCTAAATGCCCAACTTTCCACGGATGGCATGAAATTGACGGCAACCGAACGCTTTTGTAAATGTATCTGCAACTTGTGTGTAAGTGGAACATAAGACCGTTGCAGGTTGTGTGTAAATGTTTCGAAAAGAAGAAGAAAAAAAATCCCCTCAAATTTGAACTAAATATTGATCCAAATGTTTCGGAACAAGCTCGAGAAGGTGACTCACAGAGGGTAATGGAATAAATGTTGCTGTCTTCTAGCTTCCACCAGTAAGACTCCTTTTTTATTACCTGCAAACAAAACAAAGATAAAAATTAAGTTATTAGAAGCGTGGGTTTCCTCCCACCAAGCGCTTCATTAAACGTCACATGGTTCGACAGTTCATCCCCTTATGGGAGGTACTTCCTCATTCGCACCTTATTGCTTGTCTCTTTCACAATCCAGAACTCATTCAGATCAAAAATATCAACCCATTTGTGCTTTCAGCCACTTCCAACTTCCATCTTCTCAGCTCGATGTTCCTTCTTCTTTCTCTTCTTTCCTTCTTTACTGAGCTTAGAAATTTTTATTGATGCCACTTGAGAAAATTTTCTTGAGATTTCTTCTGGGAGTGATTTTGAACTATTGTCTTCTCCTTCTACTTTGATCATTCTGACTGAAGATTTATTCTTCCCACCTGCACCTTGCTTCTTGATTTCCAACACCTTCAAGGTTATCTCCTCATCAAATGATTTAAGTTTCAGATTACCTGTTGTTGTACCCCAAAATTTTCCCTCCCATTTTTCATAGAAGACACAACCCTAGGGTTTCTCGGATATTCAAGTTGGTTCAGAAATCTACCAGACAAATTCTCTTCTGTGGCAGTAAACCAGCAATTAGGGTTTTTCTTGCAATTCTCAAAAGAAAATGAGTTCTCAAAAATTCAATTGGCTTTCACAGGTCTTCATGGTTCCTCAAGTTTACTGAAAAGATAATGTTTGTTCTCAAAGCATGGTTTGTTTGGGACAGGAGATGGAGGTTAAGACTGTCATTTAGGACAATCATGATTATGGGATCCAGGTTGACCAGATGATTTACGTCTTTAAAACATTTGCTTGGTTAAGAAATGGAATATACAGTGCGTGTTTGTTTGAAATGCAGTTACAAAAGTTGTTGGGATTACTTGGAATGTAAGTTACCAGACTGGAACATTTTACTTCAAATATCTCGTTTGGGCATTTCAAAAAATCAATTAGGATGCGAAACTTTAAGTTGTTGTTGATAAAGAATTTCAATTGACACCAGAATATTTCATGTTACAACTCAAGATTTTTTCCAATTTCAAACGTTGTTACAAAATAATTTATTCTTTTAAATACTCTATGTTTTACAACTTATTGTATTTAAAAGATGAATTAGTACAACTATTGGATACAGTACAAGAATTATTTTCTCTAAATTACAAAGGAAATCCAAATGTTTGATTGGCCTAGGAGAATTAATCTATGCCTAAGTTTGACTGAAGTCCCTTTGCTTATCTCCAAGACTTCCATGCTTGCCACAGATTTCTTGCCTTCCTTGCTTTGTCATCTCCATTTTGCTCACATGAAAACAAAAGAAAGAAAATGTGATTAGTGCAAAATCATATGGGCATGAGCAAGAATTTTTCAAAAAAAAAGTATTCATCATTAAGGTTTGCAAAATGGAATCAGAATGCCATTTTATTTCATCACAATCTATTTTCTATTTGCAAATCACAAGAAGGTTATCCTTCTTGGTTCACAAAAAGAAAGAAAAGAAATGCTACAAAGCTGTCCAAATAAGAAAATGCTACAAAGCTGTCCAAACAAGAAAATGCTACAAAGTTGTCCAAACAAGAAAATGCTACAAACTGTCCAAGAAATGCTACAAACTTGTCCAAACAAGCAGAAATGCAAGCAAACTGCGCAAACTATGCAAGCAAACTGCGCAAACTGAACCAAACAGCAGCCTCAAAAAACCAAACAAACAACTTTGTCAAAATAACAAACAGCATCAACAAAAACGAGGCATAAGTATGGCAACATAAATAGCTAAGTCAAATAGCAAAACTTGCTTGAGAAGAAATAAAATCATCATTTTCCATGCAAACCTTTCAGAATTGGAAAAAAGAGCAAAAGAGAAATTTGCTTTCTTATTGTCATTGAGAGAGAAGAGAGGAAAGAAGTCACCTAGGTTATTGGAATGCACAACCTTGCTGCCCTGCCTGTCACAAGTTGCATAGAATGTGCTAAAAAACAAAACTGTAATAAAAAAAGCCATAAGGACATTATACTAAAATATTCAATTTTATGGTTTCCCACCATTTTGAATATGAAGAGCAGAAACAAAGTCAATATAATAGGAAGGAGGTCAATAGAAAGAAACACAGTTGAGAAGTCTCAAATCTGAACCATCATCAAACCAGTAGCCATCCTCAAATACAAAAAACTGTCAAAACTTGAAAAACTCCAAGCATCCACAAATCTCAAACACAATAATCAACCTCAAAAACCTGAACCAAGCTTAAAACACATGAAAACCAAAAACCTGCAACAGGTCTGAAGCTGAAAACACAGCTCTCAAGCGGAAAAAATAGAAACATCACCAAACTCAAAAAAAAACTTGAAACAAGTCTCAAACTGAGGAACCAAAAAAACATCATCAATCCAAAACCTGTCAACTATCCAAAACCCAAAATCTCACCAAAACTGTTAACAAATTTCAAACAGAACCATCATCAATCCAAAACCTGTCAACTATCCAAAACCCAAAATCTCACCAAAACTGTTAACAAATTTCAAACAGAACCATCATCAAGCAACAAAACTATTATCCATCCAAACAGAACCATCATCAAACAACAAAAACTGCATACCATAAAAATCTCGAAACCCAGAAAAATCAGAAAAAAGCCACAAAGCCTCAAGATCACAATAACCTGCATCATCATCATTCAAACACAGAGATAAGAAAATATTACCGACGAGTCAGAATACACACGCCTCCATCCTCATCTCCTCCCCTCGCGTAGCTCCGGCCACCAAGGAACACCGTCCTCTCGCCGTCCCCTTTCCATTTCACAGAAAGAACTTCAACAGGTATGGTTTTCCTCTCTTTCCAAATCTTCCATAATCATGTATTTTCATGCATTTAAAAGAGCAAGCTTAATTAACAGAAAACATGACAAGATAAAAAAGGTAATCAACAAAATTTGTAAATTTTGGAAAGAACAAAATCTCAACTTTTTTCAAAGAAGATCACTAGAGCTTGATGGGGAGACGAGATTGGTGGTATTCTGGCGACAGAGAGTTAGGGGGAAGATCAGTTGAACCAATTTCGGACCTCTTAGACATAAATCCGATTTCAAAACTTAGGGTTTTCAAAAACGCAAATCATAGTGAGACAAAGAGGTAAAGGGCGATTTTGCTCGCGAAACAGGGATGGTTAGTGAGAAATTTAGAGGTTTCATCAATATGAGCAAAGGATGATATAGAGATAAGTGAACAAAGATGAGAGCGGCGCCGTATGAGTGAGAGGGTTCCAAGAACCCTAATTTCATTTTTCTCCCTTAATCAAATAATTAAGTTGGGTTTAGAACCTTGGGCTTGTTTCTTTCTGTTGGATCCTAAAGCCCATTTGCGTTTTACTGATATCCCCCCCCCCCTTTGGCTTGTTTTGTTACAGCAAGAACAACATTTTGTTTGGGCCTCATTCTCAAATTACCTTAAGCCCATTGCGTTTTTTTTTAAATTTAATTTGTTTTCTTTTTACATCCTTTTTTTTATTATGCAAATGCTAATAACTTAAAATACATTTTAATTTGATTTAAGTTTTGTAATTTAATTTTTATCATTTTTATTTTTTTAATAAATTTGTTTTAGATTTAATTTTGCATATAATAAAAACATCAAAAAAAAAAATAATAGAACTTAGTTTAGTCCCTCTTTAATTTATCTTGTTACTTACATAATTAATAAAACACAAAAAAAATAGAGATTTTAATTTAATCAATTATTTTTATTTTTTTAGAATAGGTTTTATTTTTCCCTTTTCAAGTAAATACTTAACATTTCATTTCCATATTTTGTTGCTTTTTATTTCCATGGATTATCATAGGTTTATATAAATCACACAAAATTCAATTTGGTTGTATTGCTTGTTATTCAGACATTTCTATCTCATTTGATTCATCCCCATTTGTAAAAAACTGTATCCCCATTCCCGAACATTTTGTAATAGCTTAGAATTTCAATTCCCGCAATTTACTGCTTTCTTTATACTGTATAATAACTAGGCGTGTATGAAAAGATTCAAAAATCAATCGCTAGATGACCTAATCAAAGAATAAAATAACTTGAAACCAACACACTTTTTCACACGCGCACCTCTAGGGTAACCTCACTCGTTGCCTCGGAAATACAACCATGTTCCTCGAATATGGGACGCTCTAGCAATGACCCTTCGATAAAAAGATTGTAGTCCCTCGATGACCCTCGATGTTGCCTTCGATTAAAACGATCTTGTCCCTTACGAAAATTGCTAAAAGCGTCTCCTAAGTTGCCTTCGATGATTGTAAAATTGACCCGTGTCTGTCCCTTCACATCCAACGATGGGGCTTCTTACCAAATCAATGGTAAGATAGCACCATTAAAAGGAGGAAGAAAAGAACAATTTTAGACCTTTCGAGTAGATAGATTTGCTCTTAGTTACTCGCTTGCTCATGATAAAAACGTTTCACACCTACACTTTCATTTCAAAACATTTTCAAAAAAGATAAAACGTTTTGCATATGTTCTTATAGAGACGAGAACCATTGCAAAACATCTTTTCAAAACACTTTCCGAAATACGATTCACCAACACATCTTTGAACCACTTTTTGAAACAAAACTTCGTACGCGTTCTTATAGAGACGAGAACCATTACAAAGAGATTTTTTTCAAAATACTTTCAAAGCCCACACCACAAGCACACTGTCAAATGAAAGCAAGTGATCTAAACGAGTAACTAAGAGCCCATGGAAAACCATGGATGAAAAGGGTGTTAATACCTTCCCTTTTCATAATCTACCCCCCGAACCTGAGAAATAATCTCGAAAGGTCTTTCCTGTGCTTTTTTACCTTTCCTTTTGGATAAAAGAAAAGTCGGTGGCGACTCTTGCTATCCGCACAAGTGCGATCGAAATGCAAAACATCAAGTCAATTCTCCCACCATATCACAGAACTGGCGACTCTGCTGGGGACTCAGAAAAAAGTTGGGTTACCTTAGGGATAGATCATTTTTACTCGCTTTCATTATTTGATTTGTGTGCTTTATATTCAGTTCTTTGTATTGGGCTTAATTTGATCCTCCACCCGGATTTGGGGCACCTTTTTAGGTAGCAATAGATTGTGGAGACTGTACGGCGTAGACCGATATGGTTGAGACAATGGCTATGTTAGTGTGACGCATTTGTGGGTACCGGTATCCCTCGTGCTGAATCAAGGAGAATACGGGGCTGCTGAGTGGCTTCGCGAAGCACTAATTAACCTTAGAACCCTAATTGAACAAACTTGGCCATTAGGACGTAGTGAGGTAACTGGTTTCGGTGTAAAGCTGAAAATTGGTTGACACTCGATACTACACTCATTAAGGCTAGACTTTTGGGATATCTCGGCCGCAAGAAAATATTGTTGTGCTGAGACAATGCCTAAGAGAAAGGTTGGTGATATTGAGATCCTTTAGAACCCGATCACTATTTCTAGGACAGGTTGAGCCAACTAAAGCTTCAAGAGGGTACTCACCTACAAACTCATACAAGCCTAAAACATAGGGATTTGTTTATTGTGTGTATACGTTTGCTTGTACATAAACATCATAAACATCATCAACATCATATGCATGCTCACTAACCATTTCAAGGATTTAGAAATTTATCTTTGTTTTTGTTTTGTAGGATATGAATTCCCTCCGAAGAAACACCATCCGAATTAGCTTTGTAAAAGCACATCCTCAACTTCAAGATCTAGCCTCAAGAGTGCCCAGAGATTCTCCTTTTACCAAGAAGTATGATCGACTCCTCAGTTTGGCTACATCCAGCTTCCAAGAAGAGATGATGTGTGTACTATTCCAATTCTTTGACCCCGTACATCATTGTTTCACTTTTCCGGACTATCAATTGGTACCTACATTGTAAGAGCTCTCTCTACTCTTACGGGTGCCCGTGCTTAATCAGATACCATTCACCGGTCTAGAAGGTATTCCGAAACCTGAAGTCATCGCCAAAGCTTTACATGTGAAGAGGGCCGACGTCATAGCCAATTGGGAGACAAGAAGTGGGGTTAAAGGATTTTTAGCTAAGTTTCTGTTGGAAAAAGCTCGTTCATTCTGGGATGACATGGATTTCCAAGATTTCGAAGACATGCTTGCTCTCCTCATTTATGGTTTGGTTCTGTTTCCTAATTCGGACTAATTCATAGACGTTAATGCCATCAAAGTCTTTCTCTCTCGCAATCCTATACCCACCTTGCTAGGATACATCTTGCATTGCCTTCTGTTGCACCCCAAAATTTGCCCTCCCATATTCTCCAAGAAATTGCCAAGCCAAGTCACAAAATTCCCCAAGGGTTGTGCAGTCCAACTGTCTCCTATACAGCCAAAATTAGGGTTTGTGTCCTGATCAAGAAAAGGAAGTTTTCAAAGGCCCAATCAAGTCCCATATGCTTACAAATGTGGTCAAGTATCCTCATATCAAGCTTCAAGGCATTCAGCTCAAAATTGCACAGTCAAAACCCTAAATTGCACTACAGTCAACTGTAGGGGCAAAATGGTCATTTGACTGTCAAAAGTTCAAATTTTTGGTCAACATATCATTTTGAAGCCACAAACATCATTTGATCAATGCTTGATCATGATTCTCAAAATTTGGCTCAGAAAATCATCAAGATGCAAAAGTTACTATATTTGGACAGTTGAAAAAGTCAACTGAAATTGACCAGGGCATAACTTTCACATGGATTATCAGAAAAATTCCATCCAAAGCTCATTTTGAAGAGAAAGACATTTCCTACAACTCATCTTCATACTTCAAGTCCAAGAAATGCTCTCACAAAAAGTTATCAATTTCAACATTATAGGTCATTTTCAAAAGTCAACAAAAAGGGACTTTAAGTCAAAGGCCATAACTTGAGATTGGTAAATCAAAATGACATGGGACCAAAGGCATTGTTTAAAGGACTCAAAGACCTTTCCAAAATGTCAAATAACATGTGAAAATCTTAAAAATTGAGCAAGTTATGCCCTGTGGAAGTTGGGAAATTTTTGGATATTTTGAAAAGTCAACATTGATCCAAATGACCTAAAAATGCTAATGGGCCCATTTTTCTTCCAAGATTCATCATTCTAAACATGTGCACGACCATTTGGCCCAAAGGGAAGTATTTTCTCATTTTTTATTTATTTATTTGAATTTCTATTAATATTAATTCATTTAAATCATTTTAATATATGGAAAATATTTAATTCACCCTAACCAATCTTTTTGTACACATTCTAGACTCAATATTTCGTGCACATCCCAACATCGAAAGATTTGGTCTGATTTGAGCTAATTGATACAAAGAACACATGTGAAAAAGATATGGAAAGATCTTACAAAATCAAATTTCCTAAAACCATCAATGCCATGGATTTGCTCTAATTTTGTTGACCTAATAGCTTCACTACAAAGCCAGGAACACAAACCTAATCGTGCTACACTCTAAGCTGCGCTAAAGAACTCATTAGAAACTTGAAAAAATTCCTTGAAAACAAAATTCTGAAATCATTGTTGGAGGACGATTCAAGCCTTAATCTTGATTCCAATAGCTTGCTCAAGGTCTATTGAGTGTATTTCAATCAGAATCATTCATCCAAACGCTAAGAACTGGTAAAACGAACCTCAACTGTGTCAAGAAATTTTCAGAATCGTGCATCATGATTTGTGCATAATTTGCAATTGTTGTCTCTTGATTCATGTTTGTTATGAGTTTCTGCAACTAACCATGCAAATTAATTTCGTTTTTATGCCATATACGTGATTTCACCATGATCAATCTTTAGGGTTTTCAGAGCTTGAATTTAGGGCTTCTGAAACCAAGCAAAATTAGTCCACGAAACCATGACCATTCAAACCAGCATGCTCCAACGAACAAGAACCAGTCATCGCGATCAATTTATGTGGCCTCATGGCCTAGTCGTTATTTTCTCGTATGCTATTTTCTGCAACGGTGTAAAAACCGTTGCCTAATACTTTTATGTTTTCAGAAAAAGGAAGAAGACGAACTCGTGGCAGGGAGTGATTGGATCGTTCAAATTTCGCGCGCGTTTCCAGGGCCATTGACATTTTCTTTTTATAATATTTATTTACTATTATATGTTAATTGAAGTTGGAATGGTTCAGTGGCAGGTAGAAGCGCTTGCAATGCTCATGACCTGGGTTCGAGTCCCAGGTCTGTATACTTTCAATATTATTTTTCTATGTGAATTCCTGTGCAGCGTAAGCATCATAGACGTACCATATGCTTCCCTCATCCAAGCGTCCACGTGTCTATCATATTCAGATCAAAGGCACAGGATGGATGAACACGCTACAATCCTAGTCAACGCACCACACGCTTGTCCAAAAGTCAATCAGGCCTTGCAAGATTGGGCTCAATTTATTGGATCAACACCTCACAATTGGGACTGAACCCCCCACTGGTTTGCAATTTCCTATTTTTTGTCTTTCTTATTTTTTAATTGTTATCTTATTTTCTTTATTATTTTTAATTTGATCAATTATTTTACAAAATACAAAAAAGGCTTAAAAATCAGAAAAGACAAAATATAATAAATAATTTTTATTTTAATATTTCCTTATAAATAATTGCATGTAAATAAATTTAGTATTAAATAGGTTTTAATTTTAATTCTTTTTAATAACTAAAAATCCAAAAATATAGAATTAGGTTTAATAACTTTTTATTCCTTTTTAAATTTTTCTTTTTCATAATAATAATATTACTTATTTTATTTTCATAATTAAATTGTACATAAATTAACTTAGGTTTAATTTAGGTTATATTTTAATATTTTCATAACAAACTTAAAAACCATTAGAATTAGGGTTAGTTAATGTTAATTAATTCTTTTTTTTATTAAATCTTAAAAAACATAAAAATATTCAAAAACAATTTCTTTTAATTTTTAATTGTAATTCCTCATTAATTTAATCTTTTTTTAATTAAATTCATTAACTTTAATTTTTTGCAAAAGGGTCCAACGCCCGCGTTCGTAATTTGTTTAATTCGCACATTTATTTTTATTTCGCTCAATTAATTATGTACCTCCCCCAAAGCCGTGTAACTTAAACTTTTCGCACTCTTATTTACTTTGCTTTATTTACTTTTCTGTCAAATCGGGTCCAGTTTAATTTTGGCGATGTGGACCCGCGCCATTTGTAATAGCTTTAGATTTACCTTTCCCGCAAATATTAACTGTTAAACAAAGCATGCAAGAATGAATGGCCATAATAAAATCAAGCGTAGATCACAACAAACATGACAAGACAAATATCAATGAAAACGACACACAATTCGCACACACCACCCCTAGGGTACGCCTCACTGTTGCCTTGCCTCGAAAGGTGATCGTCGAGTAGAGGACGTCTTAGTAAGTCCTCATGATCCGGGAACTCGGCATGAGGGTAGCTTCTAAGGTGTCTTCCTATTGCTCTGGTGATCACCATGTCCCGAACCTCGAATTGACCCGAACACCTCCAATGGTGGTGCTACCTACCTCTCAATGGTGGGATGGCACTACTTTAAAGGACATTTACACAGACGAATTCCTTAGGGTAGGTAGACGACTCTAGATACTTGCTCTAAATTTCAAAACAAAACAAAATACTTTTCACACTAACACATTTTCAAAAAGCTTTCGAAAGCAATTTTTCAAACACTCTTGAGGACTGATACAAGAGTCGAACTGGAATTTTCAAAGAAACTTTTTAAAACCCACAGTTGAAAAGCAAACAAACCATTTTGAAAACACAATGAGCAAGTATCTAAGAGCCCATGGATAACCATGGATAGAAAGGGTGCTAACACCTTCCCTTTCTATAACCTACCTCCCGAACCGAGAGCAATCTCTTTAAGGAATTTTTCTGTGCTTTTGTCCTTTCCATTTGGAGAAAATAAAAGATGGTGGCGACTCTTGCTTACCGCGACATTTCGCGAACCAGCGTTAAACAGTCAGTTCCAGATCCACCGATCACAGAACTGGCGACTCTGCTGGGGATTAAACTTAAAGTGAGGTGTACCTTAGGACTAAGATCACAGTGTTTTCAATTGCTTTCCTTGCTTGCTTTATTATTGTGGGACTGTCTTGGGAGTTCTATAGATCCTAACCCGGATCTGGGGATACCTTCTTAGAAAGTAGCAACAAGGCTGTGAGGGAACTGTGCGGGGTATACCGACATGGTTGAAACAGTCTGCTACGTTGATGTGGCACTTTGGTGTGTACCGGTAACCCTTGAGTTCAGTCAAGGAGAGTACGGGGCCTCCGCGTGGTGTCGTGAAGCATCAACAGACCTTAGGAACCTTAATTGAACTATCTTGGCCTCTTTAGGGTAGTGAGATAACTGACTTTGGTGCAGTCCGAGGTTGGTTGATACTCGATGCTACACTCAATTGAGGGTTGCTTTCCTTGAATATTTCGGTCGCCAGTTCAGTGGCTAAATCGAAACGATGAACAATGAAAGCAATCCCGTGATATTGGGACCCTTAGAACCCGGTTACTTTGATTAGGACAGGTTGAACCCACCAACTTCAAGAGGGTACTACCCAGACCCCATGCTGGCCTTAAACCTTAAGGGCTTGTCTTGTGTGCCTTGTGTGCCTTACATGTTTGTCTTTGTAAATATCTGTGGTGTGTTTAATCATAGCATCATGACATCATCCAGCATCATATGCATTGACTAACCATTTCAGGGGTTCGAATTTTCATCTTTGTTCTTGTTTTGTAGGACATGGAAACCGTTCGTAGAAAGACAATTCAAGTCAATCTTGTAAGGATCCCTCCTCGGCTTAAGGAGCTTATATCCAGGATTCCTGAGAACTCTTCATTCAGTGAAAGACATGGAAGCCTCATCAGCTTGGTCAACACCAACATTGAGGAAGATTTGATCAAGGTCCTATTCCAATTCTTTGACCCTCTGCATCACTGTTTCACCTTCTTGGACTATCAGTTGGTACCTACATTGGAGGAGTTCTCCCGGCTCCTGAGGATCCCTATCCTTGATCAGCTACCCTTCAACGGTACAGAAAAGGAACCTAAGCTTGAAGAGATTGCTAAAGCCTTGCACCTACAGACATCTGACCTCAAGGGACATTGGGAAGTTAGAAGTGGTATCAAAGGGTTCTTAGCCAGGTTTCTGTTTGAGAAGGCCCTTGAATGTTGGAACTCCCTTGACTTGCAAGCTTTTGAAGAAGTGGTATCCCTCCTTGTCTATGGTTTGGTGTTGTTTCCTAACCCAGATCAGCTTATTGATATCAGTGCCGTCCAGATCTTTATGTCCAGGAATCCTATCCCTACGTTGCTGGGGGACATCCTTCACTCATGTTACACTCGAACCATGAGAAAAAGAGGTGTCCTTATGTGTTGCACTCCTCTCCTGGGAAGGTGGTTTATTTCGCACCTTCCGCAATCAGTCTTGAAGAATGAGCGGGGTTTGAGATGGTCACAACGGTTGATGACTCTTACACATGCAGATATACATTGGTGCCCTAGGTCCAGAGAAGATGTCACTATCATTGATCGTTGCGGGGAGTACCCTAATGTTCCTTTACTTGGAATCAGAGGAGGTATTACTTATAGCCCATGCCTGGCTTGGAGACAGTTTGGTTATGCTCGGAGGGATGGTCCTCATGACATGTTAATTCCTGACATAGTTTTTGACTTCGACAACGATACTCAAGGACTTCGCCAGAGATTTATCAGAGCTTGGAGGATGCCCAGTAGGATAGACAGCAAGACACTGGGGCACAGGAACTCCATCCCATTGGAACCCTATCTCAAGTGGGTACGCGCCCGCTCTCAGAAGTTAGTGATGCCTTATCCTCATATGCTCCCGGTGATCAAAGAGCCAGTCTTGGAAGGGGAAGTGTCTTACACTATTCAGCACCCTGATATGCCCACATCCCGGGAAGAGATGCAGAAAAGCTGGATCCAGCTTAAGGAGGAAAGGAATTCTCTTGAGACTAGTCTGCATGCCAGTGAAAAGAAGGTCTTGGAGCTCACTCGCCTGTTGCATGAGGAGAGGAATCTCAACACCTACATAGCTCCGAAGAGGATGCGCAGTGTATTTTGGGATTGATTGGATTTTTGTACTTTTGCCCATGAGGCCTTAATGTATTAAACAATGATTTCTTTAATGATAACGTGTGTTCCTTTTTGTCTACAACAAATTTGAACTTTCGAACCCTTGAATGCATTGCATACGCATCTCATACATCATGTGCATAGCAGGTTTTTCCTCTTTTCAGGTTGCTTACAGTTCTTCGCTGTTTATTTCAGCATCATGAATCCCGAATCTGCATCAACCGAGACATCAATCAAGGCTCTTCAGGTGCAGAATGCACAATTCCAAGAATTAATCAAGGGTCTGGCTAAAGGCCAAGAAGAACTGAAGGCTATGCTCCTGAAGAAGGAGAAGAAGAAGAAGAGAAGAACTGTTCTGTTTAACTCGGGCCGAAGGTTTGGCAATACTCTGCAGCATGAAGAGGTTGGTTCTTCTGTTGGCAAGAGTCCTTCTCAGGCAGAAGTAAAGGTCCCTAGTCCGGTGGTCTCCGACAACGAGACTGATTTTGACGAAGAGCAGTACCCTCCTGCAGACGA
Source organism: Vicia faba (assembly GCA_948472305.1). Classification (NCBI taxonomy): domain Eukaryota; kingdom Viridiplantae; phylum Streptophyta; class Magnoliopsida; order Fabales; family Fabaceae; genus Vicia; species Vicia faba. Next base: position 437,628,392 of record OX451739.1, on the reverse strand, counting down.
CAGATACAAGCAACTGGAGGACAGGTTGAAGGCTATGGAGGTTCAACAGGTACCTGGGCTGGATTTCGGAGATCTGGGTTTGTCGACTGGTGTAATCATTCCCCACAAGTTCAAAGCACCATCCTTCTCCAAATATGACGGGGCATCCTGTCCCAAGCTGCATCTGAGGTCCTATGTTCGGAAAATTCAGCCGTACTCTGCGGATAAGAATTTATGGATCCACTTCTTCCAGGAGAGTCTTTCAGGGACTCACCTCGAATGGTTCTATCAGCTGGATGGGACCAAGGTTCGTAACTGGGAGGAGTTGGCTACTGCTTTCTACAAGCAGTATCAATATAATGCCGAACTTGCCCCCACACGTACCCAACTCCAGGGTATGGCGTTAGGTGCAAGCGAAGGTTTTAAGGAGTACGCTCAGAAGTGGAGAGACCTGGCTGGCAGGGTGCAGCCACCATTGACTGATCGGGAGCTGGTAGACATGTTCCTAGGGACCCTATCTGGGCCATTTTTCAACCATCTCATTGGGAATTCTTTTGCTGGGTTCACTTATTTGATTCTGACTGGAGAGAGAATTGAAGCTGGGCTGAAGTCTGGGAAGATCGCGAAGGGTGCATCATCTAGTTCGGAAAAGAAACCGTTCAAGAAGGAGTCTAGTGCCGTGTATGGTTCTAGGAAATCAGAGAGACCTGAGCACCGCCAATCTGTCAGTGCGGTGATGATTGCTAAGCCTGCTGCCGCTCCTCGGCCAAACAATCCTCAAAGGGCTGAAAGACCCCGGCGAGAGTTTACCCGGTTAAATATGAACCTATCACAGATCCTGCCACAGTTGCTCTCCACTAACTTAGTGACTGTCAGAGAGGCGCCAAAGTTCCCCAATACTACATCTCCCAAGTACAACCCGAATACTCGTTGTGCTTACCATTCAGATAGCCCGGGGCACTCTACCGATGATTGTTGGGCGTTGAAAAATAAGGTGCAAGACCTTATCGATGCAAAGGAGATACAGTTCGAAGCGCCTGCAAAGCCGAATGTAGTTACTGCCCCTATGCCTCAACATGGGGTAAATGCTGTTGATGAAGACGTTTACGCTGTTTCTGTGGATGATCTAACCACTCCTCTAAAGATCGTCAAGAAGAACCTACTGCAGGCCGGTTTATTTTCGGGTTGTAGTGAGGGTTGCCTATTCTGTGCTGTGTCCCCATCTGGTTGTCCCTTGCTAAAGTTAGGCATCCAAGGCTTAATGGATAGCAAGGAGATTCTATTCAAGAAGTCTGCTGTTCGGTTGGTTCCAATGGAAGAAGTTTCTGTGGTGACTATCTTCAATAATCCGATCCCGGCTCTCCAGAAGAAGCCCGTTCAAATTATGACCGTTGCGCCCGTTATTATCACTGTTCCAGGGCCCCTGCCCTATGTATCTGATAAAGCTGTCCCTTGGCACTATGAGGCAGATGTATATATAAACGGGATTAAACAAGAGCTCAATGCTGGCGCCAGCATCTGTGACATCACTGGCCCAGCCAAAGTTACCCGCAGTGGCAGGCTCTTCTCGCCTGACATTGCACCGCCTGCTGCCCGAAGACCGCTCCTGATAATTCCTACAAGTACACCTATTCCTGTTGCTGATCAAGTTGTGGTTCCTGCTGCTGATCCGATTGTTTCTCCTGCTGCCGAGTCATCCAATGCTCGGGGCAAGGGAATTGAAGTTGAGCATGCCCAGATGGAGGCACCCATACCAATAGCTGCTGAGGCCTCCCCACAAGAGATGGAGGAGATTCTAAAGATCATAAAGAAGAGCGATTTTAATGTTGTGGAACAGTTGGGGCATACGCCCTCCAAGATCTCCATGCTCTCTTTATTGCTGTGCTCCGAGGCCCATGCAAAGGCCCTAATCTCATTCCTCAAGACGGCCCATGTGCCACATGAAACCTCTGCAGTCCAGTTCACTGATTGCGTGGCAAGCCTAACGGCAGATAATGGCTTGGGTTTCTCAGATGCTGACTTGACCGCAAAAGGGAGAGACCATAATGATGCTCTGCATGTCTCAATTGAATGCAGGGGCACCACCTTGGCACATGTGTTGGTTGATACTGGGTCATCTTTGAATGTGCTACCCAAGAAGGCTTTGGACCGTCTAGATTGTGAAGGCCTGGAATTGAAACCCAGCAACATCATCGTCAGGGCCTTTGATGGTTCAAAGAGGATGGTCCATGGAGAGGTTGACATTCCGATTCGTGTGGGCTCTCAGGTGTTCGACTCCACTTTTTATGTGATGGATATCCGTCCATCTTACTCTTGTCTATTGGGTCGACCGTGGATACATAAGGCTGGGGCAGTGACCTCTACCTTGCATCAGAAGCTGAAGTACCCCGTCAGAGGGAAGATTGTCACCGTGCAAGGAGAGGAAGAATATATGGTGAGCCACCTGAACTCCTTCAGGTACATTGAGATGGATGGGGAGTTTATTGAAACCCCCTTTCAGCATTTCGAGGAGGTGTTTCCAATTGCAGCAGAAACAACAGAAGCAAGTGGTCCTTTGAAGATGGCTTCCCTGAAGGATGCCCGGGCTGTGGTTCAGAAGGGCGAATGTGTCGACTGGGGCAGGCTTCCAGACTTCACACAGAAGACTGATAAACTTGGGCTGGGTTTTACCACAGAAGGTCAGAGAGCTATGAGGAAAGCAAAGATCGGAAGGCCTCCGGTATTTATTAAAAGTTCAGGAGTAAATGCTGTTGGGGAGGATCATGAAGTGGACGAAGCAGAATTCAACAGCTGGATCTATCCGACGGCCGAAGACGGATTGAACAATTGGAGTGCAAAGGACCATACCCCTGTTACCTTTGTGACGCAGTAATAAATTTCTTTGTTTCGTTACTTTGTAATAAACAATGATAAACTCTATGGCCCGGTGTCTTACCCGAGGCACCGTGGTTCTATTTGTGAGGGCATACAAACGGTCATTACATATATCATGAATGAAAATCTTGGACGTATTTTTCGCATTGCAAATATTGTGTTCCTTTTCTGTCTTTCTTTTCCTTTACATAATTTTCAAAACAGCTGTATTTACACACACACTCACTCATACAGGTTTCAATCCACTCTGGATCTTACTGATAACAACTCTGCTACTGCCAATTATGACTTCGAAAATCCGATCAACTTAGCCGAAGACGAAGGTGAAGATGATTGCGAAGTGCCTGGCGAGCTTGCTAGACTGTTGCTTCAGGAAGAGAGGGCAATTCAACCCCACGAAGAGCCAGTGGAAACAATAAACTTGGGTACTGAAGCAGACAGAAAAGAGGTAAAGATTGGTGCCAACCTAGAGCTCAGCGTGAAGCAACGGTTAACCAAGATGTTACATGACTATATGGAGATCTTTGCCTGGTCCTACGAAGACATGCCCGGGTTGGATACCGATATTGTGGTCCATCACTTGCCAACTAAGGAAGACTGCCCTCCAGTTAAGCAAAAGGTCCGTCGGATGCGTCCAGAGATGTCTGAGAAGATTAAAGCCAAGGTCATGAAACAGTTTGATGCTGGGTTCCTCGCAGTGACTTCTTACCCTCAGTGGGTTGCTAATGTGGTGCCGGTACCTAAGAAGGACGGTAAGGTCAGAATGTGTGTCGATTATAGGGATTTAAACATGGCCAGCCCCAAGGACGACTTCCCCTTACCTCACATTGATGTCCTTGTTGATAACACAGCTCAGCATAAGGTGTTCTCTTTCATGGATGGTTTCTCAGGTTACAATCAGATCAAAATGGCGCCTGAAGACATGGAAAAGACTACATTTGTTACTCAGTGGGGCACCTTCTGCTATAAGGTCATGCCATTCGGGTTGAAGAACGCTGGGGCAACCTACCAACGTGCCATGGTTGCCTTATTTCATGATATGATCCATCATGAGATAGAAGTATATGTGGATGACATGATCGCAAGGTCCCAGACTGAGGAAGAGCACCTAGATCATCTGCAGAAGTTGTTTGACCGGTTGAAACTATACAAGCTGAGATTGAACCCGAACAAGTGCACCTTCGGGGTAAGGTCTGGGAAGTTGCTAGGCTTCGTGGTCAGTGATAAAGGTATTCAAGTGGACCCTGCTAAGGTCAAAGCCATTCAAGAGATGCCAGTTCCCAAGACAGAGAAGGAAGTCAGAGGCTTTTTAGGACGCCTGAATTACATCGCTCGATTCATCTCACATCTGACTGCTACCTGTGAGCCAATCTTCAAGCTGCTGAAGAAAGATCAGGTAGTACGTTGGAATGATGAATGTCAAGCTGCTTTCGACAGAATCAAAGAGTATCTCCAAGAACCACCTATCCTTATGCCACCGGTTGAAGGGAGACCTCTGATACTATATCTAACAGTGCTTGACAATTCAATGGGGTGTGTGCTGGGGCAGCATGACGAGTCTGGCCGAAAAGAGCATGCCATTTATTACCTTAGCAAAAAGTTTCCCGACTGTGAGACCCGATACTCACTGCTTGAGAAAACTTGCTGCGCTTTGGTATGGGCTGCTCGCCGGCTGAGACAGTATATGCTGACTCACACTACCTTGTTGATCTCAAAGATGGATCCTATAAAGTACATATTCGAAAAGCCTGCTCTGTCTGGGAGAATTGCAAGATGGCAAATGATCTTGACGGAATACGACATTCAATATACAACCCAGAAAGCCATCAAGGGAAGTGTATTGGCAGACCACCTGGCACATCAAGCTGTAGATGATTATCAATCAATGAACTTCGAGTTTCCGGATGAAAGCATTATGATTGTGACTGATTGTGAAGTACCTGGACCGGATGAAGGACCTGAACCAGGATCCCGATGGTCTATGCACTTTGACGGAGCCTCCAATGCTTTGGGAAACGGTATCGGCGCCATCATCATATCACCTCAAGGTACTCATACTCCACTCACTGCCCGGCTGTGTTTCAACTGTACCAACAACATGGTGGAGTATGAGGCGTGTATCATGGGTCTTCAAGCTGCGATCGATTTAAGGATCAAATTTCTAAGTGTCTTCGGAGATTCCGCTCTTGTGATCAATCAGATCAAAAGAGAGTGGGATACGAAACATCCAAACCTGATTCCTTACAAAGAATGTGTGTTGACCCTGATCCCCCACTTCACAGAGATAACCTTTGAGCACTTTCCAAGAGAAGAGAATCAGCTAGCGGACGCGTTAGCTACAATGTCTTCAATGTTCAAGGTCAAATGGGATAATGAGGCTCCCCGGATCATCATCTGGAAACTGGACGAACCGGCATACTGTTGTGATCTCGAAACTGAATTGGTAACTGAGAAGCCTTGGTACCATGAAGTGAAGAGATACTTGGAAGCTCGGGAGTACCCTGAAGGTGCCTCTGTCAATGATAAGAAATTCCTGAGGAGGTTTGCAGCCAAGTTCTTCCTAAGCAACGGCATCTTGTACAAGAGAAACCATGATTCAACCTTACTGCGTTGTGTGGACAAAACTGAAGCAGAACGGATCATGGAAGATCTACATGAAGGGACCTTTGGTACGCATTCCAGTGGACATACTATGGCTAAGAAAATCCTACGGGCAGGATATTACTGGTCCACCATGGAAGCTGATTGCTACCAACATTCTAGGACATGCCACAAGTGTCAGATTTATGCAGACAAGGTGCATGTTCCTCCAGTTCCCCTGAATGTTCTGACCGCGCCTTGGCCGTTCGCAATGTGGGGCATAGACATGATTGGCGAGATTAAACCTACGACATCTAATGGACATCGCTTCATCCTAGTGGCGATTGATTATTTTACAAAGTGGGTTGAGGCAGCATCCTATGCTACAGTAACCAAGACTGTTGTGGCACGGTTCATTCGGCACAACATAATCTGTCGGTACGGCGTCCCTGAGCGGATTATTACAGACAACGGTACCAATCTGAACAACAAGATGATCGCTGAGCTCTGCGAACAGTTCAAGATACAGCACCACAATTCTTCTCCTTACAGACCGAAGATGAATGGGGCTGTAGAAGCAGCAAATAAAAACATCAAGAAGATCGTGCAGAAAATGACAGTGACTTACAAAGATTGGCACGAGATGTTACCATTCGCTCTACATGGGTACCGTACCTCAGCTAGGACATCAACTGGGGCAACCCCTTTCTCTCTGGTTTATGGCATGGAGGCGGTCTTGCCAATTGAAGTACAAATTCCCTCTCTCCGGATAATGAAGGATGCAAATCTGAACGAAGATGATTGGATCCAGACACGACTGGATCAGCTCAACCTCATTGATGAAAAGAGACTCGCTGCTATCTGTCATGGTCAGACGTATCAAAAACGGATGATCAGGGCATTTAACAAAAAGGTCAGACCACAGGAATATCAAGTTGGGGATCTGGTAATCAAGAGAATCATCCTTCCTCAGAGTGATCCAAGGGGAAAATGGACCCCTACGTACGAAGGGCCATTTGTGGTTAAGCATGTGTTCTCAGGAGGAGCCATGATATTGACCAACATGGATGGTGACGACCTTCCTCACCCCGCCAATGCAGACATAGTTAAAAAATACTACGCATGAAAAAAAGACCCGCTAGGCTGACATGCCTAGGCAAAAATTAGGGCTTCCCGTCGAACCAAAAGGGTTCGGGCAAAATGAAGGGATGAAAATGAAAAAATCTGTACACCCGGCAAGTCGAAAACCTGAAAAGGCGGCTTGGGCAAAAATGGGTATCCCGATGGACTGAAAACCCGAAAGGGCGGTCCAGGCAAAAATTAGGGATAAAAGCGTAATACTATGTCTCATTGGATCACTTTGCATCCAGAATCCGGTATCTACATCAAGTTCAGACGACATCGATCAGTCAGCTTCACCTTCAACCAAGGTCATCAAGTGATGAGACGTTCAGAGTTATAAAGGCAATAGCAGAGTTGAAACCCAGTGGGATCATTCATATTTCACACAGCTGTTTTATCTTCTTTTGTACAAAACTTATATAAACTCTCTTGTTCGGCGACGTTCCTCTTACTAGGACGTCAGCCTCTTGTACACAAAACGCCTATTTTCAGGCTATTCAAAAATCAATACAAACATATTTTCAGTTAAACGTGCCAAGTATTTTCCTTTTTCTGTTTTGCTTTGCGAAGAACGTCCAAGGTTCAATTTGTGATATATGCATTGACAATAATTTGTTAACTCATAAATATTTGCATACGAAACAAAGGAATTAATTGCAGGTGACACTAGAAACAGGGGCAATAAAGGGTTGTCTGAGCAATCTAGTTGTTCTATCCTCCAAGGTACCAAGGTAGGTTCAGCTACAGAACATAACCAGTACATATTAAATCCCCAGAGAGTAAACAAGTCAGTGCACTTTCTCCAAGCAGAATTATCAAATCTCAAGGAAGTTGAGTATCCTCCAGCCGATCTCAACACTTCCCCAGCAGCATATATTCTTAACAAGCATCCCCGGCAATCCGGGTCTGAAGATTGTTCCCCGGCGGCATAACATTCGAAGGAATCACTTTCCCAGCATATCAAAACTTCCCCAGAAGAGTCTAATCCAGTTTCCCAGGAAAACTAGAATTCATATCCCCAAGCAATAAGCTTATCCCCAGTAGATCCTGGAAGCTTATCCCCTCGCAAAAGCACGAACGCGTCATCCGGCTTTATTTAAAGAGTTATTTCCTTAACAGGATATAACTGGGTTATCCTCAGCCAAAAGCCACAGAAAGAGCGTCGTCGACAAAGTCTTTTTACCCCAGCGAAGTCTATCAAACACTTCCAATACAGCAAAGATATCCCCAGCAAATTATTATCAACAATTCAGCAGAGTATCTCTCTCCCCACAGAGTATCACTTCCCAGCATGGTCACTAGAGTATTTTTCTCCCCACAGAGTATCACTTCCCAGCATGGTCACTAGAGTATTTTTCTCCCCGCAGAATCTTCCATTTGCCAAGTTTATTCCCCAACGGAGTCGTCTTCTCCTACCGGTATTCTTGCAGTTATCATCCCTAGCAGAAGAAAAAATCTATTCTTCAACGCCAGCCCAGGATATTGACTTCCCGGCACCCGTCAAGGATCTACTTTCCTAGACGAAAACATTCATAAAACATCACATACATCATTATAGCATGCATAGACGCATCATACCATACAAATCTCATTTATGTTGAGAACATCATTGCTTGATCCATATCATGCATTGCATATGACTGACCTTTACCTTTCAGGAAAGACGCAGTTAAAATGCTCAAACATATTTCAAAGCCTTCTCTAGTCCAGCTAAATCGACTCCCAACAGATTTTTCTGATAAAGACTCAGCAGAAGTTATGGTCCCCTCTCCAACGGTGAGTGAGGTGGTAATTCCTTCTTCAGATGTTTCCCTCTCCGACGGTGAGTGTGAGGTGATAGTCTCTTATGGTCCCCTCTCCGACGGTGAGTGTGAGGTGGTAATTCCTTTTTTCAGATGTTTCCCTCTCCGACGATGAGTGTGAGGTGATAATCTCTTATGGTCCCCTCTCCGACGGTGAGTGTGAGGTGGTAATTCCTTTTTTCAGATGTTTCCCTCTCCGACGGTGAGTGTGAGGTGATAGTCTCTTATGGTCCCCTCTCCGACAAGTGCGTGAGGTGGTAATTCCTTCTTCAGATGTTTCCCTCTCCGACGATGAGTGTGAGGTGATAGTCTCTTATGGTCCCCTCTCCAACGGTGTGTGAGGTGGTAAGTCCTTTTCAAGATATTTCCCTCTCCGACGATGAGTGTGAGGTGATAGTCTCCCATGGTCCCCTCTCCGACAAGTGCGTGAGGTGGTAATTCCTTCTTCAGATGTTCCCCTCTCCGACGATGAGTGTGAGGTGATAATCTCCTATGGTCCCCTCTCCGACAAGTGCGTGAGGTGGTAATTCCTTCTTCAGATGTTCCCCTCTCCGACGATGAGTGTGAGGTGATAGTTTTCTTATGGTTCCCTCTCCGACGGTGTGTGAGGTGGTAAGTCCTTTTCAGATGTTTCCCTCTCTGACGATGAGTGTGAGGTGACAATTCCTTTTCCTATGATTCCCTCTCCGACGATGAGTGAGGTGATTTCCTTTCAGATTATAATTGCCTATGGTTCTCCTCCCGATATTGCAAAGATGGTAATTCTCGCCAAGATTTTTTCAACGGGCGTTGTTGAAGTTAAAATCACCCAAGGTTCTCTTACCATTCACGCTAAGGCAGTAACCATACCTGGTTCATTCATCAGCATTTGAAGCTCCAGACTCAGCTCCTGTAACCATCCAGGACACATCTATACCAAGCATCTAAAAATCAGCTCCTGCAACGTGTCAGGTACTCATTTGTTCTTTTGCAGGTATGCAGGTTCTCACTAAGGAATCTCCTACGCAATCAACATACAAATGGCATCTATAAGCCCATCATCCTATCCAGCACTCTCTAAATGGCATCTATAAGCCCATTCCCCCATCATACTGCTAACATGTGAGCGCAAATTTCTGGGCAGTCTAGTGTCCAATCCTCTTCTACCCTCGGATTACGAAAGGCACGTCAGCCAATCTGCATCCTCAGGTCTAAGAAGATTGAACAGGGGCAACTGTTGCACCCCAAAATTTTCCCTCCCATATTCTCCAAGAAATTGCCAAGCCAAGTCACAAAATTCCCCAAGGGTTGTGCAGTCCAACTGTCTCCTATACAGCCAAAATTAGGGTTTGTGTCCTGATCAAGAAAAGGAAGTTTTCAAAGGCCCAATCAAGTCCCATATGCTTACAAATGTGGTCAAGTATCCTCATATCAAGCTTCAAGGCATTCAGCTCAAAATTGCACAGTCAAAACCCTAAATTGCACTACAGTCAACTGTAGGGGCAAAATGGTCATTTGACAGTCAAAAGTTCAAATTTTTGGTCAACATATCATTTTGAAGCCACAAACATCATTTGATCAATGCTTGATCATGATTCTCAAAATTTGGCTCAGAAAATCATCAAGATGCAAAAGTTACTATATTTGGACAGCTGAAAAAGTCAACTGAAATTGACCAGGGCATAACTTTCACATGGATTATCAGAAAAATTCCATAAAAGCTCATTTTGAAGAGAAAGACATTTCCTACAACTAATCTTCATACTTCAAGTCCAAGAAATGCTCTCACAAAAAGTTATCAATTTCAACATTATAGGTCATTTTCAAAAGTCAACAAAAAGGGACTTTAAGTCAAAGGCCATAACTTGAGATTGGTAAATCAAAATGACATGGGACCAAAGGCATTATTTAAAGGACTCAAAGACCTTTCCAAAATGTCAAAGAACATGTGAAAAGCTTAAAAATTGAGCAAGTTATGCCCTGTGGAAGTTGGGAAATATTTGGATATTTTGAAAAGTCAACATTGATCCAAATGACCTAAAAATGCTAATGGGGCCCATTTTTCTTCCAAGATTCATCATTCTAAACATGTGCACGACCATTTGGCCCAAAGGGAAGTATTTTCTCATTTTTTATTTATTTATTTGAATTTCTATTAATATTAATTCATTTAAATCATTTTAATATATGGAAAATATTTAATTCACCCTAACCAATCTTTTTGTATACATTCTAGACTCAATATTTCGTGCACATCCCAACATGGAAAGATTTGGTCTGATTTGAGCTAATTGATACAAAGAACACATGTGAAAAAGATATGGAAAGATCTTACAAAATCAAATTTCCTAAAACCATCAATGCCATGGATTTGCTCTAATTTTGTTGACCTAACAGCTTCACTACAAAGCCAGGAACACAAACCTAATCGTGCTACACTCTAAGCTGCGCTAAAGAACTCATTAGAAACTTGAAAAAATTCCTTGAAAACAAAATTCTGAAATCATTGTTGGAGGACGATTCAAGCCTTAATCTTGATTCCAATAGCTTGCTCAAGGTCTATTGAGTGTATTTCAATCAGAATCATTCATCCAAACGCTAAGAACTGGTAAAACGAACCTCAACTGTGTCAAGAAATTTTCAGAATCGTGCATCATGATTTGTGCATAATTTGCAATTGTTGTCTCTTGATTCATGTTTGTTATGAGTTTCTGCAACTAACCATGCAAATTAATTTCGTTTTTATGCCATATACGTGATTTCACCATGATCAATCTTTAGGGTTTTCAGAGCTTGAATTTAGGGCTTCTGAAACCAAGCAAAATTAGTCCACGAAACCATGACCATTCAAACCAGCATGCTCCAACGAACAAGAACCAGTCATCGCGATCAATTTATGTGGCCTCATGGCCTAGTCGTTATTTTCTCGTATGCTATTTTCTGCAACGGTGTAAAAACCGTTGCCTAATACTTTTATGTTTTCAGAAAAAGGAAGAAGACGAACTCGTGGCAGGGAGTGATTGGATCGTTCAAATTTCGCACGCGTTTCCAGGGCCATTGACATTTTCTTTTTATAATATTGATTTACTATTATATGTTAATTGAAGTTGGAATGGTTCAGTGGCAGGTAGAAGCGCTTGCAATGCTCATGACCTGGGTTCGAGTCCCAGGTCTGTATACTTTCAATATTATTTTTCTATGTGAATTCCTGTGCAGCGTAAGCATCATAGACGTACCATATGCCTCCCTCATCCAAGCGTCCACGTGTCTATCATATTCAGATCAAAGGCACAGGATGGATGAACACGCTACAATCCCAGTCAACGCACCACACGCTTGTCCAAAAGTCAATCAGGCCTTGCAAGATTGGGCTCAATTTATTGGATCAACACCTCACAATTGGGACTGAACCCCCCACTGGTTTGCAATTTCCTATTTTTTGTCTTTCTTATTTTTTAATTGTTATCTTATTTTCTTTATTATTTTTAATTTGATCAATTATTTTACAAAATACAAAAAAGGCTTAAAAATCAGAAAAGACAAAATATAATAAATAATTTTTATTTTAATATTTCCTTATAAATAATTGCATGTAAATAAATTTAGTATTAAATAGGTTTTAATTTTAATTCTTTTTAATAACTAAAAATCCAAAAATATAGAATTAGGTTTAATAACTTTTTATTCCTTTTTTAATTTTTCTTTTTCATAATAATAATATTACTTATTTTATTTTCATAATTAAATTGTACATAAATTAACTTAGGTTTAATTTAGGTTATATTTTAATATTTTCATAACAAACTTAAAAACCATTAGAATTAGGGTTAGTTAATGTTAATTAATTCTTTTTTTTATTAAATCTTAAAAAACATAAAAATACTCAAAAACAATTTCTTTTAATTTTTAATTGTAATTCCTCATTAATTTAATCTTTTTTTAATTAAATTCATTAACTTTAATTTTTTGCAAAAGGGTCCAACGCCCGCGTTTGTAATTTGTTTAATTCGCACATTTATTTTTATTTCGCTCAATTAATTATGTACCTCCCCCAAAGCCATGTAACTTAAACTTTTCGCACTCTTATTTACTTTGCTTTATTTACTTTTCTGTCAAATCGGGTCCGGTTTAATTTTGGCGATGTGGACCCACGCCATTTGTAATAGCTTTAGATTTACCTTTCCCGCAAATATTAACTGTTAAACAAAGCATGCAAGAATGAATGGCCATAATAAAATCAAGCGTAGATCACAACAAACATGACAAGACAAATATCAATGAAAACGACACACAATTCGCACACACCACCCCTAGGGTACGCCTCACTGTTGCCTTGCCTCGAAAGGTGATCGTCGAGTAGAGGACGTCTTAGTAAGTCCTCATGATCCGGGAACCCGGCATGAGGGTAGCTTCTAAGGTGTCTTCCTATTGCTCTGGTGATCACCATGTCCCGAACCTCAAATTGACCCGAACACCTCCAATGGTGGTGCTACCTACCTCTCAATGGTGGGATGGCACTACTTTAAAGGACATTTACACAGACGAATTCCTTAGGGTAGGTAGACGACTCTAGATACTTGCTCTAAATTTCAAAACAAAACAAAATACTTTTCACACTAACACATTTTCAAAAAGATTTCGAAAGCAATTTTTCAAACACTCTTGAGGACTGATACAAGAGTCGAACTGGAATTTTCAAAGAAACTTTTTAAAACCCACAGTTGAAAAGCAAACAAACCATTTTGAAAACACAATGAGCAAGTATCTAAGAGCCCATGGATAACCATGGATAGAAAGGGTGCTAACACCTTCCCTTTCTATAACCTACCTCCCGAACCGAGAGCAATCTCTTTAAGGAATTTTTCTGTGCTTTTGTCCTTTCCATTTGGAGAAAATAAAAGACGGTGGCGACTCTTGCTTACCGCGACATTTCGCGAACCAGCGTTAAACAGTCAGTTCCAGATCCACCGATCACACCTTCATACCCGTACCATGAAGAAAATAGGTACCTTTTTATGTTGTATCCCCTACTCTCTAAGTGGTTCACTTCACACATGCCTTAGTCAGCATTGAAGAACGAGCAAAGATTAACCTAGTCTCGAAGGATGATGTCTCTCACTCACTCTGATATCCGTTGGTGCTCAAGATCTTTGGAAGATATCTCTATCATTGACCACTGTGGTGTGTTCCCTAATGTACCTCTTCTAGGTATTAGGGGAGGTATCACATACAACCCGTGTTTAGCTCTTCGGCAATTTGGGTATGCCCGAAGAGACGACCCTCATGAGATGCTCGTCCAAGGTCTGGTTTTCGACTACGACAAAGAAGACCAAGGTTATCGCCAGAGGTTCGCACGTGCTTGGGGAATGGTAAACAAAGTGGACAGTAGGACTTTGGGACATAAAAACTCTATCCCTCTCGAGCTTTACCTTAGGTGGGTGCGGACTCGTGCTCAGAGTCTCCTAATGCCTTACACTTCCATCCTTCCTGTCATCATTGAGCCTGTTATTGAAGGAGACGTCCCATACACCGTTCTTCATCCTGACATGCCTACCTCTCTCGAAGACCTGCAGAAAGCTTGGGTTCAGTTAAAGGAGGAGTGAGACACCTTTGAAACCTAATATTACACCAACGAGAAGAAGGTTTTGGAGCTCACCAAACTGCTTCATGAAGAGAAGAATTTGAACACCTACATTGCTCCAAAGAGGATGCGATCAGTCTTTTTGTCTTGAGTTTTTTTTGCTGTATTTTGTTTCTTTATTTGTAAGCTCGAGGAAGCGTGATGTATTCAAACTTGGTTTTATTTAATATGACGTGTGTTCTTTTTGGTTTGGACAAATTTAAATCTTCTAAATTTCCTTGAAATCATTTGCATATTGCATCTTCATTCATCATAACATCATACTGGTTTCTCATAACAGGCCGCCTTATCCTTCTACTGTTTATTTCAATGAGATGGATGTTGAACAGACTGTGAAAGATCTTCAGGCGCATAATTCCCAGTTTCAACAAATGCTCATGGCTCTGACAAAAGGGCAAGAGGAGTTGAAGACTTTGCTAGCCAAAGAGAAGAAGAAGAAAATGAAGAAACCAACCGGGGTTGTGATTATGGGAAGAAGGTTTAAAGGACAGACCCCGAACTTTGGACTTTGCAACATCATCGGGTGAAGGAGATAACCGAGGGGCCGAAACCCAGAAAGTGAACAACGACCCAGCATCCGAAGGAGAGGAAGAGCCTGATTACTCTGAGGAGCAATATCCTCCTGCTGATGATAAATACAAACAGCTAGAGGATCGTTTAAATGCCATGGAAATTCAGAGAGTACCAGGCTTGGACTTTGAAGAATTAGGACTCATCTCAGGGGTTGTCATCCCACAGAAATTCAAGGTCCCAACCTTTGCCAAGTATGATGGTATCTCTTGCCCAAAACTATATCTGAGGTCATATGTCAGAAAGATTCAGCCCCACACGGATGAAAAAAATCTGTGGGTGCATTTCTTCCAGGAGAGCTTATCAGGGACTCAGTTGGATTGGTTCTACCAATTAGAAGGGTCCAATGTTCGTAATTGGGAAGAGTTGGCTGTCGCTTTCTACAAACAGTATCAGTACAATGCTGATTTGGCCCCGACTAGGACACAGTTACAAAGTATGTCTATGGGAACAGATGAGGGTTTCAAAACCTATACTAAAAAATGGAGGGATCTCACGGGCAGAGTCCAGCCCCCTCTATCTGACAGAGAATTAATGGATATGTTCCTGGGCACCTTGTCAGGACCATTTTTCAATCACCTGATTGGGAGTTCTTCATCTGGGTTTACCGAATTAATCATGACTGGTGAGCGGGTCAAAGCCGGTATAAAGAGCGGTAAAATTCAAAGAGATGCATCCTCAAGTTCGGTAAAGAAACCTTTTGTTAGGAAGAAGGAAGTCAGTGTTGCGTATGATCATAGGAATCAAAACAAAATCGACCTTTATCCGGCAGTAGGGGTTGTTATGATCTCTAATCCTGCGCCAAATCAGCAACGAAATTATCAGCGCAAACCAGAAGCGCCCATGAGACGATTTACCCGAATTAACATGACCATGTCTCAAGTGTTGCCACACCTTCTAAGGACCAATCTGGCAATTTTGAAGGAGGCTCCCAAGAATCCTAATACTGCTTCTCCTCGTTATAACCCGAACGCCCGATGTGCCTATCATTCTGAAAGCCTGGGGCACGATACAGATGATTGTTGGGCCTTAAAGAATAAGGTGCAAGACCTTATCGATGCGAAGGAGCTTGAATTTGAGTCCCCAGAAGCGCCTAATGTAATAACGGCACCAATGCCCAGACATGGCCAAGGTATCAACGCCATTGATGATGATCATTTTGTGTCCTCCATGAATGACTTGGTTACTCCTCTGTTGACTGTTAAACAAAATCTACTGCAAGCCGGCTTGTTCCCAGGTTGCGATGAAAATTGCCACCTTTGCAAATCTATGTCGAACGGTTGTTTGTTACTAAAGATAGGCGTCCAACGCCTGATGACTAGTGTGATCGGTGGATCTGGAACTGACTGTTTAACGCTGGTTCGCAAAATGTCGCGGAAGCAAGAGTCGCCACCGTCTTTTATTTTCTCCAAATGGAAAGGACAAAAGCACAGAAAAATTCCTTATAGAGATTGCTCTCGGTTCGGGAGATAGATTATAGAAAGGGAAGATGTTAGCACCCTTTCTATCCATGGTTATCCATGGGCTCTTAGATACTTGCTCATTTGTGTTTTCAAAATGGTTTGTTTGCTTTTCAACTGTGGGTTTAAAAAAGTTTCTTTGAAAATTTCAATTCGACTCTTGTATCAGTCCTCAAGAGTGTTTGAAAAGTTGCTTTCGAAAGCTTTTTTTGAAAAAGTGTCGGTGTGAAAAGTATTTTTGATTTGTTTTGAAATTAGAGCAAGTATCTAGAATCGTCTACCTACCCTAAGGAATTCGTCTGTGTAAATATCCTTAAAGTAGTGCCACCCCACCATTGAGAGGTAGGTAGCACCACCGTTGGAGGTGTTCAGGTCAATTCGAAGGTTCGGGACATGGTGATCACCGGAGCAATAGGAAGACACCTTAGAAGCTACCCTCATGCCATGTTCATGGACATGAGGACTCACTAAGACGTCCTCTACTCGACGATCACCTTTCGAGGGGCAAGGCAACAATGAGGCGAACCCTAGGGGTGTTGTGTGATTTGTGTGTCATGTTCATTTATTTTTGTCTTGTTCATGCATTGGTGATCTACGCGTTATTTTTAATTTAGGCCATTCATTCTTTCATGCGAATTAATTAACAGTTAAAAAGATGCGGGAATTAAAAGTCCTACACTATTACAAAGGCGCGGGTCCACATCGCCAAATTAATCCAGGACCCGATTTGAATAAAAATAAAGTGCGAAAAATATAAATGTCTAATTAAGTTATTACATGGCTTTGGGAGAATTACATGAATTTTTATAAGAAAAGAAAACAAATACGCGAAACAAACTGATAATCGAAAGCGAGGGCATTGGACCCTTTTTTAAAGAAATTAAATTGCAATTAATCAATTAATTAAGTTAAAATAAAAAGAAAAGATTTTTTTGGAGTTTTTGTATTTATGAATGTTTAGTAAGAATTAATGGAATTAAAACCTAATTCTAGCTATTTTTAGTTTATTGAAAAAATGTGAAAATTAAACCTAAAGTCAACCTAATTAATTAATACAATTTTATTTACAAAGGAAATGCTTAAATGAAATATATTTATATTTTATCTTTTCTGATTTTTTTTTGTTGGCATTTTTATGTTTTATGGAAATATATTAGTTTAAAGAATTAAATTAAAACTAAATTAAACAAGTAAAATAGAAAAATAAAAAGGGTGAAAGAAAGCAAACAATGGGGGGTTTGTAGGCCCATCTGGAGGTATGCTGGTAGCAATCAGGCCCATTTGTGGAAGGCCTCTTTTGACTTTTCATGCTGGCGTGTGGAACGTTGACCAACGAGTATGGTGTTTATCAGATCAGGGCCCTTGGATTGAGATTCTGAGCCATGTGGCACGCTGGGATTGTGGACGTAGGATGAACGCCTGGGCTTGTGAAGTACCTGAACGTATTATAAAGAAAAATAACAAGAATATGGGGGGACCTGGGATTCGAACCCAGGTCCCCAGGCTTGCCAGCGTTACCTTCCACCAACTGTGCTGCATGTTCATTCATAAATATAATGGGACAAAATTATTATATGAGAAAAAAACATGTTTATTGGTAGAAACAAAAAACGCGCTAAAATATTTGAACGCTCCAACCAGGCTGAGACAAGTCATCATCTTCTCCACGCGTTTGCTTTTGGCCTGAAAAAATAGAACAAGATTGTGGGGGTTTTAAACCCCCACTACATGATATATGCAAAAATAGCGAATAGGCCGTCGTTGATCATAAATTGATCGCGACCTATGGGTTGAGTTCGTATCAAGCTTCTGGTTCTAATGGTACAAGTCTTGTTGCCTGATTTTTCCTTAAACGTAAAGCCCCAATTTTACAGTTTTGTAACCCTAACGAGCTTCAATGGTGAATTCGTGTATGATGCACAAAAACTCAATTAAAATACATGGTTAGCTTCAGCATGGTTATATTAGTGTAAAACAACAATTAAATGGTATGAAAAATGCCCAGAAATTGAAATATGATTATGCACAAAGTATGAGAATTCTCGATTTCTATGTACCAATCCTTGATGCTATGGGCGTGGAAAAGTATTCAGTTAGGTTCAGTGATGCCTCAGGAACGTAATGGGATGGTTCTCTTGCCTTGAAACCCTTTGGAATGATGTTTTCAGTTTTGAAAAAAATTCACCAAAATTGCAAAGTGTATGAGAGGTTTTGAGCGCAGTTTTCTGGTTTTTTGGCATTAGGGTTATGATCTCCCTTGTATGTGATGGATTAGGGTTAAATCTTGAGCCAAAGGATCAATGCATTGATGTATGGAATATTTGATTTTCCATGAATATCTTTCAAATATTTTCCATGTGATTTTGATGTCAATCATGGCCAAACCTTCCAATTTTGGTATGCACGAAATCTTGAGTAGCCAATGAGTGATTATACTGCATAAAAAGATTCAATCACATTGGTTTAGTATTTTTTTCATATTTTATTTAATTAAATGAATTAATAGTAATTAAAAATTCAAATAAATAATAAAAAATGATGAAATAAATCCCCTTTGGGCCAAATGGTCGTGCATAGCCTTTGGATGATGAATCTTGGAAGAAAATGTGGCCCATTAGCAAATTTGAGGCATTTGAAGTAAAGTTGACTTTTCAAAATTCCCAAAAATTTCCCAACTTCCACAAGGCATATCTTGCTCAATTTTTAAGCTTTGATCGTGTTCTTGGACATTTTGGAAAGGTCTTGAAGTCCTCTAACCAATGCCTTTGGTCCCATGTCATTTTGATTTACCAATCACAAGTTATGGCCTTTGACTTAAAGTCCCTTTTTGTTGACTTTTGAAAATGACCTATAATGTTGAAATTGACAACTTTTTGTGAGAGCATTTCTTGGACTTGAAGTATGAAGAGTAGTTGTAGGAAATGTCTTTCTCTTAAAAATGAGCTTTGGATGGAATTTTTCTGATAAACCATGTGGAAGTTATGCCTTGGTCAAGTTACAGTTGACTTTTTTCAACTGTCCAAATATGGAAACTTTTGCATTTTGAGACTTTTTGAGCCAAGCTTTGAGAATCATGATCAAGAATTGATCAAATGATGTTTGTGGCTTCAAAATAAGATGTTGACCAAAAATTTGAACTTTTGACTGTCAAATGACCATTTTGCCCCTGCAGTTGACTGTAGGGCAATTTGGGTTTTTGACTGTGCAATTTTGTGCTGTGAGTCTTGAAACTTGACATGAGGATGCTTGACCATGTTTGTAGGCACGTGGGACTTGATTGGACCCTTGAAAACTTCAATTTCTTTTCCAGAACCAAAACCCTAGTTTTTTGACTGTTAGGAGGCCCTTGAATTGTGCAACCCTTGGGGAGATTTTGAAGCATGCTCTTTGCAAATCTTGAAGAATATGGGAGGGAAAATTTTGGGGTACAACAGTTGCCCCTGTTCAATCTTCTTAGACCTGAGGATGCAGATTGGCTGACGTGCCTTTCGTAATCCGAAGGTGGAAGGTGATTGAACACTAGAGTGCCCAGAAATTTGCGCTCACATAGTAGTGTGATGTGGGGAATGGGCTTATAGATGCCATTTGGAGATTGATGGATAGGATGATGGGCTTATAGATGCCATCTGGGTGTCAATCGCGTAAGAGATTCCTTAGCGAGAACTCGCGTACCTCAACGGGACGGTGGGAGAACCTTGAACGATTACTACCTCAACAGGAACGCTGAGAGAACCTGGGACGACTTCCACCTCAACAGTAACGCTGAGAGAATCTTGGGGTGATTACTACCTCAACAGTAACGCTGAGAGAATCTTGGATATCTTCTATTGAGTCTTCATCAGGAAAATCTTTAGGGATTGATTTAACTGGACTAGAGAAGGCCTTTGATTGGATAAGAATCAAGAAAAATATTAGTGTCGACTTAACTGAACGGAGCAAGGTCTTGGAATATCTTCAACTGGATAAGAAACAGGGAGATCTTAGGGTCGATCTGACTGAACCAGAGAAGGCCTTTGACTGGATAAGAATCAGGAAAATCTTAGGGTCGATTTAACTGAACCGGTCTAGGTCTTGAAATCTTCAACTGGGTAAGAATCAGGGAGATCTTAGGGTCGATCTGACTGAACCAGAGAAGGCCTTTGACTGGATAAGAATCAGGAAAATCTTAGGGTCGATTTAACTGAACCGGTCTAGGTCTTGAAATCTTTAACTAGGTAAGAATCAGGGAGATCTTAGGGTCGATCTGACTGAACCAGAGAAGGCCTTTGACTGGATAAGAATCAGGAAAATCTTAGGGTCGATTTAACTGAACCGGTCTAGGTCTTGAAATCTTCAACTGGGTAAGAATCAGGGAGATCTTAGGGTCAATCTGACTGAACCAGAGAAGGCCTTTGACTGGATAAGAATCAGGAAAATCTTAGGGTCGATTTAACTGAACCGGTCTAGGTCTTGAAATCTTCAACTGGGTAAGAATCAGGGAGATCTTAGGGTCGATCTGACTGAACCAGAGAAGGCCTTTGACTGGATAAGAATCAGGAAAATCTTAGGGTCGATTTAACTGAACCGGTCTAGGTCTTGAAATCTTCAACTGGGTAAGAATCAGGGAGATCTTAGGGTCGATCTGACTGAACCAGAGAAGTCTTAAACATAACTGAGAACTTAACTGGATCTTTCCTGAAAGGTAAAGGTCAGTCATATGCAATGCATGATATGGATCAAGCAATGATGTTCTCAACATAAATGAGATTTGTAAGATATGATGCGTATATGCATGCTATAATGTATGAAAATGCGATGTTTATGAATGTATGTTTTTCATCTAGGAAAGTAAATCCTTGACGGGTACCGGGAAGTCATTCCTGGGCTGATGTTGAAGAATAGATCTTTGCTTCCGCTGGGGATGATTAGTTGCAAGTAGGAGAAGATAACTCCGTTGGGGATTAAACTTGGCGAATGGATTACTCTGCGGGGAGAAAAATACTCTAGCGATCTTGTTGGGGAGCAGTACTCTGTGGGGAGAGAGGTACTTTGTTGAGCTGTTGATAGTAACTTGCTGGGGATACCCTTGTTGTTGGAAGTGTTAATAGACTTCGCTGGGAATAAGAAGACTTCATCAGGGACGATCTTTCCCTGGCTTTTGGCTGAGGATAACCCAGTTATATCCTTGTATGGAGATAACTCTTTGAATAAAGCCGGGAGACGCGTTCATGCTCTACGGAGATAAGCTTCCAGAATCTACTGGGGATAAGCTTACTGCTTGGGGAGATGGATTCCATCTTTCCTGGGGAAACTGGATTGGACTCTCCTGGGGAAGTTTTGAGATGCATTGGAAGTGACTCCTTTGAATGTTTGATATACCGCCGGGGAACAATCTTTAGGTCAAGACTGCCGGGGATGCTTGTTAAGAATGTCCGTATGATGTGCTGGGGAATGTTGAGATCTGCTGGAGGATACCCAACTTCCTTAAGGTTGTTAATATTGCTTGGGGAGAGTGCACTGACTTGCTGGCTTACTCTCTGGGGAATTAAGATATCTTGGTCATGTTTTTCAACCGAACCTACCTTGATACCTTGGAGGACAGAACGATTAGATTGCTTGGACAACTCTTTATTGCCCCTGTTTCTACTGTTACCTGTAATTAATCCTTTGTTTCGTATGCAAATATTTATGATTTAGCAATTAGTGTCAATGCATATATCACAAATTGAACCTTGGACGTTCTTCGCAAAACAAAACAGAAAAGGAAAAACAATTGGCAATTTTAACTGAAAAGTGATTTTTATTGATTTTTGAATTTGCCTGTAAATAGGCGTTTTATGTACAAGAGGCTGACGTCCTAGTAAGAGAACGCCGCCGAACAAAAGAGTTTATACAAATTTGTACAAGAGAAAATAAAACAGCTGTGTGAAATGAATGATCCACTGGGTTTCAACTCTGCTATTGCCTTTATATCTCCGAGCGTCTCATCACTTGATGACCTTAGTTGAAGATGAAGTTGACTGATCGATGCCGTCTAAACTTGATGTAAATACCGGATTCTGGATGCAAGGTGATCCAATGAGACATAGTATTACGCTTTTATCCCTAACTTTTGCCTGGACCGCCCTTTCGGGTTTTCAGTCCACCGGGATACCCATTTTTGCCCAAGCCGCCTTTTCAGGTTTTCGACTTGCCGGGTGTACAGATTTTTTTCATTTCATCCCTTCATTTTGCCCGAACCCTTTTGGTTCGCCGGGAAGCCCTAATTTTTGCCTAGGTATGTCAACCTAGCGGGTCTTTTTCATGCGTAGTATCTTTTTACTATGTCTGCATTAGCGGGGTGAGGAAGGTCGTCACCATCCATGTTGGTTAGAATCATGGCTCCTCCTGAGAACACATGCTTAACCACAAATGGCCCTTCGTACGTAGGGGTCCATTTGCCCCTTGGATCACTCTGAGGAAGGATGATTCGCTTGATTACCAGATCCCCAACTTGATACTCTTGTGGTCGGACCTTCTTGTTAAATGCCCTGATCATCCGTTTCTGATACGTCTAACCGTGACAGATAGCAGCAAGTCTTTTTTCATCAATAAGGTTTAGCTGATCAAGTCGTGTCTGGATCCAATCATCTTCGTTCAGATTTGCATCCTTCATTATCCGGAGGGAGGGTATTTGCACTTCGATCGGTAAGACTGCCTCCATACCGTAGACCAAGGAGAAAGGAGTTGCCCCGGTTGACGTCCTGGCTGAGGTACGGTACCCATGTAGAGCGAACGGTAACATCTCGTGCCAATCTTTATAAGTCACTGTCATCTTCTGCACGATTTTCTTAATGTTTTTATTTGCTGCTTCTACAGCACCATTCATCTTCGGTCTGTAAGGAGAAGAGTTGTGGTGCTGTATCTTAAACTGCTCGCAGAGCTCAGTGATCATCTTGTTATTCAGATTGGTACCGTTGTCTGTAATAATTCTTTCTGGGACACCGTATCGACAGATCAGGTTGTGCCGAATGAACCGTGCCACAACAGTCTTGGTTACCGTAGCGTAGGAAGCTGCTTCAACCCACTTCGTAAAGTAATCAATCGCTACCAGGATGAAGCGATGCCCATTGGATGCCGTAGGTATGATCTCGCCGATCATATCTATGCCCCACATTGCGAACAGCCAAGGCGCTGTCAGAACATTTAGAGGAACTGGAGGAACATGCACCTTGTCTGCGTAAATCTGGCATTTATGGCATGTCCGAGAGTGCTGGTAACAGTCGGCTTCCATTGTGGACCAGAAATACCCTGCCCGAAGGATTTTCTTTGCCATAGTGTGTCCACTGGAATGTGTTCCGAAGGTCCCTTCATGTAGCTCTTCCATGATCCTTTCTGCTTCTGTTTTATCCACACAACGTAGTAAGGTCGAATCATGGTTTCGCTTATACAGGATGTCGTTGCTAAGGAAGAACTTCGCTGTGAACCTTCTCAGAAACTTCTTATCATTGACAGATGCACCTTCAGGGTACTCCTGAGCTTCCAAATATCTCTTCACCTCATGGTACCAAGGCTTCTCAATCACCAATTCAGTCTCGAGATCACAACAGTATGCCGGTTCATCCAGTTTCCAGATAGTGACCTGGGGAGCCTCATTGTCCCATTTGACCTTGAACATAGAAGACATCGTAGCTAACGCGTCCGCCAACTGATTCTCCTCTCTCGGAAAGTGTTCAAAGGTTATCTCTGTGAAGTGGGGGATCAATGTCAACACACATTCTCTGTAAGGAATAAGATTCGGATGTTTCGTATCCCACTCTCCTTTGATCTGATTGATCACGAGAGCGGAATCTCCAAAGACACTCAGAAACTTGATCCTTAAGTCAATCGCAGCTTGGAGACCCATGATGCACGCCTCATACTCCGCCATGTTGTTGGTACAGTTGAAACATAGCCGGGCAGTGAGTGGAGTATGAGTGCCTTGGGGGGATATGATTACAGCGCCGATGTCGTTACCCAAAGCGTTGGAGGCTCCGTCAAAGTGCATAGACCATCGGGATCCTTCCTCAGGTCCTTCATCCGGTCCAGGTACTTCACAATCAGTCACTATCATGATGCTCTCGTCTGGAAACTCGAAGTTCATTGACTGATAGTCGTCTACTGCCTGATGTGCCAAGTGGTCTGCCAATACACTTCCCTTGATGGCTTTCTGAGTTGTGTACTGGATGTCGTATTCTGTCAAGATCATTTGCCATCTTGCTATCCTCCCAGACAGAACAGGCTTTTCAAATATGTACTTTATAGGATCCATCTTTGAGATCAACAAGGTAGTGTGAGTCAGCATATACTGTCTCAGCCGGCGAGCAGCCCATACCAAAGCGCAGCAAGTTTTCTCGAGCAGTGAGTATCGGGTCTCACAGTCGGTAAACTTTTTGCTAAGGTAATAAATGGCATGCTCTTTTCGGCCAGACTCGTCATGCTACCCCAGCACACACCCCATTGAGTTGTCAAGTACTGTCAGGTATAGTATCAGAGGTCTCCCCTCAACCGGTGGCATAAGGATGGGTGGTTCTTGGAGATACTCTTTGATTCTGTCAAAAGCAGCCTGACATTCATCATTCCAACGTACTACCTGATCTTTCTTCAGCAGCTTGAAGATTGGCTCACAGGTAGCAGTTAGGTGCGAGATGAATCGAGCGATGTAATTCAGGCGTCCTAGAAAGCCTCTGACCTCTTTCTCTGTCTTAGGAACTGGCATCTCTTGAATAGCTTTAACCTTGGAAGGGTCCACTTGAATACGCTTATCACTTACCACGAAACCTAGCAACTTCCCAGATCTAACCCCGAAGGTGCACTTATTCGGGTTCAACCTTAGCTTGTACAGTTTCAGACGGTCAAACAATTTCTGCAGATGATCTAGGTGTTCTTCCTCAGTCTGGGACCTTGCGATCATGTCGTCAACATACACTTCTATCTCATGATGGATCATGTCATGAAATAAAGAAACCATGGCACGTTGGTAGGTTGCCCCAGCGTTTTTCAGTCCAAAAGGCATGACCTTGTAGTAGAAGGTGCCCCACTGAGTAACAAAGGTAGTTTTTTCCATGTCTTCAGGTGCCATCTTGATCTGATTGTAACCTGAAAAACCATCCATGAAAGAGAACACCTTATGCTGAGCAGTATTGTCAACCAGGACATCAATGTGAGGTAGAGGGAAGTCATCCTTGGGGCTGGCCCTGTTCAGATCCCTGTAATCGACACACATTCTGACCTTTCCATCCTTCTTCGGTACTGGCACTACATTAGCAACCCACTGAGGGTAAGAAGTCACTGCAAGGAACCCGGCATCAAACTGCTTCATAACCTCGTCTTTGATCTTTTCAGACATCTCTGGACGCATACGGCGGACCTTTTGCTTAACCGGAGGGCAGTCTTCCTTGGTAGGCAAATGATGGACCACAATGTCGGTATCCAACCCGGGCATGTCTTCGTAGGACCAGGCAAAGATCTCCACATAATCATGTAGCATCTGAGTCAACCGTTGCTTCACGCTGAGCTCTAGGTTGGCACCAATCTTAATTTCCTTCCTGTCCGTCTCAGTACCCAGATTTATTGTTTCCACTGGCTCTTCATGTGGTTGAATTTCCCTCTCTTCCTGAAGTAATAGTCTTGCAAGCTCGCCAGGCACTTCGCAATCATCTTCACCTTCGTCTTCGGCTAAGTTGATCGGATTTTCGAAGTCATAACGGGCAGTAGCAGAGTCGTTGCCAGTGAGATCCAGAGTGGATTGAAACCTGTATGAGTGAGTGTGTGTAAATACAACTGTTTTGCAATATATAAAGAAAGGAAAGAAAGAAAAGGAGCATAAGATTCGAAATGCGAGAAAACGTCCAAGATCTTTACTCATGATATATGAAATGACAATTAATATACCCTCACAAATGAAACCAACGGTGCCCCGGGTAAGACACCGGGCCATAGAGTTTTAATTGTTTATTACAAATAACAAAACAAAGAAGTTTATTACTGCGTAACAAAAGTAACAGGAGTATGATCCTTAGCAGTCCAATTGGTCAATCCACCATCAGTCGTCGGGTAGATCCAGCTTTCAAACTCTGACTCTTCCACTTCATCTTCGTTCCCGACAGCATTCACTCCTGGATTGGTAATGAGCACAGGAGGTCTTCTAGTCTTTGCCTTGCGCACAGCCTTCTGACCCTCTGCAGTAAAACCCAGTCCAAACTTGTCAGTTTTTTGTGTAAAGTCAGGGAGCCTGCCCCAGTTAGCACATTCACCTTTCTTGATCACAGCCCGGGCATCCTTTAAGGAAGCCATCTTCAAGGGAACATCCTCTTCGACCACTGTTTCTGCTGCTGCCAATGTTGGAGGTACCTCTTCGAAATGCTGAAAGGGGGTTTCAATAAACTCCCCGTCCATCTCAATATACCTGAAGGAATTCAAATGGCTCACCATATACTCCTCCTCTCCCTGCACAATGACAATCTTCCCTCTAATTGGGTACTTGAGTTTCTGGTGTAGGGTAGAGGTCACTGCCCAGCTTTATGGATCCAAGGTCGACCCAGTAGACAAGAATATGATGGACGGATATCCATTACATAGAAAGTAGAGTCGAATAATTGAGAACCCACACGAATAGGAATGTCTACCTCTCCATGAACCATCCTCTTAGAACCGTCAAAGGCTCTAACGATGATATTGCTAGGTTTCATCTCCGGGCCTTCACAATCCAAACGGTCCAAGGCCTTCTTTGGTAGCACATTCAGGGAAGAACCAGTGTCCACCAACACGTGCGCAAGAGTAGTGCCCCTGCATTCAATAGAGACATGCAGGGAATCATTGTGGTCCTTTCCCTTAGCAGTAAGGTCAGCATCCGAGAAACCCAAACCGTTGTCCGCTGTCAGATTTGCTACGCAATCAGTAAACTGGACAGCAGATGTCTCCTGTGGCACATGGGCCGTCTTGAGGAATGAAATCAGGGCCTTAGCATGGGCCTCTGAGCACAGTAGTAAGGAGAGCATGGAGATCTTGGAGGGGGTATACCCCAGCTGCTCGACAACATTAAAGTCACTCTTCTTGATTATTTTCAAAATTTCCTCCATCTCTTGTTGGAAGGCCTCAGCATTCACAGATTTTGGCGCCTCCATCCGGGCAGGCTCATCTTCAATCCCTTTGCCCCGAGCATTGGATGACTCGGCAGCAGGGGAAACAACTTGATCAGAAACGGGAACAGGTACACTTGCAGGTGTTATAGTGAGGGGTCTTCGAATAACTGGTGGTGCAATGTCAGGCGAGAAGAGCTTGCCACTGCGGGTAACTTTTACTGGACCAGTGATATTGCTGATGTCGGTGCCAGTGTTGAACTCTTGCTTGATTCCATGCACATACACGTCTGCCCCATAGTTCCAGGGGACAGCCTTATCAGATTCATAGGGGAGAGGCCCCGGAACAGTAATAACAACGGGTGCGACAGTCATGATTTTAACCGGCTTCCTTGGGAGAGCCTTGATCGGATTATTAAAGATTGTAACAACAGAAACTTCTTCTACCGGAACAAACTGAACAACAGACTTCTTGAACAGAATCTCATTGCTGTCCATCAGGCTTTGGATGCCCAACTTCAGCAAAGGACAACCAGAAAGGGAAACAGCACAGAAAAGGCAACCCTCACTACAACCCGGAAATAAACCGGCCAGCAGTAGATTCCTCTTAACAGTCATTAAGGGAGTAGCCAGATCATCCACAGAAACGGTGTATACATCTTCATCAACAGCATTTACTCCATGCTGGGGCATAGGAGCAGTCACCACATTTGGCCTCTCAGGCGCTTCAAACTGTATCTCTTTTGCATCAATAAGGTCTTGCACCTTATTCCTTAGGGCCCAACAGTCATCAGTGGAATGACCCGGGCTATCGGAGTGATAAGCACAACAGGCATTTGGATTGTATTTCGGAGAGGCAGTATTCACAACTTTCGGGGCCTCCCTAACAGTCACTAGGTTGGTGGACAGCAACTACGGCAAGATTTGCGATAAAGTCATACTCAAACGGGTAAACTCTCTCCTAGGTCTTTCAGCCCTTTGAGGATTGGTTTGCCGAGGAGCGGCAGCAGGCTTAGCAATCATCACCGTGTTGACAGATTGGCGGCGCTCAGGTTTCTCTTGTCTTCTAGACCCATATACAGCACTGGCCTCCTTCTTAAAGGGCTTCTTCTCAGAACTTGCAGATGCCCCCTTCTGAATTTTACCAGACTTCATCCCAGCCTCTATTCTCTCTCCAGTCAGAATAAGATCAGTAAACCCTGCAGATGAGTTACCGATAAGATGATTAAAAAATGGCCCAGATAGGGTCCCCAAGAACATGTCTACCAACTCCCGGTCAGTTAACGGAGGCTGCACCCTGCCAGCCAGATCCCTCCACTTCTGTGCATACTCTTTGAAACCTTCGCTTGACCCTAGCGACATACCCTGGAGTTGGGTACGTGTAGGGGCAAGGTCGGCATTATATTGATACTGCTTGTAGAAAGCAGTAGCCAACTCCTCCCAGTTACGAACCTTGGTCCCATCCAGCTGATAGAACCATTCGAGATGAGTCCCTGAAAGACTCTCCTGGAAGAAGTGGATCCACAAATTCTTGTCCACTGAGTACGGTTGAATCTTCCGCACATAAGACCTGAGGTGTAGCTTGGGACAAGACGCCCCGTCATACTTGGTAAAGGATGGTGCTTTAAACTTGTGAGGAATGATCACACCAGTAGACAAACCCAAGTCTCCGAAATCCAGCCCAGGCACTTGTTGGATCTCCATTGCATTCAGTCTGTCCTCCAACTGCTTGTACCGGTCTTCAGCAGGAGGATATTGTTCCTCATCAAAGTCAGTCTCGTTGTCAGAGACTACCGGACTAGGACCTTTTCCCCCTTGGGGACTGCTCTTGCCTATAGAAGAACCAGCCTCTTCATTCTGCAGAGTGTTGCCAAACCTTTGACCCGAGTTGAAAAGAACAACTCTCTTCTTCTTCTTCTTCTCCTTCTTCAGGAGCAGAGCCTTCAGCTCTTCTTGGCCCTGAGCCAAACCCATGATTAGTTCCTGAAATTGCACATTCTGCACCTGAAGAGCCTTGATGGACATCTCGGTTGATGATGAGTCAGGATTCATGATGCTGAAATAAACAGCGAAGAACAGTAAGCAACCTGAAAAGAAGAAAACCTGCTATGCACATGATGAATGATATGTGTTTATGCAATGCATTCAAGGGTTCGAAAGTTCAAATTTGTTGTAGACAAAAAAGGAACACACGTTATTATTAAAGAAACAATTGTTCAGTACATCAAAGCCTCATGGGCACATATTACAAAGCAAATCAATCCCAAAAGACACTACGCATCCTCTTTGGAGCTATGTAGGTGTTGAGATTCCTCTCCTCATGCAATAGGCGGGTGAGCTCTAAGACCTTCTTTTCACTAGCATGTAGACTGGTCTCAAGAGAATTCTGTTCTTCCTTAAGCTGGATCCAGCTCTTCTGCATCTCTTCCCAGGAGGTGGGCATGTCGGGATGTTGAATAGTGTAGGACACTTCTCCTTCCAAGACTGGCTCTTTGATCACAGGGAGCGTATGAGGATAAGGCATTATTAAATTCTGGGAGCGGGCGCGTACCCACTTGAGATAAGGTTCCAACGGGATGGAGTTCCTGTGCCCCAGTGTCTTGCTGTCTATCCTACTTGGCATCCTCCAAGCTCTGATAAATCTCTGGCGAAGTCCTTGTGCATCGTTGTCAAAGTCAAAAACTATGTCAGGAATTAACATGTCATGAGGGCCGTCCCTCCGAGCATAACCAAACTTTCTCCAAGCCAGGCATGGGTTGTAAGTAATACCTCCTCTGATTCCAAGTAAAGGAACATTAGGGTACTCCCCGCAACGATCAATGATAGTGACATCCTCTCTGGACCGAGGGCACCAATGTATATCTGCATGTGTAAGAGTCATCAACCGTTGTGACCATCTCAAACCCCGCTCGTTCTTCAAAGCTGATTGTGGAAGGTGCGAAATAAACCACCTTCCCAGGAGAGGAGTGCAGCACATAAGGACACCTCTTTTTCTCATGGTTCGAGTGTAACATGAGTGAAGGATGTCCCCCAGCAACGTAGGTATAGGATTCCTGGACATGAAGATCTGGACAGCACTGATATCTATAAGCTGATCTGGGTTAGGGAACAACACCAAACCATAGACAAGGAGGGCCACAACTTCTTCAAAATCTTGTAAGTCAAGGGAGTTCCAACATTCATGGGCCTTCTCAAACAGAAACCTGGCTAAGAACCCTTTGATACCACTTCTAACTTCCCAATGTCCCTTGAGGTCAGATGATTGTAGGTGTAAGGCTTTCGCAATCTCTTCAAGCTTGGGTTCCTTTTCCGTACCGTTGTAGGGTAGTTGATCAAGGATAGGGATCTTCAGAAGACGGGAGAACTCCTCCAATGTAGGTACCAGCTGATAATCCAGGAAAGTGAAACAGTGATGCAGAGGGTCAAAGAACTGGAACAGGACCTTTATCATATCTTCCTCAATGTTGGTATTGACCAAGCTGATGAGTCTTCCATGTCTTTCACTGAATGAAGAGCTCTCGGGAATCCTGGATATAAGCTCCTTAAGTTGAGGAGGGATCCTTACAAGGCTGACTTGGATTGTCTTTCGGCGAACAGTTTCCATGTCCTACAAAACAAGAACAAAGATGAAGATTCGAACCCCTGAAATGGTTAGCCAATGCATATGATGCTGTATGATGTCATGATGCTATGATTAAACACACCACAAATATTTACAAAGGCAAACATGTAAGGCACACAAGTCACACAAGACAAGCCCTTAGAGTTTAGGCCAGCATGGGGTCTGGGTATTACCCTCTTGAAGTTGGTGGGTTCAACCTGTCCTATTAGAAGTAACCGGGTTCTAAGGGTCCCAATATCACTGGTTTGCTTTCATTGTTCATCGTTTCGATTTAGCCACTGAACTGGCGACCGAAATATTCCAGGAAAGCAACCCTAAATTGAGTGTAGTATCGAGTATCAACCAACCTCGGACTGCACCAAAGTCAGTTATCTCACTACCCTAAAGAGGCCAAGATAGTTCAATTAAGGTTCCTAAGGTCTGTTGATGCTTCACGACACCACGCGGAGGCCCCGTACACTCCTTGACTGAACTCAAGGGTTACCGGTACACACCAAAGTGCCACATCAACGTAGCAGACTGTTTCAACCATGTCGGTATACCCCGCACAGTTCCCTCACAGCCTTGTTGCTACTTTCTAAGAAGGTATCCCCAGATCCGGGTTAGGATCTATAGAACTCCCAAGAGAGTCCCACAATAATAAAGCAAGCAACTCAATACAATTGAAAACACAGTTATGAACTACCCTAAGGTACACCTCACTTTAAGTTTAATGATATCCCCAGCAGAGTCGCCAGTTCTGTGATCGGTGGATCTGGAACTGACTGTTTAACGCAGGTTCGCGAAATGTCGCGGAAGCAAGAGTCGCCACCGTCTTTTATTTTCTCCAAATGGAAAGGACAAAAGCACAGAAAAATTCCTTATAGAGATTGCTCTCGGTTCGGGAGGTAGATTATAGAAAGGGAAGGTGTTAGCACCCTTTCTATCCATGGTTATCCATGGGCTCTTAGATACTTGCTCATTTGTGTTTTCAAAATGGTTTGTTTGCTTTTCAACTGTGGGTTTAAAAAAGTTTCTTTGAAAATTTCAGTTCGACTCTTGTATCACTCCTCAAGAGTGTTTGAAAAGTTGCTTTCGAAAGCTTTTTTTGAAAAAGTGTCGGTGTGAAAAGTATTTTTGATTTGTTTTGAAATTAGAGCAAGTATCTAGAATCGTCTACCTACCCTAAGGAATTCGTCTGTGTAAATATCCTTAAAGTAGTGCCACCCCACCATTGAGAGGTAGGTAGCACCACCGTTGGAGGTGTTCAGGTCAATTCGAAGGTTCGGGACATGGTGATCACCGGAGCAATAGGAAGACACCTTAGAAGCTACCCTCATGCCATGTTCATGGACATGAGGACTCACTAAGACGTCCTCTACTCGACGATCACCTTTCGAGGGGCAAGGCAACAGTGAGGCGAACCCTAGGGGTGGTGTGTGATTTGTGTGTCATGTTCATTTATTTTTGTCTTGTTCATGCATTGGTGATCTACGTGTTATTTTTAATTTAGGCCATTCATTCTTTCATGCGAATTAATTAACAGTTAAAAAGATGCGGGAATTAAAAGTCCTACACTATTACAAAGGCGCGGGTCCACATCGCCAAATTAATCCAGGACCCGATTTGAATAAAAATAAAGTGCGAAAAATATAAATGTCTAATTAAGTTATTACATGGCTTTGGGAGAATTACATGAATTTTTATAAGAAAAGAAAACAAATGCGCGAAACAAACTGATAATCGAAAGCGAGGGCATTGGCCCCTTTTTTAAAGAAATTAAATTGCAATTAATCAATTAATTAAGTTAAAATAAAAAGAAAAGATTTTTTTGGAGTTTTTGTATTTATGAATGTTTAGTAATAATTAATGGAATTAAAACCTAATTCTAGCTATTTTTAGTTTATTGAAAAAATGTGAAAATTAAACCTAAAGTCAACCTAATTAATTAATACAATTTTATTTACAAAGAAAATGCTTAAATGAAATATATTTATATTTTATCTTTTCTGATTTTTTTTGGCATTTTTATGTTTTATGGAAATATATTAGTTTAAAGACTTAAATTAAAACTAAATTAAACAAGTAAAATAGAAAAATAAAAAGGGTGAAAGAAAGCAAACAATGGGGGGTTTGTAGGCCCATCTGGAGGTATGCTGGTAGCAATCAGGCCCATTTGTGGAAGGCCTCTTTTGACTTTTCATGCTGGCATGTGGAACGTTGACCAACGAGTATGGTGTTTATCAGATCAGGGCCCTTGGATTGAGATTCTGAGCCATGTGGCACGCTGGGATTGTGGACGTAGGATGAACGCCTGGGCTTGTGAAGTACCAGAACGTATTGTAAATAAAAATAACAAGAATATGGGGGGACCTGGGATTCGAACCCAGGTCCCCAGGCTTGCCAGCGTTACCTTCCACCAACTGTGCTGCATGTTCATTCATAAATATAATGGGACAAAATTATTATATGAGAAAAAAGCATGTTTATTGGTAGAAACAAAAAACGCGCTAAAATATTTGAATGCTCCAACCAGGCTGAGACAAGTCATCATCTTCACCACGCGTTTGCTTTTGGCCTGAAAAAATAGAACAAGATTGCGGGGGTTTTAAACCCCCACTACATGATATATGCAAAAATAGCGAATAGGCCGTCGTTGATCATAAATTAATCGCGACCTATGGGTTGAGTTCGTATCAAGCTTCTGGTTCTAATGGTACAAGTCTTGTTGCCTGATTTTTCCTTAAACGTAAAGCCCCAATTTTACAGTTTTGTAAGCCTAACGAGCTTCAATGGTGAATTCATGTATGATGCACAAAAACTCAATTAAAATACATGGTTAGCTTCAGCATGATTATATTAGTGTAAAACAACAATTAAATGGTATGAAAAATGCCCAGAAATTGAAATACGATTATGCACAAAGTATGAGAGTTCTCGACTTCTATGTACCAATCCTTGATGCTATGGGCGTGGAAAAGTATTCAGTTAGGTTCAGTGATGCCTCAGGAACGTAATGGGATGGTTCTCTTGCCTTTGAACCCTTTGGAATGATGTTTTCAGTTTTGAAAAAAATTCACCAAAATTGCAAAGTGTATGAGAGGTTTTGAGCGCAGCTTTCTGGTTTTTTGGCATTAGGGTTATGATCTCCCTTATGTATGTGATGGATTAGGGTTAAATCTTGAGCCAAAGGATCAATGCATTGATGTATGGAATATTTGATTTTCCATGAATATCTTTCAAATCTTTTCCATGTGATTTTGATGTCAATCATGGCCAAACCTTCCAATTTTGGTATGCACGAAATCTTGAGTAGCCAATGAGTGATTATACTGCATAAAAAGATTCAATCACATTGGTTTAGTATTTTTTTCATATTTTATTTAATTAAATGAATTAATAGTAATTAAAAATTCAAATAAATAATAAAAAATGATGAAATAAATCCCCTTTGGGCCAAATGGTCGTGCATAGCCTTTGGATGATGAATCTTGGAAGAAAATGTGGCCCATTAGCAAATTTGAGGCATTTGAAGTAAAGTTGACTTTTCAAAATTCCCAAAAATTTCCCAACTTCCACAAGGCATATCTTGCTCAATTTTTAAGCTTTGATCATGTTCTTAGACATTTTGGAAAGGTCTTGAAGTCCTCTAACCAATTCCTTTGGTCCCATGTCATTTTGATTTACCAATCTCAATTTATGGCCTTTGACTTAAAGTCCCTTTTTGTTGACTTTTGAAAATGACCTATAATGTTGAAATTGATAACTTTTTGTGAGAGCATTTCTTGGACTTGAAGTATGAAGAGGAGTTGTAGGAAATTTCCTTCTCTTCAAAATGAGATTTGGATGGAATTTTTCTGATAAACCATGTGGAAGTTATGCCTTGGTCAAGTTACAGTTGACTTTTTTCAACTGTCCAAATATGGAAACTTTTGCATTTTGAGACTTTTTGAGCCAAGCTTTGAGAATCATGATCAAGAATTGATCAAATGATGTTTGTGGCTTCAAAATAAGATGTTGACCAAAAATTTGAACTTTTGACTGTCAAATGACCATTTTGCCCCTACAGTTGACTGTAGGGCAATTTGGGTTTTTGACTGTGCAATTTTGTGCTGTGAGTCTTGAAACTTGACATGAGGATGCTTGACCATGTTTGTAGGCATGTGGGACTTGATTGGACCCTTGAAAACTTCAATTTCTTTGCCAGAACCAAAACCCTAGTTTTTGACTGTTAGGAGGCCCTTGAATTGTGCAACCCTTGGGGAGATTTTGAAGCATGCTCTTTGCAAATCTTGAAGAATATGGGAGGGCAAATTTTGGGGTACAACAACTAGTAAAGAAATCCTTTGCGAAAGGTTACCCCTTATTAAGAGTTCTTATCAAGATGTTTCGATAATCACCATTTTCGACAATCCTCTCAGGGCCTCCACCAAAAGACCCGTCAGGATTACACCTGCTCCCAGATTTGTACCATTGATCATTTCTATGCCAAGACCAATACCATACTCCTCAAATAAAGCTGTTCCATGGAGTTATGAGGCCGACGTTTATTACTACAGCGTCAAACAAGATTAGTTAGCTGTCACAAATGAAGTTGCGAAAGATATTGATCCTGATATCGTTAACATCACTGGAACCAGCAAAATAATGAGAAGTGGAAGAGTCTTCTCACCTGAGATTGCTCCAAAGACCGTAGCTACTCCTGTGATCATCACTACTGCTACTCCTACCGACACCGCCAATGATACTCCCGTTGTTGTCCCTACAGCCGATACCAGGGGCAAAGAGGCTTTGGTTGAGCCTGTCCAAGCAAGAGAACGCCCTGAAGTCATCCTTGGAGCTTCTAGAAAAGAAATAGAAGAAATCCTGAAGATAATCAAAAAAAGTGACTACAACATTGTAGAACAATTGGGGCAGACCCCCTCGAAGATATCATTGTTGTCCTTACTTTTGTGCTCTGAAACTCACGCCAAAGCCTTGGTAAAGTTTCTTAAAACCGCTCACGTTCCCCAGGAGACCTCCATCGACCAATTTGAAGACAGTGTAGCCAGTCTAACTGCAGATAACTGATTGGGCTTTTCCGATGCTGATCTAACCGCTAAGGGAAGGAAGCACAATGATGCCTTGCATATTTCCATTGAATGCATGGGCACCACACTTGCCCATATTTTGGTGGATACCGGTTCATCATTGAATGTCCTGCCCAAAAATGCCCTCGATCGGTTGGATTGCAAGGGACTCATCTTGAAACCTAGTAACATCATAGTGATGGCCTTTGATGGTTCCAAGAGGACAGTGCACGAATAAGTTAGCATTTCCATAAAAATTGGGTCTCAGACCTTTGACTCAATTTTCTATGTGATGGACATCCGTCCTTCATACTCTTGTCTGTTGGGTCGACCCTGGATCCATGGTGCTGGTGCTGTCACTTCCACCCTACACCAAATGCTAAAATACCCGATCAAAGGGAAGATT
Organism: Vicia faba; assembly: GCA_948472305.1. NCBI lineage: Eukaryota > Viridiplantae > Streptophyta > Magnoliopsida > Fabales > Fabaceae > Vicia > Vicia faba. Next base: position 437,592,231 of record OX451739.1, on the reverse strand, counting down.
GTTACAGTTCATGGAGAAGAGGAATACATGGTTAGCCATTTGAACTCTTTCAGGTATGTCGAAATGGATGGTGAATTCATAGAGACTCCCTGTCAGAACTTTGAGGAGGTTCCAGCAATGGTCGCAGAAACCAAGTCTACTCCAAAGGTCCCAGAGATTACCAGACCTCCGCTAAAAATGGCTTCATTGAAATACGCTCGAGCAGTAGTTGAAGAGGGAGGATGTACTATCTGGGGTCAGCTTCTGGATATTCCCTACAAGTCCGACAAATTTGGGTTGGGGTTCACTTTAGAGGCTCAGAAGACTGTCTGACGTTCTCGCGCAGGGGGACCACCTCTGCGTATCAACAATCAAGGAGTCAACGCCTTAGAAGATAGTGATGGCAGTTGTGACATGGGTGAGTGTATTTTTCCAACTATCGGCGGAGGGCTTAATAATTGGGAGGCGAAGGATTTCATCCCTATTACTTTTATTCAAGAGTAATTTTCTTTTAATATTTTCAAGCTTGTAATATTTAAACAATTCAGACCTTTTTTCTAAACCTTGTGTCTTACCCGAGGCACAAGGGTCCATCTGTAAGGGTTATCACTTCATTCTCATATGTCATTAATGAATCATGGACGTTTTACATCAAATTTTGTTTTCTTTGTCTTTTCTTTCTTGCATTTTATTTCTTTCAAAGGTAGTTATGTTCTTATACACACTCACATATTAAAAATGTAGATCTATGTCCACTCAAGATCTCAGGGGTAACAGTTCTGCTATGACCAATTGTGACTTTGAAAATCCGATCTACCAAGCCGACGACGAAGGTGAGGAAGATTATGAAGTGCCAGGAGAGTTGGCCAGGTTATTGCAACAAGAAGACATAGCTATTCAGCCTCATGAGGATCCATTGGATACAATCAACTTGGGTACCGAGAAAGATAAAAAGGAAATCAAAGTGGGTGCCAATCTAGAGCCGAGTGTCAAGGAACGTATGATTTAGCTGTTGCACGATTACGTTGAGATCTTCGCCTGGTCATACGAAGACATGCCAGGACTGGATGCAGACATTGTGGTACATCGTCTGCCTACAAAGAAAGACTGCCCCCCAGTAAAACAGAAGGTTCGTCGTATGAGACCCGATATGTCTGAAAAGATCAAAACAGAAGTTATGAAGCAGTTCAATGCTGGATTTTTGGTTGTCACCTCTTATCCCCAATGGGTGGCCAATGTTGTTCCCGTGCCTAAAAAGGACAGAAAAGTGAGAATGTGCATGGATTACAGAGATTTAAAGAGGGCCATCCCTAAAGATTATTTTCCACTTCCACATATCGACATCCTGGTTGACAACACAGCTCAGCACAAAGTATTTTCTTTCATGGACGGATTCTCAGTCTATAACTAGATCAAAATGGCACCTGAGGACATGGAGAAAACTACATTTGTCACACAATGGGGTACATTCTTCTACAAAGTGATGCCATTCGGACTGAAGAATACTGGGGCAACCTATCAGCGCGCCATGGTAGCTTTGTTTCATGATATGATACATCATGAGATAGAGGTCTACGTAGATGACATGATAGCCCGATCACAAACTGAAGAAGAATACCTTGATCACTTGCAAAAGTTGTTTGTCAGATTGAAGGAATACAAGCTCAGGTTGAATCCAAACAAGTGTACATTCAGAGTCCGGTCCGGTAAACTCTTAGGTTTCATTGTCAGCAACAAAGGCATCGAGGTTGATCCTGCCAAAGTCAAAGCGATACAAGAAATACCTGCTCCTCGCACTGAGAAGGAAGTCAGAGGTTTCTTGGGACGCCTGAACTACATTACTAGGTTCATTTCTCACCTGACATCTACTTGTGAACCAATCTTTAAGCTGTTAAAGAAAGATCAGGTAGTGAGATGGAACGATGACTGTCAGATTGCTTTCGATAAAATCAAGGAGTATTTGCTAGAGCCTCCTATCTTGATGCCACCAGTCGAAGGAAGACCGCTAATCATGTATCTGACCGTCTTAGAGAACTCAATGGGGTGCGTATTGGGGCAGCATGATGAGTCTGGCCGAAAAGAGAATGCTATTTATTACCTGAGCAAAAAGTTTACCGACTGTGAAACCAGATATTCACTGCTCGAGAAAACTTGTTGCGCTCTGGTATGGGCTGCTCACCGGTTAAGACAGTACATGTTGACTCATACCACTTTGCTGATATCTAAAATGGATCTGATAAAGTACATCTTCGAGAAGCCTTCTTTGTCTGGGAGGATAGCTAGATGGCAGATGATCCTAACAGAATATGACATGTAGTACACAACCCAAAAAGCTATAAAGGGCAGTGTGCTAGCTGATCATCTGGACCATCAAGCTGTAGAAGATTATCAACCCATGAAGTTTGACTTCCCTGACAAAGACATCATGGCATTGGACAATGTTGAAGAGTTCAAGCCATATGACAGACCTGAACAAGGATCCCGATGGACCTTGTACTTTGATGGGGCATCCAATGCACTTGGTAACGGTATCGGTGATGTACTTATATCTTCAGAAGTATGTCATACTCCTTTCACTGCCAGACTTTGCTTCAACTGTACGAACAACATGGCAGAATATGAAGCATGCATCTTTGGACTCAAGGCTGCCATAGACGTAGGAATAAAATCTTTAGTTGTGTTTGGGGATTCAGCTTTGGTCATCATTCAGATCAAAGGAGAATGGGACACTAAGCATCCAAACCTTATCCCTTACAAAGAACATGTTTCGACATTGCTATCACATTTCGAGCAGATTACCTTCGAGCACTTCCCACGAGAAGAAAATCAGCTAGTAGATGCTCTAGCTACAATGTCATCTATGTTTAAACTTAATTGGGATAACGAGGCTCCTCAAATCTCCATTGAATGGATGAATGAACCAGCCTACTGTCACGAGATTAATACCGAAGAAGTAGTGGACCAACCTTGGTTTTATGAAGTCAAAAGGTATCTCGAGTCTCAGGAATATCTAGAAGGAGCTTCGGTGAATGACAAGAAATTCTTGAGAAGGTTCTCGGCTAAATTCTTCCTTAGTAACGGCATTCTGTACAAACGCAGTCATGACTCGGTATTGCTTCGGTGCGTAGACAAGGCTGAGGCTGAAAGGATCATGGGTGAGCTACACGAAGGCACTTTTGGTACACATTCTAGTGGGAATACAATGGAAAATAAAATCCTACGGGAAGGCTATTATTGGTCTACCATGGAGACAAATTGCTATCAACACTCTCGGACTTCCTATAAGTGCCAAATCTATGCTGACAAAGTGCATGTACCTCCGGTTCCTCTGAATGTCTTGACGGCTCCTTGGCCATTTGCAATGTGGGGAATCGATATGATTGGGGAAATCAAGCCAACAGCCTCCAATGGACACCGCTTTATCTTAGTGGCCATCGACTATTTCACAAAGTGGGTTGAGGCAGCTTCCTTTGCTTCTGTTACCAAAAATGTGGTCGCCCGGTTCATCAAGCAGAATCTCATCTGTCGGTACGGTATCCCAGAGAGAATCCTCACTGATAATGGTACAAATCTGAATAATACTATGATCACTGCCTTGTACGAGCAATTCAAGATTCAGCATCACAATTCTTCCCCTTACCGGCCAAAGATGAATGGTGCTGTAGAAGCTGCTAACAAAAACATAAAGAAGATCATACAGAAAATGACAGTCACATACAAAGACTGGCATGAGATGCTACTGTCCGCTCTCCACGGGTATCGTACCACAACCCGCATATCAACTGGGGCAACACCTTATTCTCTCGTATACGGAATTGAAGTTGTCTTGCCTATTGAGGTTCAGATCCCCTCTCTGAGAATCATGAAGGATGCTGGTTTGAATGAAGAAGATTGGATTCAGACTCGGTTTTATCAACTAAACTTGATTGATGATAAGAGGCTTACAACTATCTGTCACGGTCAGATGTACCAAAAACGCATGATCAAAGCTTTTAATAAAAAGGTCAAACGTCAGGTATATCGGGTCGGTGACTTGGTAATCAAGCGTATCATTTTGCCACAAGGTGATCCCAGGGGAAAATGGACCCCTATATATGAAGGGCCATTTGTAATCAAAAACATTTTCTCTGGTGGAGCAATGATCTTGACTACTATGGATGGCGACGGCCTCCCGCACCCGGTAAATACGGACATAGTTAAAAGATACTACACGTGATCAAAGACCCACTAGGTCGACTGGCTTAGGCAAAAATAAGGGCTTCCCGGCGAACCAAAAGGGTTCGGGCAAAAATAAGGGATGAAAATATTTAAAAAATCTATACACCCGGCAAGTCGAAAACCCGAAAAGGCAGATTGGGCAAAAAAGGGTATCCTGGTGGACTGAAAACCCGAGAGGGCGGTCCAGGAAAAATTTAGGGATTAAAGCATATGACTATGTCCCATTGGATCATCTGGAAAACAATCTTCTGCGGCAACCAATCAAATCAATTGGCTCTGAATCAATCCAATCGACTTTGCCGAGGTGACCAGCAGACAAGACATTCAGAGACATGAAGGCTATAGTAGAACGGGAACCCCATGGGATTATTTCACATAACTACCCTTTTCTTTGTATAATTTTTCATTTTTTACGACGACATTCTCTTGTCAGAATGCTTTGTCTCATTGTACAAAAAACACTTGTTCAAGTTAATACAAAGATATCCCTTTTGAAAGTGCAAAACCATTTGTTTTTCTTTATTTCTATGATTTATTTACAAAAACGTCCAATGATTTATTTTTGAACATATGCATTTGAATGTGATTACTGTTACAAATAAACAAAAAAAACGGAAAGACAATTACTAATGACTTTGAGAAATAGGATAATATCTGTGAGCCATTCCGTAAAACCCTTCGCAGGTACTTTCTCCAGCCAGAGCAAAAATTTCCAACCATTGGTCCAAAGTGTCTCCAACAAGTTGCCTAACTTCTCAGATTTCCCCAACGGAATGTCACAAGCAATGTCTGGATTTTCCCTGTCTGCAACAGAGCATTTACTTGGAAATTCACCCATCAGTACTTCAGAGGGGATTTATTTTCCCCACCTCCAGCAACGCTACAGCAAAAACAATCTTTACTTTTCATACATTCGCATACATACGTCATGACATTGGCAACTCAAGTGCATACAGTGCAATCTAATTTATTTTGAGAAGAAAACATCATACCATGCATTGCATACATCATAGCATTACATACAATTAACTCTTCACCTTTTTACAGGAAAGAAACATTTGACAGTTATTATCAACAAATTTCCGACATACACAAATCTTCAACAAGTCAAATACTGATTAGTTCCCGAGAAAAGGCTGATTTTTTTATTGTTTCAGATAAATCTCTCAGCGGTTTATTCTGATTCATTTCCAGATTTCACTGGTTCAGATAAATCTCTTAACGGTTTATTCTAATTCGTCTCCAGATTTTTACTGGTTCAGATAAATCTCTCAACGGTTTATTCTGATTCATTTCCAGATTTCACTAGTTCAGATAAATCTCTCAACGGTTTATTCTGATTCGTCTCCAGATTTTTACTGGTTCAGATTTTTACTGGTTCAAATAAATCTCTCAACGGTTTATTCTGATTCATCTCCAGATTTATTTCACTGGTTCAGATAAATCTCTCAACGGTTTATTCTGATTCATTTCCAGATTTTTACTATTTCAGATAAATCTCTCAATGGTTTATTTTGATTCGTCTCCAGATTTTCGCTGGTTCAGATAAATCTCAACGGCTTATTCTGATTCATTTCCAGATTTTTACTGGTTCAAATAAATCTCTCAACGGTTTATTCTAATTCATCTCCAGATTTTGCTGGTTAAGATGAATCTCTCAACGGTTTATTCTGATTTGTCTCCAGATTTTAGTGGTTCAGATGAATCTCTCAACGGTTTATTCTGATTCATCTCTAGATTTTTACTGGTTCAGATAAATCTCTCAACGGTTCATTCTGATTCATCTCCATATTTTACTGGTTCAGATAAATCTCTCAACAGTTTATTCTGATTCGTCTCCATATTTTAATGGTTCAGATAAATCTCTCAACGGTTTATTCTGATTCATCTCCAGATTTTGATGGTTCAGATAAATTTCTCAACGGTTTATTCAGATTTGTCTCCAGATTCTTACTGGTTCAGATAAATCTCTCAACGGTTTATTCTGATTCATTTCCAGATTTTTACTGGTTCAAATAAACCTCTCAACGGTTTATTCTGATTCATCTCCAGATTTTTACTATTTCAGATAAACCTCTCAACGTTTTATTCTGATTCGTCTCCAGATTCTTACTGGTTCAGATAAATCTCTCAACCGTTTATTCTGATTCATTTCCAGATTTTTACTGGTTCAGATAAATCTCTCAACGGTTTATTCTGATTCATCTCCAGATTTTTACTGGTTCAGATAAACCTCTCAACGATTTATTCTGATTCGTCTCCAGATTCTTATTGGTTTATATAAATCTCTCAACGGTTTATTCTGATTCGTCTCCAGATTCTTACTGGTTCAGATAAATCTCTCAACGGTTTATTCTGATTTATCTCCAGATTTTAGTGGTTCAGATAAATCTCTCAATGGTTTATTCTGATTCATTTCCAGATTTTATTGTTTCAGATAAATCTCTCAATGGTTTATTCTGATCCATTTTCATATTTTTTACTGTTTTAGATAAATCTCTCAATAGTTTATTCTGATCCATTCTCTGTTTAGATCCAGTTCAAACTTTTCGTCAACAATCACCTTTGGATGGCATCTATAAGCCCATCTCCGACATTTCTCCTCTATTTCTCCAAATGGCATCTTTAAGCCCATTTCCATACACAATCAAATCAGTGCGTCATCAAGTGCAAATTTCTGGACACTCTAGTGTTCAATTATCTTCTACTTTCAAGCCACAAACGACAAACATGTCAATCTCGCTTTTCAAGTTTAAGAAAATTGAACAGGGGCAGTTGTTGTACCCCAAAATTTTCCCTCCCATTTTTCACAGAAGACACAACCCTAGGGTTTCTCGAATATTCAAGTTGGTTCCGAAATCTACCAGACAAATTCTCTTTTGTGGCAGTAAACCAGCAATTAGGGTTTATCTTTCAATTCTCAAAAGAAAATGAGTTCTCAAAAATTCAATTGGCTTTCACAGGTCTTCAAGCTTCCTCAAGTATACTGAAAATATAATGTTTGTTCTCAGAGCATGGTTTGTTTGGGACAGAAGATGGAGGTTAAGACTGTCATTCAGGACAATCATGATTATGGGATCCAGGTTGACCAGATGATTTACGTCTTTAAAACATTTGCTTGGTTAAGAAATGGAATATACAGAGCGTGTTTGTTTGGAATGCAGTTACAAAAATTGTTGGGATCACTTGGAATGTAAGTTACCAGACTAGAACATTTTACTTCAAATATCTCGTTTGGTCATTTCAAAAAATCAATTAGGATGCGAAACTACAAGTTGTTGTTGATAAATAATTTCAATTGACACCAGAATATTTCATGTTACAACTCAAGATTTTTTCCAATTTCAAACGTTGTTACAAAACAATTTATTCTTTTAAATACTCTATGTTTTACAACTTATTGTATTTAAAATATGAATTAGTACAACTATTGGATACAGTACAAGAATGATTTTCTCTAAATTACAAAGGAAATCCAAATGTTTGATTGGCCTAGGAGAATTAATTTATACCTATGTTTGACTGAAGTCCATTTGCTTATCTCCAAGACTTCCATGCTTGCCACAGATTTCTTGCCTTCCTTGCTTTGCCATCTCCATTTTGCTCACATGAAAACAAAAGAAAGTGTGATACGGTGGGAGAACTGACTTTAGGTTTTGCGTTTGTGTTCGCAATTGTTCGGTTTAGCAAGAGTCGCCACCGACTTTTTATTTTATCCTAAGGAAAGGTTAAAAAGAACAGGAAAGACCTTTGAGATATTTTCTTGGGTTCGGGGGGTAGATTATGAAAAGGGAAGGTGCTAGCACCCTTTTCATCCATGGTTTTCCATGGGCTCTTAGTTACTTGTTTTGATCACTTGCTTTTGCTTTTCAATTGTTTGAAATGTTGCTTTGTGTGTGGTTTTGAAAATGTTTTGAAAAGAGACCTATGTTTAGGCAACCTTTATAACAATTCTTGTTTGAATGTTTTACAAAGGTGTTTGTCTTTTGAAAAGATGTTTCAATGTTTTGAAAGTTTGTTTTGGGAAATGTTTTGAATTGTGTTGTGATGTGTGTTTGAAAGTAGCAAGGATGTTTTGAAAGCTTTTGATCAAGTAACTAAGAGTTGTCTACCCTATTTTACTCAAAGATCTTTCCTATACGTTTTTAACACTTTTGACAGTGTTATTTCACCATTGCATTTGGTGAACAACCTTGTATTAGGATGTTTAAACGGGGCAGGCGCGGGTCATCGTATACAATCATTGAAAGCAACTTGTGAGACGCTCTAGCAATCTTGTAAGGGACGAGATCGTTTTATCAAAGGCAACATCGAGGGACTATGATCTTTGTTTATCGAAGGGGCATTTTCTAGAGTGTCTCATATTCGAGGGACATGATTGCATTTCCGAGGCACCAAGCGAGGTTACCCTAGAGGTGCAAGTGTGAATTGTGTTTGTCATTTTCATACATTTGGATCTTGTATTAGGTCATCTAGTGATTGATTTTAGATTTTCGCATACAAACCCTAATCTCTAGTCATGGCATATTTGAAAGCATAAAGTGCGAGAATTAAAATTCTAAGCTATTACAAAAGTATCTGGGGATGGGGGTACAATTATTTACAAATGGGGGTGAATCTCACAAGGATAATAAAGTCCAAATATCAAGTGTTACAACCAAATCGAATTGTCGCAATTCAAATATGAAAACTATAACAAAACATAAAAATAAAGAGAATTGATAATTTATGAAATGCATATATTTACTTGAGAATAAAAATCTATTCTAAAAAGAAAGATTAAAAATTATTATTATTCCTTTGTGTTTTATTTATTATGAAAGGAAAAGTTTAAAGAAAAAAAATTAGTTAAACAAAATTTCTATCTATTTTCAAAAAACAAAATTAAGAAAATTTCTATTATTCTTGTATTTTATTAAATGTAACAATTATTAAAAAAAAAGAAAACTATATTAAGAAAATCAAAACAAAATTTTAATATATTATTTGGTTTTATTATTAACAAAAGGAAAGAAAACAATTTATTTAGAATGAAATTAATTAAAAAAGTATTGGTTTAAATAAAAGAAAAGAAATTAAATTAAAGAAAAAAAAAGGATGGGCTTAAGAGTTTGTTAGGGGTTAGGCCCAAATGGAAGAAGAACAAAAGTCTAAATGGATAAAAAATGGGGGTGTGCTGGCCAATTTCGTGTATTGGGCTTAAGGTTTAGTGGCCAGACAGGCCCAACTGCAAGTTTGTGACATTTTAGGGGTTTCATAATTAGGGTTTGTGTTGTTGTTTGTACAGCCGCGCCGCTCTCTCCTTATTCCTCATCATCTTTCTCAGGCCACGATGCAATGATTCTCCCTAAACCCTAGCTACCGGAACGCCCCCCCCCCCCCCCACTCTCTCATCTTGTCATAGTGGTCCACGGCTTTGGTTCTAAATGGTACGATTTGTTTCGTTTTGATTTTAGATTTTCATGTTTGCATGCTTGATTTCAAGGTTTCGTTGTTTGATTCACTTTGTCTTATTCAGATTTGTTTTTAATCAATGATGTTTTATGCTTGAGGTACAACAAAGAGGTTTCGAGAAAGACGTACCTTGGGGATTTTCTATAAAATGGAGGGAGAAGAGTGAGACGGGGAGATGGAGGAACTCCTTGGTGGCCGGGCAGAGGGGAAAGTGATGACGCGCTTCTGGTATCTTTATCTTTGTCCCTTTCTGAATGTTGATGAAACCTGGCTCTTGAAACTTTGATTGTTGTTTTTCGTTGATGATGATAGTCTGGAACTTGATTTTCGTTGATTTTGTTGGTTCTAAAAAAACCCTTTTCCGCTCTTCTCGCCTGTTGATGATGATGGTTATCTGAAACTCTTTTGATTTTTTCCTCTATCTGAATGTTGATGTTGATGAAAGTTCTGAAAACTTGTTGCCTTCTTGATGAAACTTGGTTTATTGGTTTCTTTGCCTTGAAGGTTAATGATGTAAGCAGTTTTGAAACCTGTTGTTTGCTACTTCTGAACCTCTCTTCCTTTCTCTAAATGTTGATGTTTGATGATGAAAAACTTCTGAAAACTTTGTTGTTTTGCTTCTGAACCTCTCTTCCTTTCTCTGAATGTTGATGTTTGATGATGAAAAACTTCTGAAAACTTTGTTGTTTTGTTATTGTTTGTTGATGATGAATATGTTTCTGAAACTGTATTAGTTAGCTTCTGAAATTCTCTTCCTCTTTCTTGGCTTTGATGTTGATGATGAAAATATCCCTGAAACTTTTTGTTGGTTTGTTTGGCAAGCTTGCTTTTTGTTGGTTTGTTTGGCAAGCTTTAGCTTTGTAGCTTTTTGAGTTTTGCAGGCTGGCTGTTTGTGCTAGCTTGATAGGCTTGGAACTTGTTTGTGGAACTGTTACAGGGTTGGTTATTGGTGCTAGCTTGGCTTGGCAGGCTTGCAGGTTTTTGGGAGTGTTTGTTGTATTTTGTAGTTTGGCCAAACAGTTTGGTTCTGCAGATTTGTGGTGTTTTGATAGCAGGCCTGTTTGTTGTTTACAGTTTTTGCTATAGTTTGGTGTTTTGATAACAGGTTGTGTGTTTTGGTTATCTTGCAGTTTTGCTGGGCTAGGCAAGCTTGCAAGTTTGTTGGGTTTGGTTTACTGGGTTAGCTATGCAGGTTTATGGTGTTTTGTTAGCTGGACAGGCTTGGAGCTTGTTTGTGGTTTGTTGTTTTGGCTGAAAAACTGTTGTGGTAATTTGCAGTTTGTTAACAGGTTTGCAAGTTATGCAAGTTTGGAGAGTTTGAGTTTTCAAGCTTGGCCTAGTGGTTTTTTGTTAGTGCAGTTTGTTTAGTTTTATATCCCTTTGCTATTTGACTTGTGACAGCCTGCTCTTTTAGCCAAACTGTCAAACCTCACCCAAGGTGATATCTTTTTCTCTTTCTCTCTCCATGAAAACAAGCATTTTTGCTTTATTTATTATATTCTGAAAAAGTTGCCCTATCTGGAAAATGATGGAAAAAAAGCTATGACAAGCTTTTGGCTTGTGAATTGGTTTTCCTGCTGTTTACTTTTGCCTGCTGCATTTTTCTGTTTTCATGCTGCTTGCCATATTTGTACAGTTTGCATCCAATTTGTTTTATAACTCAGTTTAGGCAATTTGTTTTATAACTCAGTTTGGGACCTTGCTTGTTGTTTGTCACAGCAGGTTCTTTGCTTGTGCTGCTTGTACAGTTTGACCTATGCTTTGGCAGTTTTGGCACTTGTTGGCCTTTGTAGCTTTGTATGCTTTGTATGCTGGCTTGGTAACTCAATATGCTTTGTATTTGAAACTTGTTGCATCCAATTTTGGCGCATTAATGCTTTTTTTTAAATAAATTAATTTTGTATGCTAATTTTATTTTTCTCTTTGTGAACCAAGAAGAGCAATCTTCTTGTGATTTGCAAAGAGAAAAATAAAAATATGATGAACAAATAGCACTCTGATTCCGGACGACAATTTTTAATGATGATTTTTTTCTTTCTTTTTTCATTTGAAAATTCTTGTACTAATTTTCTTTTCCTTTGTCTTTTTCAGGTGAGCACCAATTGGACGATAGAGGAAGCAGAGGAAGCAAGAGACCTTGAGCATGGGGCAATGGAGTTTAGGCTTTAGACTTAGATTTATTTTCTATTTATTGTAAACATTTATTATTTTAAATACTATAAGTCGTAAAACTTACAATATTCAAATAATTTTGTAACAACATTTGAAATGAATAAAAAGTCTTTATCCAAAAGAACTTTTCTATTGTCACATATCTTGCCATTCTTCCTTGCATCTTTACTTAATTATTTAATATTCTCAAATCAAAATAATTGAAATTGCATTCCAACAATTCTAATCAAGATAACTTAAATCTCAAATAATCCAAAACTTTGCAGTCTCGTAACTTTGCAACAGCATTCCAATCAACATACGCGTTGTATAGTTAAACAAGCAAGCATTCCATTAAATGGCAAACCTTTCATTCCATTAACAAGTAGATGCCTCAATATTCCAAATAAAAGTCTCAGCTCTTATCCCAGATAATCAGGCTTTGAGAACAATCAGTTAACCTTTCACAAACTTTGAAAAAGTGTGAAAACAATGTAACAGTAAACTGAATTTCTGTGGATTCAATTTCTTCTGAGAAATGCGAGAGAAAACCTGATTCTTGATTTACTGCCAAAGAAAAGTCTGATTGATCGATTCCTGAGCCAATCTTAAAAATCAGAGAAAACCCTAGGGTTGTGATTTCTTGTGAAAAAAGGAGGGCAAATTTTGGGGTACAACAGCTGCCCCTGTTCAATCTTCTTGAACCTGAAGAGTTAGATTGACAAGTTTTTCGTTCGCGACTCGAAGGTAAAAGATGATTGGACACTAGAGTGCCCATAAATTTGCACTCGTCAAAGCATAGTTGAGGGGATGGGCTTAAAGATTCCATTTGGAGATGTGACAGAACCTTGTCAGAGATGGGCTTAAAGATGCCATCCAAGAATATTTATTGAACTGTATGTTGTAGGCGAAAGAATGAGTATCAGAAATGTATCCAAGTCTGGAACGTCTCTGAGCTGCGGGTCTGAATAAGCAATAGATTAGCATCCGTGTTTGGAGCTTCCGTAAACTGTTTTCAGTGATCTGAATCTGAACAAGCGATAGATTGACATCCATGTTTGGAAGCACCCGTAAACTGTTTTCATGGCTCTGGAGTTGAACAAGCAATGGATTAACATCCATGTCGGTAAGTATCCGTAAACTGTTTTCAAAAGTTGAATCTGAACAAGCGATAAATTATCATCCATGTTGGGAAGTATCCGTAAACTATTTTCAGAAGTTGAGTCTGAACAAGCGATAGATTGACATCCATGTTAGGAAGCATCCACAAACTGTTTTCAGAAATCTTTGAAGTTGAATAAGCAATAGATTAACATCCGTGTTTGGAGTATCCGTAAACTGTTTTCAAAAGTTGAATCTGAACAAGCGCTAGATTAACATCCATGTTGGGAAGCATCCGTAAACTGTTTTCCTGATTCAGAGGTTGAACAAGCAATAGATTAACATCCGTGTTTGGAGTATCCGTAAACTGTTTTCAAAAGTTGAATCTGAACAAGAGATAGATTAACATCCATGTTGGGAAGCATCCGTAAACTGTTTTCATGATTCTTGAAGTTGAATAATCAATAGATTAGCATCCATGTTGGGAAGCATCCGTAAACTGTTTTCATGATTCTCGAATTCGAAGCTTACTAATCTTATCCTGAAAAGGGTAAAATATTAGTTGAAACACAAAGTTATGTTGCATGAAATGTATGATGCAATATATGTGTTATATCAATGTTTATGATATATGAATGCAATGTATGTGCATGTAAGCTGATAAGCTGTCTTGCTGAGGAAGATAAATCCTGGATAGTTAGAGATAATAAAATCTTTGACCACTGTCAGGGAAAATAAATCATGGACCACTGTTGAAGAGTATGTATGTCTTCAAGCTTTTTGACAACCTCTGCGGGGAGAAGTTATACTACTGGGGAAATCAGGAGTTTGGGTTGTATGCCAATCTACTGGGGATTTCTGTTTCGTTGTTTGAGGAGAACTCCGCTGGGGAATATCTGAAAGCTCCGTGGGGAACTGAGAATGAGAATCTTCATTCTATTAGGGGAATTTGTGCTGAGGAGTCATGAATGAGAATCTTTGATCTGCAGGGGATTAAAAATTCTATGGGGAATAGCCATACTGCTGGAGAGTAAGCTCAGGACCCTGAAAAAAGCTTATTCCTGCTTGGAAGAAATTCAGGAGCTTAGGTTGTATGCCACTCTACCGGGGAAGCAAGAATGAGAAACTCCGTTCTGTTGAGGATATCAGGGAAAAACTGAATGGTTTCCGCTGGGGATTGGTAGCTCAAAGTTTCCTCTCCGCTGGGGGTCCTGGTGACGCGCTGATTTGATTGGTGACTTCACTGGGAAAAAGTTTAAAAATAACTTTCTGATGAATTATCTGGTTTAAAAGCAACTCTCCAGGAGAAGGGAGGAAACTGGATGGTCTTCACTAGTGTTCACAGGTTGAAGGTTTGACTCTGCTTGGGGAAGAAAGTTTCATTCTTACTGAGGGTTTGTAGTTCAAAGTTTTGCTCCGCTGCTGGTTGGGAACTTGAAAACTCAACTCTGATGGGGATCCTTGAAACTTAACTTCGCTGGGGATATGCATTTCAAAGCTTTAGTTCTGCCTAGGATCTGGATGATGTATTGCAGGTAATTTCTCCTAGAATAGCCTAGAGACACTTTCCTACCCTTCCATCCTATCAGTAATTATTCTTTCTCATTTCGTTTTATTTGTAAACAGTGATTATATTCAAATGCATATGCTCATTTAATAAATTATTGGACGTTGTGATCGGTGGAAATAGAACTGACTGTTTAAAGCTGGTTTGCGAAATGTCGCGGAAGTAAGAGTCGCCACCGTCTTTTATTTTCTCCAACATGGACAGGACAAAAGCACAGCAAAATTCCTTATGAGAACGTTTCTCGGTTCGGGAGGTAGATTTATAGAAAAGGAAGGTGTTAGCACCCTTTCTATCCATGGTTATCCATGGGCTCTTAGATACTTGCTCTTATGTTTTCAAAATGATGTTTGCTTTTCAAAATGTGAGTGGGTTTTGCAAAAGTTTCTTAGAAAGATTTCTGAATGACTCTTGTATCTGTCCTCAAGAGTGTTTGAAAAATTTATTTTGAAAGCTTTTGAAAGTGTCCGTGTGAAAAGATTTTTGTTTTGTTTTTTAGAGAGCAAGTATCCATGAGTCATCCACCTACCCTAAGGAATTAGGCTGTGTTTTTGTCCTTAAAATAATGCCATCCCACCATTGAGAGGTAGGTAGCACCACCGTTGGAGGTGTTCGGGTCAATTCGATTGTAGGGACAGTGTGGTCACCGAAGCAACAGTTAGGACACCTTAGAAGCAACCCTAATGTCCTAGATCCTTTTTAATCTGAGGCAACCGTTTCGAGGCAACTGTTTCGAGGCAACTGGATCATGGACATAAGAGCGACCGCTAAAACGTCCTATACTTGACGACCACGTTTTGAAGGCAACGAGTGAGGCGTACCCTAGAAGTGGTGTGTGTATTGTGTGTTGTTTTCATGTTAATATTTATCTTTGATCAGGGCATTGTGAGCTACGCGTTGTTTTTAATTACCATACATTCTTTCATGCAATTTAGAATTTAGGAGTGCGGAGAATTAAAAGACGAAAAGATAAAAGCTACGCTATTACAAGGCGCGGGTCTATACATCGCCAAAATACAAAGACCCGTTTCCGTTTTTGATAAAGATGCGGAAAGTAAATAAAAGCGATAAACCTAATTAATATTACATCCTTGAACAGTTACATAATAATCAATAAGAAAATAGCGCGCGAAAGGAATTAAAATCAGGACGTCCGAGGGTTTTGACCCTTTGCTTGGAATTAAATTAAATTGAAGCTTAATTAATTATTTAATTAAAGAAAAGAAAGTGTGTTTTTTATGTTTTTTGTATTTATGAAAATAAAGAAAGTAAAAATCAAGTGAAAACCCTAATTCTAAGTCTATTTTAATTATTAACGAAAATATTAAAGTTAACATAATTTAAGCTAATTAATTAATTTACATGCTTATTTACAAAATAATAATAATAATCAATAATGATAAAAATAATTAATTAAGAAAAAAAAGCGTCAAAAACCTAATTCTATGTAATTTTATTTATTAAGAAAAAGGATTAAAATTTAAAACCTAAATTAAACTAATATTAATTGTTAGTCATTTATTTACAAAAAATAGGTTAGTGGTGAAATTAATAATAATTAAATATATTTACAATTTTTTTGATTTCTGATTTTTATTAGGAAAAATTATTTGAGGTGAAATAATAATAATAATTAAAGCAATTAAAAGAAATTCAAAGAAAAGAAAATTAAATTAAATATACAAACCAAGGGGGGTGTCTGGCCCATGTGGAGGTTCTTGAAGCAATTCAGGCCCATTGACACAAAGGCCTTGTTGACTTTTCAGGGATCATGCGTATGCTGTTTGACTGGCGTACACCCTGGATTTCATTCTGTGGCCCTTGGATGGGTGATCAAGGCCACTTGGCAGGCTAACGCGTGAGGATGCATGATGGACCTTTGGGTGAACGCTGCATGGGAATGTGTTAAAACAAAAATTATGAATTATGTGGGGGGACCTGGGAATCGAACCCAGGTCCCAATGCTTGCAATACACGTCCTCCACCATCTGAGCTACCAAGCGCGTTTGTACATATAATGGACAGTAATTATTATGTAAGAAAAACAATCATAGTGGTATAAAACAAAAAAACGCGCCAGATTTAAACTACCCAACCATGCACTGCCACGCTATCTCCTTCTTCGTTTGTACCTGTAAACATAAACAAGATAGCGTGGGTTTTAAACCCCCACTAAGTGAAAGTCTCAAAAATAGCGAATACGCGCACAGATTATATAAATTGAGCGCGAGTATCTCAATGAATTCGGCTTGTCGCAACGAGTTCGTCCATATTGGTCTTTAGGTCCAATTTTACAGTACAAGGAAAACCCCAATATGGGAGCTCTGAAACCCTAAAACGTATCAATGGCAAATCATGATTCAGAGCCCTATAATGCAATTAAACCATGTTATTAGCTTCAGAAGGTTCCTGTGAATACAAAACACCCAATAATATGTATCAAATGCGCATGAATCATGACATGAAATTCTGGAAAATAATGCAAACTGTAGGGCTTGTTCTTGCGTGTTCTTTGGGTTTCGGGACTCGTTCTTGATTGCAATAGACTCCTGGAGACTCAGGCAAGGTGATTGAATCCTTTTTAGGCGTGGAAAGGCACTGCAAGTAGGAAAATCAGTTTCACAAATTTCTTTAGTTTTTTGCAATTTGGTTCTATGGCTTCAGCAACTTTCACGTGTGTTCTGCACTAGGGTTAGCTTATGCCTTTGTATGTGAATGAATTTAGGTCAAAACCTTGGCCCAAAAGTCCATGAATTAATGTTTGCAATCTTTGATTTTTAATCATGAAATTTTCAATCTTTTTCAATGAAAACCTTGCCAAATATGGATGATTTTCCTTGTTTGATTGAGAAACGACTTTGCCAGCTTGCCCTGATCAGATTTGCTCCACCAAAAGATCCAAAACATATCTTTTTTTTAATTTTCCTATAATTAAAACCAATTAAATGAATTAATATAAATATAAATTCAATTAATTAATTAAAAATAAGAAAATAAATTATTTTTAGCTCAATGGGTCGTGCATAGGCTTTGGGTAATGATTCAAGAAGGAATTTGAGGCCCATTAGCAAATTTGAAGCTTTTTAGGAAAAGTTGACTTTTGAAAGTTCCCAAAAATTTCCCAACTTCTCCAATGCATATCTTGCTCAATTTTGAAGCTATGAACATGTTCTTTGACATTTTGGAAAGGTCTTTAAGTACTCTAACCAATGCCTTTGGTCCCATGTCATTTTGATTTACCAATCTCAAGTTATGGTCTTTGACTTAAAGTGCCTTTTTGTTGACTTTTGAAAATGACCTATAATGTAGAAATTGATAACTTTTTGTGAGAGCATTTCTTGGACTTGTAGTGTGAAGATGAGTTGTAGGAAATGTCATCCCCTTCAAAATGAGCATTGGATGGGATTTTTCTGATGAACCATGAAGAAGTTATGCCTTGGTCAATTTGCAGTTGACTTTTCAGCTGTCCTAAAATAGAAACTTGTGCATCTTGAGACTTTTTGAGCCATGCTTGTGGAATCATGATCAAGAGTTGATCAAATGATGATTGTGGCTTCAAAATGATATGTTGACCAAAAATTTTGACTTTTGACTGTCAAATGACCATTTTGCCCATGCAGTTGACTGTGAAGCATTTAGGGTTTTTGACTGTGCAATTTGATTGGACCCTTGGAAACCTCAATTTCTTTGCAAGAACCAAAACCCTAATTTTGACTGTGTTAGGAGGCAATTGGACTGTGCAACCCTTGAGAGATTTTGAAGCTTGATCTTGCCAAATCTTGAAGAATATGGGAGGGCAAATTTTGGGGTACAACAGTTGCCCTTGTTCAATCTTCTTAGACCTGAGGATGTAGATTGGCTTGTATGCCTTTCGTGATCCGAGGGTGGAAGATGATTGAGCACTAGAGTGCCCAGAAATTTGCACTCATATAGTAGAATGTTAGCAGTGTGATGGCAGGAATGGGCTTATAGATGCCATTTGGAGACTGTTGGTATGTGGATGGGCTTATAGATGCCATGTAGGTGTCGATCGCGTAAGAGATTCCTTAGCGAGAACTTGCGTACCTGAGAAAGAAAAACAATCACCTGGCCTGTTACAGGGGTTGATCTTCAAACTCTTCATGTAGATATGCCCTGGCTGTATACAGGTATCGAATCTTCAATCAGTTACTCACAGATGTGCCCTAGCTAGATACAGGAATCGAATATGGAATTAGTCGCCAATAGATACGCCCTGGCTGGATATAGGAATCGGATCTTCAAACTCTTCAGACGTGCCCTGGCAGGATACAGGAATCGAGTCCGGAAAATAGTCGTCAACAGATACACCCTGGCAGGATACAGGAATCGGATCTTCAAACTCTTCAAACGTGCCCTGGCAGGATACAGGAATCGAGTCCGGAAAATAGTCGTCAACAGATACACCCTGGCAGGATACAGGAATCGGATCTTCAAACTCTTCAGACGTGCCCTGGCAGGATACAGGAATCGAGACCGGAAAATAGTCGTCAACAGATACACCCTGGCTGGATACAGGAATCAGATCTTCAAACTCTTCAGACGTTCCCTGGCAGGATACAGGAATCGAGTCCGGAAAATAGTCGTCAACAGATACACCCTGGCAGGATACAGGAATAAGATCTTCAAACTCTTCAGACGTGCCCTGGCAGGATACAGGAATCGAGTCCGGAAAATAGTCGTCAATAGATACACCCTGGCAAGATACAGGAATCAAATCTTCAAACTCTTCAGACGTGCCCTGGTAGGATACAAGAATCGAGTCCGGAAAATAGTCGTCAACAGATACACCCTGGCAGGATACAGGAATCAGATCTTCAAACTCTTCAGACGTTCCCTGGCAGGATACAGGAATCGAGTCCAGAAAATAGTCGTCAACAGATACACCCTGGCTGGATACAGGAATCGGATCTTCAAACTCTTCAGACGTGCTCTGGCAGGATACAGGAATCGAGTCCGGAAAATAGTCGTCAACAGATACACCCTGGCAAGATACAGGAATCGGATCTTCAAACTCTTCAGACGTGCCCTGGCAGGATACAGGAATCGAGTCCGGAAAATAGTCGTCAACAGATACACCCTGGCAGGATACAGGAATCGGATCTTCAAACTCTTCAGACGTGCCCTGGCAGGATACAGGAATCGAGTCCGGAAAATAGTCGTCAACAGATACACCCTGGCTGGATACAGGAATCAGATCTTCAAACTCTTCAGACGTGCCCTAGCAGGATACATGAATCGAGTCCGGAAAATAGTCGTCAACAGATACACCCTGGCAGGATACAGGAATCGGATCTTCAAACTCTTCAGACGTGCCCTGGCAGGATACAGGAATCGAGTCCGGAAAATAGTCGTCAACAGATACACCCTGGCAGGATACAGGAATCGGATCTTCAAACTCTTCAGACGTGCCCTGGCAGGATACAGGAATCGAGTTCGAAAAATAGTCGTCAACAGATACACCTTGGCAAGATACAGGAATCGGATCTGGAATTGCGACAGTTGATAGTAATCATCTTTGTATTGATCTTGGTCCTGAAAAGACAAAACATTAGTTGTATGCAATGTCATGATGTATGCAAAGCATGATGTCATGATGTCTATGATGCGTATGTGCATGCTATAATGTATGAATATGTGATGTTTATGAACGTATTTTTGTCTAGGAACATAAATCCTTGACGAATGTCGGGAAGTTAACTCCTGGGCTGATGTTGAGGGGTAAAGTTCCTTGTCTCTGCTGGGGATGATGGTTGCAAGAATAAACCGGTAGGATGACTCCGTTGGGGAATAAACTTGGCGAATAGATTACTCTGCGGGGAGTGAACTCTGTGGGGAAAGAGAGGTACTTTGCTGAGGTTGATGATAACTCCGCTGGGGATACCATTGTTGAGCTCTGTTGGAAGATTTGATGAACTCTGCTGGGGATAGGAAGACTTCACCGGGGACGATATTTCCGTGGCAATTGGCTGAGGATAACCCAGTTATATCCTGGTGGGGAAATAACCTTTGAATAAAACCAGGGAGGCGTGTTCGTACTCTGCAGGTGATAAGCTTCCAGAATCTACTGGGGATAAGCTTCCTGAATCTACTGGGGAGATTGATTGAACTCTCCTGGGGAGACTTTTTGAACTGTATTAGGGAATGGCTCCACTGGATGTTCGGTGTTCCGCCGGGGAACAATCTTAGATCAAGATTGCCGGGGATGCTTGTTAGGAATGTTTGTATACTCCGTTGGGGAATGTTGAGATCTTCTGGGGATACCCAACTTCCTTAAGGCTGACTGAGTATAACTCTGCTCGGGGAGAGTATTGCTAACTTGCTGGAGATACGGTGCCTTGTTAGGGCTGACGGGAGACCAACTGCTTGGGAGAGAATTGTTGAATCTTGTCTTACTCGGCGGGAAGTGAAGGTATCTGGGTTACATTCTTCAGCCGAACTTACCTTGGTACCTTGGTGGACAGAGCAATTAGATTGCTTAGACAATTCTTATTGCCCCAGTTTCTGCGGGAGAAGGTACCTGTGGAGGTGCTTGATGACTGCCGATTGACAAATCTTCTTCTGGTAGGCAAGTGACGAGATGGCGGGACATAGTCGTACGCTTTGATCCCTAATTTTTGCCTGGACCGCCCTTTCGGGTTTTCAGTCCACCGGGATACCCATTTTTGCCCAAGCCGCCTTTTCAGGTTTTCGACTTGCCGGGTGTACAGATTTTTCATATTCATCCCTTATTTTTGCCCGAACCCTTTTGGTTCGCCGGGAAGCCCTTATTTTTGCCTAGGTGTGTCAACCTAGCAGGTCTTTGATTATGCGTAGTATTTTTTCGACTATGTCCGTGCTCTTAGGATACAGGAAGTTGTCACTGTTAGTAGTGCAGTGTTACCATACCACCAGAAGATCTTCGTTTGATCGTCCAATGCCCCAAGTCACTCAGGCGGAGATTTGCCCCTGGTATTTGGCATTTGAGAGATTCTCTGAATCTTGACCTGACTGCCCCAGATGATGGACAATGATCATGCCATGCCCCTTGCTTGGAGGTGCTTTTGTTCATTAGACATTCGTCGTGCGAACTTCTATGCTGTTCAAACAAATAGTCATATGCAGGCAATGTTATATTAAAAATGCAAAGCTTATGTCTGTCTTGAAGTTTTTGAAAATGCATTTTTCAATAAAAACAAGTGAATTTTTTTGTAAACTGTGATGTCAACTCGTTATTTTACCGCAAGCCTTAAGGAGTCAGGATACCTTTCGTAACAGTATGCTTTCGAACTAACCCATGCTTCAGCTAGGACTTTTAAGGGTTGTAACGTGGCCTGGTTCATGGTTTAAGAAACAAAGGATAAAGGCTCAAATTATATTTGTACCCACCCGCTCTTCATGATGTTCTTCAAACCTAAACTCAGCTAATCGTGCATTAGACCTTGTTTGCGTCTTTGCTCTGATATTCCAGTGATGGTTCGGATATTGACAATTTATTTTGAACAGGCAGTCATTCCTTTTTTGTTGTTGAGGGTTTGTATGACCTCTTTCTCTTTCTTGATTTTGTTATCCATTTTTTTTTGCCTGAACTGTTCTTTTGTGTTTACAGTCAGCGGGATGCCCCAGTTTTGTAAGTCTCCTTCATAGCCTTCACAACTCTGAGTATCTTGTCCATTCTTTGCTTCGTCCGCAGATGATTGGATTGGTCAGAAGCTTGGAGCTTGTCCGTGAAGAGATTGTCCTTAAAGTGATCCGACGAGACATATTCATACGCTTTAATTCCCTAACTTTTTCCTAGATCGCCCTTTCAGGTTTTCAATCCACCAGGAAACCCTTTTTTGCCCAAGTCGCCCTTTTGGGTTTTCAACTTGCCGGGTGTACAGATTTTTGTTTATCCCTATTTTTTGCCCGAACCTCCCTTTCGGGTTTTCGATTCGTCAGGATGCCCATTTTTTGCCCAAGTCGCCCTCTCGGGTTTTCAACTTGTCGGGTCGTTTATGCGTAGTATCTTTTGACTATGTCTGTGTTCGTAGGGTGTGGCAGATCATCGCCGTCCATGGTGGTCAATATCATTGCCCCTCAATAAAAGATGTTTTTGATCACAAATGGTCCTTCGTAAGAAGGAGTCCACTTGCCCCTGGGATCACTTTGTGGCAAGATGATCCATTTGATTACAAGATCCCCGACTCGATACACTTGTCTCTTGACTTTCTTGTTGAAGGCCTTGATCATACGTTTTTGATACGTCTGGCCATGACAAACAGAAGTAAGTCGCTTCTCGTCAATCAAGTTAAGTTGATCAAGCTGGGTCTGAATCCAATCGTCTTCACTCAATCCAGTGTCCTTCATGATTCTCAGGGAAGGAATCTGAACTTCTATAGGTAAAACAGCTTCCATGCCGTTTACCAGAGAAAAGGGTGTTGCCCCAGTTGATGTTCGTGCCGTGGTACGGTACCCATGTAGAGCAAACGGTAACATCTCATGTCAGTCCTTGTAGCTGACTATCATCTTTTGAATGATCTTCTTGATATTTTTGTTCGCAGCTTCAACAGCACCGTTCATCTTTGGCCGATAGGGAGATGAATTGTGATGTTGAATCTTGAACTGCTCGCACAGAGCGGTGATCATAGTGTTGTTCAGGTTTGTACCGTTGTCCATAATGATTCGGTCAGGAATACCGTACCGGCAAATGAGGTTCTGCTTGATGAAGCGGGCAACCGCGTTCTTTGTAATGGAGGCGAAGGAAGCTGCTTCGACCCATTTGGTAAAGTAATCAATATCCACCAGGATGAAGCAGTGTCTATTGGATGCCGTAGGCTTGATTTCTCCACTCATGTCGATACCCCACATTGTGAATGGCCAAGGAGCTGTTAGGACATTGAGAGGAAACAGAGGAATATGCACTTTTTCTGCATAGACTTGGCATTTGTGACAAGTGCGGGCGTATTGATGACAGTCAGCTTTCATAGCAGACCAGTAGTAGCCTGACCTTAGGATCTTCTTAGCCATCGTATGTCTGCTCAAATGGGTGCCGAATGTGCCACTATGCAGTTCAGTCATGATCTGCTCAGCTTCAACCTTGTCCATACAACGAAGCAGAACACAATCATGGTTGCATTTGTATAGGATGCCATTGCTCAGGAAGAACTTGGCAGCAAATCTCCTTAAGAACTTTCTGTCATTGACTGAAGCTCCTTCAGTGTATTCTAGAGTCTCGAGATACCTTTTGATTTCGTGAAACCAGGGTTGTTCCACTACTTCTTCGGTATTAATCTCATGACAATGTGCAGGTTCATCCATTCGCTCGATGGTGATTTGGGGAGCCTCATTATCCCAGTTAAGTTTAAACATGGAAGACATTGTGGCTAGAGCATCCGCTAGCTAATTTTCTTCTCGCGGGAAGTGCTCGAAGGTAATCTGCTTGAAATGAGGTAACAATGTCAGGACATGTTCTTTGTATGGGATGAGGTTAGGATGTTTAGTGTCCCACTCTCCTTTGATTTGACTGATAACCAAAGCTGAGTCTCCAAATACAACCAAAGATTTGATTCCTAAATTAATTGCAGCCTTGAGACCAAAGATACAAGCTTCATACTCGGCCATGTTGTTGGTGCAACTAAAGCAGAGTCTAGCAGTAAAAGGTGTATGGCAACCTTCTGGAGAGATAAGTACCGCTCCGATACCGTTGCCGAGTGCATTTGAAGCACCATCAAAGTACAGGGTCCATCGGGATCCTTGTTCAGATCCGTCATACGGTCCATTACCTGCAATGTTGTCCAATGTCATAATGTCCTCGTCGGGAAAGTCGAATTTCATGGATTGGTAATCTTCGACAGCTTGATGAGCTAGATGGTCAGCTAGTACACTCCCCTTTATAGCTTTTTGGGTTGTGTACTGGATATCATACTCAGTCAGGATCATTTTCCATCTAGCGATTCTTCCAGATAAAGCAGGCTTTTCGAAGATATACTTGATCGGATCCATTTTAGAAATCAATAGAGTTGTATTTGTCAACATATACTGCCTTAGTCGGCGAGAAGCCCATACCAAAGCGCAGCATGTTTTATCGAGCAGTGAGTAGCGAGTCTCACAGTCTGTTGTACCCCAAAATTTTCCCTCCCATATTCTTCAAGGTTTTGACAAGCATCATCTCAAATTTGCTCAAGTCTTCTCAAGCGATTGCACAGTCCAACTGCCTCCTAAGCCAGTCAAAATTAGGGTTTTGGTTCTTGCAAGGAAGTTGAGGTTTTCAAGGGCTCAATCAAGTCCCATAGGCCTATACACATTGTCAAACATCTACATGCCAAGTTTCAAGTCTCACAGGGTCAAGTTGCACAGTCAAAAGCCCTATTTGCTTCACAATCAACTGTAGGGGTAAAATGGTCATTTGGCAGTCAAAAGTTAAAATTTTTGGTCAACATCTTATTTTGAGCACACAATCATCATTTGATCAAGTCTTGATCATGATTCCACAAGAATGGCTCAAAAATCATCAAGATGCAAAAGTTTCCATTTTTGGACAGCTGAAAAGTCAACTGTAACTTGACCAGGGCATAACCTTTTCATGGTTCATCAGAAAAATCCCATCCAATGCTCATTTTGAAGGGGATAACATTTCCTACAACTCATCTTCACATTCCAAATCCAATAAATGCTCTCACAAAAAGTTATCAATTTCAACATTATAGGTCATTTTCAAAAGTCAACAAAAAGGCATTTTAAGTCAAAGACCATAACTTGAGATTGGTAAATCAAAATGAAATGGGACCAAAGGCATTGGTTAGAGGACTTCAAGACCTTTCCAAAATGTCCAAGAACATGTTCATATGATCAAAATTGAGCAAGATATGCATTGGAGAAGTTGGGAAATTTTCATGAAATGGCAAAAGTCAACTATCCTTAAAACTTCAATTTTTGACAAAAGGGCCCACTTTCTTCCACTTGATTCAGCCTTGTCATGCCACCCATGTGTCCCATGATTAATCTCAAGACCAAATATTTATTTTTTCATTTTTATTTAATTTTTATGGATTTAATTCATTTTAAATCCATAATAATTCAAATAAATCTAAAAAATTTAATTAAATGGTATGTTGTGGTTTGAATAGCCTTCATGAAGCATTTGCTAGCTGCCAAATTCGTGCAAGCTATTTTTGTACACAAAATCATGGTTGTTGGACCAAGAAAGGAATGTTCTTCAATGGTGGTCAAACAAAATCCAAAACATAAATGCACAAGTTTAAGGCTCCTAATGTGACTTAATTCTCATTGATACATACATATGCAAGCAAGCCATACAGTATTCAGGACCTAGAGCTCACTGAAACGACCAGAACCAAAACTCAAAATTTGTCAAAAAGTGGGAGATCTAAAACTGTGTTGCAGGCACTTTGAGATCAAAAGAAGCACGTGGTCCTCTTCATTGCCATCCCCTGAAGCCAATGCAACCATTGGCACGTCCTAAGACCCATCACACCACGCTGTAAGTATTCACAAACTCACCCCTGTACACGAAATGGGAATTCTCCATTCTTGCATTTTTTTCTCAAAAATATTAGCATAGTTATGTTCCTTGTTTGATTTCTGATCTAATGACAATAGCCAATTTCATTTTTAGGCCTTATACTGTGATACACGATTCTAGGTTTTGCTTGCTTGTTTTTTTAGGCGTTTTCAGTGCAGGAAAAATTGGTCACCATAATAGGTATATAAGTGATCAGGAGAGGGAAACGAGACCAACCATGGTGTTGGAATTAATTTTTGATGCCTAAGGATGATTTTGAGTAAAGCCTGCGAAATCTCCTGCGGATAAAAATCCGCAGGTAAATAACCAGCAAATTGTTGAAGACGATGATGATGTGTCTCCCCGTCACTGGCCAGTTCAAATTAAAACGCGCTTTTTTTTTAGGATGTTGCTTATTTGTTTTATATAATTTCATTTTCTCATTAGTATAACGAATGGAAGCAGTTGGCGTAGTGGCATAGCGTGCAGGCTTTGAACGTAGGGACCTGGGTTCGATTCCCATGTCCACCCCATATTCGTTTCCATTTTTTTCTAAAGCGTTCATGTGCAGATTCCCCAAACCACCTCACCATACACCTCCAGTTCACAAAGCGCCAGGTGGCTACAGGCATGCATCCAAAGGCCAGGAAGCAATCCACACCATGCACTCAGTCAACCAACAAACACTTGATCCAAGAAGTCAACGTGGCTGGATGAATAATGGGCTTCCAGATTTCTAAACACACACTCAATTCTGGCCCAAACCCCCTTGGTTTTTTTTTTCCTTTTATAATTCCTTTTTATTAATCATTAGTATTATTATTATTTAATGAACCTAAATTATTTATTTTCATAAAAAATAAAAAAAAAACTAATATTTGTATTTATTAATTTCACTCCTTTATTTTGTAAATAAATTTTAATTAATTAGTTTAGTTGTTTAAGTAGGTTTAATTTTAACCTTTTTTACAATAAATAAAAATGATTTAGACTTAGGGTTTTTCTTTTAAAATTTCTTTTATTTTTATTTCATTAAAAATATAAAAAACTCAAAAACATTTTTTTCTTTTAATAAATAATTAATTAATTAGTAATTAGGCTTAATTTCATTTAATTCTAAAAAGGGTCAAAACCCTAAGACGTTCCCGATTCAATCTTCTTTCGCGCTTTATTTTCTTTTGATTATATTTATGTATTTGTACAGAGTATGTAATAGCTAATTAGGATTTTATCGCCTTATTTAAATTCTCGCACTTTATTTTCCAAAACGGGTTTTTGTTTTTGGCGATGTATAGACCCGCGCCTTGTAATAGTGTAGAATTTACATTTCTGCAATTTATTTTCCGCACTCCTAACTGTTAATTATGCCTGCAAGAATGTATGTAAAATAAAATCAATCTGTAGCTCACGAATAACATGTGTGATCGGTGGATCTGGAACTGACTGTTTAATGCTGGTTCGCGAAATGTCGCGGAAGCAAGAGTCGCCACCGTCTTTTATTTTCTCCAAATGGAAAGGACAAAAGCACAGAAAAATTCCTTAAAGAGATTGCTCTCGGTTCGGGAGGTAGGTTATAGAAAGGGAAGGTGTTAGCACCCTTTCTATCCATGGTTATCCATGGGCTCTTAGATACTTGCTCATTTGTGTTTTCAAAATGGTTTGTTTGCTTTTCAACTGTGGGTTTTAAAAAGTTTCTTTGAAAAATCTCAGTCCGACTCTTGTATCGGTCCTCAAGAGTGTTTGAAAAATTGCTTTCGAAAGCTTTTTGAAAAGGTGTCGGTGTGAAAAGTATTTTTGAATTTGTTTGAAATTTAGAGCAAGTATCTAGAGTCGTCTACCTACCCTAAGGAATTCGTCTGTGTAAATGTCCTTTAAAGTAATGCCATCCCACCATTGAGAGGTAGGTAGCACCACCGTTGGAGGTGTTCGGGTCAATTCGAGGTTCGGGACATGGTGATCACCGGAGCAATGGGAAGACACCTTAGAAGCTACCCTCATGCCAGGTTCCCGGATCATGAGGACTTACTAAGACATCCTCTACTCGACGATCACCTTTCGAGGCAAGGCAACAGTGAGGCGTACCCTAGGGGTGGTGTGTGATTTGTGTGTCATGTTCATTTGCATTTATCTTGTCATGTTATTGGTGGTCTACGCTTGTTTTTATTTTTGTCCATACATTCTTTCATGCCTTGATTTAACAGTTAAAATATTTGCGAGAAGTAAAAATTCTAAGCTATTACAAAAGGCGCGGGTCCACATCGCCAAAATTAAACCAGGACCCGATTTGACAGAAAATAAAGAAAGTAAAAGAAAATAAGGAATTAAAAATGCGAGAAAATAATTACAAGGCCTTGGGAGAGGTACATAAATATTAAAAAGAAACAAAATAAATATGCGAACAAGAATTAAATTAGAAACGAGGGCGTTGGACCCTTTTTGCAAAATTAAATTAAAGGATGAATTAATTAAAATTAAAAGGAAAAGAAATTGTTTTTTTAGGTATTTTTTGGTATTTTGTAATTTTAATGAAAAAGAATTAAATAAAATAAATGCTAACCCTAATTCTACAATTTTTGTTTATTATGAAAAAATGTTGAAGTTTTTAACCTAAAATTAACCCTAATTTTTATATACAATTTAATTATAAAAATAAATATCTAATATTTAATTATTATGGAATAAAGGAAAAAAAGATGAAAATTAATTAAACCCTAATTCTATATTTTTAGATTTTTATCAAAAAAAGTTAAAATTAAAACCTAATTTAAAACTAATTAATTTATGAATTTATTTATGAAAATACTAAAAATAAAAATATTTATTATTTTTCTCTTTTCTGATTTTTTATGTTTTTTTATATATTCTGAAAATATGAAATTAATTAATAAACAATAACTAAAAGAAAGTATGAATAATAATAAAAAAAACAATAAAGAAAAATATAAATTTTGCAAACCTAGGGGGGTCTGCCCCTTAATATGGAGGTTAAGCCCATCAACTTTGAGCCCAAATCAGCATGGCCTCGCTGACTTTTCCATGCCACGTGTGGGACCTTTGACTAGGGCTTATGGTACGCTTCAGATCGTGGCCTTCTGATTAATCCCCTTGGGCACGTGGACGTTGGATTTTGAAGGTGCATCATGGAACAACAACATTGAACCTGCACACGAATACCAATTGGAAAAAAATATATGGAAAAGGTGGGGACCTGGGATCGAACCCAGGTATTGAACATCACCACTCACGCGCTTCACCAACCAGGCTATCTTGCTTATCTGTAAATAAAATAATGAATAAACATAATAAAACAAATATGCGTTAGTGCTTGGCTTTCGCGCGAATTTTCAAACCAGCCAATCATTGATGGCCACGCATCTTCTTCTTCCTCGTTCCTGAAACATAAACATATTAGGCAACGTTTTTTCAAGTGTTCTTTTAGGCCACTTTCAGGAAAATAGCGAATAGGCCAGGAAGGCTCATAAATTGAGCGCGAGAGTTCCATTGTCTTCGTCCAAGCCTGCCAGTTTCAACCACGGCATTGTGATTTGCTAATTTTACAGTACCAAGAAACCCCCAATTCGTAGCTTGTAAAACCCTAGAAAACAATAATGGCGGATTCGCCTATGGGTGATGAAAATTCAATTGGAGCACACCGTTAGCTTCAGAAAAGTCTCATTAGTACAAATCCATGAATAAAATGCAATGATATGGTCTAAATAATAGAATACGATTATGCAAAAAGAGTGATACAGTTCACCCTCGAATTACCAATTCTTTGAGTATGGGGCTAAGTTTTTGATTGGAATCGTTTACTGGCAACCCTGGCAAGCTAATGGAATAGGTTTTGAGGCTTGAATCGACCTGCAAGTGTGTTTTCAGATTTTTACTTTTTTGTGAAAAAGTCAAGTTTTGTTCTCTTGATATGGCGCAGCCTGGAGACCAAAAGCATGAGGGTTTGCTTTGTATATATGTGTGGAACGATTAGGTCAAGGAATTTGATCCAAAAGATCCATGAATTGATGAAGGAATATTTGATTTTTATGCCATAACTTTCAAATCTTTTTCATGCAATTTGAGCTCTCAATCATATCCAATCATCCTAATTCTTCCCTAATTTGCTTTGCACGAAATATTAGAGATATTATGTGCACAAAAAGATTTGGAACATTAGGTTTTATATTTTTCATATATTTAATTAATTTAAATGAATTATTATTAATAAAAATTCAAATAAATGAATAAAAAATGAAGAAATACTTCCCTTTGGGCCAAGTGGTCGTGCACATGCCTTGGATAATGAATTGTGGAAGAAAAATAGGCCCATTAGCAATTTTAGGTCATTTGAATCAATGTTGACTTTTCAAAATATCCAAAAATTTCCCAACTTCCACAAGGCATAACTTGCTCCATTTTTAAGCTTTGCTCGTGTTCTTGGATATTTTGGAAAGGTCTTTGAGTCCTCTAACCAATGTCTTTGGTCCCATGTCATTTTGATTTACCAATCTCAAGTTATGGACTTTGACTTAAAGTCCCTTTTTGTTGACTTTTGAAAATGACCTATAATGTTGAAATTGATAACTTTTTATGAGAGCATTTCTTGGACTTGAAGTATGAAGATGCGTTGTAGGAAATGTCTTTCTCTTCAAAATGAGCTTTGGATGGAATTTTTCTGATAATCCATGAGAAAGTTATGCCCTGGTCAATTTACAGTTGACTTTTTCAGCTGTCCAAATAAGGAAACTTTTGCATCTTGATGATTTTTGAGCCAAGCTTTGAGAATCATGATCAAGCATTGATCAAATGATGTTTGTGGCTTCAAAATGAGATGTTGATCAAAAATTTGAACTTTTGACTGTCAAATGACCATTTTGCCCCTACAGTTGACTGTAGTGCAATTAGGGTTTTGACTGTGCAGTTTTGTGCTGAAAGTCTTGAAACTTGATATGAGGATACTTGACCATATTTGTAGGCATGTGAGACTTGATTGGACCTTTGGAAACTTCATTTTCTTGATCAGAACAAAAACCCTAGTTTTGACTGTTTAGGAGGCCCTTGCACTGTGCAATCCTTGGGGAATTTTGAAGCTTTGACTTGGCAAATCTTTGAAGAATATGGGAGGGCAAATTTTAGGGTACAACAACATGTACAAAACATTAACTGAAAAAACAACACACAAAGCACATGCCACTCCTAGGGTACGCCTCACTGGTTGCCTCGAACGTGGTCATCAAGTATAGGGTGTCTTAGAGGTCGCCTTTTGTCTAAGATCCAGTTGCCTCGAAACGGTTGCCTCGGATACAAAGGATCTAGGACATTAGGGTTACTTCTAAGGTGTCCTACCATTACTTCGGTGACCACACACGTCCCTTAATCGAATTGACCCGAACACCTCCAACGACGGTGCTACCTACCTCTCAATGGTGGGATAGCACTATCTAAAGGACTCTTACACATCCTAATTCCTTAGAGTAGGTAGATTCTCATGGGTACTTGCTCTTTCTCAAAACAAACAAAAATACTTTTCACACCTCACACATTCAAAAGTTTTCAAACAAATTTTTCATACACTCTTGAGGACAAATACAAGAGTTACTTAGAAATTTTTCAAACAAAACTTTTTCAAAACCCACACACACTTGAAAAGCAAACATATTTTGAAAACATAAGATCAAGTACCTAAGAGCCCATGGATAACCATGGATAGAAAGGGTGCTAACACCTTCCCTTTCTATAAATCTACCTCCCGAACCGAGAAACATTCTCAAATAAGGAATTTTGTTGTGCTTTTGTCCTTTCCATGTTGGAGAACATAAAAGATGGTGGCGACTCTTGCTTACCGCGACATTTCGCGAAACCAGCTAAAAACAGTCAGTTCTATTTCCACCGATCACACAGTCGGTAAACTTTTTGCTAAGGTAATAAATGGCATGCTCTTTTCGACCAGACTCGTCATGTTGGCCCAATACGCACCCCATTGAATTATCCAAAATAGTCAGGTACATGATTAACGACCTTCCTTCGACGAGTGGCATCAAGATATGAGGTTCTAGCAAATACTCCTTGATTTTATCAAAAGCAACTTGACAGTCATCATTCCATTCAACCACCTGATCTTTCTTCAGCAGCTTGAAGATTGGTTCACAGGTAGATGTTAGGTGAGAAATGAACCTCGCAATGTAGTTTAAGCGTCCTAAGAAACCTCTGACCTCCTTTTCAGTGCAGGGGGCAGGCATTTCTCGTATAGCTTCGACTTTAGCAGGATCAACCTCAATGCCTTTGTTGCTGACGATGAATCCCAAGAGTTTACCAGACCTGACTCCGAAAGTGCACTTGCTAGGGTTCAGTCTGAGCTTATACTCTTTCAATCTGACAAACAGCTTTTGCAGATGGTCGAGGTGTTCTTCTTCTGTTTGTGAACGGGCTATCATGTCGTCTACGTAGACTTTGATCTCATGATGTATCATGTCATGAAACAAAGCTACCATGGCGCGCTGATAGGTTGCCCTGGCATTCTTCAGTCTGAATGGCATCACTTTATAGCAGAAGGTACCCCACTGCGTAACAAAAGTAGTCTTTTTCATGTCTTCGGGGGCCATTTTGATCTGGTTGTACCCTGAAAATCCATCCATGAAGGAAAATACCTTATGTTGAGCTGTGTTGTCGACCAAAATGTCAATGTGCGGTAGTGGAAAGTCATCTTTAGGGCTAGCCCTATTTAAATCTCGGTAATCCATGCACATTCTTACTTTGCCATCTTTCTTAGGCACGGGCACAATGTTAGCGACCCATTGAGGATAGGAAGTAATAGCAAGGAACCCGGAATTGAATTGCTTCATCACTTCGGCTTTGATCTTTTCAGACATGTCGGGCCTTATTCGGCGGACTTTTTGTTTTATTGGTGGACAGTCTTCTCTGGTAGGGAGACGGTGAACCACAATATCTGTGTTGAGTCCCGGCATGTCTTCATAGGACCAGGCAAAGATCTCAACATATTTATTCAACAGCTGAACTAAGCGCTCTTTGACATTTGGCTTTTGGTTGGCACCCATTTTAACCTCTCTCCTGTCTTCGGCAGTACCCAAGTTGATGGTCTCTAACAGCTCTTCATGGGGCAGAATAACCCTCTCTTCCTGTTGTAGAAGTCTAGCCAACTCTCTAGGCACTTCACAGTCTTCATCATCTTCGTATTCGGCATGATTGACCATATCTTCAGAGTCACTGAAGGCCATAGCAGAATCGTTA
Source organism: Vicia faba (assembly GCA_948472305.1). Lineage (NCBI taxonomy): Eukaryota > Viridiplantae > Streptophyta > Magnoliopsida > Fabales > Fabaceae > Vicia > Vicia faba. Next base: position 437,559,022 of record OX451739.1, on the reverse strand, counting down.
CCCATGGAATCCGGAATGGATGGGTACTTGCATTTTGTGAGTGTGGGTGTGTGTAAGGGATAGCCACCTTTAAACAAAATAAAATGTTAAAAGAAAGAAAATGAACACAAAAGTTTATAGATGAAAACGTCCATGATTCATTAAAAATGGCATATGATAATGAAGAAATCAAGCCCTTACAAATGGACCTATATGCCCCGGGTAAGGCACAAGGCAAAAAGAGTGTACGAATTGTTTAATAATTATTACAGACCAACTGAAAATGTTCAAAAGATAAATTACTGATTGATGAAAGTAATGGGAACGAAGTCTTTCGCCTCCCAGTTGTTCAGTCCTCCTTCAATGGTTGGAAAGATCCAATCTTCAAAGTTGCCTTCTTCATCATCATCTTCTAAGGCATGAACTCCGTGATGAGTGATCTTTATTGGTGGTTGTTGTACCCCAAAATTTGCCCTCTCTCTTTTTCACAAGAAATCACAGCTTCAGGCTTTTCCTGATTTTTCAGATTGATTTTGAATCAGTCAGACAAAATTAGGGTTTTTCATTGATTTTGAATCAGTCAGACAAAATTAGGGTTTCTTTAATTTGTTTGAGTTTGGCTCAGGGTTTGATCAAGCAGACGCTTCTTTAACCTTAAATCAAGAATTAGGGTTTGCATGCGCATTCTCAGAAGAATTTGAATCCACAGTGTCTTAATTAGCTGTTACACTGCTTTGGCGTTTGCTCAAGATTTATGTTTGTTTGAAGTATTGGTCTAATCAGTAAAAGGAAAGGTGTATGGACATTTGTTTTGATTGACTGTGCAATGCTTATGGTTGATTGAAACGCCGGGTGCACTGTTGTTTAATGCAAGGTTGCAAGACTACAGTGTTTATTATTTATTTATTTTATCTAAGTTAGAATAATTGGGATGTACTTCCAGTTATTTTAAATCAAGAGATTTAAATAAATAAATAAACAGTGCAAACTAAAGAGAATTAACTGACAAAGGATTATTTTTATTCATTTTTAATTGTTTGTTACAAATATTATTTGAACACTGCAAATTTATTTACAGTTGTTTACATTAATATTATTACAATGATTAAAAAGAATTTAAAACTATATCCTAAATCTCTGGAAGTCTTCATCTTCTACTGCTGCTCCCCATTGCTCAACTGTTTGTTTTATCTGCAAAGACAAAAAGAAAGAAGTCAACACAGATACATTTTAAAAAAAAAGTATTTTCAGACAGTTAATCATAAAAATTCATCATTAAAGATTTTGGCCGGAATCAGTTTATTCGTCCTCTCTGCAAATCGCAAGAAGATGTTTCTTCTTGGTTCACAAAGAGGAAAGCAATGTTTTACAAGCATATGAATTATTTTGCAAAATGCACAAAGCTAAATTACAAAGTGCAAACTGAAATGCCAAACAAACTGCATATGCCAAACAATTACAAAGTTCAAACTGAAAAGCAAGTTGCCCACGTCCAAAATGCCAACAAGAATGTCAAAACTGTCCAAAGAAGCAAACCAAATTGTCAAAGAGGCAAACTAAGTCACAAATACCAAGCTGTCAACAAAACAATGTCAACTAAGCAAAACTGTCAAAAAGCGGTCAACAAGCACAAAAGCAAGGCAGAAAAACAGGAAGTATGCAGAAGAAAGGCAAATGCAAGCAAGCTTGTGAAAAGGGCATTTTTATTCATCATTTTCCAGGCCAAAATCTTTTCAGAAAAAAAAAAGACATTCTAAGCAAAGATGTGCTTTCTGTGGAGAGAGAAAAAGAGAGAAAAGTAGCAGGCTTACAATTTTCCAGGAAGGCCTAAAGATAAATATAACAAAATCAGAATACTGTCAGAGGGGGGGGGGGGGGGGGGGGGGGGCAGAATACACACAGGAAAAGATATCACAAAAAACTGTAAACCTCAAGCCTTGCAACCTGCTCAAGCATTGGCATTCAAACCAAAGCTTACTTCAAAGACAAGCCTTGAAGCCTATATCAAAGGGAGCTGCCTGCATAATACCAGAAAGAGAAGCCAAAAGCAAAAAACAACAAACTCAAAAACTTGTTAAAAACAAACAGCTTGCCTTAAGCCTTAATCGGGGATAAATCTCAAACAAAAATTCCAAACTGTCTCAGGCCTGCATAACACAAACAAGCCAAAATCCTGAAAACCTGTCCAAACTACTTCAAGCCTCATGCTTGCTTAAACGATAACAACAAGCTTGCAACCCCAAGCCTGTAACTTGCAAGCCTGCCTCTAAGCCATCCAAATATCCAAACCAGAAGCAAACAAAAAGCCTGCTTCCAAGCATCCTGCATAGCCTAAGGGCCAAGCATCTCAAAAAACAAACAAGTTACAAACATGGCCTAGAAACCTGTTACAATCATAAGCCTGTTTCATCCTGCCTAAAAGCCTGTAACATACAAGCCTTTATTCAAACAAACTTCAACCAGCAAGTCCAATATCCAAACAACAGCAAAATGCCTCAGAACTAGCATCCTCATAGGATACACAAATCCAAATCTCAGAATCAAATCCATCATTGAAAGCTAACAAGGAAAAAGAGAGGAAAAGCTACTCAGAAGCAAAACGCGCTAAAGCAAACAACTCTCAGAAATCATCATTGAGAATCAAAGTTCAAAAAGAGGAAGAAGCCAGAAGTGAAACAATAGGAAACTCAGATATCAAAATCATCAAAATCATCAATATCAGAACAACAAGGTTCAACAACATCAACATTTCAACAACAAGTATCTCAGAGCAAGCAAACAGAAGAAGAAGAGAGAACTATAATCTAGGGTTTTCAGAGAAGCGTTCATCATAAAACCAAAAGCAAGATACAAGTACCAGGGAGGCCAGCAAGCTCAACATCACGTACTCCCTTGCCCGGCCGCCTAAGACGCCTCCGGCCAACCTTGCTTCCTCTCAGAAACAAGAATAAAGGTATTGTCCTCTTCCCTTTTTCCAACACCATACAAACAAATGATAACATAAAGATCAGAATTTGTCAAAGATTAAAAACATGCAAATCTTGAAACCCTAAAGCGTAAGACGGACAGAACTGAGAAATCATTACCTTACAACATCGCCTGGATACAAGACATGGAGAGAGGGAGATGGAGATGGCGTCCGGTAGCCAGGCGTGGAAGGAGAGCATCCATGGATTTTTTCTTGAGGAAGAGAACGACGAAGAAGGAGAAGGGAACGGCGCCGCTTATCAAAACTGTAACCCTTGTTCTGAGTAAAAACAAAATGAACCCTAACACAAATTTGTCACAAACGTATGGGCCTGTCTTTTTCAAAACAAATCCCTAAGGCCCAACGAATTCTGGTGCTAAACCCCCCCCCCCCCCCCCCCCCCCCATTTTTCTTTTAATTCTGATTATTTGTTTTGTTTTGGCCCAGCTTTCCCCTTAAGCCCATTTACTCCTTTTTTTCTTTTTATAAACTAATACTCCTTTTTTATTTATTTTCTTTTTATATAACATAACTTGTTTTGTAAATAAAAATAACACATTAACCCCTTTTTATACAAAATTTTCTTAAAATGTTTCTTTTTTATTTTAGAACAATTAAAAATGCATAAATCTTAGGTTTATTAAGTTTAAACAACTTTTCTTTATTAAAACTTTTTTTTGTTTAATAAATCTTTTTTATATAAATTTCTAAAAAAAAAACATTAACAAAAACAATAGATTTTTTTAAGTTAAAATTTTCTTTTCACTAAAACTTTTGTTTGTACATAATTAACAAAAAACATAAAAATATATAAGTACTTAATAAATACATTAGGTTAATTTTTTGCGTCACTTGTAAATAATCATGTGCATTTTACATACTTTTATTTCTCTTTGATTCTTATACTTTGCTATATTTTACATTGAGAATGTGATTCGATTTGGTTGTAAATGATATTTGGACACTACTATTCCGATAAGTCTCATCCCCCATTTGTAAACATTTGTACCCCCATCCCCGGATACTTGTTGTAATAATTTAGGACTTTAAATTTCCGCATTTAAAAGCTTTCAAATTATGCCATGATAGACCTAGGGTTTGTATGTAAATAAAGTCAACGGCTAGATGACCTAAACACAAAGACAAATGCATGAAAATCAATACACAATTCACACTTGCACCCCTAGGATAATCCCGCTTGTTGCCTTCAAAAATGGGCCATGTTGCATGTTGAGTTTCTTTGGCAAAACGAAACAAATCAAATGATCATAGTCCCTCGATGACGCTTTCGAAGTTGCCTAAACAAAATGATCATAGTCCCTTCAAGAAAATTGCCAAAGACACTTGGCACTATTGCATTCATGGTCTAAACGATGACCCGCGCCCGTCCTGTTAACACCCTAACACAAGATTTTCCACCAAATACAATGGTGGAACAATACTGTTAAAAGGGTTAAAACATGAGAAAAATCTTTGAGTAAATTTAGGGGTAGACAACTCTTAGTTACTTGATCAAACTTGCAAAACACACTTGCCTATTTTCAAAACACACTCCACAACACAACTTTCAAAACAACTTTCAAAAACATCGAAACATCTTTTCAAAAAGACAAACACCTTTGCATATACTCAAACAAGAGTCATTACAATGGTTGCCTAGACAAGGCCTCTTTTTCAAAACATTTTCAAAACCACACACACAAAGCACCATTTCAAACAATTGAAAAGCAAGGCAAGTGATCTAAAACAAGTAACTAAGAGCCCATGGATAACCATGGATGAAAAGGGTGCTAGCACCTTCCCTTTTCATAATCTACCCCCCGAACCCACGAAAACATCTCAATGGTTTTTCCTGTGCTTTTTTAACCTTTCCTTTAGGATAAAATAAAAAGTCGATGGAGACTCTTGCTAAACCGAACAAGTGCAAAAACAAACGTAAAACCTCAAGTCAGTTCTCCCACCGTATCACAGAACTGGCGACTCTGCTGGGGAATTATCTAAAAGTGGGGTTACCTTAGGGTTTTAGATCACCCTTTTGCATGATTAATTGTTTGCTTTGATTGCTTTACCTTTGTGGTTCTCTTGTTTGGTCTTGAAATCCTACACCCGGATTTGGGAAACATTCATAGATAGCAATATGTTGTGGAAACTGTGCGGGGCATACCGACACGGTTGAAGCAATAGCTATATTAGTGCGACATATTTGTGAGTACCGGTAACCCTTGAGTTCAATCAAGGAGAGCACGGGGCCGCTGAGTGATGTCACTAAGCACTAATGACCTAGAACCTTACTTGACCGTCTTGGCCTTTTATTAGGGGTAGTGAAATGACCAGCTTTGGTGCCGTCCGAAGTTGGTAGATACTCGATACTACACTCATTGAGGGTTGTTTTTCTCGGAATATTTTGGTCGCTAGTTAAGTGGCTAAACCAAAACAATGAACATGGAAAACAATCCAATGATATTGAGCTCCTTAGAACCCGGTTACTATTTATAAGACAGGTTTTTAAGCCAACTACACTCAAGAGGGTACTTACCTATGAAACCTCATGCAAGCCTGAAACTAGGGTTTTGTGTGAATTGCTTGTACATGTGTTTGTGCATACATCATGAACATCATAAAGCATCATATGCATCCACTAACCATTTCAAGGGTTTGGATCTTCATCTTTGTTCTTGTTTTGTAGGTCATGGAAATTCTTCGCAGGAAAACCATCCAAGTCAACCTTGTGAGAATACCTCCTCAACTCAAGGAGCTTACATCCAGAATTCCAGAAAGCTCTCTCTTCAGTGAAAGACATGGTAAACTTCTCAACCTAGTCAACACCAGCATTGGAGAAGACATGGTGAAAGTGTTGTTCCAATTCTTTGACCCCCTTCACCACTGTTTCACATTCCCCGACTACCAATTGGTGCCTACTTTGGAGGAATTTTCTCAACTCCTGAGAATTCCTATTCTTAATCAACTACCCTACAACGGTACGGAAAAAGAACCAAAGCCTGAAGATGTTGCTCAAGCACTACACTTGCAACCATCTGACATCAAGGGGCATTGGGAAACTAGAAGTGGTGTCAAAGGCTTCTTGGCAAAATTCTTGTTTGAGAAGGCACAAGAGTGTTGGAATTCATTAGATCTACAAGCCTTTGAAGAAATTGTGGCACTTCTCATTTATGGGTTAGTCTTGTTCCCAAATCCTGACCAACTTATAGATGTCAATGCTGTCAAGATTTTCCTATCCAGGAATCCCATACCGACATTGCTTGGGGACATCTTCCACTCATTTTACACACGAACAATGAGGAAGAGAGGTGTTCTCATGTGCTGTACTCCTCTCCTTGCAAGGTGGTTTATTTCTCACCTTCCACAATCTGTTTTGAAGAATGAGCAAGGCTTAAGGTGGTCACAACGATTGATGACCCTCACACATTCTGATGTACATTGGTGTTCTCGATCCAGAGAAAATGTCATCATCATCGATCGCTGTGGTGAGTTCCCTAATGTTCCATTACTTGGCATTAGAGGAGGCATTACCTACAACCCTTGTTTAGCTTTGAGACAATTTGGATATGCACGGAGGGACGGCCCTCATGACATGCTGATTCCTGACCTAGTTTTTGACTTCGACAACAATGTGCAAGGACTTCGTTAAAAATTCATCAGAGCTTGGAGGATGCCTAACAAGGTAGATAGCAAGACACTGGGGCATAAGAACTCCATCCCTCTTGAGCCTTACCTCAAGTGGGTGCGAACCCGAGCCCAGAGTCTTATGATGCCTTACCCTCACATTATCCCTTTGATAAAAGAGCCTGTTAAGGAAGGAGAGGTTCCATACACCATCCTACATCCTGACATGCCAACATCATGGGAGGAGATGCAGAAGAGTTGGATCCAACTCAAGGAAGAAAGGGATACTTTTGAAGCCAACTTCTACGCCAGTGAGAAGAAGGTTTTAGAGCTTACCCGCCGACTTCACGAGGAGGAGACCCTTAACACTTACATCGCACCAAAGAGGATGCGCAACGTCTTTTTACCTTAAGAAGTTTTTGTAATATTTGGCCCATGGGGCATTTATGTACTGACAAATTTCTTCTTATTAATATGACATGTGTTCTTTTTGTTTACAACAAATTTGAATTTCTAAATCCTTGAATGCATTGCATGAGTAAACATATCATTCATCATATGCATAAACAGGTCTCCACACCAGGTTTCCTTATCTTTCTGCTGTTTATTTCAGTAAGATGGATCTCGAACAGACGGTCAAAGATCTGCAGGCACAAAACTCGCAGTTTCAACAACTCCTTATGACCTTGGCAAAGGGTCAGGAGGATCTTAAAGCACTACTGGGGAATAAAGAGCAAGAAAAAGGAAAAAAGAAGAAGAAAAGAGTTGGGGTAGCTACACTGGGAAGAAGATTTGAGAATAAAGCTAGGAGAGTTCTTGAATTCCCCTCCACATCTGACGAAGGGACCGGTAAGGGAAAAGGAGCTGCATTACCTTCTGAGTTCGAGGCTGAAGAGGAAGAGGTTGAGGAAGATGAAGACTATTCGGAGCAGCAATACCCACCAGCGAACGACAAATATAAAAACCTGGAGGATAGACTGGCAGCTATGGAGCTGCAAAAGGTTCCTGGGTTGGATTTTGAAGAATTGGGATTGATTGTTGGGATTGTGATCCCTCCAAAGTTTAAGGTGCCAATTTTTGCAAAATATGACGGGCTGTCTTGCCCGAAGATGCACCTGAGGTCATATGTCAGAAGAATTCAACCTCATACGTCCGATAGAAATCTTTGGGTACACTTCTTCCAGGATAGCCTGTCTGGTACACAGCTTGATTAGTTTTACCAGCTTGAGAGGTCAGAGGTACATAGTTGGGAGGATTTGGCAGCTGCCTTTTATCGCCAGTATCAATATAACGCCGACTTGGCACCAACCCATACTCAGCTACAAAGTATGGGAATGGCCTCAAATGAGGGGTTCAAAGAATACGCCCAGAAATGGCGCGACTTGGCCGGTAGGGTGCAACCACCGCTTTCAGATAGGGAGCTAGTTGATATGTTCTTGGGGACCCTATCTGGCCCTTTCTTCAACCATTTGATCGGGAGCTCTTCCGCAGGGTTTACTGAATTGATTCTGACGGGCGAGTGGGTGGAAGCTGGTATTAGGAATGGGAAGATTCAAAAGGATGCATTTGCATCTACAACTGTTAAAAAGCCATTTCTAGCCAAGAAGGAAACAGCTGTTGTGTATTCTCAAAAAGGATTGGGGAGAACTGAGCGCCGGCCGACTTTAGGGGCCGTGATGATTCAAAATTCGTCAAATGATCAGCCTCGTACCAATCAGTCTAGACCTAACCAGCAACGGGTAGAACGGCCACAACGACAGTTCACCCGCATCAATATGACGCTTGCACAAGTTCTTCCCCATTTGTTGAAGTTGAATCTGACTGGTTTAAAGGAGGCACCGAAAAACCCTAACACCACATCTCTATACTATCATGCCAATGCCAAATGTGCCTATGATTCTGACAGCGCCGGACATGACACCAACAATTGTTGGGCGCTAAAGAATAAAATTCAAGACTTGATAGACGCAAAAGAGGTTGAGTTCGACGCCCCCGAGAATCCGAACGTAATATCCGCTTCGATGCCAAAGCATGGCCATCATGTTCATGCTGTTGAAGAAGATCTGTATGTTTCTGCTGTTGATGACCTGGTAACTCCATTACTGACAATCAAGTTGAATCTGTTGAAAGCTGGGATTTTCCCAGGTTGTAAAGAAGATTGCTACTTTTGTTCCTCCCTACCAACTGACTGTCCATTGCTGAAGATAGGCGTCCAAGGCCTAATGGACAACCAACAAATTCTTTTCGAAAAGATTCCTGCTACTCCAACTCCTGTCAAGGAAGTTTCAATAATCACCATTTCCGCCAATCTTTCCAAGGTCCCCAAAAGGCCTGTTAAGATTACATCAGTTCCGAAGATTGCACCTCTGAAAATAACCATGCCTGGGCCTGTCCCCTACAAGTCTGACAAATCAATACCGTGGAATTATGGTGGAGAAATCTACTACCACGGTGTTAAACAAATTGAGATAACTGAAGAGAGCTCTGACGAAGAAACTACTGACATTGGAAACATTGCCGGTACGAGCAAGATTACCCGAAGTGGGAGAATTTTCTCTCCAGAGATTGCCCCTCCAAAGGCAATCTTTGGACCCTCAGCTGCTGCCAAGGTTACTCCTGCACCGATAAAACTTTCTGCAAGAACTCCGTTTATTGAAGAAGCTGTTATTCATGTGGTTGTCCCTCCTACTTCTGCTGATAAGGGGAAAGGGATCCAAGAAGAGCTCGTCAGGATGAGGGCTCAGCCATTGGTCATCCCCGAAACCTCTAAGAAAGAAATGGAGGAGATTCTGAAGATAATTAAGAAGAGTGATTATGATGTGGTAGAGCAACTGGGGCAAACCCCCTCGAACATCTCCATGTTAGCATTGCTGCTTTGTTCGGAGGCTCATGCCAAAGCCCTGATAAGGTTTTTGAAGACAACCCATGTGCCCCAGAAAACCTCAGCCGATCAATTCCAAGATTGTGTAGCCAGCCTTACCGCCGACAACAGCCTGGGTTTCTCTGATGCTGACCTGACTCCGAAAGGAAGAAAGCACAATGACGCATTGCATGTGTCAGTTGAATACCGAGGAACTACTCTCGCCCATGTCTTGGTCGACACTGGTTCTTCCCTAAAAGTGATGCCTAAGAAAGCTCTGGACCGGTTGGACTGTGAAGGCTTGAAGCTGAAACCAAGTAATATCATTGTCAGGGCCTTTGACGGGTCTAAAAGAATGGTGCATGGGGAGGTCGACATTCCCATCAAGTTAGGCACTGAAGTGTTCCACTCAACATTCTATGTGATGGACATCCGCCCATCATACTCTTGCTTGCTAGGAAGACCATGGATACATAATGTTGGGGCAGTCACTTCCTCTCTACATCAGATGTTGAAATACCCTGTTAAGGGAAAAATCATAACTGTACACGGTGAGGCGAAGTACATGATCAGTCATTTGAATTCTTTTCGGTATGTGGAAGTGGACGGCGAATTCATTGAAACACCCTTTCAGAACTTCGAGGAGGTTTCACCTGAGGTTGCAGTAGCAAAGGCAGTAGCTGAGGTACCCAAGCAGGTGGCCAGGATGGCATCTCTGAAAGACACAAAGGCTGCAATGAAGGAAGGGAAGAGCTCAACATGGGGTCAGTTGCCTGACTTTCCCCACAGGACAGACAAGTTTGGGTTGGGATTTACCGCTGCGGGGCAAAAAGCTACGCGTCGCTCAAAAATTGAAAGGACACCCATCAAGATTTCTCCTCATGGAATCAACGCTTTAGAAGACGAAGACGAAGAGGGTAACATTGAAGATTGGATCTTCCCAACCATCGAAGGGGGACTACGTAACTGGGAGGCGAAAGACTTCGTTCCCATTACTTTCATTAATCAGTAATTTATCTTTCGAACATTTCCTGTTGGTCTATAATAATTATTAAAACAATTGCACACTACTTTTTCACCTCATGCCTTGCCCGGGGCATGTAGGTCCATTTGTAAGGGTTTTGATTCTCTTCATAATCATATGCCATGTTTAATGATTCATTGGACGTTTTTCATTTATAAACTGCTGTGTTCATTTTCTTTCCTTTTGCATTTTTGTTTGTTTAAGGATGGTTATCCCTTACACACACCCACACTCACAAATGCAGGTACCCATCCACTCTGGATTCTATGGGTGACTATTCTGCTGTATCCTTCAATAACTCTGAAGATTTGGTCAATCAGGCTGAGTATGAAGATGACGAAGATTGTGAAGTACCGGGAGAGCTAGCCAGACTCCTACAGCAAGAAGAAAGGGCCATCTTGCCTCATGAAGAGTTGTTGGAAACTGTCAACTTAGGAACAGAGGAAGACCGGAAGGAAGTACAAGTGGGTGCCAATCTGGAACCAAGTGTCAAGGAGCGCTTAATACAGATGTTAAATGAATACGTTGAAATCTTCGCTTGGTCTTATGAAGACATGCCGGGTTCAGACACAGATATTGTGGTTCACCGTCTCCCTACAAGAGAGGATTGTCCACCGATCAAGCAAAAAGTCCGCCGAATGAGGCCCGACATGTCTGAGAAGATTAAAGCTGAAGTAATGAAACAATTCAACGCTGGCTTTCTGGCTGTTACATCCTATCCACAATGGGTTGCTAACATTGTGCCAGTACCTAAAAAAGACGGCAAGGTCAGAATGTGTGTGGACTACCGGGATTTGAATAGGGCGAGCCCTAAAGATGATTTTCCGCTACCACATATCGACATTTTGATTGACAACACGGCTCAGCACAAGGTTTTTTCCTTCATGGATGGATTCTCGGGCTACAACCAGATCAAAATGGCCCCCGAGGACATGGAGAAAACAACCTTTGTTACACAATGGGGTACCTTCTTCTACAAGGTGATGCCGTTCGGACTGAAGAACGCAGGGGAAACTTATCAATGCGCCATGGTAGCTTTGTTTCATGATATGATACATCATGAGATCGAATTTTACATAGACGACATGATAGCTCGATCGCAAACGAAAGAGGAACACCTTGAACATTTGCAGAAGTTGTTTGCCAGGTTGAAGGAGTACAAACTCATGCTGAATCCAAGTAAGTGCACTTTTGGAGTTAGGTCTGGTAAACTTTTGGGTTTTATTGTCAGCAACAAAGGCATCGAGGTCGATCCAGCAAAAGTGAAAGCTATACAAGAAATGCCTGCCCCCTGTACTGAAAAGGAGGTTAGAGGATTCTTGGGACGCTTGAACTATATCGCCAGGTTCATCTCTCATTTGACGTCTACCTGTGAGCCAATCTTCAAACTATTAAAGAAAGATCAGGTAGTCGAATGGAACGATGACTGTCAAACTGCTTTTGATAAAATCAAGGAGTATTTGCTAGAACCTCCTATTTTGATGCCACCCGTTGAAGGAAGACCGTTGATCATGTATCTGACTGTTTTGGACAACTCAATGGGGTGCGTACTGGGCCAACATGACGAGTCTGGTCGAAAAGAGCATGCCATTTATTACCATAGCAAAATTTTTACCGACTGTGAGACTCGCTACTCACTGCTCGAGAAAACTTGTTGCGCTTTGGTATGGGCTGCTCGCCGACTAAGGCAATATATGTTGACTCATACCACTTTGTTGATTTCCAAAATGGATCCTATCAAATATATCTTCGAGAAGCCTGCTTTATCTGGAAGAATCGCTAGATGGAAAATGGTCCTGACTGAGTATGACATCCAGTATACTACCCAAAAAGCTATAAAAGGGAGTGTAATAGCTGACCATCTAGCTCATCAAGCTATCGAAGATTATCAATCCATGAGATTCGACTTCCCAGACGAGGACATCATGACTTTGGACAACATTGAAGGTAACGGACCGTATGACGGACCTGAAAATGGATCCCGATGGACCCTGTACTTTGATGGGGCTTCAAATGCACTTGGAAACGGTATCGGTGCGGTACTCATTTCCCCAGAAGGTTGCCATACACCTTTCACGGCCCGACTTTGTTTCAGTTTCACCAACAACATGGCCGAATATGAAGCTTGCATCTTTGGTCTCAAGGCGGCTATACACTTGGGGATCAAATCTTTGATCGTATTTGGGGACTCGGCTTTGGTTATCAGTCAAGTCAAAGGAGAGTGGGATACCAAGCATCCTAATCTTATCCCATACAAGGAACATGTCCTAACACTGTTGCCTCATTTCGAGCAGATCACCTTCGAGCACTTCCCGCGAGAAGAAAATCAGCTAGCAGATGCTCTGGCTACAATGTCTTCCATGTTTAAACTCAACTGGGATAAAGAGGCTCCCCAAATCACTATCGAGCGAATGGATGAACCTGCGCACTGTCATGAGATTAATACCCAAGAAGTAGTGGAACAACCTTGGTTTCACGAAATCAAAAGGTATCTCCAGACTAGAGAATACCCTGAAGGAGCTTCCGTCAATGATAAGAAGTTCTTAAGGAGATTTGCTGCCAAGTTCTTCCTGAGCAACGACATCCTCTATAAACGCAACCATGATTGTGTTCTACTCTGTTGTGTGGACAAAGCTGAAGCAGAGTTAATCATGACTGAGATACACAGCAGTACATTTGGCACCCACTTAAGCGGACATACGATGGCTAGGAAGATTCTAAGGGCAAGCTATTACTGGTCTACCATGGAAGCTGATTACCATCAACATTCCCGTACTTGCCACAAATGTCAGGTCTACGCTGACAAGGTACATATTCCTCCTGTTCCTCTCAACGTTCTGACAGCTTCTTGGCCATTCACAATGTGGGGCATTGACATGATTGGAGAGATCAAGCCCACGACATCCAATGGACATCGTTTCATCCTGGTCGCTATTGACTATTTCACCAAGTGGGTCGAAGCAGCTTCCTTTGCCTCCGTTACAAAAAATGTGGTTGCCCACTTCATCAAGCAGAACCTCATATGCCGGTATGGTGTCCCCGACAGGATCATCACAGACAACGGTACAAATCTGAACAATACTATGATCATCGCTCTATGCGAACAGTTCAAGATTTATCATCACAATTCATCTCCCTATCGGCCGAAGATGAACGGTGTTGTTGAAGCTGCGAACAAAAACATCAAGAAGATCCTTCAGAAAATGACAGTCACCTACAAGGACTGGCATGAGATGTTACCATTTGCTCTGCATGGATACCGTACCACGACACGTACTTCAACAGGGGCAACCCCATTTTCTTTGGTATATGGCATGGAAGTTGTCCTACCCATGGAAGTTCAGATTCCTTCCTTAAGGATTATGAAGGACGCTGGTTTGAGTGAAGACGATTGGATTCAGACCCGACTTGATCAACTCAATTTGATCAACGAGAAGCGACTCACTTCTGTTTTCCATGGTCAGACGTACCAAAAACGGATGATCAAGGCTTTCAATAAGAAAGTCAGACGTCAAGTATACCAAGTCGGAGATCTCGTAATCAAGCGGATCATCTTGCCGCAAAGTGATCCCAGGGGCAAATGGACTCCTACTTACGAAGGACCGTTTGTGATCAAGAGCATATTTTCTGGTGGTGCAATGATTCTGACCACCATGGACGGCGACGAATTTCCACACCCTGTGAACGCAGACATAGTCAAAAGATACTACGCATAAAATAACCCGACAAGTCGAAAACCCGAAAGGGCGACTTGGGCAAAAATGGGCATCCCGGTGAACCGAAAACCCGAAAAGGCGGTTCAGGCAAAAATTAGGGATAAAACAAAAAATTTGTACACCCGGCAAGTCGAAAACCTGAAAGGGCGGCTTGGGTAAAAAGGGGTTTCTCGGTGGATTGAAAACCCGAAAGAGAGATCCAGGCAAAAGTTAGGGAATTAAAAGCGTATGACTGTGTCTCGTCGGATCACTTTAAAGAACAATCTCTTCATCAACAAGCTCCGAGCTTCCGATCAATCCAATCATCAGCGAATGAAGCAGCGAATGGACAGACATTCAGAGTTGTGAAGGCTATAGCAGAATGGGAATCCCATAGAATTGTTACACATAGCCATATTTCTTTTGTATAAACTTTTTTACGACAACACCCTCTTACTAGGATGTCTGTCTCCTTTGTACAAAGATACTCATAAAAAGTTAATACAAACACTTTTCCAAATACAAAAATTTGCTTTGTCTTCCTTTTTCTTCTTACACTTACGTTTAATTTGAGAAACGTCCAATGTTTTGTTAAATAGGCATATGCATTTGAACATAATCATTTTCTTACAAATCAAGAAAGATGATTGCTGATAGGTTAAAGGTACAGATAGATATCTTGATTCCCTTTCCAAAAGAATCCCCAGCGGAGTTAAACTCCAAATTCCTCAACAAGGTTAAAATCCAGAACTTAATTCCGCAAAGAGTTAAACTTCAGGATCCTCAACAGAACAAAAGCTTCCTCAAAGCTGATTTCCCCAGCCAGAGAGCCTTCCAGAACTTAATTCCCCTCAAGGTTAAGTTTTAGTTCCCCAGTGGAGCCTTAAAAATCTGAAAATCCTATCCCCAATGAAGTCAAAGCTGTTAATCCCTAGTGGAGCTAAAACTTCCAACTATCAATCCCCAGCGGAACCAGACTAGCGAACATTCTCCCCACAGAGATACTTCCCATTAGATTGAAGATTCTCAGTCTTACCCCTCCAGCATGAGTCTCCCATGTTTTAAACTCCCCAGTAGAGATCATCAGAATTCTCATTCCCCACAAATCACCAAGGATTTTCAATCTCCAGCAGTGGCCCTGAAATCCCTCAACCGTTGAAGATCTTGCTCCCCAAGCAATCAGTAGTCAACAAGTATGTCCGAAGACTTCCAATCCCCAACCTTTGTCAAGGATTTATTCTCCAAAACAAATTACATTTCAAGTTTCAAATTCCTTCATCACCTGCTGGAAGTCACAACCACCAACAGAATAACGGACAATTGAAGCTCCTAAAAATCTGTTCTTAACAGAATGAAGATTCTCATCCTTAAAACCTCAGAAGATTGGTATACTCCCAGTTTCTGACCCTTAACAGAATGAAGATTCTCATCCTTAAAACCTCAGAAAATTGGTATACTCCCAGTTTCTGACCCTTAACAGAATGAAGATTCTCATCCTTAAAACCTCAGAAGATTGGTATACTCCCAGTTTCTGACCCTTAACAAAATGAAGATTCTCATCCTTAAAACCTCAGAAGATTGGTATACTCCCAATTTCTGACCCTTAACAGAATGAAGATTCTCATGCTTAAAACCTCAGAAGATTGGTATACTCCCAATTTCTGACCCTTAACAGAATGAAGATTCTCATCCTTAAAACCTCAGAAGATTGGTATACTCCCAGTTTCTGACCCTTAACAGAATGAAGATTCTCATCCTTAAAACCTCAGAAAATTGGTATACTCCCAGTTTCCGACCCTTAACAGAATGAAGATTCTCATCCTTAAAACCTCAGAAGATTGGTATACTCCCAGTTTCTGACCCGTAACAGAATGAAGATTCTCATCCTTAAAACCTCAGAAGATTGGTATACTCCCAATTTCTGACCCTTAACAGAATGAAGACTCTCATCCTTGAAACCCCAGTAGATTGACATACACCCAAGCTCCTGATATTCCCAACAGAATGAAGATTCTCATTCTCAAAGTGGCAGATAACCTGAATTCCTGATATTCCCAACAGAATGAAGATTCTCATTCTCGAAGTGGCATATAACCCAAGCTCCTGATTCCCCCAACAACGGTCCCAGGACTTCTCATGTTCAACGATCAAAAGATTCTTGCAACCCCCTACAGCAGTCAAGGATTCACTTTCCCCGACAGCAGTCAAGAATCTATTATCTCCGGCTATCCAGGATTCATCTATCCTCAGCAAGACAGCTCATCAGCTTACATGCACAATCATTACATTCATGTCATAAACATTGATATAACATGTATTGCATCATACATTTCATGCAACATAACATTGTGTTTCAGCTAACATTTTACCCTTTTCAGGATAAGATTATTAAGCTTCAATTCCAACGACATACAGTTCAACAAACATTCCAGGTGGCATCTTTAAGCCCATCCCCGACAAGATTTTGTCTCCCCCTCCAGATGGCATATTTAAGCCCATCTCCAAATGGCATCTCTAAGCCCATTCCCACATCCATGTTCTGACGAGTGCAAATTTACGGGCACTCTAGTGTCCAATCTCCTTTTACCTTCGAGACGCGAACGACAAACTTGCCAATCTAACTCTTCAGGTTCAAGAAGATTGAACAGGGGCAACTGTTGTACCCCAAAATTTGCCCTCTGTCTTTTTCACAAGAAATCACGGCTTCAGGCTTTTCCTAATTTTTCAGATTGATTTTGAATCAGTCAGACAAAATTAGGGTTTTTCATTGATTTTGAATCAGTCAGACAAAATTAGGGTTTCTTTGATTTGTTTGAGTTTGGCTCAGGGTTTGATCAAGCAGACGCTTCTTTAACCTTAAATCAAGAATTAGGGTTTGCATGCGCATTCTCAGAAGAATTTGAATCCAAAGTGTCTTAATTGGCTGTTACACTGCTTTGGCGTTTGCTCAAGATTTCTGTTTGTTTGAAGTATTGGTCTAATCAGTAAAAGGAAAGGCGTATGGACATTTGTTTTGATTGACTGTGCAATGCTTATGGTTGATTGAAACGCCGGGTGCACTGTTGATTAATGCAAGGTTGCAAGACTATGGTGTTTATTTATTTATTTTATCTAAGTTAGAATAATTGGGATGTACTTCCAGTTATTTTAAATCAAGAGATTTAAATAAATAAATAAACAGCGCAAATTAAAGAGAATTAACTGACAAAGGATTATTTTTATTCATTTTTAATTATTTGTTACAAATATTATTTGAACACTGCAAATTTATTTACAGTTGTTTACATTAATATTATTACAATGATTAAAAAGAATTTAAAACTATATCCTAAATCTCTGGAAGTCTTCATCTTCTACTGCTGCTCCCCATTGCTCAACTGTTTTTTTTTTATCTGCAAAGACAAAAAGAAAGAAGTCAACACAGATAAATTTAAAATTAAAAAAAAAGTATTTTCAGACAGTTAATCATAAAAATTCATCATTAAAGATTTTGGCCGGAATCAGTTTATTCGTCTTCTCTGCAAATCGCAAGAAGATGTTTCTTCTTGGTTCACAAAGAGGAAAGCAATGTTTTACAAGCATATGAATTATTTTGCAAAATGCACAAAGCTAAATTACAAAGTGCAAATTGAAATGCCAAACAAACTGCATATGCCAAACAATTACAAAGTTCAAACTGAAAAGCAAGTTGCCCACGTCCAAAATGCCAACAAGACTGTCAAAATTGTCCAAAGAAGCAAACCAAATTGTCAAAGAGGCAAACTAAGTCACAAATACCAAACTGTCAACAAAACAATGTCAACTAAGCAAAACTGTCAAAAAGCGGTCAACAAGCACAAAAGCAAGGCAGAAAAACAGGAAGTATGCAGAAGAAAGGAAAATGCAAGCAAGCTTGTGAAAATGGCATTTTTATTCGTCATTTTCCAGGCCAAAATCTTTTCAGAAAAAAAAAGACATTCTAAGCAAAGATATGCTTTCTGTGGAGAGAGAAAAGGAGAGAAAAGTAGCAGGCTTACAGTTTTCCAGGCAGGCCTAAAGATAAATATAACAAAATCAGAATACTGTCTGAGGGGGGGCAGAATACACACAAGAAAAGATATCACAAAAAACTGTAAACCTCCAGCCTTGCAACCTGCTCAAGCATTGGCATTCAAACCAAAGCTTACTTCAAAGACAAGCCTTGAACCCTGTATCAAAGGGAGCTGCCTGCATAATACCAGAAAGAGAAGCCAAAAGCAAAAAACAACAAACTCAAAAACTTGTTAAAAACAAACAGCTTGCCTCAAGCCTTAACCGGGGATAAATCTCAAACAAAAATTCCAAACTGTCTCAGGCCTGCATAACACAAACAAGCCAAAATCCTGAAAACCTGTCCAAACTACTTCAAGCCTCATGCTTGCTTAAACGATAACAACAAGCTTGCAACCCCAAGCCTGTAACTTGCAAGCCTGCCTCTAAGCCATCCAAATATCCAAACCAGAAGCAAACAAAAAGCCTGCTTCCAAGCATCCTGCATAGCCTAAGGGCCAAGCATCTCAAAAAACAAACAAGTTAAAAACATGGCCTAGAAACCTGTTACAATCATAAGCCTGTTTCAGCCTGCCTAAAAGCCTGTAACATACAAGCCTTTATTCAAACAAACTTCAACCAGCAAGTCTAATATCCAAACAATAGCAAAATGCCTCAGAACTAGCGTCCTCATAGGCTACACAAATCCAAATCTCAGAATCAAATCCATCATTGAAAGCTAACCAGGCAAAAGAGAGGAAAAGCTACTCAGAAGCAAAACGCGCTAAAGCAAACAACTCTCAGAAATCATCATTGAGAATCAAAGTTCAAAAAGAGGAAGAAGCCAGAAGTGAAACAATAGGCAACTCATATATCAAAATCATCAAAATCATCAATATCAGAACAACAAGGTTCAACAACATCAACATTTCAACAACAAGCATCTCAGAGCAAGCAAACAGAAGAAGAAGAGAGAACTATAATCTAGGGTTTTCAGAGAAGCGTTCATCATAAAACCAAAAGCAAGATACAAGTACCAGGGAGGCCAGCAAGCTCAACATCACGTACTCCCTTGCCCGGCCGCCTAAGACGCCTCCGGCCCACCTCGCTTCCTCTTAGAAACAAGAATAAAGGTATTGTCCTCTTCCCTTTTTCCAACACCATACAAACAAATGATAACATAAAGATCAGAATTTGTCAAAGATTAAAAACATGCAAAACTTGAAACCCTAAAGTGTAAGACGGATATAACTGAGAAATCATTACCTTACAACATCGCCTGGATACAAGACATGGAGAGAGGGAGATGGAGATGGCGTCCGGTAGCCAGGCGTGGAAGGAGAGCATCCATGGATTTTTGCTTGAGGAAGAGAACGAAGAAGAAGGAGAAGGGAACGACGCCGCTTATCAAAACTGTAACCCTTGTTCTGAGTAAAAACAAAATGAACCCTAACACAAATTTGTCACAAACATATGGGCCTGTCTTTTTCAAAACAAATCCCTAAGGCCCAACGAATTCTGGCGCTAAACCCCCCCATTTTTCTTTTAATTCTGATTATTTGTTTTGTTTGGGCCCAGCTTTCCCCTTAAGCCCATTTACTCCTTTTTTCTTTTTATAAACTAATACTCCTTTTTTATTTATTTTCTTTTTATATAACATAACTTGTTTTGTAAAAAAAAATAACACATTAACCCATTTTTATACAAAATTTTCTTAAAATGTTTCTTTTTTATTTTAGAACAATTAAAAATACATAAATCTTAGGTTTATTAAGTTTAAACAACTTTTCTTTATTAAAACTTTTTTTGTTTAATAAATCTTTTTTATATAAATTTCTAAAAAAAACATTAATAAAAACAATAGATTTTTTGAAGTTAAAATTTTCTTTTCACTAAAACTTTTGTTTGTACATAATTAACAAAAAACATAAAAATATATAAGTACTTAATAAATACATTAGGTTAATTTTTTGCGTCACTTGTAAATAATCATGTGCATTTTACATACTTTTATTTCTCTTTGATTCTTATACTTTACTATATTTTACATTGAGAATGCGATTCGATTTGGTTGTAAATGATATTTGGACACTACTATTCCGATAAGTCTCATCCCCCATTTGTAAACATTTGTACCCCCATCCCCGGATACTTGTTGTAATAATTTAGGACTTTAAATTTCCGCATTTAAAAGCTTTCAAATTATGCCATGATAGACCTAGGGTTTGTATGTAAATAAAATCAACCGCTAGATGACCTAAACACAAAGACAAATGCATGACAATCAATACACAATTCACACTTGCACCCCTAGGGTAATCCCGCTTGTTGCCTTCAAAAATGGGACATGTTGCATGTTGAGTTTCTTTGGCAAAACGAAACAAATCAAATGATCATAGTCCCTCGATGACGCTTTCGAAGTTGCCTAAACAAAATGATCATAGTCCCTTCAAGAAAATTTCCAAAGACACTTGGCACTATTGCATTCATGGTCTAAACGATGACCCGCGCCCGTCCCGTTAACATCCTAACACAAGATTGTCCATCAAATACAATGGTGGAACAATACTGTTAAAAGGGTTAAAACATGAGAAAAATATTTGAGTAAATTTAGGGGTAGACAACTCTTAGTTACTTGATCAAACTTGCAAAACACACTTACCTATTTTCAAAACACACTCCACAACACAACTTTTAAAACAACTTTCAAAAACATCGAAACATCTTTTCAAAAAGACAAACAACTTTGCATATACTCAAACAAGAGTCATTACAATGGTTGCCTAGACAAGGCCTCTTTTTCAAAACATTTTCAAAACCACACACACGAAGCACCATTTCAAACAATTGAAAAGCAAGGCAAGTGATCTAAAACAAGTAACTAAGATCCCATGGATAACCATGGATGAAAAGGGTTCTAGCACCTTCCCTTTTCATAATCTACCCTCTGAACCCACGAAAACATCTCAAAGGTTTTTCCTGTGCTTTTTTAACCTTTCCTTTAGGATAAAATAAAAAGTCGGTGGCGACTCTTGCTAAACCGAACAAGTGCGAAAACAAACGCAAAACCTCAAGTCAGTTCTCCCACCATATCACAGTGGTCCTCCAGCCCGGGAGCGATGCACAGCTTTCTGGACAGCAGCAGTGAAACCCAATCTGAACTTGTCCGTCTTGTGAGGAAAATCTGGCAGTTGCCCCCACACTGTACTTCCTCCTTCCTTGATTACAGCCTCCGCATCTCTAAGGGATGACATCCAGGACACATGCTTGGTAATGATAGGCACATCAGTTATTGTTTTGGCCATTGCAACTTCAGGAGAAACTTCTTCAAAGTGTTGGAAAGGTGTTTCTACGAATTCACCATCTAACTCCACGTAGCGAAAAGAGTTAAGGTGGCTTATCATATACTCCTCCTCACCATGAATTGTTATGATTTTACCCTGGACTGGGTACTTTAGCATTTGGTGTAGAGAAGAAGTGACTGCCCCAGCATTGTGGATCCATGGCCTTCCCAACAAGCATGAATATGAAGGACGGATGTCCATCACATAAAATGTAGAGTTGAAAATTTCTGTTCCCACCTTAATTGGGATGTCCACTTCTCCGTGAACCATCCTCTTAGAACCGTCGAAGGCCCTAACAATGATATTACTGGGCTTTAATGTCAAACCTTCACAGTCCAATCTGTCCAATGCCTTCTTTGGTAGGACATTTAAAGATGACCCGGTGTCAACCAGAACATGAGCAAGTGTGGTCCCTCTGCACTCTACCGAAACATGCAGCGCATCATTATGCTTTCTTCCCTTGGACGTTAGATTAGCATCAGAAAAGCCCATACCATTGTCGTAAGTAAGGCTAGCCACGCACTCTTGAAACTGATCTGTAGAAGTTTCTTGAGGTACGTGTGTTGTCTTTAAAAATTTGATCAAGGCTTTGGCATAAGCCTCAGAGCAGAGTAAGAGAGTCAGCATGGAGATTTTTGAAGGGGTTTGGCCTAGATGCTCTACGACATCATAGTCGCTCTTCTTGATTATCTTTAAGATTTCTTCCATCTCTTTTTGGGTGGTCTCGGGGATAACCACAGTCTGAGCCTTCGTCCTGACAGGCGCTTCTTGGATCCCCTTACCTTTATCAGTGGTAATAGCAGAGGGTACAACCTCAGGAGTAACAATTTCTTCAATTATTGGACCTCGCGTAGATATCTTGACTGGCACACGAGAACTTGAGGGTCCGAAGACTGCCCTTGGAGGAGCAATCTCCGGAGAGAAGATTCTTCCACTACGAGTTATCTTACTCATTCCCGCAATATTCCCTACATCAGGGGTTTCTTCCTCGGAATTCTCTTGGACTGATTCGATCTGCTTGACACCATGGTAGAAGATATCTCCTCCGTAATTCCATGGTATCATCTTGTTGGACTTATACGGGATAGGCCCCGGCATGGTAATCTTCAGCGGTACAAGCTTTGGATCAGGCGTAATCTTAACAGGCCTTTTGCAGGTCTTAGAAAGATTGCCGAAAATGGTGATTATTGCAATGTCATTGATTGGAGTAACAAAGGTAACAGGAGTAACATGAGCGATAGTAGCAACAGGAGTTTTCTGAAAGAGGATCTCTTGAGTATCCATCAGGCGTTGGATGCCTGATTTCAACACTGGGCAGTCGATTTGCAAGGTTGAACAGAAGTAACAGTCTTTTTCACATCCCGGGAAAATCCCGGCTTTCAACAAATTCATTTTAATTATTGGCAACGGAGTCCTGAATTCATCAACGATGGTAACATGAAGATCTTCCACAATTGCATGGAAATTATGACCATGCTTGGGCATTGGGGCAGAAATCACATTCGGCTTTTCGGGCGCATCGAATTCTACCTCCTTGGCATCTATTAAATCTTGGATCTTGTTTTTGAGGGCCCAACAGTTGTTGGTGTCATGCCCTACACTATCTGAATGGTATGCACATTTTGCATTGGGATGATAATGTGGAGAAGTGGTATTTGTATTCTTTGGTGCCTCTCTCAAATTAGCAAGGTTTAATTTCAGGAGATGTGGAAGGATCTGAGCGGGTGTCATGTTTATCGGGGTATATTGCCGTTGTGGCCTTTCTACCCTTTGCTGATAGGTTCTGGGCTGATCATTCCTCGGTTGACTGTTTCTAGGATGATCTGATGCAGACTTCTGAATTAACACGCCCCCCACAGTTGGCCGACGTTCTTCTCTTTCACGATTTCTCTGGGTGTAAACAGCAGAACTTTCCTTCTTGGCTGGGAAGGTCTTCTTTATAGCGGCTGAAGCAGATGTATCCTTCTTAATTTTACCACTCTTAATACCAGCTTCGACCCTTTCACCTGTCAGAATTAATTCAGTGAACCCTGCAGATGAGCTCCCTATTAGGTGATTGAATAACGGACCAGACAGGGTCCCTAAAAACATACCAACAAGTTCCCTTTCAGACAATGGTGGCTGCACCCTTCCATCCAAATCCCGCCACTTCTGGGCATACTCTTTAAAGCCTTCGTTAGAAACCATACTCATGCTCTGTAGTTGAGTACGAGTAGGCGCTAAATCTGCGTTGTATTGATATTGTCGGTAGAAAGCAGCAGCCAAGTCCTCCCAGTTATGTACATCAGCCCTCTCAAGCTGGTAGAACCAGTCCAATTGTGTACCCGACAAACTATCTTGAAAAAAGTGGACCCACAGATCCTTATCAGAAGAGTGAGGTTGGATCTTTCTGACATAAGAACACAAATGCATCTTTGGACAAGACAAACCATCATATTTAGTGAATGTAGGCACTTTGAATTTAGGGGGAATGACGATCCCAGCAACCAATCTCAGCTCTTCGAAATCCAGTCCAGGTACCCTTTGTACCTCCATGGCTGCCAACCGTTCTTCCAGATTCTTATATTTGTCATCCGCAGGAGGGTACTGCTGCTCGGAGTAATCTTCATCCACTTCAACTTCTTCCTCTTCAGCCTCAGACTCGGAAGGTACTGCAGCTCCTTTTCCTTTGTCGGTCCCTTCATCAGACGTCGAGGGGAACTCCAGGACTCTCCTAGCTTCGTTCTCAAATCTTCTTCCCAGAGTAGCTACTCCGACTCTTTTCTTTTTCTTTTTTCCTTTTTCCTGTTCTTTCTTCTCTAACATTGCTTTAAGGTCCTCTTGACCCTTTGCCAAGGTAATGAGGAGTTATTGGAATTATGAATTATGTGCTTGCAGATCTTTGACCGTCTGCTCTATATCCATCTTGCTTAAATAAACAACAGAAAGATAAGGAAACCTGGTGTGAAGACCTGTTTATGCATATGATGAATGATATGTTTATTCATGTAATGCATCCAAGGATTCAGAAATTCAAAGTTGGTGCAGACAAAAAGAACACACGTCATATTAATAAGAAGAAATTTGTCAGTACATAAATGCCCCATGGGTAAAATATTACAAAGCTTCTTAATGTAAAAAGACGTTGCGCATCCTTTTTGGCGCGATGTAAGTGTTAAGAGTCTCCTCTTCATGAATTCGGCGGGTAAGCTCAAAAACCTTCTTCTCACTGGCATAGAAGCTGGCTTCAAAAGTGTTCCGCTCTTCCTTGAGTTGTATCCAACTCTTTTGTAATTCTTCCAATAATGTCGGCATGTCTGGATGTAGGAGGGTGTATGGAACCTCTCCTTCCATAACAGGCTCTTTGATCACGGGGAGAATGTGAGGGTATGGCATCATAAGACTCTAGGCGCGGGTTCGTACCCACTTGAGATAAGGCTCAAGGGGGATGGAATTTTTGTGTCACAGTGTCTTACTATCCACTTTGTTGGGCATCCTCCATGCTCGGATAAACCTTTGTCGATGTCCTTGAGCATTGTTGTCGAAGTCAAAAACCAAGTCAGGAATCAGCATGTCATGAGGGCCATCCCTTCGGGCATACCCAAATTGCCTCAGAGCTAAACAGGGGTTGTAGGTAATGCCTCCCCTAATGCCAAGTAGTGGGACATTAGGGAATTCCCCATAACGATCAATGATGATGACATTTTCTCTGGACCGAGAACACCAATGAACATCAGAGTGTGTAAGAGTCATCAATCGTTGCAACCACCTCAAGCCTTGTTCATTCTTCAAGACTGACTGGAGAAGGTGAGAAATAAACCACCTTGCTAGAAGAGGAGTACAACACATGAGAACACCTATTTTCCTCATTGTTCGTGTGTAAAATGAGTGTAGGATGTCCCCAAGCAATGTAGGCACAAGATTCCGAGATATGAAAATCTTGACAGCATTCACATCTATAAGCTGATCAGGGTTTGGGAACAAGACCAACCCATAGATGAGAAGTTCTACGATCTCCTCAAAAGCTTGTAGATCTAGAGAATTCCAGCAGTCTTGTGCCTTCTCAAACATAAACTTTGCCAAGAAACCCTTGACACCGCTTCTGGTTTCCCAATGACCTTTGATATCAGATGGTTGCAAGTGTAAGGCTTAAGCAACATCTTCATGCTTTGGTTCTCTTTTCGTACCGTTGTAGGGTAGTTGATGGAGAATAGGAATCCTCAGGAGTTGAGAAAATTCCTCCAAAGTAGGTACTAGTTGGTAATCAGGGAATGTGAAACAGTGGTGTAGGGGGTCAAAGAACTGGAAGAGGACTTTCACCATGTCTTCTTCAATGTTGGAGTTGACCAAGTTGAGAAGTCTACCATGTCTTTTAATGAAAGGATAATTCTCTGGAATCTTGGAAGTAAGCTCCTTGAGCTGAGGAGGGATTCTCACAAGGTTGACTTGAATTGTTTTCCTGCGAAGGGATTCCATGACCTACAAAACAGGAACAAAGATGAAGATCCAAACCCTTGAAATGGTTAGTGGATGCAAATGATGCTTCATGATGTTTATGATGTATGCACAAGTATATGTACAAGCAAATCACACAAGATCCTAGTTTCAGGCTTGCATGGGGTTTCATAGGTAAGTACCCTCTTGAAGTTTAGTTGGCTCAACCTCTCTTATAAATAGTAATCGGGTTCTAAGGAGCTGAATATCACCAGATTATTTTCTGTGTTCATTGTTTCAATTTAGCCACTTTACTGGCGAACGAAATATTCCAAGAAAACAACCCTCAATGAGTGTAGTATCGAGTATCTACCAACTTCGGACTGCACCAAAGCCGGTCATCTCACTACCCCTAAAAAGGCCAAGTTGGTCAAGTAAAGGTTCTAAAAGTCCATTAGTGCTTCATGACATCACTCAGCGGCCCCGTATTCTCTTTGATTAACTCAAAGGCTACTGGTACCCACAAATATGGCGCACTAATATAGCTATTACTTCAACCATGTCGGTATACCCCACACAGTTTCCACAACGTATTGCTATTTACCTATGAATGTTTCCCAAATTCAGGTAGAGGATTTCAAACCCAAATAATAGAACCAAATGTAAAGCAATCAAGGAAAACAAGATAAGCATGCAAAGGTGGTCTAAAACCCAAAGGTAACCCCAATTTTAGAATCTTCCCCAGCAGAGTCGCCAGTTCTGTGATACAGTGGGAGAACTGACTTGAGGTTTTGCGTTTGTGTTTGCAATTGTTCGGTTTAGCAAGAGTCGCCACCGACTTTTTATTTTATCCTAAGGAAAGGTCAAAAAGCACAGGAAAGACCTTTGAGATATTTTCTTGGGTTCGGGGGGTAGATTATGAAAAGGGAAGGTGCTAGCACCCTTTTCATCCATGGTTTTCCATGGGCTCTTAGTTACTTGTTTAGATCACTTACTTTTGCTTTTCAATTGTTTGAAATGGTGCTTTGTGTGTGGTTTTGAAAATGTTTTGAAAAGAGACCTATGTTTAGGAAACCTTTGTAACAATTCTTGTTTGAATGTTTTACAAAGGTTTTTGTCTTTTGAAAAGATGTTTCAATGTTTTGAAAGTTTGTTTTGGGAAATGTTTTGAATTGTGTTGTGATGTGTGTTTGAAAGTATCAAGGATGTTTTGCAAGATTTTGATCAAGTAACTAAGAGTTGTCTACCCTATTTTACTCAAAGATCTTTCCTATACATTTTTAACCCTTTTGACAATGTTATTTCACCATTGTATTTGGTGAACAACCTTGTATTAGGATGTTTAAACGGGACAGGCGCGGGTCATCGTATACAATCATTGAAAGCCACTTTTGAGACGCTCTAGCAATCTTGTAAGGGACGAGATCGTTTTATCTAAGGCAACATCGAGGGTCATCGAGGGACTACGATCTTTGTTTATCGAAGGGGCATTTACTAGAGTGTCTCATATTCGAGGGACATGATTGCATTTCCGAGGCAACAAGCGAGGTTACCCTAGAGGTGCAAGTGTGAATTGTGTTTGTCATTTTCATGCATTTTGATCTTGTATTAGGTCATCTAGCGATTGATTTTAGATTTTCGCATACAAACCCTAATCTCTAGTCATGGCATATTTGAAAGCATAAAGTGCGAGAATTAAAATTCTAAGCTATTACAAAAGTATCCGGGGATGGGGGTACAATTATTTACAAATGGGGATGAATCTCACAAGGATAATAAAGTCCAAATATCAAGTGTTACAACCAAATCGAATTGTCGCAATTCAAATATGAAAACTATAACAAAACATAAAAATAAAGAGAATTGATAATTTATGAAATGCATATATTTACTTGAGAATAAAAATCTATTCTAAAAAGAAAGATTAAAAATTATTATTATTCCTTTGTGTTTTATTAATTATGAAAGGAAAAGTTTAAAGAAAAAAAAATTAGTTAAACAAAATTTCTATCTATTTTCATAAAACAAAATTAAGAAAATTTCTATTATTCTTGTATTTTATTAAATGTAACAATTATTAAAAAAAAAGAAAACTATATTAAGAAAATCAAAACAAAATTTTAATATATTATTTGGTTTTATTATTAACAAAAGGAAAGAAAACAATTTATTTAGAATGAAATTAATTTAAAAAGTATTGGTTTAAATAAAAGAAAAGAAATTAAATTAAAGAAAAAAAAGGGATGGGCTTAAGAGTTTGTTAGGGGTTAGGCCCAAATGGAAGAAGAACAAAAGTCAGAATGGATAAAAATGGGGGTGTGCTGGCCAATTACGTGTATTGGGCTTAAGGTTTAGTGGCCAGACAGGCCCAACTGCAAGTTTGTGACATTTTAGGGGTTTCAGAATTAGGGTTTGTGTTGTTGTTTTTACAGCGGCGCCGCTATCTCCTTATTCCTCTTTATCTTTCTCAGGCCACGATGCAATGATTCTCCCTAAACCCTAGCTACTGGAACGCCCCCCCCCCCCCCCCACTCTCTCATCTTCTCACAGTGGTCCACGGCTTTGGTTCTAAATGGTACAGTTTGTTTCGTTTTGATTTTACAGTTTCATGTTTGCATGCTTGATTTCAAGGTTTCGTTGTTTGATTCACTTTGTCTTATTCAGATTTGTTTTTAATCTATGATATTTTATGCTTGAGGTAAAACAAACAGGTTTCGAGAAATACGTACCTTGGGGATTTTCTATAAAATGGAGGGAGAAGAGTGAGACGGGGAGATGGAGGTACTCCTTGGTGGTCGGGCGGAGGGGAAAGTGATGACGCGCTTCTGGTATCTTTATCGTTGTCCCTTTCTGAATGTTGATGAAACCTGGCTCTTGAAACTTTGATTGTTGTTTTTCGTTGATGATGATAGTCTGGAACTTGATTTTCGTTGATTTTGTTGGTTCTGAAAAAACCCTTTTCCTCTCTTCTCGACTGTTGATGATGATGGTTATCTGAAACTTTTTTGATTTTTTCCTCTATCTGAATGTTGATGTTTATGAAAGTTCTGAAAACTTGTTGCCTTCTTGATGAAACTTGGTTTATTGGTTTCTTTGCCTTGAAGGTTAATGACGTAAGCAGTTCTGAAACCTGTTGTTTTCTACTTCTGAACCTCTCTTCCTTTCTCTGAATGTTGATGTTTGATGATGAAAAACTTCTAAAAACTTTTTTGTTTTTCTTTTGAACCTCTTTTCCTTTCTCTGAATGTTGATGTTTGATGATGAAAAACTTCTGAAAACTTGGTTGTTTTGTTATTGATTATTGATGATGAATATGTTTATGAAACTGTAATGGTTAGCTTCTGAAATTCTCTTCCTCTTTCTTGGCTTTGATGTTGATGATGAAAATATCTCTGAAACTTTTTGTTGGTTTGTTTGGCAAGCTTGCTTTTTGTTGGTTTGTTTGGCAAGCTTTAGCTTTGTAGGTTTTTGAGTTTTGCAGCCTGGCTGTTTGTGCTAGCTTGACAGGCTTGGAACTTGTTTGTGGAACTGTTACAGGGTTGGCTGTTGGTGCTAGCTTGGCTTGGCAGGCTTGCAGGTTTTTGGGAGTGTTTGTTGCAGTTTGCAGTTTGGCCAAACAGTTTGGTTCTGCAGATTTGTGGTGTTTTGATAGCAGGGCTGTTTGTTGTTTACAATTTTTGCTATAGTTTGGTGTTTTGATAACAGGTTGTGTGTTTTGGTTATCTTGTAGTTTTGCTGGGCTTGGCAAGCTTGAAAGTTTGTTGGGTTTGGTTTACTGGGTTAGCTATGCAGGTTTATGGTGTTTTGTTAGCTGGACAGGATTGGAGCTTGTTTTTGGTTTGTTGTTTTGGCTGGAAAACTGTTGTGGTAATTTTCAGTTTGTTAACAGGTTTGCAAGTTATGCAGGTTTGGAGAGTTTGAGTTTTCAAGCTTGGCCTAGTGGTTTTTTTGTTAGTGCAGTTTGTTTAGTTTTATATCCCTTTGCTATTTGACTTGTGACAGCCTGCTCTTTTAGCCAAACTGTCAAACCTCACCCAAGGTGATATCTTTTTCTCTTTCTCTCTCCATGAAAACAAGCATTTTTGCTTTGTTTATTATATTCTGAAAAAGTTTCCCTGTCTCGAAAATAATGAAAAAAAACTATGACAAGCTTTTGGCTTGTGAATTGGTTTTCCTGCTGTTTACTTTTGCCTACTGCATTTTTCTGTTTTCATGCTGCTTGCCATGTTTGTACAATTTGCATCCAATTTTTTTTATAACTCAGTTTGGGCAATTTGTTTTATAACTCAGTTTGGGACCTTGCTTGCTGTTTGTCACAACAGGTTCTTTGCTTGTGCTGCTTGTACAGTTTAACCTATGCTTTGGAAGTTTTGGCGCTTGTTGGCCTTTGTAGCTTTGTATGCTTTGTATGCTGGCTTGGTAACTCAGTATGCTTTGTATTTGAAACTTGCTGCATCCGATTTTGGCGCCTTAATGCTTTTTTTAATAAATTACTTTTGTTTGCTAATTTTATTTTTCTCTTTGTGAACCAAGAAGAGCAATCTTCTTGTGATTTGCAAAGAGAAAAATAAAAATATGATGAACAAATAGCACTCTGATTCTGGACGGCAATTTTTAATGATGATTTTTTTCTTTCTTTTTCATTTGAAAATTCTTGTACTAATTTTCTTTTCCTTTGTCTTTTTCAGGTGAGCACCAATTGGACGATAGAGGAAGCAGAGGAAGCAAGAGACCTTGAGAATGGGGCAATGGAGTTTAGGCTTTAGACTTAGATTTATTTTCCATTTATTGTAAACATTTATTATTTTAAATACTATAAGTTGTAAAACTTACAATATTCAAATAATTTTGTAACAACATTTGAAATAAATAAAAAGTCTTTATCCAAAAGAACTTTTCTATTGTCACATATCTTGCCATTCTTCCTTGCACCTTTACTTAATTATTTAAGATTCTCAAATCAAAATAATTGAAATTGCGTTCCAACAATTCTAATCCAGATAACTTCAATCTCAAATCCAAAACTTTGCAGTCTCGTAACTTTGCAACATCATTCCAATCAACATACGCGTTGTATAGTTAAACAAGCAAGCATTCCATTAAACGACAAACCTTTCATTCCATTAACAAGCATATGCCTTAATATTCCAAATAAAAGTCTCAGCTCTTATCCCAGATAATTAGGCTTTGAGAATGATCAGTTAACCTTTCAGCAAACTTTGAAAAAGTGTGAAAACAATGTAACAGTAAACTGAATTTCTGTGGATTCAATTTCTTCTGAGAAATGCGAGAGAAAACCTGATTCTTGATTTACTGAGCCAATCATAAAAATCATAGAAAACCCTAGGGTTGTGATTTCTTGTTAAAAAGGGAGGGCAAATTTTGGGGTACAACAGAAAGAAAATGTGATTAGTGCAAAATCATATGGGCATGAGCAAGAATTTAAAAAAAAAAAAAAGTATTCATCATTAAGGTTTGCAAAATGGAATCAGAATGCCATTTTATTTCATCACAATCTATTTTCTATTTGTAAATCACAAGAAGGTTATCCTTTTTGGTTCACAAAAAGAAAGAAAATAAATGCTACAAAGCTGTCCAAACAAGCAAATGCTACAAAGCTGTCAAAACAAGCAAATGCTACAAATTGTCCAAGGAATGCTACAAAGTTGTCCAAACAAGCAGAAATGCAAGCAAACTGCACAAAATATGCAAGCAAACTGCGCAAACTGAACCAAACAGCAACCTCAAAAAACCAAACAAACAGTTTTGTCAAAACAACAAACAACATCAACAAAAACGAGGCAGAAGTATGGCAACATAAATAGCTAAGTCAAATAGCAAAACTTGATTGAGAAGCAATAAAATCATCATTTTTCATGCAAACCTTTCAGAATTGGAAAATAGAGAAAAAGAGAAATTTGCTTTCTTATTGTCATTGAGACAGAAGAGAGGAAAGAAGTCACCTAGGTTATTGGAATGCACAGCCGTGCTGCCCTGCCTGTCACAAGTTGCATAAAATGTGCTAAAAAACAAAACTGCAATCAAAAAAGCCATAAGGACATTATACTAAAATATTCAATTTTGTGGTTTCCCACCATTTTGAATATGAAGAGCAGAAATAGAGTCAATATAACAGGAAGGAGGTCAATAGAAAGAAACACAGTTGATAAGTCTCAAATCTGAACCATCATCAAACCAGTAGCCATCCTCAAATACAAAAAACTGTCAAAACCTCAAAAACTCCAAGCATCCACAAATCTCAAACACAGTAATCAACCTCAAAAACCTGAACCAAGCTTCAAACACATGAAAACCAAAAACCTGCAACAGGTCTGAAGCTGAAAACACAGCTCTCAAGCGGAAAAAATAGAAACATCACCAAACTCAAAAAAAAAACTTGAAACAAGTCTCAAACTGAGGAACCAGAAAAACATCATTAATCCAAAACATGTCAACTATCCAAAACCCAAAATCTCACCAAAACTGTTAACAAATTTCAAACAGAACCATCATCAATCCAAAATCTGTCAACTATCCAAAACCTAAAATCTCACCAAAACTGTTAACAAATTTCAAACAAAACCATCATCAAGCAACAAAACTGTTATCCATCCAAACAGAACCATCATCAAACAACAAAAACTGCATACCATAAAAAATCTCCAAATCCAGAAAAACCAGAAAAAAGCAACAAAGCCTCAAGATCACAATAACCCGCATCATCATCATCATTCAAACACAGAGATAAGAAAAGATTACCGACGAGTCAGAATACCCACGCCTCCATCCTCATCTCCTCCCCTTGCGTAGCTCCGGCCACCAAGGAACGTTGTCCTCAATCTCGCCGTCCCCTTTCCATTTCACAGAAAGAACTTCAACAGGTATGGTTTCCCTCTCTTTCCAAATCTTCCATAATCATGTATTTTCATGCATTTAAAAGAGCAAGCTTAATTAACAGAAAACATGACAAGATAAAAAAGGTAATCAACAAAATTTGTAAATTTTGGAAAGAACAGAATCTCACCTTTTTTTCAAAGAAGATCACTAGAGCTTGATGGGGAGACAAGATTGGTGGCGTTCCGGCGACAGAGAGTTAAGGGGAAGATCAGTTGAACCAATTTCGGAACTCTTAGACATAAATCCGATTTCAAAACTTAGGGTTTTCAAAAATGCAAATCATAGTGAGACAAAGAGGTAAATAGAGATTTTGCTCGCGAAACAGGGATGGTTAGTGAGAAATTTAGAGGTTTCATCAATATGAGCAAAGGATGATACAGAGATAAGTGAACGAAGATGAGAGCAGCGTCGTATGAGTGAGAGGGTTCCAAGAACCCTAATTTCATTTTTCTCCCTTAATCAAATAATTAAGCTGGGTTTAGAACCTTGGGCTTGTTTCTTTCTATTGGATCCTAAAGCCCATTTCCGTTTTACTGATAACCCCCCCCCCCCTTTGGCTTGTTTTGTTACAGTAAGAACAACATTTTGTTTGGGCCTCATTCTCAAATTACCTTAAGCCCATTGCGTTTTTTTTAATTTAATTTGTTTTCTTTTTACATCCTTTTTTTTATTATGCAAATGCTAATAACATAAAATACATTTTAATTTGATTTAGGTTTTGTAATTTAATTTTTATCATTTTTATTTTTTTAGTAAATTTGTTTTAGATTTAATTTTGCATATAATAAAAACACCAAAAAAAAAATAATAGAACTTAGTTTAGTCCCTCTTTAATTTATCTTGTTACTTACATAATTAATAAAACACAAAAAATAAAGATTTTAATTTAATCAATTATTTTTATTTTTTTAGAATAGGTTTTATTTTTCCCTTTTCAAGTAAATACTTAACATTTCATTTCCATATTTTGTTGCTTTTATTTCCATGGATTATCATAGCTTTATATAAATCACACAAAATTCGATTTGGTTGTATTGCTTGTTATTCGGACATTTCTATCTCATTTGATTCATCCCCATTTGTAAAAAATTGTATCCCCATTCCCGAACATTTTGTAATAGCTTAGAATTTCAATTCCCGCAATTTACTGCTTTCTTTATACTGTATAGTAACTAGGCATGTATGGAAAGATTCAAAAATCAATCGCTAGATGACCTAATCAAAGAATAAAATAACTTGAAACCAACACACTTTTTCACACGCGCACCTCTAGGGTAACCTCGCTCGTTGTCTCGGAAATACAATCATGTCCCTCGAATATGGGACGCTCTAGCAATGACCCTTCGTTAAAAAGATCGTAGTCCCTCGATGACCCTCGATGTTGCCTTCGATTAAAACGATCTCGTCCCTTACGAAAATTGCTAAAAGCGTCTCCTAAGTTGCCTTCGATGATTGTAAAATTGACCCGCGCTTCTCCCTTCACATCCAACGATGGGGCTTCTTACCAAATCAATGGTAAGATAGCACCATTAAAAGGAGGAAGAAAAGAACAATTTTAGACCTTTCGAGTAGATAGATTCGCTCTTAGTTACTCGTTTGCTCATGATAAAAACTTTTCACACCTACACTTTCATTTCAAAACATTTTCAAAAAAGATAAAATGTTTTGCATACGTTCTTATAAAGACGAGAACCATTGCAAAACATCTTTTCAAAACACTTTCCGAAATACGATTCACCAACACATCTTTGAACCACTTTTTGAAATAAAACTTTGTACGCGTTCTTATAGAGACGAGAACCATTACAAAGAGATTTTTTTCAAAATACTTTCAAAGCCCACACCACAAGCACACTGTAAAATGAAAGCAAGTGATCTAAACGAGTAACTAAGAGCCCATGGAAAACCATGGATGAAAAGGGTGCTAATACCTTCCCTTTTCATAATCTACCCCCCGAACCCGAGAAACAATCTCGAAAGGTCTTTCCTGTGCTTTTTTAACTTTCCTTTTGGATAAAAGAAAAGTCGGTGGCGACTCTTGCTATCCGAACAAGTGCGATCGAAATGCAAAACATCAAGTCAGTTCTCCCACCGTATCACACCTGTCTCTATATCAAAATTGCATCGACTAGTCAACATAAATGGTCGACCAAGAATGATAGAAGTCTCTTCATCTTTAGGTATGTCCATGATCTGAAAATCAATGGGGAAAACAAAATTGTCAATTTCCACTATTACATCTTCAACTATCCCATATGACTGCTTGATGGTGTAGTCAGCAAATTTCAACTTTGTCGCACTCCCGCTTATCTTCTCAATACTAAGCTTCTTGAAAATCGGTAATGGCATTAAACTCACACTAGAGCCAGAATCAACCAGAACCCTCTTGAAAGTTTTGTCTTTTATTGTGCACGGTATTGCAATCGATCCTGGATCATTCTTCTTGATAGGAATTTTTTTCTCGGGTGTGATTGCACATAATTTCTCATCCACGGGTACCTGTTCGTTTTCTGTTGGTCTCTTTTTTTATAGTACCTCTTTCATGAATTTCTGATACAAGGGAATCTTCTCGAGTGCTTCAAAGAACGGTATATTGATATCCAACTTTTTAAATAATTTTACAAATTTATCAAACTCTTTCTCTTTCGTGTCCTTCTTTGCCACTCGAGATGGATACGACAACTTGATTGCTAGTTTAGTTTTCTCTTCAACTAGCTTCACAGGTGATACCACTTCTTCCTGTTTTTTCTTGTTCTCTCTCACTTCCAGATCTACTTCTATGATACTATCATCTAATTTTACCTCATCTTTCCTTTCTTCAGTAGCTTTCTCATTTGTTGTTGTAACAATATTAACATTCTCATGATTTTTCTGGTTTTTTCTTGTTCTCGCAGCGCTACCTGTTGTGCAATTTGTCCCATTTGAACTTCTAAATTTTTTATTGCAGTTGTGGTATTCCTATGATTACTCCTTGTCTCTTCTTGAAATTGAGAGGTGTGGGCAGCCATCTTTTCAATATCCACCTCCCACTCTGCCTTTTGAGGAGCTTGTTGTTGCTGATCTTTCCAAGAGAAGTGAGGATGATTCTTCCACCCAGGATTATAGGTGTTAGAATATGGGTTATTTTGCCTCAAGAATTTTATCCCCTCAATTTGTTGTGGAGTTGCAAGACATTGCACAATAAGGTGTGGTCTACTATAAATTTCACAAACAACCTTTTGTTCCTTTTGAACCTGAGCTACTTGTTGAGTATCCATGTTCATCGCTTTCAGCTTTTTTTCTACTTCTGCAGCAATTGCTTCTTCAATTTTCAACTGCTTATTAATTTCTAACTTCATACAATCAGCCTCTCTAGTTTACTCGCAACCCTGTCATATAGTTTCAGATGTTCATTTGCAGCAATGGCTTCAATAATCTTCTTCACACTAGTGGCTGTCTTAAAGTTGGATGAGCCACTGGCAGCTGTATCAATAAGCTGCTTTGTCTTCATTCTGAGACCATTTACAAACATTTACATTTGCTCAGTTTGACCCATGTTGTGAGCGGGACAGGCTACTAATAACCACTTGAACCTCTTATAAGCATCACCTAACGACTCTCCTTCCTTCTGCTTAAAATTCATAAAATTATATCTTTTGCGAATATAAACAGAAGCGGGAAAGTACTCATTAAGAAAAGTCTTCTCCATCTGTTCCCAAGTGGTGATGCTTCCAGCAAGCAATGAGTAAAACCACTCTTCAACATCTTCAGATATCGTGAATGAGAACATCCTTAATTTCTTGGCTTCTTTAGAGTGTCCCTCAATCTTCAAAGTAGTACTCATGGTGAGGAATCTCTGCAAATGCTTATTGGCATCTTCATTGATCTTTCCGGTGAAAGATTTGTTCTCAAGTTGGCGGATGTTTGAAGGATGCAGTTGAAAATTTGCAACATTGAGCGGTTGGTTCATAATAGTCAACTGACCTGCTCGAGCATTTGCTCCTCCATAATCCCCAAGAAGTCTCTCTGATGGTGGTGGGTTTTCACCCATAGTTTTGGATTCTAATTCTGAACCTGAGTCTGTATATCAAAAGGAAATTCAGATGAGGGTTTTCCTCGCATGCAAAGTTTAGGAAAAATCAGTAATGACAAATATATAAATATCACAGAAAAGAAATTTTAGTTACAGAGCAACAAAATTCTAATTAAACTACAATTAAACTCTATAATTCGGAAGTCCTCGGCAGCTGCGCCAAAAACTTGATGGTAAAAATAGCAAACTGAAACCACCCGGCTGGAACCTGTCATCTGGATGCAATGAAACATCAATGAAGTTGCCACCGAAAGTCTTTTATCCCGCCGAAAGGGAAAGGTAAACATCGAGAAAACCTGAAAGGGAGATATCATGGTCTTTCAGCCGAGAGATCGGGTAAGGGAGTCTGTTATGCAAGGGGAAGGTATTAGCACCACATGCGCCCGTAGTACTCTACGGTATCCACTCTTATTGTCTAATCTAATGGGTGTGGTCAAATCCTATGTCTATGGCTTAAAACTGAAAAGGGAATGCATGCGAAAAAAAGAAAGAAAACAATATAGGGAAAATAAAAGTTATGCTCGATCGGGCCCTACCCTAATGCCTACATATCCCTTTTAAGGAATCAGAGCAGTCGTAGTTCGGCTTACATATTTTGGTTGGTTTGTGTTTTTTAGTTAAGACAACAAAAAAACAGTTAAGATGGCAAAACATCAAATAAAACAAAAAACAGATGAGATGATAAAACATCGACTAAATAATAACATGGTAACATGTCAAAGATGGCGAAACATCAAATAAAAATGAATGACGAAACATCACACCTAACAATGATATTGAGAATCAAAGTAGGATAACAAACATGTGCGATGGCGAGACATCGACTTCAAACAAATGTGTGATGGTAAAACATCGGCTAAGAAATAACAAGGTATCATGGCAAAGATGACGAAACATCAATAAAACGGATGACGAAACATCACACCTAACAATGATATTGAGAATCAAAGTAGGATAACAAACATGTGCGATGGCGAAACATCGGCTTCAAACAAATGTGCGATGGAAAAACATCGGCTAAGAGATAATAAGATATCATGGAAGAGATGGAAACAAATTAATAAAATAGATGATGAAACATCACACCTAACAATGATATTGAGAATCAAAGTAGGATAACAAACATGTGTGATGGCGAAACATCGGCTTCAAACAAATGTGTGATGGCGAAACATCGGTAAACTAGGTTTAAAAACAAAGCCAAGAGGCGCACAAACAAATAGGATTGGTTTGTATCTTTTACTTTGAAGAAGGGTTTGAATTTACTAGAGGTGTTTTATGATTTGCCAAGAAAACAATTTTTGTTTTAAGATGCAAAATGCAAAGAAAGAAAAAAACAACTAAGGGAAACTAGCCTAGCACTATCCCTAGTGTTATCATATAATGGTTGACCCTAAGGTTGAGGATAAAGGAAAATCCTACCCTATGTTAGCATACATGGATTCCTACCTTGATAAACATGTTAAAGGAAGATTAACAAAACTATCCTATAGGGAACATGCAATGAGAGCGAAGTCGTGATCTCAATTTCTAAATTGAGTGACTCATCGATCAATAATTAAAGAAGAAAAGCAATAAACATCCTATAGGGAACATGCACTGAGAGTGAAGTCGTGATCTCAATTTATAAATTGAGTGACTCATCGATCAACAATTAAAGAAGAAAAGCAATAAACATCCTATAGGGAACATGAACTGAGAGCGAAGTCGTGATCTCAATTTCTAAATTGAGTGACCCATCGATCAATAATTAAAGAAACAAACACAACACATGCATCAAACAAAACAGAGGGCCTCCTGACATATATCAGTAACAGAGGCCCCATCATGCAACATAGAACTATGAAAGTAGAAGAAAGAAAATAGTGCAATACCAAACGGATAAATATCTGTAGCAACTGAGCAGGAATAAAAGAAACCCAGAGAACTTCAAACAAGCTGGCATCAGCAGATAAATCAAGTCAGAAATTATGCCATCAGGATGTAAGTAATGAGATTATCAGATATGAACAGGTCCCATGGGAAATGTATGGCATTCATAATCACATGTATATATCCTGCACGGACTATCAAATATTCCAAACACAAGAGTAGCGCAACCAGAATAAGTTGTGTTTCACAAATAAAGTGAAACACAGTAGCCTCAAGTCAAAAAATGGAACACCTTTCTCAAAGTACCTCGCACATTCAACAACCAAGTTAGTATTCCCATAAATAGAATGATGATTCACATAAGGGATGAATGATGACACCATAATTAAGTGAGGAAACATGATAGAAACTATCAAACATTAGTCATGATAGACAGAAGGAATCAGGCATATGCACAATTTGGTCAAAAGAATCAGAGGAATGTTGCTCCTTTCTATCACCATGTTGAGTTTACAATTGAATATCAATCAAGGATCATGGGAGCTTGATAAGAATACAATCAAAAACCATGAAGGTCAGTAGCACACAATTCAATCATGCCCAATTAATTCATCACGGCTCACAAGCATAATAGGAAAGGAATTCCACACAATGCATCAAAAGGTTTAATCATTCAAACATGGGGCATTAAGTGAAATGGCTTGATTTTATGTGGGAAAACACATCCAACATGATCATTAGGTTCCCAATCATAGGCCTCACCCAAGTTCATTGGCCATTAAGCAAATTGCAACAAGATATGCAACATTAATTGAGTACCTTCACTTCAAAAATACATTAAAAAAAAAGAAACAAGGATTAATAATTCAAACCAAAAATCTATTAGCATCTTTGAAGTGTGTAGAAGTCAGAAAGCAAGTCTTATGTTCATGGATGGTTGAGGAGGGGATCAAATAAGGCCCAAAGTTCACAACTAGTTGGCAAAACTACCAAACTAGACAAGTTTTCAAAATAATTTGTAGAAAAATATCAAACCAAGTCAAATAATTCAAGAGAAATAGTTTTCAGATCCTCAATACATCCATGAACCCTAATCAAGACTGAAATTCCATTGAAAATTCAGGGAATAATGGTTTTGAAAATGAAACTTGCAATGTAAGCAACAAAACCCTAATTATTTGACTTTTAATCTTAAATATGAATTAGATAAGATCAAAATTCAAACAATTCAAACCAAAATCATGAAAACCACAAGGAAACCCTAAATGTCAGAATACATATTTTTTCACATTTTTTGAATTAAAGAAAAGTCAAAAATCAAATCAAATTCAAACAATTAATCAATTAAACAAATAATCACATCTCAAAATGAAATTCTAATCAAAAAATAAGAAAAATATCCAACCAAAATTACATTCAAATTCTAGAATTAAAAACACACATCCCTGATTTTTTTGTGGAATTTTTTTGAATTAAAGAAAATATTAAAATAAAAATCAAACAAACAATTAACAATTAAACTATTATTTAAGGGTAAAAATTCAAACCCTAGCCAAAAGTCATGAAAAGGTCAAAATAAAATTATATTCAGACTCTATGATTGAAAACAAACTTGCATGATTTTTTTGAGGATTTTTGAGTTAAAGGAAATATTAAAATCAAAATTATGAAACAAATATTTCAAATAAACTTTTGAAATTAAATTTCTAATCAAAAATAGAAAAAATGCTAAACATAAATTAGAATCAATTTCTACATTATTTTATGAGTCCAAAATATTTTTTGCGGAATTTTTAGATCAAAGAAACTATTAAAATAAATATAATCTTTAAACAAACAATTAATTAAACTCATTAATTTTTAAATAAATCAAAACATTTTTAAAAATTCCAATAAAATTACACAGGATATTAAAAATTATTTTGGACTTGTGATAAATTTTTCAGAATTTTTTAAATTGTCTTGATCAAGAAATAAAAATCAGAAAATCAATTAAAACAAAAATATGAAAAATGCATGATAATTTGAAACATGCCAATCACAGCGCGCCACCTCACTTCATCTTCAACCTCCAGCATAGGGCAAAACGCGTGCAATACCATAGTTCATGAGCCTATGTTCAGATCCATCAATCATGCTCGTTTCTTAACCAAAATCCATGAAATCAAGTGCAAATTAAATCTAGCATATCATACTACATGATGCAATTTGAATCAACCTCAAAGATCAAACATGGATCAAGAAATAAAGTCTCAAAAACTGAAAAAACTCACTGCAAACATCAAAGTCATGAACACGATTTCAACAATTCTGCTTGAATCAAAGCTTAAATATACATCAATCCTAGTGATTGGCCAGCTAGCAACTCAATGAACATGATTTGCATCATCAATTCAAGATGAAACACATAAATCAAAGTTCAAGAAACTCACATGGATGTGAAATCTGGAAACACGATTCCTTCACTCCAGAAGCAATTCAATGGTGCAGGCTTGATCTCCTTGCTTCACTGAAGATGAATCACCAAGAATTTTGAAGAATGGTCCAAGGAGAAGAGAGATTCGAAGAAATTTGCAGAGATGCTTCCAAAATGTTCAGATTTGCAATGTAGTAATCATGAGCCTCCTCCTTCACAAATGAGCCTTGATTCTTGTTATATAGCACGAGGGTAAGAGGATAGAAGTGGTATTTGGCACTCAAAACTGATGGAGGGTAAGTTTGGAAGTTTTGGCCAAAAATGAGGATGCATATGGAATCTGCATTTCACTCGTGCATTTGCTTTCCTTTTGTGCGTTTTGTGAGCTAAATGAAGTCAGAATTACATGCCCAAAGTGCCAGCTCATGATTGTTTGAAATGAAGAAGTGTTGGTGATTTTGCAAAATTGAGCATGTTTTGTATTTTTTTTTCATCCAAGCAAGTACATGAAGCATATGGGCACGGAATGATGAGTGTAATGGGCCTCAGCATGTCACAAATTTCTCATGGGCTTGATTAGAAGCAAAAGGAATGGCTAAAACTTGAGTTTGCAAGAAATGGCCATTTTGCATATTTGTCAAAATTCAATAAAATGCCTCAAATTTCCAAAGTTCATAACTTGCTCATACTTTTGAATTTTGACACAAATGAGTACAATTTAGAAAGGTATTGAAAAGATCTGCAATCCTTTAGTTTTGAGCTTTTGCAATTGAACCCATTAAGGTCCTTAAATTTTGACATGAAATTCACTAATTTTGTAAAATAACCTATAATTTTGTGACTTCCAAGCTTGATAACTCTTGACTCTTTGACAATTTGGACATGAAACCAAAAGGAGATGAAATATCATCCTCTTATATTTCCAAGCATGTTTCATTTGCATTTTTTGGATCAAAGGTGAATAAAATATGAATTTTTGCAATTAAGTCCTTATTTTCCAAAATTAGAATCTTTTAGGGTTTCTTCATGAACAAGTTTCAACCCAAACCTCAATCTCTTTGATCCAATGATCAAAATGGACTTGAAATATGAAAAGTACGCCCTTGAATTGATGGTTGGCCAAAAATTCACTTGGTCAACCTTGACTTTAACTGATTTTGACCAAAATGACCATTTTGCCCCTCTGAATCAATTGATCCACTTCCCTTCAAAATTGATGAACAAAACTTCAAACATATGATCTTCCAAACATATAGAGGCCATGTGCAAAGTTTCACTTCAAAATTCTCATGAAATCTTGATGAAATCCCAAACCCTAGTTTTTGGTTAACACCTTCGGAGACTGATGAATCATCTCCAAAATTTCAAATCTTCTGGGCATCTTGGCCAATTTCTTGTACAAAGAATTTCCAAATACCAATGAGATGTTGGAGCCTCCAAATCAAGACTTGTACATTGATCAATAGCCTTGCTCAAACAAAACCCTAATTTGACTGGTAGATCAAAAGAGTGATTCCTCTTATAATCAAGCACAAACTTCAATCCTCTGATGATCCAAAGAGATGGATAAAATGTCTTGATATATGCAATAACTTTTGAGCTTGAAAGATCCAGAGGTTTAGATGACAATATTCTTCTTGAGAAACTTGTCAATGCAGTCAACCTTCAAAGCTTGAGGAAGACTTGATAACCAAAGTACTTTGATCCCATCACAATGTATGAATGCAATGCAATATGATATTCATGATGAAACATAAGCCTAAATCAAGAGGGTAAATTTTGGGGTGCAACAGCTGTCCCTATTCAAATATCTTCAACATGATAAGTGAGAAAAGCGACAACTTTC
This sequence comes from Vicia faba, assembly GCA_948472305.1. Classification (NCBI taxonomy): domain Eukaryota; kingdom Viridiplantae; phylum Streptophyta; class Magnoliopsida; order Fabales; family Fabaceae; genus Vicia; species Vicia faba. Next base: position 437,516,004 of record OX451739.1, on the reverse strand, counting down.
AAGCGTTCAGAGTTGAAGATGATTGAATACAAAAGAACCCGAAAATTTACACTCTTGAAGAAGAAAGAAAAAGAAACAGAAAAACTCCCAAGGCATGCGTCAGAATGAAGCTGTAACGCGGGTTGAAATAGAACAAAAACAAAGAAGAGTAGACACAACTAAAATTTTGGACAAATGTGCCAGGGCAAAACTGGGCTTCAAAAAAGGGTGAGATAAAACTCAAATCAAAGAGTATAGGCGAAACTAAGCTCTAGAAAAGAAAACGTACATGGGTGAGGAGATGAAACTATGAGCTCGACCCAAAGCAAAATGGCTAGAGTGCGTGATTCTAGGAGCACTTGCTAATCTCAACCTAAGATAGACAGTATGAAGGAACTGAAAGAATCTCAGAAATGAGGAACAAAAGCGAGACGAAACTCGACCCAACAACCAGTTAGACGAAACTAAACTAGATGAGTACCAGGACGAAACTAAACTAGATGAGTACCAGGACGAAACTGGATTTCATGCATGGGTAACGAGGCAAAACTCGACCCATAGCAAAGTGATGAGAGTGCATGTTTCTCAGAGCACCTGCTAGTCTCAGGTCAATGGATAAACAGTGACAAAAACTGATGGAAGAACCCAAGGAACAAAAGAGAACGATTCTAAACCAGGGACGCAGTACGAACACTGCACTCGGTAAACGAATATCGTCAAAGGGTCCAAGGTATGAAAGCCAAAACGAGACGAAAATCGACTCAAAAACTAGTTAGGAGAAACTAAACCAGATGAGTATCAGGACGAAACTGGATTTCATGCACAGACGATGAGGCGAAACTCGACCCAAAGCGAGAGTGATGAGAGCGCATGTTTCTCAGATCACCTGCTGGTCTCAAGTCAATGGATAAACAGTGACGGAAACTGATAGAAGAATCCAGTGAACAAAGGAGACTGATTTCAATCCAGGGACGTAGTACAAACACTGCACTCGGTAAATGAACACCGTCAAAGGGTCCAAGGTATGAAATCCAAAACGAGACAAAACTCGACTCAAAAACTAGTTAGGCAAAACTAAATCAGATGAGTACCAGGACGAAACTGGATTTCATGTGCAAGGTGAGGAGACGAAACTCTGAGCTCAACCCAAAGCAAGGAGATTAAGGCATACACCTAAAAACCTGCTGAAAGCGAATATCAGGACAAAACTGGTATTCGAAAGGTGCATCAACAGACATTAGAATGAACCGGAGAGGGTAGTGAAGACTAAACCCAAGAAGACTGCGCCAGGGCGAAACTGAACTACAGTTAAGAGTAGACACTCGAATAAACAAATGATTGACATCAAAAGGAAATTGGTATGGGGAGGGAAACCGAGATAATAAGGATGAAGACCTCGCTGGGGATTTAAACCGAAGTATTAGCAAATTCACTGGGGACAAAAGAAACAATAATGGCTTATGTTTCGATGCATGTTTGAATTTCTTTTTATACAGCGCAATGCTCCATATAATGGAAATGCTACACGTTTTGGTAGAAGCAATGTAATGAAGCATGTTTAAAAGTTCACTGGGGAATGGCCAATTGAGAAACCAATAACCAAGAAGTCAGAATCTGACGTGACTTGCAAAAATAAATTGAAAAATCCAAAGGAGAGGAGAAAATACGGGGAACCGCTAGAGAGGGAACCTCGAAGAGATGAAGCTTCGTGGGAAATAACAACTGAGTAATTAGTAGAAATGGGCCACAAACATCGAGAGGAGCTGCAAAAATAAATTGCAAACTCCTACAGAAGATCAAATCGACATTGCAGCTTTGGAGAAGATTTAGACATTGAGGGAGAAGATCAGGGCAAGATTGTAATCTCCAAAAAAGACAGTGCGCGATCGTGTTGAGGATGATACCAAGACAACAAACCCGACGTGAGAGGTGAAAACCTTTGCTGGGGGAACAAAGCTCTACTAGGGAGACGGGACTTCACCGGGGATACAGAACTCTGATGAAGATTTTTGGAGAGAGATTTCTTTTGGAATGCAACCATTGGATGGATCATGTAGGTAGTCACACAGTGTCGACCTTATTGGGGATAAGGAAAGATCTTAACATAAAGATGTCCCAATCCACAAATCGGCCGAGAAATGAGAGGCCATGGCGAGGGATCTCTGTTGGCAATTCCGTTGGGGATATGCGACATATCCAAACTTGAAGTCTCAGAATGAAGCCTTTAAAAGAAGATTCCCGGGGAAACAAAACTTCACTGCGGAAACGAAACTTCACTTGGGATAGGTAAAGTCCTATTCATACATGGGCTCTGTCTAACAGAAGAAGACCAAATATTCCCTTTTTGACAATCATTAAGCTCTTTACAGGTGTTCAACGTGTAAACTCTTTTTGATGTCAAGCGAATGTTTTGCATACAGAAAAATGTTTATTTTGGGAATGACAGACCTGATGCGGCGATTATTTAAGCCTTGAAGTTTGAAAAACTTAACAAAGTGTCGCATCTCTGTTGTGAATGAATCACTGGCTAGAGTGCAACAATTTCAAAACTTTTCTTCCCTTTTTTTTTCAAAATAACGAGTCAAGATGCAGGTGATAAGATACCAACATGGATATGCGACACAAATTTGGGAGTTTAAGAAACGTTATGCTGTTGTAGTATGATTTCGAGTTAAACCCTTGTTTCAGTTAGGACTTTTAAAGGTTGTAACGTGACCTGGTTCAAGGTTTTTTTAGGAAAAAAAGTTTTTTTCAAGGCTCGAGTTATTTGGTGCCCACCCCCTTCGTGATATTCTCCTGTCCTAAGTTCAGCTGACTTATCACAAGCATTCATCCTTCAAAAGGATTTATAATGGTAGAGTGATCACGACAAATTCTCCGATATGATTGTTACTTTAATTTTGCTGCTTTTATTTTTGATATCATTGTTCCTCTCCTTTTGATGAGAATTTTATTGAATAATCTCTCCCTCTTTTTTTTGGCCTTTTAGGCTCTTCTTTTCCCTAACTTTTGCCTTGGAAAAATCTTTTGAATTTCAATTTTGGGAGTCCAGCGGGACGCCCTAACTTTTGCCTAAGCGACTTGTTTTCAAGTTTCGACCTAGCGGGGCTTTTTGTTTCTTTCTTATTCATACTTTGAACAAGTCAATGTGACTTTAGGTCTTTGAACTTTTTCTTTCTTCTTTTTTTTTCTCTCTTTTTTTTGAAGAAAACAAATGCCTCATTCCTTGGTCGGCGAGGGATAGCCTTTATTGTATCGATTCGATCTCGACCTTAGGACTTTATGAGGAAATGAAGATCGTGGTTTAGACATTTTTCCTGATCTCATGATGCGAGAGATAAAATGTGGTGATCCTCAGATGGGACATTCCTTCTGAAATTTGAATGCTTGGTCAAATTAACTGAACATCTACCCTGCCCCAGGTTAAAAAACAAGGTTTTTTTTAACGGAAAAAAAACTCCTACTTCGAAGGCTCAGAGGGGTTAACGAGGGTCTAACTCCCTTATATCTTCGGTGTTTGGGGATTGAAACAATGCCTGTACCTCATCAACAGGGTTCTACTCAAAAGCATACCACTACAGTCATCATTTTTAGCCAAACTCCTTCCTCCAAACACTTGGCTAAGCAAAAGAATTGGCACAGTTGGTATCAAAATGCCCGAAAAAACAATTAAAGAGTGATATTGGATGGATTAAGTAAAAAAATAATTTAAAGGCAAAAGTTTTCAACGCATCAAGACTGACATTCGGCTATAAACAAAATCCTATATGCAGACAATGCTAAAATAATCAATAAAGATAACACATGAAAGTGCGATAAAGAAACGTAATAAAAGCCATTATGGGGAAGAAAAATCTCCAACTAGGTCCACCGATCTCGCCGACCCGCCGTAATCTTGATATTACCCTGACCCATGATCTTTACCAACAACACGGAGCGGTGAAACAAATTGGCAAAGCATCCGCCAGTAAAGTGAAAGAGAAATCCATTAACCATAGAACCAAACATGCCCCTTGCACAGGTAGTAGTTGTGTTTGTTATCCATATTTCAAGCGATCAACTAACCTGACTTAGATTACCATTTCCGTGTAAGGCCCACGAAGTTTATATGCACATGCTTATCAAAAATATTGGACGTTTTTGCAAACAAAATAGTAAAAAGGGAGAAAAGAAATGTATACGTATACTTGAAAGAAGATATTCTATTGATTTTGAGAAATCAGCCTGTGAAAAAGGTATTTAAATTTGGAAGCAAGTAATTACAAAATCAAAGCAAACAAGTGTTTACAAATGGCAACGTGAATGTGAATATTCATCAAGTCCCGACTCTGCCATGACTCTTATGACTCATCTTCCTGCTTTCAGACAGATCGTCCTTGGACTAGCTTCGAGCTTATGCCAGGTGACATAATGAAGGAAAGAAACAAAGGATCTCATGTTGAGCGTAGTCATTTGCTTTAAGTCCCTAACTTTTTCCTGAGTCGCCCTTTCGAGTTTTCGATTCACCAGGACACCCTATTTTTTTCCTAAACCGCCCTTTTGGGTTTTCAGTTTAACGAGTTTTTTTTATATTATTTTTTATGCAAAGTATTTTTTAACTATGTCAGCATTCATAGGGAGGGGGAAGCACTCTCCACCCATAGTCATGAGCATCATTACTCCTTCATAGAAAACTTTTCTGACCACGAAAGGACCTTCATAAGTCGGAACCTACTTGCCCCTGGGATCTCCCTGGGGGAGAATTATCCTATTTAGCACAAGGTCACCTGGCTTGTAACACTGAGGCTGTACCCTCTTATCAAAAGCTTTCCTCATCCTTTACTGATATACCTGACCATGACATACAGCCGTCAACCTCTTCTCGTCAATAAGTTCCAACTGATCCAACCTATTATGTACCCATTCACTTTCATCCAGCTCAACATCTCTCATGATCCTAAGAGAAGAAATCTCGACTTCTACCGGCAATACTGCTTCCATGCCGTAAACCAATGAAAATGGGGTTGCCCCAGTCGAAGTACGCACAGTGGTGCGATAACCATGCAAAGCGAAAGGCAGCATCTCATGCCAATCTTTATAGGTTACCACCATCTTCTGTATGATCTTCTTAATATTCTTATTGGCCGCTTCGACAGCACCGTTCATCTTTGGTCGGTATGGGGAAGAGTTATGATGCTTGATTTTGAAGGACTCACAAAGCTCCTTCATCATCTTGTTGTTCAAATTAGACCCATTATTAGTAATGATCTTCTCAGGCACTCTGTAGCAACAGATAATATTGTGCTTAATGAATCGAGTTACCACCTGCTTGGTGACATTGGCATAGGATGCAGCTTTGACCCATTTTGTAAAATAATCGATGGCAACCAGAATGAAAAGGTGCCCGTTGGATGCAGTCAGTTCAATTCTTCCGATCATATCAATTCCCCACATCGCAAACGGCCAAGGGGAAGTCAAGACATTCAAAGTTACTAGCGGCACATGCACTTTATCAGCATAGACTTGACATTTGTGGCAAACCCGTGCATGATTGTAACAGTCAGTCTCCATGGTGGACCAATAATAACCTGCTCACAAAATCTTTTTAGCCATGGTATGCCCGTTGGAATGGGTCCCAAAATCACCTTCATGTATCTCCTCAATGATTCTAGCTGCTTATTTCTTGTCAACACATTTGAGCAGTAAACCGTCATGATGCCTTCTATACAACACACCACCACAGAGAAAGAACTTGGCTGAAAATCTTCTCAAGAACTTCTTATCTATGACAGATGCTTCTTCAGGGTACTCTTGTGTTTCAAGATATCGTTTAACATCATATAACCAAGGATTACCATCTGATTCCAAACAAGTCTCAAAACGGAAAGATGGCTCACTCAAACTTCTGATAGCAATGGAAGGTGCCTCATTAGCCCACTTAACCTTGAACATGGAGGACAAAGTTGCCAGTGCATCAGCTAGATTGTTTTCTTCTCTGGAAATGTGCTCATATGTGATCTCTTCAAAGTACGGAATCAGCTTCATAACATGCTCACGATAGGGAATTAAGTTCTGATGGCGAGTCTCCCAATCTCCATTAATCTGGCTGATAACAAGATTGGAATCCCCGTAGACTTTCAAAAATTTGATGGGCAGGTCGATCGCCGCTTCAATGCCGTAAATGCAAGCCTCATATTCGGCCATGTTATTAGTGAAATCGAAACAAATACGAGCCATGAAAGGAATGTGGTACCCCTCAGGGGAAGTGATGATAGCTCCGAGGCCGTTGCCCATGGCATTGGAGGCACCATCAAAAACAAGCGTCCAACGTGATCCCGGCTCGGGACCTTCGTCTGGGTCTGGCATATTACAATCCCGAATATACATAATTTCCTCATTTGGAAAATCAAACTTCATCGGTTCATAATCGTTCATGGGCTGATGAGCAAGATGTTCGGCCAGTACACTACCCTTAATTGCTTTTGGAGTAGTGTATTAGATATCATATTCGGTGAGTATCATCTACCAACGGGCTACCCTGCCTGTAAGAGCTGGCTTCTCAAAAATGTACTTGATTGGATCCATTTTGGATATCAAGTAGGTGGTGTGCATTAACATGTATTTCCTCAAATTTTTGGCGGCCCAGGAAAGTGCACAAAAAGTCTTTTCCAGCAATGAGTACCTCGACTCGCATTCTGTAAACTTCTTACTCAAGTAGTAAATAACCTGCTCTTTCTTCCCTATTTCGTCGTGCTGACCGAGGACACAACCCATTAAGCTCTCTAACACAGTTAGATACATGATTAGTGGCCTTCCTTCCACCGGCGGCATGATTATCAGAGGTTCCTGCAAATACTCCTTTATTTTGTCAAAGGCCTTCTGACAATCCTCATTCCATTTCACTGTCTGACTTTTCTTCAACAACTTGAACAAAGGTTCACAGGTGGCTGTGAGATGAGAAATAAATCTAGAAATGTAGTTTAACCTTCCCAAGAAACCACATACTTCCTTCTTTGTCCTTGGCTCAGGAATTTTCTGTATCGCTTTTACTTTGGCCGGGTCCACCTCGATACCTTTTTCACTTACAATAAACCCCAACAGCTTGCTGGATCTCACCCCGAAGGTGCACTTATTCGGATTCAACCTTAGCAAGAACTGCCTCAGCCTCTCGAACAATTTTTCCAGATGAACAAGATGTTCCTCTTCCGTGTCAGACTTAGCAATCATATCGTCTACATATACCTCAATCTCTTTGTGAATCAAATCATGAAAGTGGGTGACCATGGCGCGCTGATATGTTGCCCCGACATTTTTCAAACCAAACGGCATCACTTTATAACAGAAAGTTCCCCAAGGCGTGATAAATGTTGTCTTCTCCATATCCTCTAGAGCCATCTTAATTTGATTGTAACCCGAAAAACCATCCATGAACAAGAACACTTTGGAATGAGCAGTATTATCGACCAACACATCAATATGCGGAAGAGGGAAATCATCTTTAGGGCTGGCCCTGTTCAAATCCCTATAATCCATGCACATCCTAACCTTACCATCCTTCTTGGGCACATGCACAATATTTTCAATCCATGGCGGATAATTGATGACCTTTAAGAAATTCGCATCCAACTGCTTCTGGACCTCCTCCTTGATCTTCTTGGACATCTCAGGATGAGTTCTTCAGAGCTTTTTCTTGACAGGAGAACAACCTTCTTTGAGCGGTAATCGATGCACCACTATGTCTGTATCCAACCCAAGCATATCCTCATAAGACTAAGCGAAGATATCAGAATACTCACGGAGTAGCTCAATCAATCTGACCTTTATAATTTCTTCGAGATCTGCCCCTATCTTGACTTCTCTTCTGTGGCAATATTCACCACCTCAATCGAATCTTGATTCGGCTGGATAACCCTCTCCTCTTGTTTTAACAATCTTGTTAATTCCCCAGGAAGGTCATAATCCTCATATGCTTCTTCTTTAGCTTGATAAATAGGAGTATCAAAGTCATAATGAGCCATAGCAGAGTCGTTATCAATATAATCGGTGGTGGAAGTGCATCTGCATGAATGACATTTTGACGTTTTTTAGTGACAGTGTGTGAAAAGAGAAACATTGCCATTCAAATAAAAAGAAATGGATCAAAATTTTGAATGCAAAAAACATCCTTTATTTCATGATAAACTTTTTGAAAGTAAACATGGTGGCCTTACACAAATGATCTACTACGCCTTGGGCAGAGCGCAGGAATTATGATATGATAATAAAAGAAAACAAGAAAATTACTCCTCGGCGCTTGAAACTTGGATAACATCCACAGAAGTCCAATTGTTGAGTGTCCGGCCTGGAATACTCAGACGAATCCAATATTCGATATTGTAGCCATCAATCCTATCGTCGCCTACTGCATTGACGTGTCCTTCTTGAGTAGCACAAGGACGGGAAAACTTCACAGAAGTAGATAAACTAGATGCTCTGGGAGTTGCACTCTGCTGACCTGGGCTAAAACCAAGACCAAATTTATTTAATTTTAGGGTAACGTCCAGCACCTGACTCCAACCTTCAGGGTTGCCATTTTCCACCATAGCTCTCACATCCTTGAGAGAAGACATAATAGTTTCAGGTTTCCTTTTCTGCTCTGGAGGAGGAAAATTGACAGCATGAACTGTCTCAAACGCCTGAAACGGAGTCTCATGTATCTCGCCTTCAACTTCAACATAGCTTAATGATGTCAAATGACTCACGATGTACTCTTCCTTTCCGCACACAGTTATCACCTTTCCCTCTGCAGGATACTTGAGTTTCTGTGAAGAGTAGAAGTGACTGCCCCTGCTCTATGAATACACGACCGCCCAAACAAACAACAATACGCTGGTTGTATATCCATCACAAAAAAAGTAGTCGTGAAGGTGCGAGGACCGACCTTGATTGGTAACTCCCTTTCCCCAAACACTTACCTTCGAGACCCATCAAACTCCTTCACCATCAAATCACTAGGGCGTAGCTCCAGTCCAGAATAATCAATCTTCATCAATGCTGACTTCGGTAGTACATTCAAGGACGATCTTGTGTCCACCAAAACCCGGGATAAAGTAGTGCCCATGCACTCTATTGAAATATGCAACGCTTTGTTATGGCCCGGCCCCTCCGGAGGAAGATCAAAATCTGTGAAGCCTAGACCATTATCGGCAGATATGTTAGCGCAAACATTCTCAAACTGATTGACTGTTATCTCATGTGGCACGAACACATTCTTTAACAACTTCATCACAGCATTTCTGTAAGATTCTGAATAAATCAATAGAGACAAGATAGACATCTTAGAAGGAGTATGGTTCAGATGATCAATTATGCTATAATCACTCTTTCTGATAATTCGCATTAACTCTTCAACCTCATCGGGAACTAAAGAAGCTTCTGGCATCGGAATTGGTTGAGTCACATTGGCTGGCATAACCCTCGGATTACCAATCATCGCCTGCTATTTTCCTTTTTCTCTTGCAGAAGCATCTACCGCATCTTGCACATTGGAAGGACCAAATACTCTCCTGCTTCTAGTCATTCGACCCACACCAGAAAAGTAATGAACTTCCTCTTCATTATCTTCAGCACGTTCTTCCTCAGAAGAACGGGTACTTACCCCCTGCTTCACCCCATGGTAATAAACATCAGCACCGTAATGCCGTGGGATGGCCTTCTCACTGGTATACGGCATGGGACCAGGTACCGTAAGCATCAAAAGGGGTGCCCTAGATGGGGTAGGAATGCGCACAGGGGTGTAAGGAATAAATACCATAACAACATCGTCTTCGGTAACCTTACGGTGGCTCGACTTTCTATCGAACTGCAGGGAACCCTCCTTTATCAACAACTGGATACCGGCTTTTAAATCATCACAACCCTTCGGTTGCTCTCTACACTTGGCACACTCAGAAGTACAACCCGGGAAAATAGAATTGTCAAGCAAATACCTCTTAACATAGCACAGCGGAGTAGTTACTTGTTCCACATTCATGATTAAATTCAACATTTCACCATTATCATCAATCATATTAACAACACCCCCTTCATGCCTAGGCATTGGGTTCTGAGTAACATTCAGACCAGTCACTGGAGTAAACTCAATCGCCTTAGCGTCCAACAAGTCTTGTATTTTGCACTTTAATGCAAAGCAATTGTCAGTAGAATGACCAACTCCGCCTGAATGGAATTCACATCTTGCATTAGCATCATAGTTAGGAGGAAGTCTTGCGGGTGGTGGTGGCATATTTCTCAAACCAATCAACTTCAAATCAAGCAAATGGTGGAGTGCTTCAGTAAGAGATACTGGAAAGGGATCGAATTTTCTCGGTTGTCTCTGTTGTTGATTAGTATACTGACGTGGAGCATCTTGTTGTCTTTGTTGTTGAGGCACTGTATTCGATCTCTGCTGCGGAGGAGCATTAACAGGAATAGAAATAACATTGATTTGTTGGTGTTGACGATCCTCTCTTCTTCCTCTATGAGAGTAAACCTCGCTTGTGTCGCCTTCCCTTTTCTTAGGGTAAGTGTTGAATGGTTTCTTACTGCCCCCTGATGAGCCACTAGAACCTCCAATCTGAATTTCCCCAATTTCAAACCTACCTCAATCCTTTCACCAGCCATAACCAAGTCTGCAAATCCTGCCTAAGTACTTCCTATCATGTGCTCATATAATGTCCCTTGCAGGGTACTCATAAACATATCAATGAACTCTCTCTCCATGAGTGGAAGTTGAACCCTCGCAGCCAATTCACGCCACTTCTGAGCGTATTCCTTGAAAAATTCTCTTGGTCCCTATGACAAATTTTTTAATTGAGTGCGATTAGGCGCCATATCCATATTATACTGATAATGTTTGACAAAAGCCCGAGCAAGATCATTCCAGCAACGAATATGGGTTTTCTCTAACTTCATGTACCACTCCAGGGATGCCCCAAATAGGCTATCCTGGAAAAAGTGAATCAAAAGCCCCTGATCCTCAGTATGCACCGACATCTTTCGGAAATAAGCAATTGCATGGGTAACAGGACATAACGTTTCGTTGTACTTTTCAAATACAGGAGGCTTGAACTTTGGAGGAACTTTCACCCCAGACACCAACCTGAGATCATTAGCATCCATACTGAGGACTCCTTGCCCTTCCGCATCCTTCAAACGTTCTTCCAACAACGGATACTTCCTATCCTCAACCTAAACTTCCGGCTCTGAACGCCGAACAAAAAACTAATCTTCATCCTGATCAAAGTCATAATCCTGCTCCTGATAGTTCCTTACACCGCCCTGATTATCTCTTCTGTTCCCCACTAGACGAGGTCCCGGAGACGGGGAAACTGCCCTACATTGCGCACAAAAGGGTTTTCGGGCATCCCATAAAAATTTCCAACAGGCTGATCTTGCACATCCCCCAATCTTACATAAATGTCCTGATAGAGCCCTTGATTTCCACCATCCCCCGGATAGCGGCACTGGTTGTTGACAATGGCAGCTAGTTCCTCTTGTCGGCGATTCACATTGGTGATGACCTCCATGAACTGGGTCATCTGAGTAGCCATCTGGGCCCTTATTTCAGCGAGTTCAGCTTGAACTTGTTCCATCTGTCTTGGCAAATTGTTTCTGGTGGAATACCGATGAATAGTAGTCTTGAATTCTGAATAAGAAAAGCAGAAGGATAAGAATAATGTCTTGAGATAACCTGTAATGTTATGAAATGCATGATGTGCATGATATGTTTGTCATTTCCCGGCATTCAAGAGTCCTTTTATTCATCAATCACGGCGTGCAACCAAAGATCAAACATATAATCAAAGGAAAAAAGGACCATAAGACAAACATTTCAATTATTTACAAACAAAAGAAACGATGTTCGAGTGACTTCGGACATTTAAGAGTGTAATGATAAATAACAAAATACGTGTTTCAAAGTAAACTTAACAGAAACTGAATAATAAAAACAAACAAATGGTCCCTTCCAACAATCCTGGGGGTGACCAAATACACCAAAGGTAAGTAACAAAAACTAAATCTCTGGAACAAGACATGCTTCAAGGTGTTGACAAATGAAACTCTATTTCATTTTTTGATGTTTTGTTGTTTTTTTTCTAAAAACAAATGACAGGCCCAGATCACCCAAAGCCCAAATCCTTTTCAGTGCGCACCCCTTCCATTCCCGTCTACACCACCCTTTACCACACCTTTTCTGGGCCATATCAAAAAAACCTCTAGCCCAAACTTTTTTCTGCTCATACACCCCCCATCTCTTAAACATCATGCAAGCGCATTTGTTTTTTTTTATCATTCATTTTTATTCTGACCAACAAAAGGGGCTTTGGGCTTAAAACCAAACATAACTTTTTTCTTTCTCTAACACTCTTTCTATTTTTAAACCCCCTCTGACTTATTTTATTTATTTTATTTTTCTTTTCTTTCTTTTAGTTATTATTATTAATATTATCACAATATTTATTTTTATTAATAAAAATCTCAAAAATGTTTTATTTATTTACTTATATTAAATATACTCATATTTATTTATTTTAGACTAAAAGACCAAAATATTTTCTTATTAAATTCATTTTATTTTCTAAAAATTAATTGAATAAATTAGATTTAGGTTTATTCTTATTATTTATTTAGAAATTTGTTTTCTTTAAATTAATTTCTTTTACTAACTTAATTTTAATTTTCTTATTTTTAGTTAATTATTTTTCTTTTAAGTTAATTAGGTCAAAACAAAAATCTATTTTTTATCCATTCATACTTGTACATTATATTCATTTCACTTCTTGTACATTATATTTACATTTGTTTTTTGTACGTTTATTAAATTCAATATGGTTGTAATAAATTATTAGGGTTTTAATTTCTTGTAATTCCCCATTTATCAATTGTACACCCCCTCCCCACAAATGTTGTAATAGCGTAGTAACTTTAAATTCTGCAATTTATCGCTTTTACATAACATGCTAGTAATTAGGGTTTGTATGAAAAGACTAAAATCAATCAAATAGAAAACCCTAACTCAAGACAAAATCATGCATGAAAATAATACACTTGCACACTAACACACCTAGGGTAAATCCACTTGGTTGCCTTATGCAAAATGGTCATATTACGCATGTAGGATATCTTAGCAAAAACAAACAAATACAAGATCATAGAACCTCGATGACGCTATCTAAGTTGTCTTACAAATGATCTTAGTCCCTCAAAAAGAATGATAAGATACCTTGCAGTATTTCTAATCATGGTTATACGATGACCCACGCCCGTCCCGTTTACATCCAAAGATAGGGTTGCTTACCAAATCAACGGTAAGACAACAATGTCAAAGGAAAAGGAAATGAACAAGAAATACATTTTAGTAGGTGGATTGCTCCTAATTACTTGCTCCATTTGAAAACAAACATCCTTGCTATTTTCAAAACAATCACATACACTTTCAAACATCTTACAAAATTGAAAACATTTTCAAAAGATTAAACATCTTTGTATACATTCTTACGAACGAGAATCATTACAAAGATTGCCTAAACAATGGCCTCTTTACAAAATACTTTCAAAAACCACACAAAACACGATTTCAAACAACAAAAGCAAGTGATCTAGAAAGTAACTAAGAGCTCATGGAAAACCATGGATGAAAAGGGTGCTAATACCTTCCCTTTTCATAATCTACCCCCCGAACTCAAGAAATAATCTCAAAGGTCTTTCTTGTGCTTTTTCACCTTTCCTTTTTGGATAAAATAAAAGTCGGTGGCGACTCTTGCTAACTGCAACATTTGCGATCAAACGCAAAACACCCAAGTCAGTTCTCCCACCGTATCACCAGAACTGGCGACTCTGCCGGGGAAGATTCTAAAAGTGGGGGTACCTTAGGGATAGATCACATTTACTTGCTTATATTGTTTGACTTGTATGCTTTACATTATGGTTCTTTGTTTGGGTTCGAATCCTCTACCCGGATTTGGGATACCTTATAGGTAAGTAGCAATACGTTGTGGAAACTGTGCGGGGTATACCGACATGGTCTAAGCAATAGCTACATTAGTGCGACATATTTGTGGGTACCGGTAGCCTTTGAGTTAATAAAAGAGAATACGGGGCCGCTGAGTGATGTCATAAAGCACTAATGAACTTTTAGAACCTTTACTTGACCAAATTAGCCACTAGGATGTAGTGAGATGACCGAATTTGGTACAGTTTGAAGTTGGTAGATACTCGATACTACACTCATTGAGGTTTGGTTTCTTGGGATATTTCGGTCGCCATTAAAGAGGCTTGTGCTGAAATAATGACCAAGGAAACAAACCAATGATATTGAGCTCCTTAGGACCCGATTACTATTGCTAGGACAGGTTGAGCCAACTAAACTTCAAGAGGGTACTTACCTACAAACTCCATGCAAGCTTAAACCTAAGGACTTGTCTGCTTTGTGTGTATATGATTATTTGTATATAAGCTTGCTTACTTTGCATACTTGTACATAACATGATGACATCATACCATAAGCATTTTTAATAGCATAGAACCATGGCATTTCAAGGATCTCAAGGGTTTTTGATGCAGGGTCACGTTGAATTAGACGTCTATCAAGGGGCAAGAGGATTTATTTTCCTCTAACCAAGCACCGTCAAAGATCAAGTACAACAACTTGAGTCAAGGGCTATGACCCACTCGACATGATAAGCTTAATTCTCGTGGAAGGACATCCACCAATGCAAAATTCTCCAATCAAAGTTGTATTTGACTACTAACATTTACCCCACGAGATCCTTGAAAACATTTGCATGTCATATACGTCATTGCATAACAGGTAGTCTCTAGTACCGGTCTCTCATGTTTTCGCTGTTTATTTCAGCAATGGCTCTCCAACAAGACAACGAAGATCTTCAAACTCAAGAGGCTTAGTTTAGGGAAATGTTCCTTAACCTATCCAAGGGACAGGAAGAATTGAAAGCACTCTTCCCTAGGAATCTAACCAAGAAACATCCTGATAACAAAAAGGATGACTAGGTTAAACAGCTGCAGGTTGAGATGGAAGCAATGAGAATCCAAATGCTAGGCCAGATGGCTCTCATCCAAAACTTGGCTCAAGGACAAGAAGAGCTAAGGACCCTCGTCAACAAATTTTGTCAAGACGGATGTAACCAAGTGGGGAGAATAGCTAGAAGTAAGGGTCAAATCATCATCCAACCAACCACAAGACAAGAAGCTGGTTTAAGGGAAAATAGACCATTCCAAATGGCCGCCACGTCACGGGTCCAACAACGGCCTCGTCAACATCAACCGGAAAATCAACAAAGGCAAAAAGAACCCAAAAGACAGTTTACTAACGTTAACATGCCACTGTCTCAAGCTTTGCAACATATGTTAAGGATGGATCTGATTACACCAATAAGACCTCGTCCAAATCCCAAAACTTATGCTCCCAGCTACAATCCTGATGCCAGATGTGCCTATCATTCCGACAGTCCTGGACATGATACAAACGATTGTTGGGCGTTGAAGTACAAGATTCAAAACTTGATCGACGAAGGAGCGTTGGAGTTCATACAAGACGGTCAATTGGAGCTTTTTCCATCACCCCTCAAAGGCTCACCACCTAAAGTGACAAGTCCAGATAAATAGGCTTATGTTCAGTTGAATTTTCAATTGTAATCTCTTTTGTTTCTCAGACAATTACCTATTAATATCAAACTTTGTTTCATTAATGCATTGCATATGTTTGTCTTGAATCCATCCATTCGTTTTCACTATATTTAAACTATGCTTTTTACTCTCTTTATGACATTTAACTCTTGATAAAAGTTACAAGCCTTTAGAGGGAGGATGACGAAAACAATGCCATAAATCTCATACAGTATGCTTTTGAAAAGACTTTGCTGACGATGTACAAGTCTTCTTTCAAATCCTAAACACTGGAGTTATAAGGAAGATAATACCTAGTCAACCCCTTCGAGCCAAAGAAGTAGAAGTTTTCCCTTTTTTACAAATTGAAACCTTTAATTAAAACCTGGGGCAGGGTAGTCTCTTAGTTAATTCAAATGCGCGTTCGAATCACAAACTCTCATCTCGTAATACAATGAGTGACATCAAAAACATTCCTCTAAAATACAAAGACAGTGATGGTTCCCTACCAAATAGGCAGCCATTATCTCTCAAAAGCCTACTAAGTCAAAGAAGACTTAATAAAAACTAGGGCATCCTGCTGACCGTAATCTCAAAACAGGAACAGTCAGGAAAAAATTAGGGATAACAAATCAAAATAAAGAGGTCGCTACAAATCCTCAACAAAAAATGTGTGTTACGAAAAATGATTGCCTTCCGACAAACCTAACTTGTCTGAACCATCACCCAAAACATCATTCCAGACTCAATTGCAGTTCAAACGCACAATTAACTGAGTTTAGGATCGAAGAACATCACGAAGAGCGGGTGGGTACAAATATACTTTGAGCCTTTATCCTTTGTTTCTTAAACTGTGTACCATGCCACGTTACAACCCTTCGAAAGTCCTAATTGAAGCATGGGTTAGTTCGAAAGCATATTGTTACCAAAAGGTGCCCTGACTCCTGTAGGACTTTACTCTAAAATCTTGAGTTGAATTTTTCTTACAATATTTCTTTACTTGCTAAAATGCATTTTCAAAATTTTTGAGACACACATAAACTTTGCATTACTTGAATATCACTTTTTGCATATGTTGATTTGTTTGACAGGGAAGAAATTCACACAACGACTATCCAGTGAACGAAAGCTCTCTCAGTAAACAAAATCACTTCAATTGGAAAGACACTTCCAAAGACAAATCTCTCATGAACAAGAGGCACGGCATGACCTTTTTCCAACACGTCTGGGGCAGTCAAGTTGAGATTCAAAGAATCTCTCAAAGAATTGTTGAATAACCAAGGGTAAATCTCCATATGTATCACTCAAGGGGAAATGTTACGATGATCAGGGGTTTGAACAAAGTCCACTTTGAAGACTTTCGGTACCATCAAATTACTTGTCTGTACCAGTAGTATTAGATGATGTGTCATGTCTTCAGATCCTTCCATGATAGTTCTTAGAAAATTCTGAGACTTGACCAAAGATCTTGGGTACCACCAATTCATTCATTTGTGCCAGTGGTATCAGATGGTGTCAGTATCATGTCTTCAGATCCTTCCATGACAGTTCTTAGAAAATTTTGAGACTTGACCAAAGATCTTGGGTATCACCAATTCGTTCATATGTGCCAGTAGTATCAGATGGTGTCAGTATCATGTCTTCAGATCCTTCCATGACAGTTCTTAGAAAATTCTGAGACTTGACAAAAGATCTTTGGTATCACAAATTCGTTCATTTGCGCCAGTAGTATCAGATGGTGTAAGTATCATGTCTTCAGCTTTAGAAAAGTATCTCTAGGAAGTTCAGGGCTACCAAAAATATGATCAAAATATCAAGCATTGAGGTGCATCAGATTAACTTTAGGGGGCAAACAGACTCCCACATAAAGGGTCATGTGTGACCAAGCAAACATTTTCTGACATTACTACAATAATTACTACTAGGGGCGGTGATAAATATCCCCAAAATCCTTCTCATAGACTGACTCCCAGCCAGAGTTTCAATCTATGAAAATTCCTCACCGGCTGAGTCGACCTCAAGAACCCTCGAGAACTTTCCCCAATGAAGAAGACACTTCTCCAACAGACCAACAACAAGGTTTATTTCCCCAACAAAATACAGATCCCCTGCAGTGTGCAATGTAATCCCCAGCGGAACGAAGCTTTCAGTTATCAATCCCCAGTAGAAGTCACCAAATTGCTCTGAATTCCCCAACAGGATTTTACAGGCAGTACACGGTATTTCCCTTACAACATAGTTTATTTCTCTAAAAGGAAATTCATCAATGCTCCAACTTCACAACATGAAGACTTATACTCCATATCCTCAACAGTAGTCAGGGATGTATTTTCCCCAATCCAACAACAGTGCAAAAGATCAGCCCACATACGCATATATTGCATTCATATATCATAAGCATTGATAACACGAACGCATACAACATAATCCCATTATGCATACATTTCATGTATCATGACTTGGCATTTTAGCTAACATTTTACCCTTTTCAGGATAAGGTTAACAGCTACCATTAAAAATGTTCAATCTACAGATACAATTCAGATACGCTCCAGATACGGATGCCATCCTGATACTCATTCAGATTTAGCTTTCAGATATAGTTCAGATACACAGCAGATACGGATGCCATCCTGATACTCATTCACATTCAACCTTTTGATACAATTCAGATACGCACCAGGTACGGATGCCATCTTGATACTCATTCAGATTCAGATTTCATATACAATTCAGATACGCTCCAGATACGGATGCCATCCTGATACTCATTCAGATTCATATTTTAGATACAGTTCAAATACACACCAGATACGGATTCCATCCTGATACTCATTCCGATTCAACTTTCAGATACAATTCAGATACGCTCCAAATAAGGATGCCATCCTGATACTCATCCAGATTCAACTTTCAGATACGCTCCAAATACAGATGCCATCCTGATACTCATTCGGATGCAGATTTCATATACAGTTCAGATACGCTCCAAATACGGATGCCATCCTAATCCTCATTCAGATTCAACTTTCAGATACAGTTCAGATACACTCCAAATATAGATGCCATCCTGATACTCATTCAGATTCAGATTTTAGATACAATTCAGATACGCACCAGATACAGATGCCATCCGGATACTCATTCCGATTCAACTTTCAGATACAGATCAGATAATCTCCAAATACGGATGCCATCCTGATACTCATTCAGATTCAACTTTCAGATATAGTTCACATACGCTCCAAATACTGATGCCACCCTGATACTCATTCAGATTCAGATTTTAGATACATTTCAGATACGCACCAGATACGGATGCCATCCTGATACTCATTCCGATTCAACTTTCAGATACAGTTCAGATACGCTCCAAATACGGATGCCATCCTGATACTCATTCAAATTCAACTTTCATATACAGTTCAGATACGCTCCAAATACGGATGTCATCCTGATACTCATTCGGATGCAGATTTTTGATATAGTTCATATACGCTCTAAATACGGATGCCATCTTGATACTCATTCAGATTCAACTTTCAGATACAGTTCAGATATGCTCCAGACACGGATGCCATCCTGATACTCTTTCAGATTCAACTTTCAGATACAGTTCAGATACACTCCAAATACGGATGTCATCCTGATACTCATTCAGATTCACCTTTCAGATACAATTCAGCTATGAATATTATTCTGTTGCTTATTTAAGACCTCTTCTGGTTCGGACAAATCTCTCAACGATTATTCTGATTCCTTCCTAGTAGGTCCTTTTTTCTGCTTCAGATAAATCACTCCAAAGGTTTATTCTGATTCGTTCTCAGTTGAAATCAAGGTCAGACTTAGTCCATTTTCTGTCAATAATCACCCTTGGATGGCATTTGTAAGCCCATCTTCGACAGTTATCCCTCAGTTCATCCAATGGCATCTTTAAGCCCATTCCCGATACAATAGATTCAAGGCATTACCTTGCACACCAGCAAGTGCAAATTTTTGGGCACTCTAGTGTTCAATCATCTTCCACTTTCAAGCTACGAACGGCAAGCATGCCAATCTCACTTTTCAAGTTCAAGAAGATTGAACAGGGGCAGCTGTTGTACCCCAAAATTTGCCCTCTAAATTTTCATACAAGATGCTATCCTAGGGTTTCTTGTACACTCAATTGGCTCGAAGGTCGATCAAACATATTCTCTTCCTAGGCGGAAAATCAATAATTAGGGTTTGGGATTTCTCAGAGATGATTGAGTCTTCAAAATTTCAAATGTTCTTAAACACAATTTGTTGAAGTTTGTTAATTCTACAAGACTGGCGAATGTTCTTAAAACATGTTTGGTAGACAATGAAGTCCCGTTTGAATCAAGAATGACATGCGAACTCATTTTGATTACCAGTTAGCCGTTAGAAAAGGGTTGAAGATTAAGACTTTTTGACCATAAGTCTTTGGATTTAAGTTAATCAAGTGGAATTAAAATTCTTAAACATTTATTTTGTTTTAGAAGTTTGATTGGAGTACAAAGTGTTTGTTTTGCTTGATAATTTTTGGTGGTTGCTTGAAATACAAGTTACTCAAAACAAGGTGTTTTACTCAAAGCATTCAAATAAGAATTTCAAAGTTCAAATTTGAGATTGGTACAATATTTTCATTTCACACAAAATTTATTCAAAGGCATTGTGTCCATTACATTACAAGTTGAATTTACAAAAAATTGTCTTGTCTACAAATGCAATAAATTACAAAGATTTGTTTACAAAAGGAGAAATTTTATTTCTTCAAAATCTTCATTGCTTCATCTTCAAGCAACCACTCTAATCTTCGCTTTCCATCCATGCCTCATGTTCATGAAAAAAAAAAGGGAGAAGTTTGTTAGCAACCTAAACATCCATAAATGAACAAAAGATACAAAGTATTCTAATTCATCATTAGGGTGGTTTTTGTTGAATTAGAAAAGAAGGGTTTTGTGTTCTAAGGCCTTAAACAATTTCAGTTTTATCATAGGCCAAGTTTCTATTGCAAATCTCAAAGGAATTGGTTCACAATAGACAAAAATTTGCAAACAGAATTTCAAGTCCAACACAAGTTCAAAACCAACAGATTTCAGCCCAACATGAACAAAAGGCCTCATACAATTCTTGTTTAATCATTGGCCTGAGAATTTATGGTTTGCAAATCACAAGGTACAAGCTTGGTTCACAAACAAGGGAAAACAAAATGATACAAGCCTCACAAGTCAGAACTCTGTCATTGGCTAGGGACAATCTTTTGCAAATCTCAAAATATTCAGTTCACAAAAGATAAAGAGGAAATCATAAAATATCAAATCATCAACGAAAGCTTCATACAGGACAAACATCATTGGCTAAAAGAAAATCATCAAACTGTTCACAGTAAAAGAAAGAGCAGGCAGCAGCAGGCTGCAATGCTACAGCATAAGCTGCCAAGCAAAGCCAACAAAAACCTGCAACAAATATACAAACCAGCAAAACAGAACAAGTATAACATAAACATAGCAACATCGACAAGGCAAGACAGATGAAAGAGGAAACACGAAAAAAGATATCACCTAGCTCACATAACACGCCAAAGTCAACTCAACCCAAATGCTGCACAAAATAGGCCAACTCAAGGCCTGTACCTCAAGATATTCAAATCAGAATTAACATCATGTTTCCATGAAAACAATCCAAAAGCCTCATATTTGTTGTTTCAATCAAAGTCAAAATTGTAATGTCAAAATCACAGGCCTAACTTTGCTACAAATCTCAAAAACAAATAAAGTTGTTTGGTTCATAACAAAAGTCTACAAGCAACAAAGTATAAAAGTCACCAGCAAATACAATTTTGAAAAGAAGTAATACAGAAAATCACAAAGTCAGCAAGTACAAAAGTAACCAGCAAAAGTCAGCATTTGACATGTCAGTAAAGAGGGAAAACTCAGAAAATTCACCATAGTACAAAGCACGGTCCAGTAAACCAGCAAAAGTATAGAAAGTATTAGAACTGATACAGCAGGTGCAGCCCCAAAAACCAGCAAAGCCATAAAATCAGTAAAAAGCAAACAAGCACAAGCAACCAGTACAGCAAGGAAAAAAGTTGATTTATCAGCAAAAGTGACAAGTCCAAGAAACAATTCCTCAAGTCAGTATCAGTGAACAAAGAATCACAATATAAAACTAGTACAACACAGAGAACATAGGGGGGCGGGAAAAGAGAAGACACAGAGATATCAAGCCAATTTCTGTTCAACACAAAACTGAATCAACAAAACAAAATTCTGTTCATATCAAAAACATAAATCAACAACTTAAAATTCAACTCACCAGATATACAAACATATAGAACACAACCAACAAAACCATTTCCCAAATTCCTTTCACCACAAAAATATACAAAGAAACAAAAACGCAAATCGCATGCAAACAACAACGAAACCCTAAACTTCTTTTTTCATCATCATTTTCACAAAAGAACCACATCCCTTCAGATTTCATAAGAAGAGAAAGAGAGAAGAAAGATCTCACCGAGGTAAAGTCGTTTCTGTCAAATTCGACCCTATGGTTTCATTTCCCCCCTTTTTAGATCTATGTGAAACTAAGTGAAATATGCAAAATCAAGCATAAGATTAGTAACAGAGAGGACGAGAGGAAGAAATTGATGTAAGAAAAATTAGGTTTGGGACATCGTCATCGTGAAGATCGCTGTCCACCGTCGCCTAGGGCGATTTCCGGAGAACCACTATCAGAGAAGGAGTCAGCGTAAGAGAGGGAAATTTTGTTGACAAATGAAACAATGTTTCATTTTTTGATGTTTTGCTATTTTTGTTCTAAAAAAAAATAACAGGCCCAGACCACCCAAAGCCCAAATCCTTTTCAGCGCGCACCCCTTCCATTCCTGTCTACACCACCCTTTACCACACCTTTTCTGGGCCATATCAAAAAAACCTCTAGCCCAACCTTTTTTCTGCTCATACACCCCCCATCTCTTAAACATCATGTAAGCCCATTTGTTTTTTTTTATCATTCATTTTTATTCTGACCAACAAAAGGGGCTTTGGGCTTAAAACCAAACAAAACTTTTTTCTTTCTCTAACACTCTTTCTATTTTTAAACCCCCCCTGACTTATTTTATTTATTTTATTTTTATTTTCTTTCTTTTAGTTATTATTATTAATATTATTACAATATTAATTTTTATTAATAAAAATCTCAAAAATGTTTTATTTATTTACTTATATTAAATATACTCATATTTATTTCTTTTAGACTAAAAGACCAAAGTATTTTCTAATTAAATTCTATTTCTTTTCTAAAAATTAATTGAATAAATTAGATTCAGGTTTATTCTTATTATTTATTTAGGAATTTGTTTTCTTTAAATTAATTTCTTTTACTAACTTAATTTTAATTTTCTTATTTTTAGTTAATTATTTTTCTTTTAAGTTAATTAGGTCAAAATAAAAATCTATTCTTTATCCATTCATACTTGTACATTATATTCATTTCACTTCTTGTACATTATATTTACATTTGTTTTTTATACGTTTATTAAATTCGATATGGTTATAATAAATAATTAGGGTTTTAATTTCTTGCAATTCCCCATTTATCAATTGTACCCCCCCTCCCCCCCCCCCCCCCCCCCCCAAATGTTGTAATAGCGTAGTAACTTTAAATTTCACAATTTATCGCTTTTACATAACATGCTAGTAATTAGGGTTTGTATGGGAAGACTAAAATCAATCAAATAGAAAACCCTAACTCAAGATAAAATCACGCATGAAAATAATACACTTGCACACTAACACCCCTAGGGTAAATCCACTTGGTTGCCTTATACAAAATATTACGCATGTAGAGTATCTTAGCAAAAACAAGAAAAATACAAGATCATAGTCCCTCGATGAAGCTATCTAAGTTGTCTTACAAATGATCTTAGTCCCTCAAAAAGAATTCTAAGATACCTTACAATATTGCTAATCATGGTTATACGATGACCCACGCCCATCCCATTTACATCCAAAGATAGGGTTGCTTACCAAATCAATGGTAAGACAACAATGTCAAAGGAAAAGGAAATGAACAAGAAAGACATTTGAGTAGGTGGATTGCTCCTAATTATTTGCTCCATTTCAAAACAAACATCCTTGCTATTTTCAAAACAATCACATACACTTTCAAACATCTTACAAAATTGAAAACATTTTCAAAAGATTAAACATCTTTGTATACATTCTTACAAACGAGAATCATTACAAAGATTTCCTAAACAATGGCCTCTTTACAAAATACATTCAAAAACCACACAAAGCACGATTTCAAACAACAAAAGCAAGTGATCTAGCAAGTAACTAAGAGCCCATGGAAAACCATGTATGAAAAGGGTGCTAATACCTTCCCTTTTCATAATCTACCCCCCGAACTCAAGAAATAATCTCAAAGGTCTTTCCTGTGGTTTTTCACCTTTCCTTTTTGGATAAAAGAAAAGTCGGTGGCTTTGCTAACCGCAACTGCGATCAAGCACAAAACACCCAAGTTAGTTCTCCCACCGTATCACACTATAGATTATTGGCCAAACAAAGAAAGGAAGTCAGGAGAAGCAAACATGGCCAGAGGATATTCTGATGATGACCATGTCCTATTGATGGCTTCTGAATCTAATGGTGAATATTTGGTAGAATAGTGGTATATGGACATTGGCTGCTCCAAGCACCTAACTGGAAATAGGCAATGACTGATTGATTTTGACTCTAGAAAGAGGACAAGATCAGATGTGATGATGATAAGTACCTTAATGTTGAAGGAATGGGAAATGTCAAAGTCAGAGCGAAGAATGGAAAAATTGTTGTGATCAAGGATGTTTGGTATGTTCCTAGTATAAAGAGCAATCTGATGAGCGTGGGTTAGCTCGTTGAGAAAGGTTTCTCAGTAACTATGAAGAAAAATGTCTTGAAGTTGTAGAATTCTAATCAGAATCTAATTATGCAATCTGAGAAGGTAAGCAACAAAATATTCAAGGTGAATATAGAGACAACTGAAACTAAATGCCTTAGTGCAGTAGGTGGTGAAGGTGACGGTGAGCATTGGCACAAGAGATTGGGGCATCTAAACTTCATAATTTCGAGCATCGGAGTTTTAAGTAGATAGTATATGGCATTTATATGATTGTGAAGCCTGAGAAGTCATATGAGATATGCATGAAAGCAAACAACCTAGATTTCCATTTGCATCAGAAGTGGCTCCAAGAGAAAAAATATGCTTTAGGAGTAGTGTATTCTGGTCTATGTGGACCATTTGAAGTATCTCACTTGGAGAAATCAAGTACTTTGTGTCTTTTGTAGATGAGTTCACAAGAATGACATGGGTAGTTCTCATCAAGTTTAAGCATGAGGTGTGTGTTAAGTTTTATAAGTTCAAAGTAAAGGTTGAAAAATGGAGTGGTCAGAACCTAAAAGTTCTCAGAATTGATGGTGGAGGTGAGTACAACTCTATAGATTTCAGAAGGTTCTGTGAGGAGAATGGAATTGAGCATGAGGTTAGTGCTCCATACACTCCTCAACACAATGGTCTTGCTAAAAGTAGAAATAGAACTTTGATTAATATGACAAGGAGCATACTAAAAAATAAGAAGCTCTCTCGCACCTTGTGGGAAGAAGCTGTTGCCACTGCAACATACGTGCTCAATAGGTGTCAAACCAAGAAGTTGAAAGAAATTGTTCCTTTTGAGAAATGGACTGAAGATAAGCAAAGTATGAGTCATTTCAGATTATTTGGTTCTTTTTTTACAAACATGTTCCAGGTGCTACTAGAATGAATCTGAATGATAGAAGCAAAGTGATATTATTGATTGGGTATGACATTACAAGTGCTTATAAGCTTTATTGTCTAGTCACCAATAAAGTTTAAGGCACCAGAGATGTAATTATGAAGGAAGTAGAATTGTGGGGTTTAAGAAAGTCTAAATCCATCTTTCATGCAGTGTTGACACCATTCATCAACATATAATTTACGCTTGCTACCACCATCATCATCACCATATGAGGTTTAACTAGTTTGTGAAGTAATGAAAAAAATATAAGATGGATGAAGTTAATACAATAGCTTCATACTTCTTATACTTATTTGCATTGCTTCTAAGACTAGATGAACTTTGTTGTTGTTGTTGTTTCTTCATTCAATTTTCTTGAGTCCTATAAACACTGTGATAATTATCAATATGTGAAACTGCAAACTTATTTGTCAACAACACAACATGCAACAACAACATAGAATAACATACAACAATAAAAGAGCCATAACTATCTAACAAGACAAATTCATCGGAAATCCTAGTGAAACATAACAACAACATACATGAAAACGAGAAAATAAGGAAAAAGAAGAATACATTTATGTAAGAAGAACAAGATTGACGGCTATATTGTAGAATAAGAATGCTAATGATGAAGAAGAAGAGAAAAAATGAGTTATAGGGTTTTGCTGTGACAGATACAACACTATTGTGAAAGAGCGAGAGTTAATTTGTTTATATGTAAATATACTCACAATGGTTAACATTACCAACCGTGGTCGTAACCCTTTATTTTATAAATAAAAATAAAAAAATAAATAAAATAGAAAACACGCGCCTTAACGTTAAACGAATAATATATTTTGAGGGCATTGAGTATCTAACCCAAGAAAGCTTGGATTTTATAACAACGATTATGGTTGTAACCGTAATTATATGTTAATAATTTTTAATAAAAAAATAAAATAAAATATTAGTGCCTGGGTTTAGAGATGTCACTACAGTTCCCTGAAGGACCGTGGTAAAGGTGGCTTCGTCGTATGTATTATTTGTATTGTGAAGGTGTGATACGGCGGGAGAACTGACTTGAGGTTTTGCGTTTTGTGTTCGCAAATGTTTCGGTTTAGCAAGAGTCGCCACTGACTTTTTATTTTATCCAAAGGAAAGGTAAAAAATAACAGAAAAGACCTTTGAGATGTTTTCTTGGGTTCGGGGAGTAAATTATGAAAAGGGAAGGTGCAAGCACCCTTTTCATCCATGGTTATCCATGGACTCTTAGTTACTTGTTTAGATCACTTGCTTTTGCTTTTAAATTGTTTGAAATGGTGCTTTGTGTGTGGTTTTTGAAAATGCTTTGAAAAAGAGGCCTTGTCTAGGCAACCTTTGTAATGATTCTTGTTTGAATATATACAAAGGTGATTGTCTTTTGAAAAGATATTTCAATGTTTGAAAGTTTGTTTTTGGGAAATGTTTTGAAGTTGTGTTGTGAGGTGTGTTTGAAAATAGAAAGGATATTTTTGTAAGTTTTGATCAAGTAACTAAGAGTTGTCTACCCTATTTTACTCAAAGATCTTTCCTACACATTTTTAACACTTTTGACAGTGTTGTTTTACCATTGCATTTAGTAAACAACCTTGTCTTTGGATGTTAAACGGGACAGGCGCGGATCATCGTATGGACCATGATAGCAATTGTGCTAAGTATCTTTAGCAAATTTTTGAGGGACTAGATCATTTTGTATAGGCAACCAAGATAGCGTCATCGAGGGACTATGATCTTTTGTTTTGTTTTTGTTTTACCAAAATACTCAACATGCATAACATGGCCCATTTTAAAGGCAACAAGTGGATGAAACCCTAGGGGTGCTTGTGTGCATTGTGTTGTCAGTTTACATGCTTTTTATCTTTGCATTAGTCAAGTTATTTGTTTGATTTTGGATTTTTTGCATACAAACCCTAATCTCTAACATGGCATATTTATAAGCATAAAGTGCACGAAATAAATCTACACTATTACAATATTTGATATGGGAAGGGGGATACAATTTTGAATGGGGATTATTTTACAAGAAATTAAAACCCTAATATTTATTATTATATCCAAATTGAATAAATGGTACAAATAAATAAATTGGCAATAGTTAAACAATTTAAATATAAGTATGCAAAATATTATGAATATGCACAAAATGTTTTTGTTTATTTTTTATGTATGTAAAAAATATTTAATGTGTATATAAAAAAAAGAAATAAAAGATTATTATATTTTATTTATTAAGGGTAAACCCTAATTTTATTTTAAGAAAGTATGTATATATATATATATATATATATATATATATATATATATATATATATATATATATATATATATATATATATATATATATATATATATATATATATATATATATATATATATATATATATATATATATATATATATATATATATATATATATATATATATATATATATATATATATATATATATATATATATATATATATATATATATATATATATATATATATATATATATATATATATATATATATATATATATATATATATATATATATATATATATATATATATATATATATATATATATATATATTTTATTTTATTTTAAGATAATATATACTATATTAATTATTTTGTGTACAAGAAAATAAAAATAAAAATATATACAAATATTTAGGAAAATAATAATATATGAGAAATTATTATTTAAATATATAAATACTAAAAATATTATATTT
The DNA here is from genome assembly GCA_948472305.1 of Vicia faba. Taxonomy (NCBI): domain Eukaryota; kingdom Viridiplantae; phylum Streptophyta; class Magnoliopsida; order Fabales; family Fabaceae; genus Vicia; species Vicia faba. Next base: position 437,487,850 of record OX451739.1, on the reverse strand, counting down.
TTATGTATTGTTTACAAGTTTTTATTAAATAAAATAAAAGTATGTACTACTTAATAATTATTTTCATGTTAGAAAAATCAAATAAAAGTATAAAAATAAATGTGAAAATTTATAAAAATGTTTTTGGTATTTTTTATGTTTAGAAAATATAAAATAAAATAAAAAATAAAAAATAAATAGAAAAATATAAACAAATAAAGAAATTGGGCCAGGGGGGTACAATCAGTAAAAGGAGTGTCAAAAACAAGGCCAGAACCAAGCCCAACCCACTGACTTCATCTTCAACCTCTTGTTCAAAAAACGCGCGCGCGTGTACAAAATGCCCAGATCCTGCATACGTGCTCTAATGCAAAAACTCATAACATCAATGTTGTAGCATTTTTCAAGACGAATTCAACCATATAAGAAACTTAATCTAACTCTCAAAGACCAGAGAGAATTTCTCCGTCCCTAATTTCTAACCTAACTTTTTCAGAAAGTTCATGGATCAAATTCTCTTAACACATTTAACTTAAATGAAAACTGAGCATATGTACAATTTCATGGCTATGAATACTACATTTTTTATTCACAAACCTAAGCCTAATGATTCCTAAATAGAGAGATAGGAAGTTGATAAAAACCTGTTTCAATTGAAATCGTGTATGGCAATGTGGAGCTTTTTAGTGAGGTCTGAGGTGTTTGGGAGCTTGCTTGAACTTCCTTTGACCTTCCCTAATGCCTAGTTTGCCTTGAATGTGCTTGAACAAGCCTGTAGAACTCAACCTGCACAAGCTAAAAACAGAAATGGTGAAGCTTGAAAATGGAGTTACAGTCACTCTTAAATGGTTGGGATAGCTTGGATAGGTTATGTGGAATGTGTTTGAACAAATTCGAGGCAAAACGCACGAGGGGTTTTTGCTATGGAAGTCAAACTGCATGGAGTGCCCTGTTTTGCCAATGGAATGTGATTTTGTGTTTTGGAAGGCTTGAGGACTCAAAGGCTCGTGTTTTAGGTTCAATACAATGTGTGAAACTTGTCACAAAAGCTTGAAAGAGTTGGTTTTTTCAGATGTTCAAGTTGTGATGTATTTGACAAGTTTCTTGTCTTTTAAGCAAAAGCAAGCCATGATGCAAGACAGGCCTGTACAGGCTATCCATCAGTTGGAACTTTGTGATCTTGGCCCCCCTCAGTTGGTGGATATTGTATGATGTACCAGATCTTGTTCAAGGCTCAAGAGATGTGGTTTGACATAAAGCAATTTTGACAAAAATGGCAATGTTGCCTTTTTGCTATTTAAGGATTAATTCTTTGTGTAATCCTCTCATGACCAAAACAAAACCTTAAACCAATGGAATTACATTTCATTATTGAGTATGGGATGGTTTTGAGACCTATAATCAAGTACAAACAAGGCTGATTAGAGTTTGCAACTTGTATCAATATGAACATGCCATGGATCAAAAGTAAGTTTTTGCCAACTTCAAGCCTTCGATTCTCCCTAACCACAAATGATTTTGGAGAGTTATTGGACATTTTAGAAATCTTGTAACATGCTATACAATCCATATTTGAAATGCATTTTGAGATTCCAAGTGGAACTAGGTGAAAAATTTCCAAAAAGATAGGTCAAAGTCCTGCCTAAACTAGGGCAAAATTTCACTAAGTTAAAAGTTTCATGGACCCTTGTTCCAAAAATCATAACTTGAGATCCAAGCTTCTTTTGGGAAAACTTTGTGAATCAAAGTTGTAGATTTTGTGGAGGACTACAAATTTCATGTTGGAGTTTGAATCCAATTGCATCATGATGAAAATGTTGGGCAAAGTTGGGAAAAATTAAGAAAATTTCATAACTTAGAAAAATTCTAAGATATGAATTTTTTCAATCTTAAACCCTAATTTGAAAAATTGGGTTTCTTGATGAACAAGTTTCATGTTTTGACACATCTTGATGAAAAATGACCCTTGGCACTTGATTTTGACCAAAAAGTCAAAGTTTGACTTTTCAGTGTACAGTCAAATTTTGATCAGTTGACTGAAAAATTCATTTGTCAATCCAATGCAATTGAGATATTTTGAACCTTGTGAATAGGTCAAGATGATTCCATTGAGTCCTTGAATCCATGCTTGAACCCAATTTGCCATTGGGTAGGTCAAAAATCAGAAATTGCCCTTCTGCAGTCAAAACCCTAAAAATGACCATTTTGCACTCTTGATGATCTGATCAAATTTCTTGAGGAGTTGTGGTCCAAACTTGATAAAATGATTCATATGAGCTTATAATGTTGATGTGGGTCAAAATTTATGAGGTTTGACTGTAAATTGGCCACAATTGACTTTTTCCCTAATACAGCTGATTTCTAGACCAACTATCAAATTGACTGGGCAAAAATTTGATTCATGGCTTGAAAATTGGTATGAGAAATCTTATAAGTCCAACATGAAGTATGAAAGTCACTTTGAGCACTATAAGTCCAAAAATACTTGTGCAAACTCAAACCCTAATTTAGGTCAACAATGCAAGAAGATGTCTTGAGCAGAGCAAACCCTAGCTTGATCTTGAGTTCAAAGTGTCTTGTGATGAAAAATATTGATAAAATGAGAGGGGAAATTTTGGGGTACAATAGTTGCCCCTATTCAATCTTCTTGAACCTGAAGAGTTAGATTGGCGAGTTTTCCTTTCGTGACTCGGAGGTAAAAGAGGATTGGACACTAGAGTGCCCGTAAATTCGCACTCGTCAGAGTAGTTGAGGGAATGGGCTTAAAGATACCATTTGGAAAGGTGCGACAGAATCTTGTCGGAGATGGGCTTAAAGATGCCATCCAAGAAAATTAATCGCATAAGAGATTCCTTTGCGAGAGCCCGTATACCTGTTGTTGCAGAGGACTACGCCAGGGAATGCTGGTCTCTGTCGTGGTAGAAGTAGAACTTCAGCCATCTGTTATTCTACCGGGGAGTCATCTCTTGGTTGAAAAGGTGACAGTGAACTGCTATCTGGTCAACATCCAGTCTTCACAGTCTTGTATTGCTATCTGGTCAACATCCAGGCTTCATGATACTTTACTTCCTATCTGGTCAACGTCCAGTCTTCAGAAGAGAATCAAATGGCTATCCGGTCGCCTCCGGGTTTCCCTTTGACTTCGGGGCCCACCAATATCCGGTTGAATCCGGGCTTCAAGGTTATCGGCTAAGTAAACTGTTGTTTGGTTAACGTCCAAGTTTCACAACATACCTTACTGTTATTTGGTCAACATCCAGGTTTCACAGTCTTGTATTGCTATCTGGTCAACGTCCAGGATTCACAATACTCTACTTCCTATCTGGTCAACGTCCAGGTTTCAGAAGAATATCAAATGGTTATCCGGTCAACATCCGAGTTTCCCTTTTAATTTTGGGGCCTACTAATATCCGGTTGAATCCGGGCTTCAAAGTAATTGGCCGAGTAAACTGCTATTTGGTCAACATCCAAGTTTCACAGTATACCTTACTGTTATCTGGTCAAAATCCAGGTTTCACAGTATTGTATTGCTATTTGGTCAACGTCTAGGCTTCGCAATGTTTTGCTTCCTATTTGGTCAACATCCAGGTTTCAGAAGAATTTGTAGGGGATTCAACTATTTTCCGATCAATCTCCGGGCTTCAGTATAGTCAAATTATCATCTGGTCGAATCCAGGCTTCATAACTAGAACAGGAATCTGCCCCTTGATTTGAATAATCAAAATATGAGAGCATCCGTGTCTGGAGCATCTCTAAACCGTTTTCTGAGCTTTGAATACCTGTCTTAGGTAGCTATCAATTTCATCCTGAAAAGGGTAGAATGTTAGCTGAAATACAAAGTTACGTTGCATGAAATGTATGATGCAATATATATGCTTTGTCAATGCTCATGATTTATGAATGTAATGTATGCGCATATAAGCTGATTAGCTGTCTTGCTGAGGAAAATAAATCCTGGATAGCCGGAGATGATAAGATCTTGGACTGCTGCTGGGGAAAATAAACCCACGACCGTTGTTGGAGATTCAAGATTTTTGACAACCTCTGTGGGGAGAAGCCATACTGCTGGGGAGATCAGGAGTTTGGGTTGTATGCCAATCTACTGGGGACTTCAAGAGTGGGGATCTCTGTTCTGTTGGGGATATCAGGGAAAAACTGAATGGTTTCCGCTGGGGATTGGCAGATCAAAGTTTCCTTTCCGTTGGGGATCTTAATGACGCGCTGATTTGATCGGTAACTTCACTGGGGAAGAATAACTTTCTGGGGAATTATCTGGTTTTAAAGCGACTCTTCAGGGATAATGGAGGAAACTGGATGGTCTCCACTGGTGTTCAAAGGCTGAAGTTTTGGCTCCGCTTGGGGAAGAAAGTTTCATCTTTACTGAGGGTTTGCAGTTCAAAGTTATGCTCCGCCGGGGATTGGGAATTTGAAAAACTCAGCTCCGATGGGGATTCTTGAAACTTAACTCCGCTGGGGACATGCGTTTCAAGGCTTTAGTTCCGCTGAGAATCTGGATGACATGTTGCAGGGGATTTCTCCTAGAATAGCCTAAAGATAACTTCTTTATACTTTCATCCTATCAGTAATTACTCCTTCTTATTTTGTTTTATTTGTAAGCAGTGATTACATTCAAATGCATATGCTCATTTAATAAATCATTGGACGTTTTCAAATAAAACAGAAGTGTAAAGAGAAAGAAAAGGCAAACAATTTTCTGCACTTTGAAGTATCTTTGTATTAACTTTGTGTAAGTATTTTGTACAAAGGAAACAGACATCCTAGTAGGAGAATGTTGTCATAAAATTGAGAAAAATTTTATACAAAGAAAGATGGTTATGTGCAACAATTCTATGGGGTTCCCATTTTGCTATAGCCTTCGCAACTCGGAGTATCTTGTCTATTCGTCGCTTCGTCCGCAGATGATTGGATTGATCAGAAGCTTGGAGCTTTTCCATGAAGAGATTGTCCTTAAAGTGATCTGACGAGACATAGTCATACACTTTAATTCCCTAACTTTTTCCTGGACGTCCCTTTCGGGTTTTCGATCCACCGGGAAACCCTTTTTTGTCCAAGTCGCCCTTTCGGGTTTTCAACTTGTCGGGTGTACAAATTGTTTTTGTTTATCCCTAATTTTTTCCTGAACCGCCCTTTCGGGTTTTTGATTCACCGGGATGCCCATTTTTACCCAAGTCGCCCTTTCGGGTTTTCGACTTGTCGGGTCGCTTATGGATAGTATCTTTTGACTATGTTTGTGTTCGCAGGGTGCGACAGGTCGTCGCCGTACATGGTGGTTAGAATCATGGCCCCACCAGAAAAGATGTTTTTTATCATAAACGGTCCTTCGTAAGTAGGAGTCCATTTGCCCCTGGGATCACTTTGAGGCAAGATGATCTGCTTGATTACAAGATCTCCGACTTGATACACCTGACGTCTGACTTTCTTGTTGAAAGCCTTGATCATTCGTTTTTTATACGTCTGACCATGACAAACAACAGTAAGTCGCTTCTCGTCGATCAAATAAAGTTGATCAAGCCGGGTCTGAATCTAATCGTCTTCACTTAAACCAACATCCTTCATAATTCTCAAGGAAGGAATCTGAACCTCCATAGGTAAAACAACTTCCATTCCATATACCAAAGAAAAGGGGGTTTCCCCGGTTGAAGTACGCATCGTGGTACGATATCCGTGCAGAGTAAATGGTAACATCTCATGCCAGTCCTTGTAGGTGACTGACATCTTTTGAATGATCTTCTTGATATTTTTGTTCGCAGCTTCAACAGCACCGTTCATCTTTGGCCGATATGGAGATGAATTGTGATGTTGAATATTGAACTGCTCGCACAGAGCGGTGATCATAGTGTTGTTCAGGTTTGTACCGTTGTTCGTGATGATCCTGTCGGGGATACCATATCGGCATATGAGGTTCTGCTTGATGAAGCAGAAAACCACATTCTTTGTAACGGAGGCGAAGGAAGCTGCTTCGACCCACTTGGTAAAGTAATCAATAGCCACCAGGATGAATCGGTGTCCATTGGATGTTGTTGGCTTGATCTCTCCAATCATGTCGATACCCCACATTGCGAATGGCCAACGAGCTGTTAGGACATTGAGAGGAACTGGAGGAATATGTACCTTTCCGCATAGATTTGGCATTTGTGACAAGTACGGGAGTATTGATGACAGTCAGCTTCCATGGTAGACCAGTAGTAGCCTGCCCTTAGAATCTTCTTAGCCATCGTATGTCCGCTCAAATGGGTGCCAAATTTACGACTATGCAGTTCAGTTATGATCTACTTAGCTTCAACCTTGTCCACACAATGAAGCAGAACACAATCATAGTTGCGCTTGTATAGGATACCATTGTTCAGGAAGAACTTGGCAGCAAATCTCCTTAAGAACTTTTTGTCGTTGACTGAAGCTCCTTTAGGGTATTCTCGAGTCTTGAGATACCTTTTGATTTCGTGAAACCAGGGTTGTTCCACTACTTCCTCGGTATTAATCTCATGACAATGTGCAGGTTCGTCCATCCGCTCAATGGTGATTTGGGGAGCCTCATTATCCCAGTTAAGTCTAAACATGGAGGACATTGTAGCTATAGCATCCGCTGGCTGATTTTCTTCTCGCGGGAAGTGTTCGAAGGTAATCTGCTCGAAATGAGGCAAAAATGTCAGTACATGTTCTTTGTATGGGATGAGGTTAGGATGTTTAGTGTCCCACTCTCCTTTGATTTGACTGATAACTAAAGTTGAGTCCCCAAACACAACCAAAGATTTGATTCCCAAGTCAATAGCAGCCTTGAGACCAAAGATACAAGCTTCATACTCGGCCATGTTGTTGGTACAGCTGAAGCAGAGTCTGGCGGTGAAAGGTGTATGGTAACCTTGTGGAGATATAAGTACCGTGCTGATACCGTTGCCAAGTGCATTTGAAGCACCATCAAAGTACAGGGTCCATCGGGATCCTTGTTCATGTCCGTCATACGGTCCTTTACCTTCAATGTTGTCCAATGTCATAATGTCTTCGTCGGGGAAGTCGAACTTCATGGATTGGTAATCTTCGACGGCTTGATGAGCTAGATGGTCAGCTAGTACACTCCCTTTTATAGCTTTTTGGGTTGTGTAATGGATGTCATACTCAGTTAGGATCATTTGCCATCTAGCGATTCTTCCAGATAAAGCAGGCTTTTTGAAGATGTACTTGATCGGATCCATCTTAGAAATCAGCAGAGTGGTATGTGTCAACATATACTGCCTTAGTCGGTGAGCAGCCCATACCAAATCACAACAAGTTTTCTCGAGCAGTGAGTAGCGAGTCTCACAATCGGTAAACTTTTTGCTAAGCTAATAAATGGCATGCTCTTTTCGACCAGACTCGTCATGTTGGCCCAGTACGCACCCCATTGAATTGTCCAAAACAGTCAGATACATGATTAGCGGCCTTCCTTCGACGTGCGGCATTAAGATAGGAGGTTCTAGCAAATACTCCTTGATTTTATCAAAAGTAACTTGACAGTCATCATTCCATTCAACCACCTGATCTTTCTTCAACAGCTTGAAGATTGGTTCACAGGTAAATGTTAGATGAGAAATGAACCTTGCAATGTAGTTTAGGCGTCCCAAGAAACCTCTGATCTCCTTTTCAGTGCGAGGGGAAGGCATTTCTCGTATAGCTTTGACTTTGGCAGGATCAACCTCAATTTCTTTGTTGCTGACGATGAATCCCAAGAGCTTACCAGATCTGACTCCAAAAGTGCACTTGCTAGGGTTCAGTCTAAGCTTATACTCCTTCAATCTGACAAACAACTTTTGCATATGGTCGAGGTGTTCTTCTTCTGTTTGTGAATGGGCTATCATGTCGTCTAAGTAGACTTCAATCTCATGATGTATCATGTCATGAAACAAAGCTACCATGGCTCGCTGATAGGTTGCCCCGACATTCTTCAGTCCGAATGGCATCACTTTATAGCATAAGGTACCCCATTGCGTAACAAAAGTAGTCTTCTCCATGTCTTCGGGGGCCATTTTGATCTGGTTATACCCTGAAAATCCATCCATGAAAGAAAATACCTTGTGCTGAGCTGTGTTGTCAACCAAGATCTCAATGTGCGGTAGTGCAAAATCATCTTTAGGGCTAGCCCTGTTTAAATCTCTGTAGTCCACACACATTCTCACTTTGCCGTCTTTTTTAGGCATGGGAACAATGTTAGCAACCCATTGTGGATAGGAAGTAACAGCAAGAAACCTGGAATTGAACTGCTTCATCACTTCGGCTTTGATCTTTTTAGACATATCGGGCCTCATTCGACGAACTTTCTGTTTAATTGGTGGATAGTCTTCTCTTGTAGGGAGACGGTGAACCACAACATCTGTATCGAGTCCCAGCATGTCTTCATAGGACCAGGCGAAGATCTCAACATATTCATTCAACAGCTGAACTAAGCGCTCTTTGACATTTGGCTTCAGGTTGGCACCCACTTTAACCTCTCTTCTGTCTTCGGCAGTACCTAAGTTGATAGTTTCTAACAACTCTTCATGGGGCAGAATAGCCCTTTCTTCCTATTGTAGAAGTCTAGCCAAATCTCCAGGAACTTCACAGTCTTCATCACCTTCGTATTCATCATGATTGACCAGATCTTCAGAGTCACTGAAGGCCATAGCAGAATTGTTACCCATGGAATCCGGAGTGGATGGGTACCTGTATTTTGTGAGTGTGGGTGTGTGTAAGGGATAACCATCCTTAAACAAAATAAAATGTAAAACGAAAGAAAATGAACACAAAAGTTTATAGATGAAAACGTCCATGATTCATTAAAAATGGCATATGAAAATGAAGAATCAAAACCCTTACAAATGGACCTATATGCCCCGGGTAAGGCACAAGGCAAAAAGAGTGTATGAATTGTTTAATAATTATTACAGACCAACAAAAAATGTTCAAAAGATAAATTACTGATTGATGAAAGTAATGGGAACGAAGTCTTTTGCCTCTCAAGTGTTCAGTCCTCCTTCACTGGTCGGGAAAATCCAATCTTCAAAATTGCTCTCATCTTCAACATCTTCCAAGTCATGAACTTCGTGATGAGTGATCTTTAATGGTGGTCCTCCAGCCCGGGAGCGACGCACAACCTTCTGACTAGCAGCAGTGAAACCCAAACCGAACTTATCTGCCTTGAAAGGAAAATCTGGTAGCTGACCCCACACTGTACTTCCTCCTTCCTCGATCACTGCCTTCGCATCTTTAAGGGATGACATCTAGGACACAGGCTTGGTAACTGTAGGTACAAAATTCATTGTCTTGGCCGTTGCAACTTCAGGAGAAACCTCTTCAAAGTGTTGGAAAGGTGTTTCTATGAATTCTCCATCTAACTCCACATAGCGGAAAGAGTTAAGGTGGCTTATCATATACTCCTCCTCACCATGAACTGTTATGATTTTACCCTGGACTGGGTATTTGAGAATTTGGTGTAGAGAAGAAGTAACTGCCCCAGCATTGTGGATCCAAGGCCTTCCCAATAAGCATGAATATGAAGGACGGATGTCCATCACATAAAATGTAGAGTTGAAAATTTCTGTTCCCACCTTAATTGGGATATCCACCTCTCCGTGGACCATCCTCTTAGAACCTTCGAAGGCTCTAACAATGATATTACTGGGCTTTAAGGTCAAACATTCACAGTCTAGTCTGTCCAATGATTTCTTTGGTAGAACATTTAAATATGACCCAGTATTAACCAGAACATGAGCAAGTGTAGTCCCTCTGCACTCTACCGACACATGCAGCACATCATTATGCTTTCTTCCTTTAGATGTTAGATCGGCATCAGAGAATCCAAGACCATTATCGGCTGTAAGGCTAGCCACACACTCTTGAAACTGGCCCGCAGAAGTTTCTTGAGGCATGTGCGCCGTCTTCAGGAATTTGATCAAGGCTTTGGCATGAGCCTCAGAACAGAGCAATAGGGCCAGCATGGAGATTTTTGAAGGGGTTTTCCCCAATTGTTCTACGACATCATAGTCGCTCTTCTTAATTATCTTTAAAATTTCCTCCATTTCCTTTTGGGTGGTCTCGGGGATAACCAAAGGCTGAGCCCTCGTCCTGACGGGCGCTTCTTGGATCCCCTTACCTTTATCAGCGGCAACAGCAGAGGGTACAACTTCGGGAGTAACAATTTCTTCAATCACTGGACTTTGCATAGATATCTTGACTGGCACAGGAGCACTTGAGGGTCCGAAAATTGCCCTTGGAGGAGCAATCTCCGGAGAGAAGATTCTTCCGCTACGAGTTATCTTACTTGTCCCTGCAATATTTCCTACATCAAGAGTTTCTTCATTGGAATTCTCTTCGACTGATTCGATCTGCTTAACACTGTGGTAGAAGATATCTCCTCCATAATTCCACGGTATCGTCTTGTTGGACTTATATGGGATAGGCCCCGGCATAGTAATCTTCAGCGGTACAAACTTTGGATCAGGTGTAATCTTAACAGGTCTTTTGGAGACCTTGGAAAGATTGTCGGAAATGGTGATTATAGCAACATCGTTGATTGAAGTTGGAGTAACAGGAGTAACAGGAGTTTTCTGAAAGAGGATCTCTTGATTATCCATTAGACGTTGGACGCCTAACTTCAATAACAGACAGTCGGATTGTAGGGACGAACAAAAGTAACAATCTTTGTCATAGCCTGGGAAGATCCCGGCTTTCAACAGATTCATCTTGATCATTGGCAAAGGGGTCATTAAGTCATCAACAGCAGCAACATATAGATCCTCTTCAATAGCATGGGTACTGTGACCATGCTTCGGCATTGGGGCAGAAATCACATTCAACTTTTCGGGCGCATCGAATTCTACCTCCTTGGCATCTATTAAATCTTGGATCTTGTTTTTGAGGGCCCAACAGTTGTTGTGTCGTGCCCTATGTCGTCTGAATGATAGGCACATTTAGCATTGGCGTGGTAAAAAGGAGAATTTGTATTCAAATTTTGTGGCGGATCTCTCAAGGTTGTAAGGTTCAGCTTCAAGAGATAGGGGAGAACTTGGGCAGGCGTCATGTTTATTTTGGTGAATTGCCTAGCAGGCCTTCCCCCTCTTTGTTGGTTGGTTCTTGGTTGATCATTCTTAAGCTGATCAACTGCAGTCTTTTGGATCATTACAGCCCCCACCATTGACCGGCGCTCTACTCTTCCTCGACCTTTTTGAGTGTAAATAGCTGACACCTCTTTCTTGGCTGGAAAAGGTTTTTTGACAACGGCAGAAGCAGATGTATCCTTTTGAATCTTACCACTCTTGATGCCAGCTTCAACTCGTTCACCAGTCAGAATTAATTCAGTGAAACCTGCCAATTAAATCCCTATCTGGTGATTAAAGAATGGACCAGACAGCGCCCCCAAAAACATATCAACCAGCTCTCTTTCAGACAAAGGTGGCTGCACCCTTCCAGCCAGGTCCCATCACTTCTAGGCATTCTCCTTAAATCCCTCATTAGCAACCATACCCATACTCTGTAGTTGAGTACGAGTAGGTGCTAAGTCTGCATTATATTGATATTGTCGGTAGAAGGCAGCAGCCAGATCCTCCCAATTATGTACGTTAGCCCTCTCAAGCTGGTAGAACCAGTCCAATTGTGTACCCGAAAGACTATCTTGAAAAAAGTGGACCCACAAATCCTTATCAAAAGAATGAGGTTAGATCTTTCTGACGTAAGACCGTAGGTGCATCTTCGGGCAAGACAAACCATCGTATTTAGCGAACAGAGGAACTTTGAACTTGGGGGGAATGACAATCCTAGAAACCAAACCTAATTCTTCGAAATCCAGCCCAGGCACTCTTTGTACCTCCATAGCTGTCAATTGCTCTTCCAGATTTTTATACTTGTCGTCTGCAGGAGGGTATTGCTGCTCAGAATAATCTTCATCCTCTTCTTCTTCTTCTTCAGCCTCAGACTCAGAGGGCACCACAACTCCTTTTCCTTTGCCAACCCCTTCATCAGATGTTGAGGGGAAATCCAGGACTCTTCTAGCTTGGTTCTCAAATCTTCTTCCCAAAGTGGCCACACCAGCTCTTTTTTTCTTTTTCTCCTTTTCTTTTTCCTTCTCTTTCTCTAATAGTGCTTTAAGGTCCTCCTGACCCTTTGCCAAGGTCATGAGGAGTTACTGGAATTGTGAATTCTGTGCTTGTAGGTCTTTGACCGTCTGCTCTATATCCATCTTGTTGAAATAAACAACAGAAAGATAAGGAAACCTGGTGTGAAGACCTGTTTATGCATATGATGAATGATATGTATTCATGTAATGCATTCAAGGATTCAGAAATTCAAAGTTGTTGCAAACAAAAAGAACACACGTCATATTAATAAGAAGAAATTTGTTAGTACATAAATGCCCCATGGGAAAAATATTACAAAATTCTTAATGTAAAAAGACATTGCGCATCCTCTTTGGTGTGATATAGGTGTTAAGAATTTGTTCTTCATGGAGTCGACGAGTAAGTTCCAAAACCTTCTTCTCACTGGCGTAGAAGCTGGCTTCAAAATTATTCTGTTATTCCTTGAGATGTATCCAACTCTTTTGTAAATCTTCCAATGATGTTGGCATGTCAGGATGCAAGAGGGTGTATGGAACCTCTCCTTCCATAACAGGCTCTTTGATCACAGGGAGAATGTAGGGGTAAGGCATCATAATATTCTTGGCGCGGGTTCGTACCCACTTGAGGTAAGGCTCAAGGGGGATGGAATTCTTGTGTCCCAGTGTCTTACTGTCCACTTTGTTGGGCATACTTCAAGCTCGGATAAACCTTTGTCGAAGTCCTTGAGCGTTGTTGTCGAAGTCAAAAACTAAGTCAGGAATCAGTATGTCATGAGGGCCATCCCTTCGGGCATACCTAAATTTTCTCAGAGCCAAACAGGGGTTGTAGGTAATACCTCCCCTAATGCCAAGTAGTGGGACATTAGGGAATTCTCCATAACGATCAATGATGATGACATTTTCTCTGGACTGAGAACATCAATGAACATCCGAATGTGTGAGAGTCATCAATCGTTGCGACCACCTCAAACCTTGCTCATTCTTCAAGACTGACTGAGGAAGGTGAGAAATAAACCACCTTGCTAGAAGATAAGTACAACACATGAGAATACCTCTTTTCCTCATTGTTCGTGTGTAAAATGAGTGGAGGATATCCCCAAGCAATGTAGGCACCGGATTCCGAGATATAAAAATCTTGACAGCATTCACATCTATAAGCTGATCGGGATTTGGGAACAAGACCAACCCATAGATGAGAAGTGCTATAATCTCCTCAAAAGCTTGCAGATCTAGAGAATTCCAGCAGTCTTATGCCTTCTCAAACAGAAACTTTTCCAAGAAACCCTTGACACCACTTCTGGTTTCCCAATGACCTTTGATGCCAGATGGTTGCAAGTGTAAGGCTTGAGCAATATCTTCAGGCTTTGGCTCTCTTTCCGTACCGTTGTAGGGTAGTTGATGGAGAATAGGAATCCTCAGAAGTTGAGAAAATTCCTCCAAAGTAGGTACTAGTTGGTAATCAGGAAATGTAAAGCAATGGTGTAGGGGGTCAAAGAACTGGAAGAGAACTTTCACCATTTCTTCTTCAATGTTGGAGTTGACCAAGTTGAGAAGTCTACCATGTCTTTCACTGAAAGGAGAATTCTATGGAATCTTGGAAGTAAGCTCCTTGAGTTGAGGAGGGATCCTCACAAGGTTGACCTAAATTGTTTTTCTACGGAGTAATTCCATGACCTAAAAAACAAGAACAAAGATGAAAATCCAAACCCTTGAAATGGTTAATGGATGCAAATGATGCCTCATGATGTTCATGATGTATGCACAAGTATATGTACAAGCAAATCACACAAGATCCTAGTTTCAAGCTTGCATGGGGTTTCATAGGTAAGTACCCTCTTGAAGTTAGTTGGCTCAACCTGTCCTATAAATAGTAACCGGGTTCTAAGGAGCTCAATATCACTGGATTATTTTCTGTGTTCATTGTTTCAGTTTAGCCACTTTACTGGCGACCGAAATATTCCAAGAAAACAACCCTCAATAAGTGTAGTATCGAGTATCTACCAACTTCGGACTTCACCAAAGCCGGTCATCTCACTACCCCTAAAAAGGCCAAGATGGTCAAGTAAAGGTTCTAAAAGTCCATTAGTGCTTCATGATATCACTCAGCGGCCCCGTATTCTCTTTGATTGACTCAAAGGCTACCGGTACCCACAAATATGTCGCACTAATATAGCTATTGCTTCAACCATGTCGATATACCTCTCACAGTTTTCACAATGTATTGCTATTTACCTATGAATGTTTCCCAAAAATCCGAGTGGAGGATTCAAACCCAAACAAGAGAACCAAATGTAAAGCAATCAAAGCAAACAAGATAAGCATGTGAAGGTGATCTAAACACTAAGGTTACTCCAGTTTTCAAATATTCCCCAGCAGAGTCTCCAGTTCTTTGATACGGTGGGAGAACTGACTTGAGGTTTTGCGTTTTGTGTTTGCAAATGTTTCGGTTTAGCAAGAGTCGCCACCGACTTTTTATTTTATCCAAAGGAAAGGTCAAAAAGCACAGGAAAGACCTTTGAGATGTTTTCTTGGGTTCGGGGAGTAGATTATGAAAAGGGAAGGTGCAAGCACCCTTTTCATCCATGGTTATCCATGGGCTCTTAGTTACTTGTTTAGATCACTTGCTTTTGCTTTTCAATTGTTTGAAATGGTGCTTTGTGTGTGGTTTTTGAAAATGCTTTGAAAAAGAGGCCTTGTCTAGGAAACCTTTGTAATGATTCTTGTTTGAATATATACAAAGGTGTTTGTATTTTGAAAAGATATTTCAATGTTTGAAAGTTTGTTTTTGGGAAATGTTTTGAAGTTGTGTTGTGAGGTGTGTTTGAAAATAGCAAGGATGTTTTTGCAAGTTTTGATCAAGCAACTAAGAGTTGTCTACCCTATTTTACTCAAAGATCTTTCCTACACATTTTTAACCCTTTTGACAGTGTTGTTTTACCATTGCATTTGGTAAACAACCTTGTCTTTGGATGTTAAACGAGACAGGCGCGGGTCATCGTATGGACCATGATAGCAATTGTGCTAAGTATCTTTAGCAAATTTTTGAGGGACTAGATCATTTTGTATAGGCAACCAAGATAGCGTCATCGAGTGATCTTTTGTTTTGTTTTTGTTTTTCCAAAGTACTCAACATGCATAACATGACCCATTTTAAAGGCAACAAGTAGATGAAACCCTAGGGGTGCATGTGTGCATTGTGTTGTCAGTTTACATGCTTTTTGTCTTTGCATTAGTCAAGCTATTTGTTTGATTTTGGATTTTTTGCATACAAACCTTAATCTCTAACATGGCATATTTATAAGCATAAAGTGCGCGAAATAAATCAACACTATTACAACATTTGATATGGGAAGGGGGATACAATTTTGAATGGGGATTATTTTGCAAGAAATTAAAACCCTAATATTTACTATTACATCCAAATTGAATAAATGGTACAAATAAATAAATTGGCAATAGTTAAACAATTTAAATATAAGTATGCAAAATATTATGAATATGCACAAAATGTTTTTGTTTATTTTTTATGTATGTAAAAATATTTAATGTGTATATAAAAAAAGAAATAAAAGATTATTATATTTTATTTATTAAGGGTAAAACCCTAATTTTCTTTTAAGAAAGTATATATATATATATATATATATATATATATATATATATATATATATATATATATATATATATATATATATATATATATATATATATATATATATATATATATATATATATATATATATATATATATATATATATATATATATATATATATATATATATATATATATATATATATATATATATATATATATATATATATATATATATATATATATATATATATATATATATATATATATATATATATATATATATATATATATATATATATATATATATATATATATATATATATATATATATATATATATATATACTATAAAAAATAAAAATGAATGAAATATATACAAATGTCACAAAATGAAAATATATTTAAAAAAATATTATTTTTAATAAGGGTGGAAACCCTAGTTTTTTATTTTAAGATAATATATACTATATTAATTATTTTGTGTACAAGAAAATAAAAATAAAAATATATACAAATATTTAGGAAAATAATAATATATGAGAAAGTATTATTTAAATATATAAATACTAAAAATATTATATTTTTATGTATTGTTTACAAGTTTTTATTAAATAAAATAAAAGTATGTACTACTTAATAATTATTTTCATGTTAGAAAAATCAAATAAAAATACAAAAATAAATGTGAAAATTTATAAAAATGTTTTTGGTATATTTTATGTTTAGAAAATATAAAATAAAATCAAAAATGAAAAATAAATAGAAAAATATAAACAAATAAAGAAATTGGGCCAGGGGGTGCAATCAGTAAAAGGGGGTGTCAAAAACAAGGCCAGAACCAAGCCCAGCCCACTGACTTCATCTTCAACCTCTTGTTCAAAAAACGCGTGCGCCTGTACAAAATGCCCAGATCCTGCATACGTGCTCTAATGCAAAAACTTATAACATCAATGTTGTAGCATTTTTCAAGACGAATTCAACCATATAAGAAACTTAATCTAACTCTCAAAGACTAGAGAGAATTTCTCTGTCCCTAATTTCTAACCTAACTTTTTCAGAAAGTTCATGGATCAAATTCTCTTAACACATTTAACTTAAATGAAAACTGAGCATATGTACAACTTCATGGCTATGAATACTATATTTTTTATTCACAAACCTAAGCCTAATGATTCCTAAATAGAGAGATAGGAAGTTGATAAAAACCTGTTTCAGTTGAAATCGTGTATGGCAATGTGGAGCTTTTCAGTGAGGCCTGAGGTGTTTGGGAGCTTGCTTGAACTTCCTTTGACCTTCCCCAATGCCTAGTTTTCCTTGAATGTGCTTGAACAAGCCTGTAGAACTCAACCTGCACAAGCTGAAAACAGAAATGGTGAAGCTTGCAAATGGAGTTACAGTCACTCTTCAATTGTTGGGATATCTTGGATAGGTTATGTGGAATGTGTTTGATCAAATTTGAGGCAAAATGCACGAGGGGTTTTTGCTATGGAAGTCAAACTGCAGGGAGTGCCCTGTTTTGCCAATGGAAGGTGATTTTGTGTTTTGGAAGGCTCCAGGACTCAAAGGCTCGTGTTTTAGGTTCAATACAATGTGTGAAACTTGTCTCAAAAGCTTGCAAGAGTTGGTTTTTTCAGATGTTCAAGTTGTGATGTATTTGACAAGTCTCTTGTCTTTTAAGAAAAAGCAAGCCATGATGCAAGACAGGCCTGTACAGGCTATTCATCAGTTGGTACTTCATGATCTTGGCCCCCCTCAATTGGTGGATATTGTGTGTTGTACCAGATCTTGTTCAAGGCTCAAGAAATGTTGTTTGACATAAAGCAATTTTGACAAAAATAGCAATGTTGCCTTTTTGCTATTTAAGGATTAATTCTTTGTGTAATCCTCTCATGACCAAAAAAAGACTTAAACCAATGGACTTACATTTCATTATTGAGTATGGGATGGTTTTGAGACCTGTAATCAAGTACAAACAAGGCTGATTAGAGTTTGCAACTTGTATCAATATGAACATGCCATGGATCAAAAGTGAGTTTTTGCCAACTTCAAGCCTTCGATTCTCCCTAACCACAAATGATTTTGGAGAGTTATTGGACATTTTAGAAAGCTTGTAACATGCTCTACAATCCATATTTGAAATGCATTTTGAGATTCCAAGTGGAACTAGGTGAAAAATTTCCAAAAAGATAGGTCAAAGTCCTGCCTAAACTAGGGCAAAATTTCACTAAGTTAAAAGTTTCATGGACCCTTCTTCCAAAAATCATAACTTGAGATCCAAGCTTCTTTTGGGAAAACTTTGTGAATAAAAGTTGTAGATTTCGTGGAGGACTACAAATTTCATGTTGGAGTTTGAATCCAATTGCATCATGATGAAAATGTTGGGTAAAGTTGGGAAAAATTAAGAAAATTTCATAACTTAGAAAAATTCTAAGTTATGAAATTTTTCAATCTTAAACCCTAATTTGTAAAATTGGGTTTCTTGATGAACAAGTTTCATGTTTTGACACATCTTGATGAAAAATGACCCTTGGCACTTGATTTTGACCAAAAAGTCAAAGTTTGACTTTTCACTGTACAGTCAAATTTTGATCAGTTGACTGAAAAATTCATTTGTCAATCCAATGCAATTGAGATCTTTTGAACCTTGTGAATAGGTCAAGATGATTACATTGAGTCCTTGAATCCATGCTTGAACCCAATTTGCCATTGGCTGGGTCAAAAATCAGAAATTGCCCTTCTGTAGTCAAAACCCTAAAAATGACCATTTTGCCCTTTTGATGATCTGATCAAATTTCTTAAGGAGTTGTGGTCCAAACTTGATCAAATGATTCATATGAGCTTATAATGTTGATGTGGGTCAAAATTTATGAGGTTTGACGGTAAATTGGCCACAATTGACTTTTTCCCAAATACAGCTGATTTCTAGACCAACTTTCCAATTGACGGGGCAAAAATTTGATTCAAGGCTTGAAACTTGGTATGGGAAATCTTATAAGTCCAACATGAAGTATGAAAGTCACTTTGAGCATTATAAGTCCAAAAATACTTGTGCAAACTCAAACCCTAATTTAGGTCAACAGTGCAAGAAGATGTCTTGAGCAGAGCAAACCCTAGCTTGATCTTGAGTTCAAAGAGTCTTGTGATGAAAAATATTGATAAAATGAGAGGGAAAATTTTGGGGTACAACAGCTGCCCCTGTTCAATCTTCTTGAACCTGAAGAGTTAGATTGACGAGTTTGCCTTTCGTGACTCGAAGGTAAAAGAGGATTGGACACTAGAGTGCCCGTAAATTTGCACTCGTCAGAGTAGTTGAGGGAATGGGCTTAAAGATGCCATTTGGAAAGGTGCGACAGAATCTTGTTGGATATGGGCTTAAATATGCCATCCAAGAAAATTGATCGCATAAGAGATTCCTTTGCGAGAGCCCGTATACTTGTTGTTGCAGAGGACTACGCCAGGGAATGCTGGTCTCTGTTGTGGTAGAAATAGAACTTCAGCCATCGGTTATTCTACCGGGGAGTCATCTCTTGGTTGAAGAGGTGACAATGAACTGCTATCTGGTCAACATCCAGTATTCACAGTCTTGTATTGCTATTTGGTCAACATCCAGGCTTCACGATACTTTACTTCCTATCTGGTCAACGTCCAATCTTCAGAAGAGAATCAAATGGCTATCCGGTCGCCTCCGGGTTTCCCTTTGACTTCGGGGCCCACCAATATCCGGTTGAATCCGGGCTTCAAGGTTATCGGCTAAGTAAATTGTTGTTAGGTCAACGTCCAAGTTTCACAGCATACCTTACTGTTATCTGGTCAACATCCAGGTTTCACAGTCTTGTATTGCTATCTGGTCAACGTCCAGGCTTCACAATACTCTACTTCCTATCTGGTCAACGTCCAGGTTTCAGAAGAATATCAAATGGTTATCCGATCAACATCCGAGTTTCCCTTTTGATTTTGGGGCCTACTAATATCCGGTTGAATCTGGGCTTCAAAGTAATTAGCCGAGTAAACTGCTATTTGGTCAACATCCAAGTTTCACAGTATACCTTACTGTTATCTGGTCAAAATCCAGGTTTCACAGTATTGTATTGCTATTTGGTCAACATCCAGGCTTCATAATGTTTTGCTTCCTATCTGGTCAACATCCAGGTTTCAGAAGAATTTGCAGGGGATTCAACTATTTTTGGTCAATCTTCGGGCTTCAGTATAATCAAAGTATCATCTGGTCGAATCCAGGCTTCATAACTAGAACAGGAATCTGCCCCTTGATTTGAATAATCAAAATATGAGAGCATCCGTGTCTGGAGCATCTCTAAACTGTTTTCTGAGCTTTGAATACCTGCCTTAGGTAGCTATCAATTTCATCCTGAAAAGGGTAGAATGTTAGATGAAATACAAAGTTACGTTGCATGAAATGTATGATGCAATATATGTGCTTTGTCAATGCTCATGATTTATGAATGTAATGTATGTGCATATAAGCTGATTAGATGTCTTGCTGAGGAAAATAAATCCTGGATAGCCGGAGATGATAAGATCTTGGACTGCTGCTGGGGAAAATAAACCTACGACCGCTGTTGGAGATTCAAGATTTTTGACAACCTCTGTGGGGAGAAGCCATACTGCTGGGGAGATCAAGAGTTTGGGTTGTATGCCAATCTACTGGGGACTTCAAGAGTGAGGATCTTCGTTCTGTTGGGGATATCAGGGAAAAACTGAATGGTTGCCGCTGGGGATTGGCAGATCGAAGTTTCCTTTCCGCTGGGGATCTTAATGATGCGTTGATTTGATCAGCGACTTCACTGGGGAAGAATAACTTTCCGGGGAATTATCTGGTTTTAAAGCGACTCTTCAGGGATAATGGAGGAAACTGGATGGTCTCCACTGGTGTTCAAAGGCTGAAGTTTTGGCTCCGCTTGGGGAAGAAAGTTTCATCTTTACTGAGGGTTTGCAGTTCAAAGTTATGCTCCGTTGGGGATTGGGAATTTGAAAAACTCAGCTCCGATGGGGATTCTTGAAACTTAACTCCGCTGGGGACATGCGTTTCAAGGCTTTAGTTCCGCCGAGAATCTGGATGACATGTTGCAGGTGATTTCTCCTAGAATAGCCTAAAGATAACTTCTTTATACTTTCATCCTATCAGTAATTACTCCTTCTTATTCTGTTTTATTTGTAAGCAGTGATTACATTCAAATGCATATGCTCATTTAATAAATCATTGGATGTTTTCAAATAAAACACAAGTGTAAAGAGAAAGAAAAGGCAAACAATTTTCTGCACTTTGAAGTATCTTTGTATTAACTTTGTGTAAGTATTTTGTACAAAGGAAACAGACATCCTAGTAAGAGAATGTTGTCATAAAATTGAGAAAAAATTTATACAAAGAAAGATGGCTATGTGCAACAATTCCATGGGGTTCCCATTCTCCTATAGCCTTTGCAACTCTGAGTATCTTATCCATTCGTCGCTTCGTCCGCAGATGATTGGATTGATCAGAAGCTTGGAGCTTGTCCATGAAGAGATTGTCCTTAAAGTGATCCGACGAGACATAATCATACGCTTTAATTCCCTAACTTTTTCCTGGACCGCCCTTTCGGGTTTTCGATCCACCAGGAAACCCTTTTTTGCCTAAGTCGCCCTTTCGGGTTTTCAACTTGCCGGGTGTACAGATTTTTTTTGTTTATCCCTAATTTTTGCCTGAACTGCCCTTTCGGGTTTTCGATTCACTGAGATGCCCATTTTTGCCCAAGTCGCCCTTTCGGGTTTTCGACTTGTCGGGTCGCTTATGCGTAGTATCTTTTGACTATGTTTGCGTTCGCAGGGTGCGGCAGGTCGTCGCCGTCCATGGTGGTTAGAATCATGGCCCCACCAAAAAAGATGTTTTTGATCATAAACGGTCCTTCGTAAGTAGGAGTCCATTTTCCCCTGGGATCACTTTGCGGCAAGATGATCCGCTTGATTACAAGATCTCCAACTTGATACACCTGACGTCTGACTTTCTTGTTGAAAGCCTTGATCATTCGTTTTTGATACGTCTAACCATGACAAACAGCAGTAAGTCGCTTCTCGTCGATCAAATTAAGTTGATCAAGTCGGGTCTGAATCCAATCGTCTTCACTTAAACCAACATCCTTCATAATTCTCAAGGAAGGAATCTGAACCTCCATAGGTAAAACAGCTTCCATGCCATATACCAAAGAAAAGGGGGTTGCCCCAGTTGAAGTACGCGTCGTGGTACGATATTCATGCAGAGCAAACAGTAACATCTCATGTCAGTCCTTGTAGGTGACTGTCCTCTCTTGAATGATCTTCTTGATATTTTTGTTCGCAGCTTCAACGGCACCGTTCATCTTTGGCCGATAGGGAGATGAATTGTGATGTTGAATCTTGAATTGCTCGGACAGAGCGGTCATCATAGTGTTGTTCAGGTTTGTACTGTTGTCCGTGATGATCCTGTCAGGGATACCATACTGGCATATGAGGTTCTGCTTGATGAAGCGGGAAACCACATTCTTTGTAACGGAGGCGAAGGAAGCTGCTTCGACCCACTTGGTAAAGTAATAAATAGCCACCAGGATGAATCGGTGTCCATTGGATGTTGTTGGCTTGATCTCTCCAATCATGTCGATACCCCACATTGCGAATGGCCAAGGAGATGTTAGGACATTGAGAGGAACTGGAGGAACATGTACCTTGTCCGCATAGATTTGGCATTTGTGACAAGTACGGGAGTATTGATGACAGTCAGCTTCCATGGTAGACCAGTAGTAGCCTGCCCTTAGAATCTTCTTATCCATCGTATGTCCGCTCAAATGGGTGCCAAATGTACGACTATGCAGTTCAGTCATGATCTGCTTAGCTTCAACCTTGTCCACACAACAAAGCAGAACACAATCATGGTTGTGCTTGTATAGGATACCATTTCTCAGGAAGAAGTTGGCAGCAAATCTCCTTAAGAACTTTTTGTCATTGACTGAAGCTCCTTCAGGGTATTCTCGAGTCTTGAGATACCTTTTGATTTCGTGAAACCAGGGTTGTTCCACTACTTCCTCGGTATTAATCTCATGACAATGTGCAGGTTCGTCCATCCGCTCAATGGTGATTTGGGGAGCCTCATTATCCCAGTTAAGTTTAAACATGGAGGACATTGTAGCTAGAGCATCCGCTAGCTGATTTTCTTCTCGCAGGAAGTGTTCGAAGGTAATCTGCTCGAAATAAGGCAACAATGTCAATACATGTTCTTTGTATGGGATGAGGTTAGGATGTTTACTGTCCCACTCTCCTTTTATTTGACTGATAACTAAAGCTGAGTCCCCAAACACAACCAAAGATTTGATTCCCAAGTCAATAGCAGCCTTGAGACCAAAGATACAAGCTTCATACCCGGCCATGTTGTTGGTACAGCTGAAGCAGAGTCTGGCGGTGAAAGGTGTATGGCAATCTTGTGGAGAGATAAGTACCGCACCGATACCGTTGCCAAGTGCATTTGAAGCACCATCAAAGTACAGGGTCCATCGGGATCCTTGTTCAGGTCCGTCATACGGTCCGTTACCTTCAATGTTGTCCAATGTCATAATGTCTTCATCGGGGAAGTCAAACTTCATGGATTGGTAATCTTTGACAGCTTGATGAGCTAGATGGTCAGCTAGTACACTCCCCTTTATAGCTTTTTGGGTTGTGTACTGGATGTCATACTCAGTTAGGATCATTTTCCATCTAGCGATTCTTCCAGATAAAGCATGCTTTTCGAAGATGTACTTGATCGGATCCATCTTAGAAATCCGTAGAGTGGTATGTGTCAACATATATTGCCTTTGTCGGTGAGCAGCCCATACCAAAGCGCAACAAATTTTCTCGAGCAGTGAGTAACGAGTCTCACAATTGGTAAACTTTTTGCTAAGGTAATAAATGGCATGCTCTTTTCTACCAGACTCATCATGTTGGCCCAGTACGCACCCCATTGAATTATCCAAATCAGTCAGATACATGATTAGCGGCCTTCCTTCGACGGGCGGCATTAATATAGGAGGTTCTAGCAAATACTCCTTGATTTTATCAAAAGCAACTTGACAATCATCATTCTATTCAACCACCTGATCTTTCTTCAACATCTTGAAGATTGGTTCACAAGTAAATGTTAGATGAGAAATGAACCTTGCAATGTAGTTTAGGCGTCCCAAGAAACCTCTGATCTCTTTTTCAGTGCGAGGGGCAGGCATTTCTCGTATAGCTTTGACTTTGGAAGAATCAACCTCAATGCCTTTGTTGCTGACAATGAATCCCAAGAGCTTACCGGATCTGACTCCAAAAGTGCACTTGCTAGGGTTCAGTCTAAGCTTATACTCCTTCAATCTGACAAACAGCTTTTGCATATGGTCGAGGTGTTCTTCTTCTGTTTGTGAACGGGCTATCATGTCGTCTATGTAGACTTCAATCTCATGATGTATCATGTCATGAAACAAAGCTACCATGGCTCGCTGATAGGTTTCCCCAGCATTCTTCAGTCCGAATGGCATCACTTTTTAGCAGAAGGTACCCCACTGTGTAACAAAAGTAGTCTTCTCCATGTCTTCGGGGGCCATTTTGATCTGGTTATACTCTGAAAATCCATCCATGAAAGAAAATACCTTGTGCTGAGCTGTGTTGTCAACCAAGATCTCAATGTGCGGTAGTGGAAAATCATCTTTAGGGCTAGCCCTGATTAAATCTCTGTAGTCCACACACATTCTCACTTTGCCGTATTTTTTAGGCACATGCACAATGTTAGCAACCCATTGTGGATAGGAATTAACAGCAAGAAACCCGGCATTGAACTGCTTCATCACTTCGGCTTTGATCTTTTTAGACATATCGAGCCTCATTCGACGGACTTTCTGTTTAATTGGTGGACAGTCTTCTCTTGTAGGGAGACGGTGAACCACAATATCTGTATTGAGTCCCGGCATGTCTTCATAGGACCAGGAGAAGATCTCAACATATTCATTCAACAGCTGAACTAAGCGCTCTTTGACATTTGGCTTCAGGTTGGCACCCACTTTAACCTCTCTTCTGTCTTCGGTAGTACCCAAGTTGATAGTTTCTAACAGCTCTTCATGGGGCAGAATAGCCCTTTCTTCCTGTTGTAGAAGTCTAGCCAACTCTCCAGGCACTTCACAGTCTTCATCACCTTCGTATTCGGTATGATTAACCAGATCTTCAGAGTCACTGAAGGCCATAGCAGAATTGTTACCCATGGAATCCGGAGTGGATGGGTACCTGCATTTTGTGAGTGTGGGTGTGTGTAAGGGATAGCCATCCTTAAACAAAATAAAATGTAAAAGGAAAGAAAATGAACACAAAAGTTTATAGATGAAAACGTCCATGATTCATTAAAAATGGCATATGAAAATGAAGAATTAAAACCCTTACAAATGGACCTATATGCCCCGGGTAAGGCACAAGGCAAAAAGAGTGTACGAATTGTTTAATAATTATTACAGACCAACGAAAAATATTCAAAAGATAAATTACTGATTGATGAAAGTAATGGGAATGAAGTCTTTTGCCTCCCAGTTGTTCAGTCCTCCTTCAATGGTCGGGAAAATCCAATCTTCAAAATTGCTCTCATCTTCAACATATTCCAAGGCATGAACTCCGTGATGAGTGATCTTTAATGGTGGTCCTCCATCCCGAGAGCGACGCACAGCCTTCTGACTAGCAGCAGTGAAACCCAAACCGGACTTATCTGCCTTGAAAGGAAAATCTGGTAGCTGACCCCACACTGTACTTCCTCCTTCCTTGATCACCGCCTTCGCATATTTAAGGGATGACATCCGAGACACATGCTTGGTAATTGTAGGCACAGAAGTCATTGTCTTGGCCGTTACAACTTCAGGAGAAACCTCTTCAAAGTGTTGGAAAGGTGTTTCTATGAATTCTCCATCTAACTCCACATAGCGGAAAGAGTTAAGGTGGCTTATCATATACTCCTCCTCACCATGAACTGTTATGATTTTACCCTGGACTGGGTATTTGAGCATTTAGTGTAGAGAAGAAGTGACTGCCCCAGCATTGTGGATCCAAGGCCTTCCCAATAAGCATGAATATGAAGGATGGATGTCCATCACATAAAATGTAGAGTTGAAAATTTCCGTTCCCACCTTAATTGGGATGCCCACCTCTCCGTGGACCATCCGCTTAGAACCATCGAAGGCTCTAATAATGATATTACTGGGCTTTAAGGTCAAACCTTCACAGTCTAGTTTGTACAATGCTTTCTTTGGCAGGACATTTAAAGATGACCCAGTATCAACCAGAACATGAGCAAGTGTAGTCCCTCTGTACTCTACCGACACATGCAGCACATCATTATGCTTTCTTCCTTTAGATGTTAGATCGGAATCAGAGAAGCCAAGACCATTATCGGCTGTAAGGCTAGCCACACACTCTTGAAACTGATCCATAGAAGTTTCTTGAGGCACGTGCACTGTCTTCAAGAATTTGATCAAGGCTTTGGCATGAGCCTCAGAACAGAGCAATAGGGCCAGCATGGAGATTTTTGAAGGGGTTTTACCCAATTGTTCTATGACATCATAGTCGCTCTTCTTAATTATCTTTAAAATTTCCTCCATTTCCTTTTGGGTGGTCTCGGGGATAACCAAAGGCTGAGCCCTCATCCCGACGGGCGCTTGTTGGATCCCCTTACCTTTATCAGTGGCAACAACAGAGGGTACAACTTCGGGAGTAACAATTTCTTCAATCACTGGACTTTGCACAAATATCTTGACTGGCACAGGAGCACTTGAGGGTTCGAAAATTGCCCTTGGAGGAGCAATCTCCGGAGAGAAGATTCTTCCGCTACGAGTTATCTTACTTGTCCCTGCAATATTTCCTACGTCAGGAGTTTCTTCATCGGAATTCTCTTCGACTGATTCGATCTGCTTAACATCGTGGTAGAAGATCTCTCCTCCATAATTCCACGGAATCGTCTTGTTGGACTTATATGGGATAGGCCCTGACATAGTAATCTTCAGCGGTACAAACTTTGGATCAGGTGTAATCTTAACAGGTCTTTTGGTGACCTTGGAAAGATTATCGGAAATGGTGATTATAGCAACATCGTTGATTGGAGTTGGAGTAACAGGAGTAACAGGAGTTTTCTGAAAGAGGATCTCTTGATTATCCATTAGATGTTGGACGCCTAACTTCAATAACAGATAGTCGGATTGTAGGGACGAACAAAAGTAACAATCTTTTTCACAATCTTCTTGTCTTTTAAGCAAAAGCAAGCCATGATGCAAGACAGGCCTGTACAGGCTATCCATCAGTCAGTACTTTGTGATCTTGGCCCCCCTCAATTGGTGGATATTGTGTGTTGTACCAGATCTTGTTCAAGGCTCAAGAGATGTGGTTTGATATAAAGCAATTTTGACAAAAATGGCAATGTTGCCTTTTTGCTATTAAAGGATTAATTCTTTGTGTAATCCTCTCATGACCAAAACAAAGCCTTAAACCAATGGAATTGCATTTAATTATTGAGTATGGAATGGTTTTGAGACCTGTAATCAAGTACAAACAAGGCTGATTAGAGTTTGCAACTTGTATCAATATGAACATGCCATGGATCAAAAGTGAGTTTTTGCCAACTTCAAGCCTTCGATTCTCCCTAACCACAAATGATTTTGGATAGTTCTTGGACATTTTAGAAAGCTTGTAACATTCTCTACAATCCATCTTTGAAATGAATTTTGATATTCCAAGTGGAACTAGGTGAAAAATTGCCAAAAAGATAGGTCAAAATCCTGCCTAAACTAGGGCAATATTTCACTAAGTTAAAAGTTTCATGGACCCTTGTTCCAAAAATCATAACTTGAGATCCAAGCTTCTTTTGGGAAAACTTTGTGAATAAAAGTTGTAGATTTTGTGGAGGACTACAACTTTCATGTCGGAAGTTTTGTTTGAATCCAATTGCATCATGATGAAAATGTTGGGCAAAGTTGGGAAATATTAAGAAAATTTCATAACTTAGAAAAATTCTAAGTTATGAAATTTTTCAATCTTAAACCCTAATTTGCAAAATTGGGTTTCTTGATGAACAATTTTCATGTTTTAACACATCTTGATGAAAAATCACCCTTGGCACTTGATTTTGACCAAAAAGTCAAAGTTTGACTTTTCAGTGTACAGTCAAATTTTGATCAGTTGACTGAAAAATTCATCTGTCAATCCAATGAAATTGAGATCTTTCGAACCTTGTTAATAGGTCAATATGATGCCATTGAGTCCTTTAATCCATGCTTGAACCCAATTTTCCATTGGCTAGGTCAAAAATCAGAAATTGCCCTTCTGCAGTCAAAACCCTAAAAATGAACATTTTGCCCTTTTGATGATCTGATCAAATTTCTTGAGAAGTTGTGGTCCAAACTTGATCAAATGATTCATATGAGCTTATAATGTTGATGTGGGTCCAAATTTATTAGGTTTGACTGTAAATTGGCCACAGTTGACTTTTTCCCCAATACAACTGATTTCTAGATCAACTGTCCAATTGACTGGGCAAAAATTTGATTCAAGGCTTGAAACTTGGTATGGGCAATCTTATAAGTACAACATGAAGTATGAAAGTCACTTTGAGCATTATAAGTCCAAAAATCCTTGTGCAAACTCAAACCCTAATTTAAGTCAACAATGCAAGAAGATGTCTTGAGCAGAGCAAACCCTAGCTTGATCTTGAGTTCAAAGAGTCTTGTGATGAAAAATATTGATAAAATGAGAGGGAAAATTTTGGGGTACAACAGAAGGTAATGATGTAGATGCCATAACTTTTAAACAGTTGGTTGGCTCATTGAGATATCTCTGTAACACCAAACCTTACATCTGTTATGCAGTTGGAATGGTGAGTAGGTTTATGAACAAACCAAAATGGTCACATTACCAAGAGGTTGTCAGGATACCGAGGTATATTAAGGGGACTATGAGGTATGAAATTTTATTCCTTTATGGTGCTAAATCTGATTCAGAGCTGATATTTTATTTAAACTCTGGTTGTGTGGAGACAGAGTTGAAAAAAAAGTACTTTTGGATATTTCTTCAAATATCTGGGAAGTCTCATTTCTTGGTGCTCCAAGAAGCAACGTGTGTTTGGCTTATTAACATGTGAAATTGAGTATATTGTAAGTGTTTTGTCTGCGTGTCAAGTTGTTTGAATTATGAACTTATTGTAAGATCTAAAGATCAAGGTGAGAAAGCCTGTGAGATTGATGATTGACAATAAATTATCTATAAGCCTTGCCAAGAATCCAATGCTGCATGGAAAGAGCAAGCACATTGACACGAAGTTCCATTTTTTGGGAAGTCAGATTCATAATGAAGTACTTAAATTATTCATTATAGCACCCAGAAGCAACTTGCAGATGCGTTGACCAAAGGTATCAAGACTGAACACTTTACTCACTTGAGGGATGAAATTTATGTTGTTGAATTTTAGTCTTGAATGTGGATTAAGGGATGGTGTTGAAGTGTAATCCAAATTCAACATAATTTAGTTAGAATTTAATTTAAGTTTTCATTTAGATTTAATTTGAGATGCATTTTAAATTTTAGTTGTGTTATATAAATTGGGTCTATTCAGTTAGAGAAGTGTAGCAGAGAGTGTAACTGAATTTCCATCTTCTTTTGAAAGTTAGTTACATATCTATTTTCTCTTTCTTCTTCTATTTTCATCTTCATCTTCAACTTTGTGATCCAACAAGCAATACTTTAATTTTTATGTTTTTTATTTTTATTTTGTTGTAGATTAATATTATTGTCCTTGGTAGTGGTTTGACCCAAAACCTATTATACCCCATCTTCTTCGCTTAAAAAAAACTAGAGTCGTGCATTTTATATATAATTTTTGCAATTGAAATTATTATTTTAAGTAAAAGCAAGACGAAGTGACAACTATAACATATTGGAAGAAATTTTTAGAGAATTTCTCTTTACACCTAGTAGTGGTGAAAATCACCCTTGAAAATCCAAAAATACCCTTTGGAGATGCACTTTCGGACGCACCTACCAACATGTTTCGGATATGCATCTCCGAAGACAACCTTTTTCTATGTTTTATAACATAAACGTTGGATTTGAACTTTTTGAGGTAGTTTTGGAGATACACGTGCAAAACATGATATTATATGATTTCGACTGTGCATCTCTGAAACTACCATTTCCATATTAGAATGATGCATGGTCACCTATTCCGACTATTTCATTCATTTTCCATTCCTCCGTAAACAAAACCCTTATAAACCTTCAATTATTTTCAATAGATTTTTCGTCTCCAAAACAAGTTTCAAGTGTTTGAGTATAGAAAAGAGAGCATAGAAAGCTGCAATTTGAGGTAAACTTATGTTATTTCATTACACATTTTCTGCATTGAAGCTGATTTGTTGAAGATGAAAATAGTGTCGCTTTGGATATGCACTTTCGAATTCAACCTACCATAATTCAGATGTGCATATCTGAATAGTGTCTATTTCAATACCAAATTTCTGTTTTAACATGATTATGTTTTTTTAACATGTTAGGTATGGTGGACCCTGATAATGTTGTCAAATATATCGTAAAGGTTTTGGACAAGGTCAATGAAGATGATAAGCCAATTGAGGTGAAAGACGTTGATAAAACGAAGGATGTTATGATAAATTATGCACACAATTTCAAACCGATAAAAGTTTGACTTCTCGTCAACATATACTTGAATGGATTCGAATAGAAGCTAGAAAACTTGGGTTCAGCATTGTGATTTAAAGGTTCGACAATGGGACAAGTAAAAGACAACCATTTTTGTGATGGCATGCGAGAGAAGTGGGAAATATGTTCCAAAACATCAAAATACAAAATGTGATGACACGGGATCGAGGAAATCTGCGTGTCCATTTAAATTGCGCGGTTATTGTAGGGTAGATGATTTATGGCGGTACGGTATGCATAATCATGCGTTTGACACCATGCTACATGAACATCCAATTGTATGTCGGCCTAATACGGTAGAGAAGGAATTTATTTCCAAATTGTTGTCGATCAAAGTTGCACCGAGAAACATACTTGTCAGTTTGAAATAGAATAAACCAGAATGTGTTTCAAATATCAAGTTGATTTACAATCATTGTTATAAATAACACATTGCACAAAGAGGTCTGAGGTCTGAAATGCAAGATTTATTGAAATGTTTAGACGATAACCACTACGTTTCCAGGTACAGAGTTTGTGAGGACAACGTTAGTATTCATGACATTTTTTAGAATCATCCAGAAAGTATCAAGTTATTTAACACATTTCTAATCGTCCTTATGATTGATTCGATGTACAAGACCAACAAGTATATGCTTCCGCTTCTAGAAATTGTCAGTGCTACATCTACGGACAAGACATTTTTAGTTGGATTTGGTTTTTTGGAATGTGAGGAAGAAGGCAACGTCACTTAAGCGTTGGGTATATGCATGAGTTTGTTGAAGGATCCATAAAATATGCCTAAGGTCATTGTTACCGACTAAGATAACACCCTTATAAATGTAGTTGACAATGTGTTTCCTTCGTCAACCATATTACTTTGTCGGTATCATATAACAAAAAATGTGAGAGCACGGTTAAAACCCGTAGTTGGCACCAAAGAAAAAAATGGTGCACATGGAAACATGATCAAATTAGGTGTTGTGGTTGAGAAGATAATGGGTGCATAGACTGATATTCTTAATTATACTATCGAAGAGTTGTATACTGAGAATATGATACACTTCAGAAACTTGTGTGTCGAGTATCCAGGTTTTTTGAAATACATTGAGTCTACTATCATTGATCAGGTGAAAGAGAGTTGCATGTCATTGGACGGACCGGGTTAGACATTTGGGTAACACAACAACTAATAGCAAGGATGACCTTTGTAGAGAATGAGACACGGTGAACCAAATGCTTCAATCTGCACATGCAGCATTGAAAAAGTGGTTGGGTGATAGCAAGGGTGACCTTTGTAGAGAATGGGACACGGTGAACCAAATGCTCCAAAACCAACATAATAAAATTCAAACAACTTTTGGTAGGAGCAAAACTGTATTAGAACACAATTTCAAAGGCAACCCTTTATACGCACAGTTGGTTCACAACATATCCCGAGCGGGTTTGAATTTCATCTAGGATGAAGTGAAGCGGTCGGAAATGAGGGGCCAAATAGTTTGAAGTGTGGGTGTATAATTAGGATGACCTATGGGCTTCCATGTGCTTGTGTCATTTCTAAAAAAATTAAGCTCAATTCTCCCATACGTATGGATGAGGTTTGCAATCATTGGAAAAGACTCTGTTTTGATGATTACGGGCCGACAAAGGAAGCTACATCTAACATAACCATCACAACTGAGTTGGAAGTGATAATAGCTAGATTTTCTAAATCTAATGACTCTATGAAGTTGCACATCAAAGAACTTTTAAGAAAAATTGCCTTTCCAGGAACCACCGATTTGAAACCTCCATCGCAATCGGTAAAAACAAAAGGTGCACCAAAAAAGTGAAAAGTTCTCAGGGTGACGATTCAACAAAGCGGACTCCTTCTTACCATGAAGTTGTTGATTTAATATTACTGGATTCTCCAACCCCAAAATCCAAAACAAGTGCTAACAAAGGAGCTCGCGTTTCCAAACCACCTCATAAACCGCCTATTATAAAACAACCAACACCACCCTCGATTATTTACATTGATGAGATGCCGCTTTTTATGCACAAACACATTGAATAAATCATGGATATGAGGAGTGATGGTAATTACGGGTATCGTTTCGTGTCCTTGTTACTTGGTAAAGGAGAGGGAAATCATACTCTAGTGCGCCAAACATTTATTTCGGAGTTGACGGTGCATAGTGAACTCTACACTCGCCTATATGTGACTACCGATAAATTTAATAAAGTTCATTATGCTCTTGCTCCAACTGTTACCATTCCAGACCGGTTTCTAAGTGGATGAGCTTCTTTGAAATGGGTCATCTTATAGCAAGTGCATATGAGAGGGTGTGTAACGACTTGACGATGTGTGATTTTTCAGAAACATTTTTCCTCTTCGGACTCTCCCGCCTGAAGATCCGTCCGGCCGCATCATGTGTATTGGGTACCTTAGATCACGCCATTTTGTTCAGGTTTATTTGAAATCGGGTTGTCCTATATCGGCTACACCCGTGGAATGGACGACACATCATAACAAAGAGGCGGAAACTTGGCCGGATCACTTTTTGGAAAAGATGGTAGGGTTCACCAATTTGATGGAGCTCGAGAGAATCAAATAGGGAGAAGTCGAAGAAAGAACCGATTTTAGATTTAAGCGGTGAAAATTCGTTCGGTGTATTTTAGAATGTAATCGAACTATTTTTTGAATGTATTGTCGTACACATTATAAAATCTATACGTTTCAATACATATATAACATATTATCTATATTTAGTTTTACAATTGTATATTTTTTTCATGCACTTTGGTACACAATAATGATTCTGAGTTTTGGTTGCATAATTCAGAAGCACACTTCTAAATTAACCTTAAATTTAAAAAACAACACAGGGCTTATTTCAGATATGCACTTCCGAAATCACTTCTTATTTTTATAAAAAACCGTGGTGTCTTCAGATGTGTATATCCGAAAACCCCTATTTTTGATAAAAATAAGGGGAATTCGGAAGCGCACTTCCGAAATATGTCCTGATAAGATTTCTTTCGTCCTTATTGCTCCAAAAAATCTATAAATTGGATCTTCCATTTCATTTATTTATCCATCACATATCACAACCAGAAATGACACAAACATATCCACACCTTGCTTTTGTCTACTTCAACGGTGCACAGTCACCACTTTAATTCAGGTTCTCGCAGGACACGCCGTTCGCCGAGCTCATTACCATACTGCATTCTCTCTTGCAATATCCAGAGAATCGAAAGGTGGTCAAGCTTGAGATCGTTCATGTTCGATTGACACTGAAGAAAACATAAAGTTCACCCTGTTTGAACTCAAGAACAACGACGATTTAGAGGTTATGTAGGGTATCTTTCAACAATACTCTTCTAAGAGTTCGATTGAGATGAATGCGAAGCTTCAAAGATTGACCGAATATGTTATCAAGATGTTGCGACGTCCTCAACTACCCGTTTATAATAATATGTAGCTTTAATTTTCTGCATAACTATTTATGTAACTTCTTTGAATTATGTTGAATGAATGTTCTGTCCAGAGATATTTTCAGATATGTATTTCCGAAAATGTCTAACAGGTGACTTCGAATATGCATATCTGAAATAAATTTAAGGTGACTTTGAATATGCATATCACGTTAATGGTCCGTTCAGAAATACATTTTCGAATTTTATAAGTATTTTAAAATTTTCATCATAGGTGCTGAAGAAGTGCAGTAAATATAAAAAGAAATTCTATATTTTTATTTCTAAGTCTTTTAATTCAATCAGTCTTAACAAAGAAAAGAGGCAACCGTAAATTAGGCTAAAGACTCACCCTTAGGACCAGCTTTAACCCAACCGGGCCACCAAAAGCCTTCGCCTCCTCTCACATAGATTAGCAAAAAATAGTTATTTCATTGGCCAAAAATACCCAAACAACACATACATCAATCCACCCTATACGAATATC
Organism: Vicia faba; assembly: GCA_948472305.1. Classification (NCBI taxonomy): domain Eukaryota; kingdom Viridiplantae; phylum Streptophyta; class Magnoliopsida; order Fabales; family Fabaceae; genus Vicia; species Vicia faba. The sequence goes on along the minus strand of OX451739.1, from coordinate 437,453,557 downwards.
AAAGAAAAAATACTCAACAAAAAAAACTAATATCTTTTATATAAATGTATATTTGAAACTTTTTATTTTTCTCTTTTATAAGAATTTAATTGCTATGTAATAGTATTATAAATTTTTATACATGTAATCAGTTAAATAAAATAAAATAGATATTTTAAAAGTTATTTTAATAACTAAAATACAAAAATGTTTTAGTACAGTGATTTGATTGAAATCTTTCAACTACTGATGTATACAAATGAAATTGATTATATAAAGGGTAAAATAAGGAAAATAAAGTTTAAATCAAAATTGTATATTCTCTTTTCATATAATATAATATAGAAAGAGTTAATCCATATATATATATATATATATATATATATATATATGGCTCTTTTATATGCAAAAGAGACTATACATGTAAAAGTCATTTAACCTCTTACAAATGCATAAGCTAAGCTACCTTTCTAAAATTATAGTTAAAATTTTGAGATATTACACTCTGGGTGTCACCAAATATACATTTATCATTCTCTAATCTCTACTATTACTCTCTCCATTTAATTAATAACCACCCTTAAATAAAATTTTCCATATCTTTGTTGCTAAATTTTTTATTATTTTTGGATAGAAAATGGGATCAAAGAGGGATCTCGCAGTGAATGCTTTGTCAGGATGGTTGAAGAAAAAATCTTTGAAAGTGAAGACTTTATTAGGGATATTGCTTGCTTTTTGTGCTTTGGTGGCTCTAAATTTTACTATTAGAGATCCAAGATATTTCTTTAGAGCCTCTGCAACAATCCATATTGTTGGCCTTATTATTCTCATATACAAACTCTTTGCTCACAAGACTTGTTCTGGTAAATTTCTTGCATCATCAATTCTCTTAATTTTTTTCTCAACTTGGAGAATGTTACAAGCTTAAATAATGTTATTTTTCTTATTTTTAGGTTTATCGCTTAAAAGTCAAGAGCTTACAGCTGTATTTCTAACAACAAAAGTTGGTTGTAGTGGCTACTTACATGCTAACTTACACACAGTGTTGGACATGATACTTCTCTTGTTAACATTGTTGGTCATTTGGTTGATACGATTCAAGCTTAAGTCTTCGTATATTAAGGAGATTGACAACATGTGGTTATCATTTTTGGTAAATATATTTACATCTTTTCTTTCTCTTTAATTCTATATTTTAATTTAGCAATTTTTTAATATATTTATTTAGAGAATGTGTTAGACTTGAAACATTCCAACTTTATTTTAATGATAAATAAATACATTAGACTCAGAAATCTTTGATAAAGGGCCAAAAGGTTCCGCCCACCAACTCTTAGTACTTGGTAAGAAATGGCGAGGTCCTAACACTTGTAGGGTCCTTACTAACTATCTAGCAGCTCTTCCTCCAAAACTAGCACAATAGGCCACCATTTTAAATCTCAAATCTACCCCCCTTCAACCAAACCAGGTAATATTGTTGTTTAGAAATAAGAAACAACCTCCTAATGACACACAAAGGGGGAATTAATCCTGTTAGAACATTCAATTGGATTAATGGATGTTTTGTGCTCATAGAGAATATAAAAATAAGAAAATAAGAGAATTATAGTGAATTAGAGAGTAATTGAGAATGAAAAGTAAGAATTTCATTAATATTGTAGATTACAACATTGAAACTATTTATATACGCTAATAAAACAGTTGGGATTCAAAAACAAATTAAAAAATAAGCTAAAATCTAAAAATACGGGTTCGCAACTGATTATGCAAAACGTAATAACTAGTTACACCTGCAACAAAATTAAAAATATAACTAAAAACTGGCTGCTGTAATCGGTTACACCAAATCCCGTAACAGATTAGAGACATGAAAAAGTCAATTCCTATTTTCTAAAAGTACTTATTTTTTAAACTGTAACCTCCAATTAACTTTCAGAAATTTATATCATACATTTGAATTATTATATACTTCTAATAAATCCTTCCACACATTCTACCAAAAATAAGTTATCATACCATTATCAAGCACCTTACTAATGTCTTAACAACCTAATAAAAACCCTCTTTAACCTTGAAGTAAATCAAAGAGACATGTTTCCATCATATCCCAACAGCGACAAGACGACAAGAGAATTATACGTAAGAGAGAATATAATATTAAAACAATAAATTACTTTCATCAATAGGTCTAAAATTTCCTAACAAATCATGAAAATGTACTTTAATAGTTACTGGAAACGTCTTCACATTGAAAACATGTTCAGAAAAGAAACATGATTAATGCTAAAAGAATAGGAAGAGCAATAACCATATCAAACAATAAAAATAAAAATACCAACTAGCAAAAAATTAACAAAGTTTTATACTAGAGAAACACAACAATAAAAACAAAGAAAACTAAAGCTTGAATCATCTTCAAAAATGAATTTGTAACAAACACAAATCATATCACAAAATACATTGGAAAAATTACACTCACACAAGCTGCAAAATTTCAAGCTCGACACAATTGAAAGACCATTTCCAAGGATCATTCTTAAACACAGACGCCTTCCTCTTTAACCAAAGGCTCCAACAAGTTGTTAACCACAGAAGACCTTCATTATCCGTCTTCTCTTTCTTACTCTTAAAAGAAAAGAAATCATGAAGAAAACTCATCCTCCTGACGTTAACCTCGACACCCAACTCCACCCCAACCCAAGACGAAACATCCTTCCAAACCGCCTTGGCAAAATCACAACCCAAGAAAAGATGATCCAAAGACTTCTCCTCAACTCCGCAAAAAACGCAAAATAAAAGAGAAGGGGGACGAGATGATCCCTCTATGGGAAAGTTGAACCTTCGACGAAAGCATGTTCGACACACATCTCCAACCAAAAACTTTAATTCTAAAAGGAATCAAAGTTTTCCATACCCGATCCACCGCCTCCTAAGAATCCAAATCAAGGGCCACTACTGAGTGATGAGAAACCAGAAACTCATAGCCAGATTTAACAACATATCCCTCCTCCAAATTCCGCCTCCACATAACCTCGTCGTCCACCTCTGTTTATGGCACTGCCTGGGCCAACAACAACTTCAATTGGTGTAGCCTATCACTCAACACATTATCCAAAAGAGTTTGAATACCCAAGTCGCTCCACGTCCAAACATCGTTAACCCAAACACCCATCCCTTCCACGGTCTGATTCTTAAGCTGGGACAACTCAAATAAATCCATGAAAGAATGTTTAAAGCAAATACCTTCAAACCAAGAGGCGTGCCAAAAAGGATTAGAACAACTGTTTCCCGGGACAAATTTACAGTGAAATGCGAATAGGCCCTCCATATGCCTTTTCTCTAAACCAACTATGTCTTTCCACCAATTAGATTTCGACGAACAAGTATTCCAAAAAATCCCTGATGTAACAGAAAAGCAAAGATTACCATACTTGACCCTTAAGATATTATACCATAAGGAATCCTTACCTTGAAGAATTCCTCCACCCACACTTAAGTAACAATGCAATGTTGAATTCCTCCACCCGCTTCATACCTAATCCGCCCTTTTCAATGGGTAAACAAATGTTATCCCATTTAATCCAATAATATTCTTCTTCTCTTAGACTCCACCAACAAGAAATTGCTTTGAATCAAAGCAATCTCTTTGCAAACTTTCACCGGTGCCCTATAAAAAAACATATGAAAGATGTATAAACTGCTCAGAACCGATTTAAACATGGTTATTCACCCGACTAGGCTAAGGAATATATATTTCCAATTAGATAACGAGACTGCAGCCTGTTGACAAAAGGTTTCCAAAAGGAAATACGCCTTGGATTTGATCCAATAAGAATCCCAAGAAAATAGAATTCTTTGGACTCAATCCTGCAAGATAGAAAATTAGTTGCAACAGACAAGAAGTTATTATTAAGATTGATGCCAATTAACTTGCTTTTGTGGAAGTTGACTCCTAATACCAAAACTAACTCAAATTATCTAAGAACTGATTTGAGAGCCCACACATGCTTCCAACTCCTTTCTCCCACCAACAACGAGTCATCTGCAAATTGAAGGATTTCCTCCAAACAATCACCCTTGACGCAAATAGAAGGATTTCCTCCAAACAATCACCCTTGACATTGAAACTGGTAAAGCCTCCAACCTTTGAAGCCTTGCTAACTAGCCCCAATAACCCTTCTACCACCAAAACAGATAAAAACGAGGATAGTGAATCACCCTGCCTAAGACATTTGTCCACTCTAAACTCCTTAGTAGGATTCCCATTTATAAGCACCAACATATGACTATTTAAAACAACTGCCTCCATCCATCTAACCCACAAATCTCCAATCCCTATTATCCTCATAATATACTTAAGAAACCCCCAACTCACTTTATCATAAGCTTTTTCGAAGTCCAGTTTGAAAAGAAAACATCCCTTATTCTCTTTAGTTGTGAACTTCACCACTTCATTGGAAACCAACACATCACATCCAATAATTGACACCCAAACACGAAATCACTTTGACTAGGAGAAACAATATAATTGAGAACTTTTTCCAGCCTAACACCTTCCTCTATCTCCAAGTCTATCATACTAAAAACCTCAACATTCCACCTCCTAAGACTACTCTTTAACAATCTCAGATTCTCTTTAAGAATGAAATCACCCTTGTTAATCACACGCAAGTTATTCGATTCTGACTCAATAAATGGAAGAAAATATTTATTATCGAACCACCCGTTGTTAACCCTGAACGATTTCGGACCTCAATCTTATTTGTTAATTAATTGGACAATGATCTGAAACGTCCCTCCTCTTAATCAATTGACCCATCACTCCCCACCCGCTGATAGAGCTTCTGAAATCAGAAAGGGGTATATCCCACTCATCTGCATACCATCTCCACTAAACCAAGAAACTTCTTCCCTTTGCAGGGAACATCAATAAGCTCATAAAGATCTGCAAACATGGAAAACTGCTTCATCTCCAAATTCCTACACTCCTCAGATATGTCCTTCCTTTCTTTAAGATCCATAACAGAATTAAAATCACCTCTCATACACCAGTCCTTGTGTGAAAACCTCTCCTTATACTCCAATAGAGACTCCCAAAGAGCCCTTTTAAGAGACAAAGCACAACACGAGGAGAATAAACATTCACAACATAAGAATCTTCCCCATCGTTCTCAACTTAACCCCTAAAAACCCACTGCCTTTAAAACTCAGAACCTCTTCAAACATGCCTTCCTTCCATAAAGTAATAAGACCTCCAGAATTCACTGAAGAACTAGCATAAGACCAAGCAACCTCCTCCTTGTTCCACATGCTCGAAATTAACTTGTTATCAACCAAAGATAGTTTTGATTCTTGAATCAAAAAGATATCAGCTTTACCTTGTTTGATAATCTGGCTAATCCTCTTCCTATTGACCAAACTACCACCCTCTCTAATATTTAAAGAACCGGTAATCATTTCTCCTGAATATTAAGCACCTTCTTAACCATATTTCTTTAATTATCTTTCTTTTCCATATCCTCTATCTTCTGCCTATAATCCTTACCAGAACCGTTAGCCACCACTCCCAGATTTGTTATCGCGTTCCAAATTTTCTTACCAACATTCGATTCAACATTCTCCCTAAATCTGAGATTTCATTGGATTATATCAGAATCAGACATAGGATCACCACAGAGAACGAACCATGTAGAGAACCCCTCACCCCCCATCTCTAAATCCTGGCCCAAACTTGGATTGTTGCCTCCCTTATGGATGGAAGAAACAACTTGGGGAAGAAGTTACTGCCTTCTGAACTTCTAAAAGTTGTATTGAAGTCAGTGGATCAAAAATCCTCAAGGCCCTCTTCTTAAGCCTTTTTTTCTTTTCGGAAAAAGGCCCAACTAATTTCACCAAACTTTTAATCTTCTTTACCTTTTATAACAACAAATGTCGTTTATGCAATCAAACAGCTCAAAAACGTCCTTAGCCTTGATTCTATCAGAGAACTCTGAAAAGAAATAGATGAAAAACTAGACTCCTTCCCAACCGCCTCTCTTCCTCCAACAGAAAAGAAATCCCATCTAAGTGTATGATTCATGAATCCCCTTCTCTAAACCTTCTGCCACACCATCACAAAACGGTGGTGGAAGCAAAAGAACAACAAAATGGTGGTATAAGAGGCTAATGGATTTCAAATTGATTTTTCCTATTTGTTTATATTTACTTATTTTTATTTATAAGTCTATACATGAACAAAAATAGTAAAAAATAACATATTTCATTGATTATGTATAAGGTGGTGCCTTCTATAATTTTGGGTATAGTAATACATCCATATACAAGTCATACATGGATAGTTGGAGTCCTTTGGGCGTTCTCTACGTATTTAGAATCTATTTCAATAGTTCCTCAACTTCGTTATATGCAAAAGGCAAAGGTTTGTAAAATGTGATATTTGTTCTTTTATCATTTTTTGACGTCTTATTATGTATACTATAGTTTTAACATATATGTTTTCAGATGGTTGAAACATTCACAGGATATTATGTATTTGCACTTGGTATCTCAAGATTCTTTTCCCTGGCTTTTTGGATTATTCATGTGAGACTCGTTAATTTTTTTTATTATATCTTGATTTATAGTTCAATTTGAGTCACAAATGTGGTATAACTAGGGAAAATAACTCTAGTAGTAACTTTTATTTTGATTTTGTTCCATAATATGATTAACTTTAGAATAAAACTTGGTATGACCATGATAAATGTGAAATATATGAGAATGAGAGCATATTGAATAACGTGTAATGTTTTCCAACTTTTTGTAGACTTATGAGACACGAGGGCAATACCTATTTTTTTGGGGGCATGGCTATTTCTGGATGCTGGCAGTTTTTATATCAGAGATAATTCAATCTTTTATCTTAGCAGACTTTTGTTACTATTATATAAAGAGGTAGACCATTTTATTTTCTCTTCTAAATATATTTCATATATATTAAATATTTTATATATTTATAAAAATTACTATTTAAAAAATACAAAGTAAAAGGTGTGCATCAAGGAGATGAAATAAAAAAATATATATATTAGAAAAGAAAAAAAAAATGTTAACATTGTACTATCAATCTTCATATAATATTTGAAGAGTTTAGAACTACACGAGTTTTACTATCATGTTTCTAAAATATAAGACTGTTTTAAAAAAAACTCCTACCTATATATAGGGAGATTTTCTTTTGTATTGTTATTACTCATTTTAGTTTATTTGATTTTTCAGCTTTATGAAAGGGAAACTTTTGAAGAAGATGCCTGTTTAAGAATCTTGCTTTGGTTAACTATGTATTCGAGAAGAGTTTCCGAAAAATATATTTGCAACTAGAATTTAGTTTAAGCTTTTATCAGTGCATCATATTTCAGATTTAGTAACATATAAAAAAATATTATTAAATTAAAAAAATATTATTAATTAGAATAATATTATTAATCGTACTTGATCAGAAGAGATTGTCAAGGCTCACGAGCTTCAAGTTGAACACTGGTTGATTGTAAAGTGGGGGTATCTACAAGATACTCTGATCCCAAAGTAAGGTTCATAATAATTACACGTAAAATGTGAGAGTATGTGTGATACGGTGGGAGAACTGACTTGAGGGTGTTTTGCGTTTGTGTTCGCAAATGTTGCAGTTTAGCAATAGTCGCCACCGACTTTTCTTTTATCAAATAAGGAAAGGTGAAAAAGCACAGGAAAGACTTTTAGAGATGTTTTCTTGAGTTCGGGGGGTAGATTATGAAAAGGGAAGGTATTAGCACCCTTTTCATCCATGGTTTTCCATGGGCTCTTACTTGCTTGCTAGATCACTTGCTTTTGTTTGAAATTGTGCTTTGTGTGGTTTTGAAAGTATTTTGAAAAGGTGTCATCGTTTAGACAAACTTTGTAATAGTTCTCGTTCGTAAGAACATATACAAAGTGTCGAGCTTTTGAAAATATTCCATGTTTGGAAAGTATTTTGAAAGTGTATATGATTGTTTTTGAAAATAGCAAGGATGTTTGTTTTTGAAATTGAGCAAGCAACTAAAAGTAATCTACCTACTCAAAAGGTCTTAGCTGTGTTTTTCCTCCTCCTTTAGATGTTGCTATCTTACCATTGACTTGGTAAGAAGCTCCATCGTTGATGTGAAGGGACGGGCATTGGGTCATCGTATGACCATGATAGCAATATTGTGAGATGACTTAGCACTTTTTAGGGACTAAGATCATTTTGAAAGGCAACTTTGATAGCGTCATCGGGGGACTATGATCTTGTATTTTTTTATTTGTTTGTGCTAAGACATCTCACATGCATAACATGACCATTTTCGTAAGGCAACAAGTGAGATTACCCTAAGGGTGCGCGTGTGCAAGTGTGTTTGATTGCATGCATTTGTCTTTGATTTTTGGTGGTCTACTTGTTGATTTTATCTTGCCATACACGCCTAATTACTAGCATTTACGTTTGAAAGCGATAAATTGCAGAAATGTAAAGTCCTACGCTATTACAATATTTAGGGGATGGGGGTACAAATTTATGAATGGGGGGTTGCAAGTAAAAATAAGTCCTAAGTTACTATTACAACCATATTGAAATGTACAATATAAGAAAGAAATGGACTTGTTTAGAAAATGTTTTTGTCTTAATAAAAAAAAGAAATGAAAGAGTTAATAAAAGAAAATATTTTTTATGTCTTTTTATGTTGATATTAAAAATAATGAAAAGGAAAATAAATGAAAGATAGAAAACAGCGTGCTGCTGTAAGAAAAACAATAAGGATCAGAAGTTCTGAAGCCAGGCGCGTGATGACTCAGCAGGAAACGTCAATGGATATCAGAAGTTCAGAAGTTCTGAACTGGTAAACTCTGAGGCCCTGCAAGACACGTTAGAGGGAAAACATAGAATTTCTAGATTGCTATGTGCTGAAATCCTGCAAAAAATGTTAGAGGGAAAATACAGAGGTTCTGGGTGGTGTTCAGTCAGTGAGCTAAAAGTCAGAAGTTTTGTGTTACGCTAAAACAGTGAGTAAACATCAGCAGTTCAGTGCATTATCAGCATGTAAGCATAAGAAGTTCAGTGTGTGTTAAAACAATGAATGAATCATCAGAAGTTTTGTATTGTGCTGAGCCAGTGAGTGAACATTAATAGTTCAGTGCGTTATCAGCATGTAAAAATCAGAAGTTCAATGTGTATTAACAGTGATAAAAATCATAGAAGTTTTGTATGTTAAAACTATGAATGAATATCAGAAGTTTTATGCCATATTTCAACTCTTAATCAGCACATCAATAATCTATTCAGTTTTCAACAAACAGTAAATCAGAAGGATAACAACACAACAACTTATAAAAGTTCTAATCCTAATCTTGAGCCTAACATTATTCTAGAAATTATGATCCATAGTTTTTCTATTCATGTCATGATATATACAACATTAATACTATAATATTTACATATTGATGATGTTCAGAATGAAAAATAAGCAAAGTCAGAGAGACTTACCTTGAACCTGAAACGTGCTTGGAGCTTCGAGTGGCTGCCTTTGGATGTTCTGAGTCAGCAAGAGAAACAGGAGAATGGTTGTGTTCTTTGGTTCAAAGGGAAGAACCAAGGTTTGTTTTTGTGTATGAGGAATCTGGATTTTTATGAAGGTTTCACAACTTCCTTTTCTCTCTTTTGGCCAATCTCCCCCTTTAAAAGCCAGCCCCTTGAAATTGTGATGAAGCAACTTATTTATAGATGAATTTGTTGTGGTTTTGGGGGGGAAAATGGGATTTAAACTTTTTTGGCACACTGTTCCATTGCTTTTTGATCATAACCTTTTGTATTTGATGCAAATACAAGATTTGGAAAAATGCAGGCGTGGACTGGATTAACTGCTGGTTAGAATATTGTACTGTAGCAGTGCAGCAGGTTGTTTAAACTAGGTCTTGGGATTTAGTGATGTCCTGATTGCAGAAGATCAGAAACATAACCTCCAAATGATGAAGGGGAATCTTCTGACCAGAGCGTTGAACATAGCCTCCATATGCTGAAGAATCATGTTCTGGCTGAAGAGCATCGCTTCTACATGTTCTGATTGAAGTGTCATGTTCTGACACGTGTTTGCAACTTATGACTGCTCTTGCATGGAGGCTGACTCAGAAGTTCTGAATGAACCATATTTGCAACTTCTGACTGCACTTGCGTGGAGGCTGACTCAGAAGTTCTGAAGTATTAAATCCTCTTAACACTTAGAAAATTTTCCAAATGTTTAGAAAATTTGATTTTTTCAAAGTAATTTCTGACTTCTGATTTTTGATGAACCAATTTCATGTCTTAATGAAATATAATTGTTGAAACTTGGTTTTTGATTTAAGAGTCAGAATTTGACTTTCTTCAGTGTGCTTTTGACCATTTTGCCCTTGTGAGTAATTTTCTTGAAAAGTTGTAATTCAAGACTTGGGACTTGATAAGAGCAAACCTGAGAGTTCTGGATGATCCTTTGGGAAATGATAGGGCAAATTTTGGGGTACAACATCTGCCCCTTTTCAATCTTCTTAAACCTGAAGAGTTAGATTGACGGGTCCGCCATTCGTGACCTGAAGGTAGAAGATGATTGAACACTAGAGTGCCCAGAAATTTGCACTTGAAGATGAAATGGGAATGGGCTTATAAATGTCAGTTGGAGGGATGATGGTAAACACTGGAAAAGTATCATCACAAATCTTTGGTCGATTTATCTTAAAACCTGGTGTTTTACCTGTGGGAGAGGGGTTAGTTAAAATGAAAATGTATGCATGATGTTGCAAGATGAATGAAATTGTGCTAAATGTATGTCGTATGTGTATGCTATGATATATGAATGTGGGATGCATGTTTATCCAGGAAAATAAATCCCTGACTACGGCTGAGAAGTTCTTTGGGAAGATGAATCTCGGGTTGTGGTTGGAGATGAAGAATATGCATATTTTCAAATTTTGTTGAAAGGATGCTTTTGCTGGGGAAGATCGCTCCAATGTCAGATGTTATCTGGTCGGATCCAGGCTTCACAGTTGTTGAGGATAAAGTAGTCGACTGCTATCTGGTCGGGTCCAGGCTTCACAACCACTTACTAGAGGATGAGACGAATTAACTGTTATCTGGTCGGATCCCAAGCTTTACAGAAAATTCCTTGAAATTGAATAGTTATCTAGTCGGATCCATGCTTCACAACAACTTGCTGGGGATACAGAAGTTAATTGTTATCTGGTCGGATCCAGGCTTCGCAGTAACTTGGAATGGCGACTACTATCTGGTCGGATCCATGCTTCATGGTTTTTGGAAAGTTGTACTATTATCTGGTCGAGTCCAGGCTTCATAGTGTCTTTATGGGGATCATAGTTAATTGTTATCTGGTCGGGATCCAGGTTTCACAATAAACTGCTTGAAAACTGTTATCTGGTCGGGTCCAGGCTTCATAGATTTCCGAGGTCGATACGGTCAATTGTTATCTGGTCGGGTCCAGGTTTCACAATAAACTGCTTGAAAACTGTTATCTGGTCGGGTCCAGGCTTTGCAAATTTCTGAGGTCGATGCGATCAATTGTTATCTGGTCGGGTCTAGGTTTCATAATAAACAACTTGAAAACTGTTATCTGGTCGGGTCCAGGCTTTGCAGATTTCTGAGGTTGATACGGTCAATTGTTATCTGGTCGGGTCCAAGTTTCACAATAAACTACTTGAAAACTGTTATCTGGTCGGGTCCATGCTTTGCAGATTTCTGAGGTCGATGCAGTCAATTGTTATCTGGTCGAGTCCAGGTTTCACAATAAACTGCTTGAAAACTGTTATCTGGTCGGGTCCAGGCTTTGCAGATTTCTGAGGTCGATGCAGTCAATTGTTATCTGGTTGGGTCCAGGTTTCACAATAAACTGCTTGAAAACTGTTATCTGGTCGGGTCCAGGATTTTCATATTTTTAAGGTCGATGCGATCAACTGTTATCTGGTCGGGTCTAGGTTTCACAATAAACTGCTTGAAAACTGTTATCTGGTCGGGTCCAGGCTTTGCAGATTTCTGAGGTCGATGCGGTCAATTGTTATCTGGTCGGGTCCAGGTTTCACAATAAACTTCTTGAAAACTGTTATCTGGTCAGGTCCAGGGTTTACAGATTTCTGAGGTCGATGCGGTCAATTGTTATCTGGTCGGGTCTAGGTTTCACAATAAACTGCTTGAAAACTGTTATCTGGTTAGGTCCAGGCTTTGCATATTTCTGAGGTCGATGTGGTCAATTGTTATCTGGTCGGGTCCAGGTTTCACAATAAACTGCTTGGGGATTTAGTTGTTATCTGGTCGGTTTCTAGGGTTCACAATGAATATCTGAGGATGATTTCTATCTGGTCGGGTCCAGGTTTCACAATAAATCGTTTCAGAAGATGGAAATGAAAACTGATATCTGGTCGGGTCTAGGTTTCTCAGCAATTTGTTGGGGATATGGAGGCAACTCTACTGGGGGAAGGGAGTTGTGGTCCTTTGATTTGTAGTGGTCGGAGAGACCACCTCAAGCTGGGGAATCCCGCCGTTTGTTGGGGAAATAAACCCTGTTATCGGTCTGCTAGAGAGGTGATGACTTCGTTGGGGAAAAGTCCTCAAGGATTCTTGAGATTGTCTCAGCTAGGGAAAGGTTTTCAGAGGTTAAACTCTTGCTAGGAGTCATCCTATGAGAAGGATTTTGGGGAGACTTGTCATTTCCCCTAGCAGCAAATGTGTGTGGTATTGCCAAAAATGTTTGATTGTACGTAACCCTTTACTGAGATTGACGTTCAATGCCTTAAGTGACGGAGATGGAGACCTGCCCCTGGTTACTCTCCACTTTGAGAGATTTCTTGGAATCTTGACTGGACTGCCCCAAGTGTGCTAGATAGTGACATGTCATGTCCCCCTGTTGATAGGAGATTTGTCAATGGAAGTGTCATCCTTATTGAATTGATTTTGTTCACTGAGAGAGCTTTCGTTCACTGGATATTCATTGTGTGAATTTCTCCGCTTGCAAACAAATAGCTATATGCAAAAAGTGATATTCAAATAAATGCAAAGTTTATGATTGCCTTGAAGTTTTTAAAAATGCATTTTTAGCAAGTAAAGAAGTTTGTAATTCAACTCTGAATTTTGAGTAAAGCCTTACAGGAGTCAGGATACCTTTTGTAACAGTGTGATTTCGAACTAACTCATGCTTCAATTGGGACTTTTGAAGGATTGTAACGTGGCTTGGTTCACGGTTTAAGAAACAAAGGATAAAGGCTCAAAGTGTATTTGTACCCACCCTTTCTTCGTGATGTTCTTCAGTCCTAAGCTCAGTTAATTGTACATTTGAACTCCAATTGAGTCTGGAATGATGTTTTGATGATGGTTCAGACAAGTTAAGTTTGTCGAAAGGAAGTCATTTTTTGCAACATTTTTTTTCATGTTGTTGAGGATTTGCAGTGACCTCTTTCTTTTGATTCGTTATCCCTAATTTTTTGCCTGACTGTTCTTGTTTTGAGATTACAGTCAGCGGGATGCCCCAACTTTCTTTAAGTCTCATTCGTAGGTTTTGACTTAGTGGGTTTTTCTCTTCGAGAGATAATGACTTCCTATGTGATAGGGAACCATCACTGTCTTTTGATTCTAGAGAAATGTTTTAATGTCATTCGTTGTAATTATGAGATGAGAGTTTGCAATTTGAACGTGCATTTGAATTAACTGAGAGACTACCCTGCCCCAGGTTTTGTTTAAAGGTTTTAATTTTGTGAAAAAGAAAAACTTCTACTTCTTTGGCTCGAAGGGGTTGACTAGGGATTATCTTCCTTATAACTCCAGTGTTTAGGATTTGAAAGAATTCATGTACATCGTCAGCAAAGTCTATCCAAAAGCATACTATATGAGATTATGGCATCGTTTTCGTCATCCTCCCTCTAAAGGCTTGCAACTTCTAAGACAAGAGTTGAATATATAAGGGGAGTAAAAATCATAGTTTAAATATAGTGAAAACGAATGGATTAATTCAAGACAAACATATGCAATGCATTGATGAAATAACAAAGTTTGACATAAATAATTGTTCGAAAAATAAAAATTACAACTTGAAAATTCAAATGAACAAAAGCCTCTTTATTTGAACTTGTCACTTCAGGTGGTGAGCCTTTTAGGGGCGGCAGAAGAATTCAGTCTGACCATCTTGTGTGAACTCCAGCACTCCTTTGTCGATCAAGTCTTGAATCTTATTTTTCAATGCCCAACAACTATTCGTGTCATGTCCAGGACTATTGGAATAGTATGCACCCATTGCATCAGGATAATAGCTAGGAGCGGAGGTATTGGGATTCCGAGGAGGATCCCTCAATGTAATCAACTCCATATTCAACATGTGTTGCAATAAGCGATCCAAGGACATGTTGATATTTGTAAACTGTCTCTCGGGCTTATTTTTCCTTTTGCTGATTTTGCCGTTGGTGTTGACGAGGTCGTTGTTGGGCTCGGGACGTAGCAACAATTTTGAAAGGTCTGTTCTCCCTTCGACTGGCTTCTTGTCTCATGGGGGGATGAGTATTGACTTGATCCCCAATCTTGACCATTTGTTTCATACGGTTGCAACCGTCTTGATGAAGCTTGTTGACGAGGGTCCTTAGCTCTTCTTGTCCCCGAGCTAAGTTTTGGATGAGAGCCATTTGTCCTAACATCTGGATTCTCATCGTTGCTACCTTTGCTTTTGTTTGAAATTGTGCTTTGTGTGGTTTTGAAAGAATTTTGAAAAGGTGCTATCGTTTAGGCAAACTTTGTAATAGTTCTCGTTCGTAAGAACGTATACAAAGTGTTGAGCTTTTAAAAATATCCCATGTTTGGAAAGTATTTTGAAAGTGTATATGATTGTTTTTGAAAATGGCAAGGATGTTTGTTTTTGAAATTGAGCAAGCAACTAAAAGTAATCTACCTACTCAAAAGGTCTTAGATGTGTTTTTTCTCTTCCTTTAGATGTTGCTATCTTACCATTGACTTGGTAAGAAGCACAATCGTTGGATGTGAAGGGACGGGCATTAGGTCATCGTATGACCATGATAGCAATGTTGTGAGATGACTTAGCACTTTTTAGGGACTAAGATCATTTTGAAAAGCAACTTTGATAGCGTCATCGAGGGACTATGATCTTGTATTTTTTAATTTGTTTGTGCTAAGACATCCCACATGCATAACATGGCCATTTTCGTAAGGCAACAAGTGACATTACCCTAAGGGTGCATGTGTGCAAGTGTGTTTGATTACATGCATTTGTCTTTGATTTTTGGTGGTCTACTTGTTGGTTTTATCTTGCCATACACGCCTAATTACTAGCATTTATGTTTGAAAGCGATAAATTGCATAAATGTAAAGTCCTATGCTATTACAATATTTAGGGGATGAGGGTAAAAATTTATGAATGGGGGTTGCAAGTAAAAATAAGTCCTAAGTTACTATTACAACCATATTGAAATGTACAATATAAGAAACAAATGGACTTGTTTAGAAAATGCTTTTGTCTTCATAAAAAAAAGAAATGAAAGAGTTAATAAAAGAAAATATTTTTTATGTCTTTTTATGTTGATATTAAAAATGATGAAAAGGAAAATAAATGAAAGATAGAAAACAGCGTGCTGTTGTAAGAAAAACAATAAGGATCAGAAGTTCTGAAGCCAGGCGCGTGATGACTCAGCAGGAAACGTCAATGGTAATCAGAAGATCAGAAGTTTTGAACTGGTAAACTCTGAGGTCCTGCAAGACACGTTAGAGGGAAAACACGGAATTTCTGGATTGCTATGTGCTAAAATCCTGCAAAAAATGTTAGAGGGAAAATACAGAGGTTCTGGGTGGTGTTCAGCCAGTGAGCCAAAAGTCAGAAGTTCTGTGTTACGCTAAAACAGTGACTAAACATCAGCAGTTCAGTGTGTTATCAGCATGTAAGCATCAGAAGTTCAGTGTGTGTTAAAACAGTGAATGAATCATCAGAAGTTCTGTATTGTGCTGAGCCAGTGAGTGAACATTAGA
Organism: Vicia faba; assembly: GCA_948472305.1. NCBI lineage: Eukaryota > Viridiplantae > Streptophyta > Magnoliopsida > Fabales > Fabaceae > Vicia > Vicia faba. Next base: position 437,437,554 of record OX451739.1, on the reverse strand, counting down.
AGTTTAGTGCGTTATCAGCATGTAAAAATCAAAAGTTCAATGTGTATTAACAGTGAGAAAAATCATAGAAGTTTTGTATGTTAAAAATATGAATGAACATCAGAAGTTTTATGCCATATTTAAACTCTTAATCAACACATCAATAATCTATTCAGTTTTCAACAAACAGTAAATCAGAAGGATAACAGCACAACAACTTATAGAAGTTCTAATCCTAATCCTGAGCCTAGCATTATTCTAGAAATTCTTATCCATAGTTTTTCTATTCATGCCATGATATATACAACATTAATACTATGATATTTACATGTTAATGATGTTCAGAATGAAAAATAAGCAAAGTCAGGGAGACTTACCTTGAACCTGGAGCGTGCTTGGAGCTTCGAGTGGCTGCCTTTGGATGTTGAGTCAGCAAGAGAAACAGAAGAATGGTTGTGTTCTTTGGTTCAAAGGGAAGAACCAAGGTTTGTTTTTGTGTATGAGGAATCTAGATTTTTATGAAGGATTCACAACTTCCTTTTCTCTCTTTTGGCCAATCTCCCCCTTTAAAAGCCATCCCCTTGAAAGTGTGATGGAGCAACTTATTTATAGATGAATTTGTTGTGGTTTTGGGGGGAAAAACAAATGGGATTTAAAATTTTTTGGAACACTGTTCCAATGCTTTTTGATCACAGCCTTTTGTATTTGATGCAAATACATGATTTGGAAAAATGCAAGCATGGACTAGATTAACTGCTGGTTAGAATATTATAATGTAGCAGTGCATCAGGTTGTTTAAACGAGGTCTTGGGATTTGGTGATTTTCTGATTGCAGAAGATCAGAAACGTAACCTCTAAATGCTGAAGGGGCATCTTCTGACCGGAGCGTTGAACATAGCCTACATATGTTGAAGAATCATGTTCTGACTGAAGAGCATCGCTTCTACATGTTTTGATTGAAGCGTCATGTTCTGACACGTGTTTGCAACTTCTGAATGCTCTTGCATGGAGGCTGACTTAAAAGTTCTGAATGAACCATGTTTGCAACTTCTGACTGCACTTGTGTGGAGGATGACTCAGAAGTTCTGAAGTATTAAATCCTCTTAACACTTAGAAAATTTTCCAAATGTTTAGAAAATTTGATTTTTTCAAAGTAATTTATGACTTCTGATTTTTGATGAACCAATTTCATGTCTTAATGAAATATAATTGTTGAAACTTGGTTTTTGATTTAAGAGTCAGAATTTGACTTTCTTCAGTGTGCTTTTGACCATTTTGCCCTTGTGAGTGATTTTCTTGAAAAGTTGTAATTCAAGACTTGGGACTTGATAGGAGCAAACCTGAGAGTTCTGGATGATCCTTTGGGAAATGATAGGGCAAATTTTGGGGTACAACAGTATGGATGAATGAATAGATACCCGCCGACCCTCTCAAGTGATATGGTATTTAAAGCCTCCAGCGTTGGTCCAGGGTCTTCAGTAATGGGCTACGATGAGGTCCAATAACGAAGACTGACAAGGTTTACGAGTGTATGGAGTCCAGCACATGGCCTCCTCTCTGGTTAATTGCCCCGAGAAAGTAGGGAAGTTGGACCCGTTATTCTCATCGGGAAGGATGATGGCGTTATGGACACATGAGTTATGTTATCCTAGCAGACACGTGGGGAAATCCCTAATGGTCCTCAGTTTGGGCTGCACACTTTTGGACATTTGTAAAGGTGTTGGATTAGGCCTCCCTAACAGTGGGGCAAGTGTCTTCCCAGTCCAAAACAGGAGCCCCCTAAGTTATTGTCCTTATGCGAAAGGGTGATGATTTGAGATCAATTCAAGTGTCGGGGAAATGTTGCCCGAGAGGAAAAACCGTCAACTCCCATTGAGGACGGTTGTGTGATTCATGTCGAGGGGGACTCAGAAATTCATGTGCGGTGTGGTCGACCAGCCCAGGGAGAATTTCATTGGTCGACTTCATCTTCTGCTCATATCAGCGTGGTGCCTGTTAGAAACCTAGATTCGCGGGGGTGCGAGAAGTTTCCTCGAGTGCGCGTCTTCGATGTGCTCATATGTAAGGCGTTGTAATGATGTCGAGCATTTTCCTTCCATCGAGAGTGGAATGAAATTGATTTTCTCGTATGTAAGGCGTGGTTTTGCGTGAGACTGTTGTGGGCGACATGTTATCTCGCGAGCCCCACGTGGCAGCAGTTTGGGGTGCCATAATTACATAGGGCAGTCTAAGAGCCCAAGTAATGATGATCTTTCGCATGCTACCTCATGAGGTGGGAGCTATCTATAAAAGGGGAATCAAGAGGTTCATTTGTTATTTTCAAGCTCTTTATTCTCCTCTCTCTTACGTTCGTCCGTATATCTGTTTCTCTAACACCACCATAGATGTCTTCAACGATAATCTTCTCCAAGTAAGTGATTTCATCTTGGTCGTGTTTTTCTTAGATTTTTAGATTAGACACTTGGGTTTTACCATGAACGGATGAACCTCTTGATGAAGATTCATGGGTTCTGAAATAAATCTCCATGGATGTTCATATAAGTTCATGGATATGGATGAAGATTCATAGGTTCAGAATCCTGTTCTGATTTGCGTCGGGGTCGTCCCCCCAAATAGTGGGAAGGACTTGGGCAACTTACCCGTTTAACGAAATTCCATTCTGATTTGCGTCAGGGTCGTCCCCCTAAATAGTGGGGAAGATTTGGGCTACTTACCCGTTCAACGAAATTTCCCCGCGTAGGGCATCGACCACTTTGGTTTTGGCTGTCAAGGACTTGGATCGAGGTCCACTCGTCGATGCATTCATTTCCCTTTAACTTGTTTTACGGTGGACGGGTGAATTTGATGATGTCGACTTCCCTGTTTTCCCCTGATTTTCAGGTACGGTGGCACAACCATGTGAGGAAGACATCGTCCTCGATACTAACGAGAGTAAAACTATGGTTGCAGACGATCCTTTGGATTAGGTCGCACCCGAGCCCCGGAGTAAAAGGTCGTGTTTTTCGCAGGACGCTTTGGATGCGTTCAATGTCCCCGAGGACCGAGGAGATGGTGCCCCCACCAACTAAGTACTTCAAATCCCTCATCGAAATCGGAGGACATGATCAGCCTTCCCGGGTAAACACTTCCCTATGTACAAGTTTGCTTTTAAATAAGCGGGGATGCATTTTCTCTTCAATGATTTCCATGTGGGGGTCTTCCAATGGTTGCAACTGGGACCTTCCCAGCTTCATCCGAATGTGCTCGCGTTTATGCGAGCGTTCGAGATTGTATGCCAATATCTCAAGATTGGTGCCACTTTGACCCTCTTCTTTCGTATCTTTCACCTACAACAGCAGACCATTGGAGGGCGACAAGCCTGGGTGTTGTTCAAATAGCTCGAAAAACTCTTCCAGTCGTACCTTGAATCTGTGCACAACGTTAAAGAGAGGTATTTCATCGTGAAGCCTCTTACTGATGCAGTCGTGGATTCTTTGTACGACCGCTCAGAAGAAGTTGAGGGTGGTTGGATAGTGGCTCGACTAACGATGAAGTTTCCTCTTGAGTGGCAATGGAAACATTTTGAGCAAAATCTCAGGTATTACGCGTTGAATGATGACTTTTCACATGCTACCTCGTGAGGTGGGAGCTATCTATAAAAGGGGAATCAGGAGGTTCATTTTTCATTTTCAAGCTCTCTCTTTTCCTCTCTCCTACGTTCGTTCACGGATCCGTTGCTCCAACACCACCGTAGACGTCTTCAATGATAATCTTCTCCAAGTAAGTGATTTCATCTTCATCGTGTTTTTCTTATAGATTTTTTAGATTAAACACTTGGGTTTTTCCATGAAAGGATGAACCTCTGGATGAAGATTCAAGGGTTCTGAAATGAATTTCCATGGATGTTCATATAAGTTCATGGATATGGATGAAGATTCGTAGGCTCAGAATTCCATTCTGATTTATGTCGGGGTCGTCCCTCCAAATAGTGGGAAGGACTTGGGAAACTTACCCGTTTAACAAATTTTCATTCTGATTTACCTCAGGGTCGTCCCCCTAAATAGTAGGGAGGATTTGGGCTACTTACTCGTTCAACGAAATGTCCCCGTGTAGGGTATCGACCATTTTGGTTTTGGTTGTCGAGGACTTGGGTCGAGGTCCATTCCTCGACGCATTCATCTCTTTTTCACTTGTTTTACGGTGGAAGGGTGAATTTGATGATGTCGAATTCACTATTTTCCCCTGCTTTTCAGGTACGATGGCACAACCAGTAGAGGAATACATCATGTCTGATACTAACAAGGGTAACAGTATGGTCACGGACGATCCTTTGGCTTGGGTCGTGCCCGAGCCCTGGAGTAAAAGGTCATGTTTTTTGCAGGACGCTTTTGATGTGTTCAATGTCCCCGAGAATGGAGCAGAGGATGCCCCCGCCAACTGGGTGCTTCAAATCCCTCATTGAAGTCGGAGGATATGCTCGGCATTCCCGGGAAAACACTTCCCTATGTACAAATTTACTTTTAAAGAAGCGGGAATGTGTTTGCCCTTCAATGATTTCCAAGTGGGGTCTTCCAATAGTTGCAACTGGCACCTTCCCAGCTTCATCCAAATGCGCTCACGTTTATGCAAGCGTTCGAGCTAGTATGCCAATATCTCAATATTGGTTCCACTTTGACCCTCTTCTTTCATATCTTTCACCTACAACGGAAGACCATTGGAGGGCGACAAGCCTGGGTGTCGGTCAAACAGTTCAAAAAACTCTTTCGGCCTTACCTTGAATCTGTGTGCAACTTTAAAGAGAGGTATTTCATCGTGAAGCCTCTTACTGAGGCAGTCCTTGATTCTTTGTATGACCGCTCAGAAGAAGTAAAGGGTGGTCGGTGTCTCGAATAACGACAAAGTTTCCTCTTGAGTGGCAATGGAAACATATTGAGCAGAATCCTGAGTATTACACGTTGAAGCCCGAAGACTTAGATGCCCAGGATAAGCTCTTTACTTCAAGCTAGCGAATATGTCAAGAGCTTTTACCCAGAAAAGTGTGTGGACATTGTTGTACCCCAAAATTTTCCCTCTCATTTCATCAACATTTTCTCATCACAAGACTCTTGGAACTCAAGATCAAGTTAGGGTTTGCTCTGCTCAAGGCCTCTCCTTGCACTGTTGACCCAAATTAGGGTTTGAGTTTGCACAGGGATGTTTTGACCTAAAAGGCCCAAAGTGACTTTCATGCTTCATGTTGGACTTACAAGTTTATCCATACCAAGTTTCAAGCCTTGATTCCAATCTTTGCCCAGTCAATTGGACAGTTGACCTAGAAATCAGCTGTATTGGGGAAAAAGTCAAATGTGGGCAATTGACAGTCAACTTCATGAAATTTGACCCACTTCAACATAATGAACTCACATGAAACATTTGGTCAAGATTGGATCACAATTCCACAAGAAATTTAATCAGATCACCAAAAGGGCAAAATGGTCATTTTTAGGGTTTTGACTGCAGAAAGGCAATTTTTGACTGTTTGACCTAACCAATGGCAAATCAAGATCAAATATGGACTCAAGGACTCAATGGCATTGTCTTAACCCATTCAACAAGTTCAAAAGATCTCAAATGCACAGGATTGACAGATGAATTTTCCAGTCAACTGATCAAAATTTGACTGTATACTGAAAAGTCAAACTTTGACTTTTTGGTCAAAATCAAGTTCCAAGGTTCATTTTTCATCAAGACATGTCAAATTATGAAACTTGTTCATCAAGAAACCCAAAATTGCAAATTAGGGTTTAAAATGAAGAAATTTCATAACTTAGAAATTTTCTAAGTTATGAAATTTCCTTATTTTTTCCTAACTTTGTCCCATTTTTTCACCAAGATACAAATGGATTCAAACAAAACTTGAAACATGAAAGTTGTATTTTATTACAAAATCTACAACTTTGATTCACAAAGTTTTCTAAAAGGAAGCTTGTATCTCAAGTTATGATTTTTGGAACAAGGGTGCAAAACATTTTTAACTTAGAGAAAATTTGACCTATTCTAGGCAGGATTTTTGTCCAACTTCTTGGCCATTTTCCACATGGTTCCACTTGGAGTTTCAATTTGCATTACAAATATGGATTGTAGTACACATTCCAAGCTTTACAAATTGTCCAAGAACTTCTCAAACACCCTTGTGGTTAGAAAGAATCGAATTTGCAAAGTTGGCCAAAACTCACTTTTGTTCATGGCCAAAGCATGTTCATAACATTGGCATTTTTCAAATCAGCATGATTTATGCTATCTTGCAGGCCTCTAAACATCTTTAGACTCAACAATTTAATGCCTAACCATTGTGTTAAGGCATTATTTCACCCATTTGGACATTACACATAGAATTAATCCTTAATTAGAAAAAGCAAACTTGCCATTTTAGAAAAGTGACACTTTATGTCAAGTTCCAAATCTTGGAGGCATGTGGCCAGATCTTGGAGCCAAATCAAATCCATAAATACCAGTTATCAAGAGCCTAACTTGCAGCATACATTAGGGCATTGTACTGCATTGTATCACAACTTACACTTTCTTGCTTATAGTTGAAGAAAGATTGCAAAACATACACAACTCTCACTTCCTGTCAACACAGCCAAACAAAAACCTTGTGAACATCTTTCATACACCCAAACTGGCCTGAAAAACGACTCAACCACCCTTCATACCTCCTAATACACCAAAACACCATCTTGCTGCAAAAACAGGGCACCTGCTGCAGATTGAGGTCCACAACTCAATCCACTCGTGCACTTTGGCTAGAAACCTTTCAAACACCTTCCATATCATCCACTGAAACTATCCCAAGCCTTGAACTCAAGCTGTAACACCCCTAACCACGTTTTCCATTTTTACTTTCAAGCTGTGCAGGTGAACTTCCATAGCACGATACAGAGTGATTCAAAGCAAGCTAGGTGTTGGAGAAGCTTCCTTGGACTTCAGGCAAGCTATACAGAAGCTCAAACTCCATTGAAGTTGGCCACATTGCTCTGTTCGAGTCAAGCTGAAACAGGTAATCTATGGACTTCTATCTCTCTATCCAGGCATGATTAAACTTAGGTTTGTGAATGAAACATGCTCTACTCATAGCCCTGAAGCCATACATATGATTACTTTTCATTTATGTTAAGCGTGCTGTGAGAATTTTAGCCATGAACATTGAAGAAAAACTAGGTCAGAAATTGGGGGTGAAGAAATTCTCCCTGCTTTCTTAGAGTTAGGTTAAGTTTTTTACATATTTGGAATCGTGATTTGATGCTCTACATTATTTGTGTTATGAGTTTTGCATAAAAGTCAAAGAATCAGGAGTTGGTGTTTGATCAAAGAGGCGCGCGTTTTTTGTTTCAAACAGAAGCTGGAGGTTGAAGATGATGGCTTGGGCTGGGCCTGAGTCATCCTTACTTTTTGCACCCTTTTTTTAATTTTGCACCCCCCGGCCCATCATGTGAAATACTTGTCATTTTTGCATTTTTCTTTTTGATTCTAACTTAGTATTTTTTGTCCAAACATAAAAAATTCCAAAAATATTTTTCCACATTTTTTTATATTTATTTGGCATTTGTTTCATTTTATTAGTATATATATGTAAATAATATAAATACTTTTTACTAAAACCCTAAAAAATAATATAAAAATTATATTTATTTTCAGTTATTATTTTTATTTACACCTTGAAAATATTTTCTTAAATATACATTTTTTTCATATACATAAATAATTAATTTTATCTTTTTATATTTAATAGGTTTAGTAAATATATATATAAATACTTGTATATTATATTTATTAGAATACTTAGGATAAAAATATGAAAATAATACATTTTTATTTTTATTAATATATGACACTAAAAATACTTTTTTTACAATATACTTTTTATTTTTTTTTGTATATAATTAACAAATATTGTACATAATTAATAAATAAATACTATTTACTTGAAAATTAGGGTTTTGCCCTAAACCATAAAAATAATCAAAATGACTTTTTTGTTATTCTTGTTTATACTTCAAACATGAAAACCTTTTTACATACATAACAAAAATCATTTTTGTGCATAATACATTTTGTATATTTATTGTATTCACTTAAATATTGTACAATTAAATATTTGTATCCTATACATTCGATATGGTTGTAATAACTTAGATTTTATTTCCTTGTCAAATATCCCCCAAATTCAAACTTGTATCCCCATCCCCATAATCATTGTTGTAATAGCTTAGCATTTAAATTTCCGCATTTAAAAGCTTTCAATTATGCCATGTTTAGACTTAGGGTTTGTATGCAAATCAAATCAACAAATAGCTTGACTTAATCCAAGATAAACATGCATGAAAAACAAAACACAAAAACACACTTGCACCCCTAGGGTTACTCCACTTGTTGCCTTCAAAAATGGGCCATGTTTGCATGTCAAGTACTTTGGCAAAACAAAAACAAATCAAATGATCATAGTCCCTCGATGACGCTATCTTGTTGCCTAAACAAAATGATCATAGTCCCTTAAGAAAATTGCCAAAATACTTGACACTATTGCATTCCTGGTCTAAACGATGACCCGCGCCCGTCCCGTTAACATCCTAACGCAAGGTTGTTCACCAAATACAATGGTGAAACAACACTGTTAAAAGGGTTAAAACATAGGAAAAATCTTTGAGTAAAATAGGGTAGACAACTCTTAGTTACTTGATCAAAAACCTTGCAAAACACACTTGCCATTTTCAGACACATATCACAACACAACTTCCAAAAACAACTTTCAAAAAACATTGAAACATCTTTTCAAAAAGACAAACACCTTTGTAAAACATTCGAGTAAAGAATTGTTACAAAGGTTGCCTAGACAAGGCATCTTTTTCAAAACATTTTCAAAACCACACACACAAAGCACCATTTCAAACAATTGAAAAGCAAAGGCAAGTGATCTAAGCAAGTAACTAAGAGCCCATGGATAACCATGGATAGAAAGGATGCTAATACCTTCCCTTTCTATAATCTACTCCCCGAACCCAAGAAAACACCTCAAAGGTTTTTCCTGTGCTTTTTAACCTTTCCTTAGGATAAAATAAAAAGTCGGTGGCGACTCTTGCTCAACCAAGACATTTGCGAAAACAAACGCAAAACCTCAAGTCAGTTCTCCCACCGTATCACAGAACTGGAGACTCTGCTGGGGATTACTTTAAAAGTGGAGTAACCTTAGGGCCTAGATCACCCTTTTGCATGATTAATTGTTTGTTTTGATTGCTTTACATTTTGGTTCTCTTGTTTGGGCTTGAAATCCTCTACCCGGATTTGGGAAACATTCATAGATAACAATACGTTGTGGAAACTGTGCAGGGTATACCGACACGGTTGAAGCAATAGCTATATTAGTGTGACATATTTGTGAGTACCGGTAACCCTTGAGTTCAATCAAGGAGAGTACGGGGCCGCTGAGTGATGTCACTAAGCACTAATGACCTAGAACCTTACTTGACCACCTTGGCCTTTTATTAGGGGTAATGAGATGACCGGCTTTGGTGCAGTCCGAAGTCGGTAGATACTCGATACTACACTCATTGAGGGTTGTTTTCTTGGAATATTTTGGTCGCTAGTTAAGTGACTAAACCAAAACAATGAACATGGAAAATAATCCAATGATATTAAGCTCCTTAGAACCCGGTTACTATTTATAGGACAGGTTTTTAAGCCAACTACACTCAAGAGGGTACTTACCTATGAAACCCCATGCAAGCCTGAAACTAGGGTTTTTGTGTGACTTGCTTGTACATATGTTTATGCATACATCATGAACATCATAAAGCATCATATGCATCCACTAACCATTTCAAGGGTTTGGATCTTCATCTTTGTTCTTGTTTTGTAGGTCATGGAAACTCTTCGCAGGAAATCTATCCAAGTCAACCTTGTGAGAATCCCTCCTCAACTCAAGGAGCTTACATCCAGAATTCCAGAAAGTTCTCTCTTCAGTGAAAGACATGGTAGACTTCTCAACCTAGTCAACACCAGCATTGAAGAAGACATGGTGAAAGTACTGTTCCAGTTCTTTGACCCCCTTCACCACTGTTTCACATTCCCCGACTACCAATTGGTGCCTACTTTGGAGGAATTTTCTCAACTCCTGAGAATTCCTATTCTTAATCAACTACCCTACAGCGGTACGGAAAAAGAACCAAAACCTGAAGATGTTGCTCAAGCACTACACTTGCAACCATATGACATCAAGGGGCATTGGGAAACCAGGAGTGGTGTCAAGGTCTTCTTGGCAAAATTCTTGTTTGAGAAGGCACAAGAGTGTTGGAATTCCCTGGATCTACAAGCCTTTGAAGAGATTGTGGCACTCCTTATTTATGGGTTGGTCTTGTTCCCAAATCCTGACCAACTTATAGATGTGAATGCTGTCAAGATCTTCATATCCAGGAATCCCATACCTACATTACTTAGGGACATCCTCCACTCATTTTACACACGAACAATGAGGAAGAGAGGTGTTCTCATGTGCTGTACTCCTCTCCTTGCAAGGTGGTTTATTTCTCACCTTCCACAATCAGTTTTGAAGAACGAGCAGGGTTCAAGGTGGTCACAACGGTTGATGACCCTCACACATTCTGATGTACATTGGTGTTCTCGGTCCAGAGAAAATGTCATCATCATCGATCGCTGTGGTGAGCTCCCTAATGTTCCATTACTTGGCATTAGGGGAGGCATTACCTACAACCCCTGTCTAGCTTTAAGGCAATTTGGATACGCTCAGAGGGATGGCCCTCATGACATGCTGATTCCTGACCTAGTTTTTGACTTCGACAATGATGCGCAAGGACTTCGCCAAAGATTCATCAGAGCTTGGAGGATGCCTAATAAGGTAGATAGCAAGACACTGGGGCACAAGAACTCCATCCCTCTTGAGCCTTACCTCAAGTGGGTACGAACCCGCGCCCAGAGTCTTATGATGCCTTACCCTAACATTCTCCCTTTGATCAAAGAGTCTGTTAAGGAAGGAGAGGTTTCATACACCATCCTACATCCTGACATGCCAACATCATGGGAGGAAATGCAGAAGAGTTGGATCCAACTCAAGGAAGAAAGGGATACTTTTGAAGCCGGCTTCTACGCTAGTGAGAAGAAGGTTTTGGAGCTTACCCGTCGACTTCACGAGGAGGAGACCCTCAACACTTACATCGCACCAAAGAGGATGCACAACGTCTTTTTACCTTAAGAAGTTTTTGTAATATTTTGCCCATGGGGCATTTATGTACTGACAAAATTTCTTCTTATTAATATGACGTGTGTTCTTTTTGTTTGCAACAACTTTGAATTTCTAAATCCTTGAATGCATTACATGAATAAACATATCATTCATCATATGCATAAACAGGTATTCACACCAGGTTTCCTTATCTTTCTACTGTTTATTTCAGTAAGATGGATATTGAGCAGACGGTCAAAGATCTGCAGGCACAAAACTCGCAGTTTCAACATCTCCTTATGACCTTGGCAAAGGGTCAGGAGGGTCTTAAAGCACTGTTAGAGAATAAAGAGCAATAAAAAGGAAAAAAGAAGAAGAAAAGAGTTGGGGTAGCTACACTGGGAAGAAGATTTGAGAATGAAGGTAGGAGAGTTCTTGAATTCCCCTCCACATCTGACGAGGGGACTGGTAAGGGAAAAGGGGCTGCATTACCTTCTGAATCCGAGGCTGAAGAGGAAGAGGTTGAGGAAGATGAAGACTATTCAGAGCAGCAATACCCGCCAACGGACGACAAATACAAAAATCTGGAGGATAGACTGGCAGCTATGGAGCTGCAAAGGGTTCCCGGGTTAGATTTTGAAGAATTGGGATTGATTGCTGGGATTGTGATCCATCCAAAGTTTAAAGTGCCAACTTTTGCAAAATACGACGGTCTGTCTTGCCCGAAGATGCACCTGAGGTCATATGTCAGAAGAATTCAACCTCATTCATCCGATAGAAATCTTTGGGTACACTTCTTCCAGGATAGCTTGTCTAGTACACAACTAGATTGGTTTTACCAGCTTGAGTGGTCAGAAGTACATAGTTGGAAGGATTTGGCAGCTGCCTTTTATCGCCAGTATCAATATAACGCTAACTTGGCGCCGACCCGCACTCAGTTACAAAGTATGGGGATGGCCTCAAATGAGGGATTCAAAGAATACGCCCAGAAATGGCGCGACTTGGCCGGAAGGGTACAACCACCGCTTTCAGATAGGGAGCTAGTTGATATGTTCTTGGGGACCCTATCTGGCCCTTTCTTCAACCATTTGATCGGGAGCTCTTCTGCAGGGTTTACCAAACTGATTCTGACTGGCGAACGGGTGGAAGCTGGTATTAAGAGCGGAAAAATTCAAAAGGATGCCTCTGCATCCACAGCTGTTAAAAAACCGTTCCCGGCCAAGAAGGAAGCAAGTGCTATATACTCTCAGAAAGGATTGAGAAGAACTGAGCGCCGATCGACTTTAGGGGCCGTGATGATTCAAAATTCGTCAAATGATCAGCCTCGTAACAATCAGTCTAGACCTAATCAGCAACGGGTAGAGCGGCCACAACGACAGTTCACCCGCATCAACATGACGCTTGCACAAGTTCTTCCCCATTTGTTGAAGCTAAATCTCACCAGTATTAGAGAGGCGCCAAAGATTGTGAATACCACTTCCTCACACTATCATCCCAATGCTAAATGTACCTATCATTCTGACAGTGCCGAGAATGACACCAACGATTGTTGGGCGCTTAAGAATAAAATTTAGGATTTTATAGACGCTAAAGAGGTTGATTTCGACGCCCCTGAGAAGCCGAATGTAATCTCCGCTCCAATGCCAAAGCATGGTCGCAATGTCCATGCTGTTGAAGAAGATCTGTTTGTTTCTACTGTTGATGATCTGATAACTCCACTACTGACAATCAAGTTGAATTTGTTAAAGGCTGGGATTTTCCCAGGTTGTAAAGAAGATTGCTACCTTTGTTCCTCCCTACCGATCGACTGTCCATTGCTGAAGATAGGCATCCAACGCCTAATGGACAACCAACAAATTCTTTTCGAAAAGACTCTTATTACTCCAATTCCTATCAATGAAGTTTCAATAATAACCATTTCTGCCAATCTTTCCAAGGTCCCCAAAAGTCCTGTTAAGATTACATCCGCTCCGAAGACTGTACCCTTGAAGATAACCATGCTTGGGCCCGTCCCATACAAATCTGACAAATCAATACCGTGGAACTATGGTGGAGAAATCTACTACCACGGTGTTAAACAAATTGAGATAACTGAGGAAAGTTCTGATGAAGAGACTGCCGACATTGGAAACATTGCCGGTGCGAGCAAAATTACCCGAAGTGGAAGAATTTTCTCTCCAGAGATTGCCCCTCCAAAGGCAATCTTTGGACCCTCAGCCGCTCCCAAGGTTACCCCTGCACCGGTAAAACTATCTGCAAGAACTCCGATGATTGAAGAAGCTGTTACTCCTATGGTTTCCCCTTCTGCTGCTGCTGATAAAGGGAAAAGGATCCAAGAAGAGCTCGTCAGGACGAGGGCTCAGCCATTGGTCATCCCCGAAACCTCTAAAAAAGAAATGGAGGAGATTCTGAAAATAATCAAAAAGAGTGATTATGATGTTGTGGAGCAACTGGGGCAAACCCCCTCGAAGATCTCCATGTTATCTTTGCTGCTTTATTCGGAGGCTCATGCCAAAGCCTTGATAATGTTTTTGAAGACAGCCCATGTGCCCCAGGAAACCTCAGCCGATCAATTCCAGGATTGTGTAGCCAGCCTTACCACCGACAACGGCCTGGGTTTCTCTGATGCTGACCTGACTCCGAAGGGAAGAAAGCACAATGACGCACGACATGTTTCAGTTGAATGCCGAGGAACCACTCTTGCCCATGTCTTGGTCGATACTAGTTCTTCTCTAAATGTGCTACCTAAGAAACCTCTGGACCGGTTGGATTGTGAAGGCTTGGAGCTGAAACCAAGTAATATCATTGTCAGGGCCTTTGACGGGTCTAAAAGAATGGTGCATGGGGAGGTCGACATTCCCATCAAGGTAGGCACTGAAGTGTTCCACTCAACCTTCTATGTGATGGACATCCGCCCATCTTACTCTTGCTTGCTAGGAAGGCCGTGGATTCATAATGCTGAGGCAGTCACTTCCTCTCTACATCAGATGCTGAAATACCCTGTTAAGGGAAAAATCATAATTGTACACGGTGAGGAGGAGTACATGATCAGTCATCTGAATTCCTTTCGGTATGTGGAAGTGGATGGCGAATTCATCGAAACACCCTTTCAACACTTTGAGGAAGTTTCTCCCGAGGTGGCAGTAGCAAAGGCAGTAGCTGAGGTACCCAAGCAGGTGGCCAGGATGGCATCTCTGAAGGACGCAAAGGCTGCTATAAAGGAAGGGAAGAGCACAGTGTGGGGACAGTTCCCTGACTTTCCTCACAAGACGGACAAGTTTGGGTTGGGGTTCACCGCTGCGGGGCAAAAGGCTATGCGTCGCTCCAAAATTGAAAGGACACCCATCAAGATTTCTCCTCATGGGATCAATGCTTTAGAAGACGAAGACGAAGAGGGTAACATTGAAGATTGGATCTTCCCAACCATTGAAGGGGGACTACACAACTGGGAGGCGAAAGACTTCGTTCTCATTACTTTCATCAATCAGTAATTTATCTTTCGAACATTTCCTGTTGGTCTGTAATAATTACTCTTAAACAATCCGCACACTATTTTTAGCCTCATGCCTTGCCCGGGGCATGTAGGTCCATTTGTAAGGGCTTGATTCTCTTCATAATCATATGTCATGTTTAATGAATCATTGGACGTTTTTCATTTATAAACTGCTGTGTTCATTTTCTTTCCTTTTGCATTTTTGTTTGTTTAAGGATGGCTATCCCTTACACACACCCACACTCACCAATGCAGGTACCCATCCACTCCGGATTCCATGGGTGACTATTCTATTGTATCCTTCAATAAATCTGAAGATTTGGTCAATCAGGCTGAGTACGAAGATGACGAAGGTTGTGAAGTACCAGGAGAACTAGCCAGACTTCTACAACAAGAAGAGAGGGCCATCTTGCCTCATGAAGAGTTGTTGGAAACGGTCAACTTAGGAACAGAGGAAGACAGGAAAGAAGTACAAGTGGGTGCCAATCTGGAACCAAGTGTCAAGGGGCGCTTAATACAGCTGTTAAATGAATACGTTGAAATCTTCGACTGGTCTTATGAAGACATGCCGGGGTTAGACACAGATATCGTGGTTCACCGTCTCCCTACAAGAGAGGACTGTCCACCGATCAAGCAAAAAGTCTGCCGAATGAGGCCCGACATATCTGAGAAGATTAAAGCTGAAGTAATGAAGCAATTTAACGCTGGCTTTCTGGCTGTTACATCCTATCCGCAATGGGTTTCTAACATTGTGCCCGTTCCCAAAAAAGACGGCAAGGTCAGAATGTGTGTGGACTACCGGGATTTGAACAGGGCCAGCCCTAAAGATGATTTTCCGCTACCACATATCGACATTTTGATTGACAACACAGCTCAGCACAAAGTGTTTTCTTTCATGGACGGATTCTCGGGCTACAACCAGATTAAAATGGCCCCCGAGGACATGGAGAAAACAACCTTTGTTACACAATGGGGTACCTTCTGCTACAAGGTGATGCCGTTCGGACTGAAGAACGCAGGGGCAACTTATCAACGCGCCATGGTAGCTTTGTTTCATGATATGATACATCATGAGATAGAAGTTTACGTAGACGATATGATAGCTCGATCACAAACAGAAGAAGAGCACCTTGAACATTTGCAGAAGCTATTTGCCAGGTTGAAAGAATACAAACTCAGACTGAATCCAAGTAAGTGCACTTTTGGAGTTAGGTCTGGTAAACTTCTGGGATTTATTGTCAGCAACAAAGGCATTGAGGTCGATCCAGAAAAAGTAAATGCTATACAAGAAATGCCTGCCCCCCGTACTGAAAAGGAGGTTAGAGGATTCTTGGGACGCTTGAACTATATTTCCAGATTCATCTCTCATCTAACGTCTACCTGTGAGCCAATTTTCAAACTATTAAAGAAAGATCAGGTAGTCGAATGGAACGATGATTATCAAATTGCTTTTGATAAGATCAAGGAGTATTTGCTAGAACCTCCTATTCTGATGCCACCCGTCGAAGGAAGGCTGCTGATCATGTATCTGACCGTTTTGGACAACTCAATGGGGTGCGTACTGGGCCAACATGACGATTCTGATCGAAAAGAGCATGCCATTTATTACCTTAGCAAAAACTTTACCGACTGTGAGACTCGCTACTCACTGCTCGAGAAAACTTGCTGTGCTTTGGTATGGGCTGCCCGACGACTAAGGCAGTATATGTTGACTCATACCACTTTGCTGATTTCCAAAATGGATCCTATCAAGTATATCTTCGAGAAGCCTGCTTTATCTGGAAGAATCGCTAGATGGCAGATGATCCTGACTGAATATGACATCCAGTATACTACCCAAAAAGCTATAAAAGGGAGTGTACTAGCTGACCATCTAGCTCATCAAGCTATCGAAGATTATCAGTCCATGAGATTCGACTTCCCGGACGAGGACATCATGACTTTGGACAACATTGAAGGTAACAGACCGTATGACGGACCTGAAAATGGATCCCGATGGACCCTGTACTTTGATGGTGCTTCAAATGCACTGGGAAACGGTATCGGTGCGGTACTCATTTCTCCAGAAGGTTGCCATACGCCTTTCACTGCCCGACTTTGTTTCAGCTGTACCAACAACATGGCCAAATATGAAGCTTGCATTTTTGGTCTCAAGGCTGCCATAGACTTGGGGATCAAATCTTTGATCATATTTGGGGACTCGGCTTTGGTTATCAGTCAAGTCAAAGGATATTAGGACACCAAACATCCTAATCTTATCCCATACAAATAACATGTCCTGACATTGTTGCCTCATTTCCAGCAGATCACCTTCGAGCATTTCCCGCGAGAAGAAAATCAGCTAGCAGATGCTCTGGCTACAATGTCTTCCATGTTTAAACTCAACTGGGATAACAAGACTCCCCAAATCACCATCGAGCGAATAGATGAACCTGCGCATTGTCATGAGATTAATACCGAAGAAGTAGTGGAACAACCATGGTTTCATGAAATCAAAAGGTATCTCCAGACTAGAGAATATCCCGAAGGAGCTTCCGTCAATGACAAAAAGTTCTTAAGGAGATTTGCGGCCAAGTTCTTCCTAAGCAACGACATCCTTTATAAGCGCAACCATGATTGTGTTTTACTTCGTTGTGTGGACAAAGCTGAAGCAGAGTTGATCATGACTAAGATACACAGCGGCACATTTGGCACCCACTTGAGCGGACATACGATGGCTAAGAAGATTCTAAGGGCAGGCTATTACTGATCTACCATGGAAGCTGATTGCTATCAACATTCCCGTACTTGCCACAAATGTCAAGTCTACGCCAACAAGATTCATATTCCTCCTGTTCCTCTCAACATTCTGACAGCTCCTTGGCCATTCGCAATGTGGGGCATTGACATGATTGGAGAGATCAAGCCCACAGCGTCCAATGGACATCGCTTCATCCTGGTCGCTATTGATTATTTCACCAAGTGGGTCGAAGCAGCTTCCTTTGCCTCTGTTACAAAGAATATGGTTGCCCGCTTCATCAAGCAGAACCTCATATGCCGGTATGGTGTCCCCGACAGGATCATCACAGACAATGGTACGAATATGAACAATACTATGATCACCGCTCTATGCGAACAGTTCAAGATTTATCATCATAATTCATCTCCCTATCGGCCGAAGATGAACGGTGTTGTTGAAGCTGCGAACAAAAACATCAAGAAGATTATTCAGAAAATGACAGTCACCTACAAGGACTGGCATGAGATGTTACCGTTTGCTCTGCATGGATATCGTACCACGGCACGTACTTCAACAGGGGTAACCCCATTTTCTTTGGTATATGGCATGGAAGCTGTCCTACCCATGGAGGTTCAGATTCCTTCTTTAAGGATTATGAAGGACGCTGGGTTGAGTGAAGACGATTGGATTCAGACCCGACTTGATCAACTCAATTTGATCGACGAGAAGCGACTCACTACTGTTTGCCATGGTCAGACGTACCAAAAATGGATGATCAAGGTTTTCAATAAGAAAGTCAGACGTCAAGTATATCAAGTCGGAGATCTTGTAATCAAGCGGATTATCTTGCCGCAAAGTGATCCCAGGAGCAAATGGACTCCTACTTACGAAGGACCATTTGTGATCAAGAGCATATTTTCTGGTGGTGCAATGATTCTGACCACCATGGACGGCGACGATTTGCCACACCCTGCGAACGCAGGCATAGTCAAAAGATACTACGCATGAAACAACCCGACAAGTCAAAAACCCGAAAGGGAGACTTGGGCAAAAATGGGCATCCCGGTGAACCGAAAACTCGAAAGGGCGGTTCAGGCAAAAATTAGGGATAAAACAAAAAAAATCTGTACACCCGGCAAGTTGAAAACCCGAAAGGGCGACTTGGGCAAAAAAGCGTTTCCCGGTGGATCGAAAACCCGAAAGGGCGATTCAGGCAAAAGTTAGGGAATTGAAGCGTATGACTATGTCTCGTCGGATCACTTCAAAGAACAATCTCTTCATCAACAAGCTCTGAGCTTCTGATCAATCCAATCATCGGCGGACGAAGCAGTGAATGGACAAGATATTCAGAGTTGTGAAGGCTATAACAGAATGGAATCCCATGGAATTATTACACATAGCCATCTTTCTTTTGTATAAAATTTTCAATTTTTTACGACAACATCCTCTTACTAGGATGCCTGTCTCCTTTGTACAAAGATACTCATAAAAAGTTAATACAAACACTTTTCCAAATACAGAAATTTGCTTTGTCTTCTTTTTGCTTTTTACACTTATGTTTTATTTGAGAAACGTCCAATGTTTTGTTAAATAGGCATATGCATTTGAACATAATCATTTTCTTACAAATCAAGAAAGATGATTGCTGATAGGTTGAAGGTACAGATAGATATCTTGATTCCCTTTCAGAAGAAATCCCCAGCGGAATTAAACCCCAAACTCCTCAACAAGGTTAAAATCCAGAACTTAATTCCCCAAACAGAGTTAAACTTCAGGATCCTCAGCAGAACAAAAGCTTTCTCAAAGTTGATTTCCCCAACCAAGAGAGCCTTCCAGAACTCAAATCCCCTCAGAGTTAAGTTTCAAGATCCCCAGTGGAGCCAAAACCGTTAGTCCCCAGTGGAGCTGAAACTTCCAACTATCAATCCCCAGCGGAGCCAGACTAGTGAACAGTCTCCCCACAAAGATACTTCCCGTCAGATTGAAGATTCTCAGTCTCACTTCTCCAACATAAGTCTACCAGGTTCTGGACTCCCCAGTAGAGATCGTCAGAATTCTCATTCCCCACAAGTCACCAAGGATTTTCAATCCCCAGCAGTGGTCCTAAGATCCCTCAACAATTGAAGATCTTGTTCCCCAAGCAATCAACAGTCAACAAGGATTTCTTACCCTCAGTAATCAAAGGATTTTCAATCCCCAGCTTCGATTATGGCTTTATTTCCCCAACATTTGTCAAGGATTTATTCTCCAAAACAAATTACATTTCAAATTGATCGGTCGTTCAAAAGTTCCTTCATCACCTGTTGGAAATTACGGTCGTCAAAGATCAAATTCTCACAAAATTCAAGTTATGAAGCCCGGATTCGACCGGATAGTATTTTGATCTCTACAGCATATTGTGAAGCCCGGATTACGATCGGATAACAATGTCAGACTACCGCGAAGCCTGGATTACGACCAGATAGTGGTATCTCCTAGGAGAAAGCTATGAAGCCCGGATTCGACTGGATATCAGTTTAATCCCCAACAAGTTATTGTGAAGCCTGGATTACGACCAGATGACAATACAAGTTTCTGTGAAGCCTGGATTACGACCAGACAGCAGCCAAGAATACTACAAAACCTGGAGTCGACCAGATAGTGGTATATCTTTAACACAAGCCGTGAAGCCCGGATTTGACCGAATAACAGCTTAGCAAGTTATTGTGAAGCCTGGATTACGACCAGATGACAATACAAGTTTCTGTGAAGCCTGGATTACGACCAGACAGCAGCCAAGAATACTACGAAACCTGGAGTCGACCAGATAGTGGTATATCTTTAACACAAGCCGTGAAGCCCAGATTTGACCGGATAACAGCTTAGCAAGTTATTGTGAAGCCTAGATTACGACCAGATGATAATACAAGTTTCTGTGAAGCCTGGATTACGACCAGACAGCAGCCAAGAATACTACGAAACCTGGAGTCGACCAGATAGTGGTATATCTTTAACACAAGCCGTGAAGCCCAGATTTGACCGTATAACAGCTTAGCAAGTTATTGTGAAGCCTGGATTACGACCAGATGACAATATAGGTTTCTGTGAAGCTTGGATTACGACCAGACAGCAGCCAAGAATACTACGAAACCTGGAGTCGGCCAGATAGTGGTATATCTTTAACACAAGCCGTGAAGCCCGGATTTGACCGGATAACAGCCTAGCAAGTTATTGTGAAGCCTGGATTACGACCAGATGACAATACAAGTTTCTGTGAAGCCTGGATTACGACCAGACAACAGCCAAGAATATTACAAAAACCTGGAGTCGACCAGATAGTAGTATATCTTTAACACAAGCCGTGAAGCCCGAATTCGACCGGATAGCAGCTCAACAAGTTATTGTGAGGCCTGGATTACGACCAGATAGCAATACGAGTTTCTATGAAAGCCTGGAGATCAACCAGATAACAGTTAACCGTTAACAGAATGAAGATTCTCATCCTTGAAACCTCAGAAGATTGGTATGCTCCCAATTTCTGACCCTTAACAGAATGAAGACTCTCGTCCTTAAAACCCCAGTAGATTGGCATACAACCCAAGCTCTTGAGTCCCCAACAGTGGTCCCAGGATTTCTCATTTTCAATGATCAAAAGATTCTTGCAATCCCCTGCAGCAGTCAAGGATTCACTTTCCCCGACAGCAGTCAAAGATTTTATTATCTCCAGCTATCCAGGGTTCATCTATCCTCAGCAAGACAGCTACTCAGCTTACATGCGCATTCATTACATTCATATATCATAAACATTGATATAACATATATATTGCATCATACATTTCATGCAACATAACTTTGTGTTTCAGCTAATATTTTACCCTTTTCAGGATAAGATTAATAAGCTTCAACTTTTGAAAACAGTTTACGGACGCTTCCCAACATGGATGCTGATCTATTGCTTATTCAACTTCAAGACTTCTGAAAACAGTTTACGGACGCTTCCCAACATGGATGCTGATCTATTTCTTATTCAACTTCAAGACTTCTGAAAACATTTTACGGGTTCTCCAAATACGGATGTTAACCTATCGCTTGTTCAGATTCAAGACTTCTGAAAACAGTTTACGGATTCTCCAAACACGGATGTTAATCTATCACTTATTCAGACTCAACTTTTGAAAACAGTTTATGGACGCTTCCCAACATGGATGCTGATCTATTGCTTATTCAACTTCAAGACTTCTGAAAATAGTTCACAGGTTCTCCAGATACGGATGTTAACCTATCGCTTGTTCAGATCCAAGACTTTTGAAAATAGTTTACGGATGCTTCCAAACACGGATGTCAATCTATTGCTTATTCAGACCCCCGGTTCAGAGATGTTCCAAACATGGATACCTTTCTGATACTCGTCCAGTCACCTTTAACATTCTTGGATGGTATCTTTAAGCCCACCAATGACATACAGTTCAACGAACATTCTTGGATGGCATCTCTAAGCCCATCCCCCGACAAGATTCTGTCACATCTCCAGATGGCATCTATAAGCCCATCCTCCTAACAACAATTTCCAGATGGCATCTTTAAGCCCATCTCCAAATGGCATCTTTAAGCCCATTCCAACACCTATGTTTTGACGAGTGCAAATTTACGGGCACTCTAGTGTCCAATCTCCTTTTACCTTCGAGACGCGAAAGGCAAACTTGCCAATCTAACTCTTAAGGTGCAAGAAGATTGAACAGGGGCAACTGTTGTACCCTAAAATTTGCCCTCTCATTTCATCAACATTTTCTCGTCACAAGACTCTTGGAACTCAAGATCAAGTTAGGGTTTGCTCTGCTCAAGGCCCCTCCTTGCACTGTTGACCCAAATTAGGGTTTGAGTTTGCACAGGGATGTTTTGACCTAAAAGGCCCAAAGTGACTTTCATGCTTCATGTTGGACTTACAAGTTTATCCATACCAAGTTTCAAGCCTTGATTCCAATCTTTGCCCAGTCAATTGGACAGTTGACCTAAAAATCAACTGTATTGGGGAAAAAGTCAACTGTGGCCAATTGACAGTCAACTTCATGAAATTTGACCCACTTCAACATAATGAACTTACATGAACCATTTGGTCAAGATTGGATCACAATTCCACAAGAAATTTGATCAGATCACCAAAAGGGCAAAATGGTCATTTTTAGGGTTTTGACTGCACAAAGGCAATTTTTGACTGTTTGACCTAACCAATGGAAAATCAAGCTCACATATGGACTCAAGGACTCAATGGCATTATCTTGACCCATTCAACAAGTTCAAAAGATCTCAAATGCACAGGATTGACAGATGAATTTTCCAGTCAACTGATCAAAATTTGATTGTATACTGAAAAGTCAAACTTTGACTTTTTGGTCAAAATCAAGTGCCAAGGTTCATTTTTCATCAAGACATGTCAAATTATGAAACTTGTTCATCAAGAAACCCAAAATTGCAAATTAGGGTTTAAAATGAAGAAATTTCATAACTTAGAAATTTTCTAAGTTATGAAATTTCCTTATTTTTTCCTAACTTTGTCCCATTTTTTCACCAAGATACAAATGGATTAAAACAAAACTTGAAACATGAAAGTTGTAGTCCATTACAAAATCTACAACTTTGATTCACAAAGTTTTATAAAAGGAAGCTTGTATCTCAAGTTATGATTTTTGGAACAAGGGTGTAAAACATTTTTAACTTAGAGAAAATTTGACCTATTCTAGGCAGGATTTTTGTCCAACTTCTTGGCCATTTTTCACATGGTTCCACTTGGAGTTTCAATTTGCATTACAAAGATGGATTGTATTACACATTCCAAGATTTCCAAATTGTCCAAGAACTTCTCAAACACCCTTGTGGTTAGAAAGAATCGAATTTGCAAAGTTGGCCAAAACTCACTTTTGTTCATGGCCAAAGCATGTTCATAACATTGGCATTTTTCAAATCAGCATGATTTATGCTATCTTGCAGGCCTATAAACCTCTTTACACTCAACAATTTAATGCCTAACCATTGTGTTAAGGCATTATTTCACCCATTTGGACATTACACATAGAATTAATCCTTAATTAGAAAAAGCAAACTTGCCATTTTAGAAAAGTGACACTTTATGTCAAGTTCCAAATCTTGGAGGCATGGGGCCAGATCTTAGAGCCAAATCAAATCCATAAATCCCAGTTATCAAGAGCCTAACTTGCAGCATACATTAGGGAATTGTACTGGCTTATATCACAACTTACACTTTCTTGCTTATAGTTGAAGAAAGATTGCAAAACATACACAACTCTCACTTCCTGTCAACACAGCCAAACAAAAACCTTGTGAACATCTTTCATACACCCAAACTGGCCTGAAACACGACTCAACCACCCTTCATACCTCCTAATACACTAAAACACCATCTTGCTGCAAAAACAGGGCACCTGCTGCAGATTGAGGTCCACAACTCAATCCACTCGTGCACTTTGGCTAGAAACCTTTCAAACACCTTCCATATCATCCACTGAAACTATCCCAAGCCTTGAACTCAAGCTGTAACACCCCTAACCACGTTTGCCATTTTTCCTTTCAAGCTGTGCAGGTGAACTTCCATAGCACGATACAGAGTGATTCAAAGCAAGCTAGGTGTTGGAGAAGCTTCCTTGGACTTCAGGCAAGCTATACAGAAGCTCAAACTCCATTGAAGTTGGCCACATTGCTCTGTTCGAGTCAAGCTGAAACAGGTAATCTATGGACTTCTATCTCTCTATCCAGGCATGATTAAGCTTAGGTTTGTGAATGAAACATGCTCTACTCATAGCCCTGAAGCCATACATATGATTACTTTTCATTTATGTTAAGCGTGCTGTGAGAATTTTAGCCATGAACATTGAAGAAAAACTAGGTCAGAAATTGGGGGTGAAGAAATTCTCCCTGGTTTCTTAGAGTTAGGTTAAGTTTTTTACATATTTGGAATCGTGATTTGATGCTCTACATTATTTGTGTTATGAGTTTTGCATAAAAGTCAAAGAATCAGGAGTTGGTGTTTGATCAAAGAGGCGCGCGTTTTTTGTTTCAAACAGAAGCTGGAGGTTGAAGATGATGGCTTGGGCTAGGCCTGAGTCATCCTTACTTTTTGCACCCTTTTTTTAGTTTTGCACCCCCCTGGCCCATCATGTGAAATACTTGTCATTTTTGCATTTTTCTTTTTGATTTTGACTTAATATTTTTTGTCCAAACATAAAAAATCCCAAAAATATTTTTCCACATTTTTTTATATTTATTTGGCATTTGTTTCATTTTATTAGTATATATATGTAAATAATATAAATACTTTTTACTAAAACCCTAAAAAATAATATAAAAATTATATTTATTTTCAGTTATTATTTTTATTTACACCTTGAAAATATTTTCTTAAATATACATTTTTTTCATATACATAAATAATTAATTTTATCTTTTTATATTTAATAGGTTTAGTAAATATATATATATAAATACTTGTATATTATATTTATTAGAATACTTAGGATAAAAATATGAAAATAATACATTTTTATTTTTATTAATATATGACACTAAAAATACTTTTTTTACAATATACTTTTTATTTTTTTTGTATATAATTAACAAATATTGTACATAATTAATAATTAAATACCATTTACTTGAAAATTAGGGTTTTGCCCTAAACCATAAAAATAACCAAAATGACTTTTTTGTTATTCTTGTTTATACTTCAAACATGAAAACCTTTTTACATACATAACAAAAATCATTTTTGTGCATAATACATTTTGTATATTTATTGTATTCACTTAAATATTGTATAATTAAATATTTGTATCCTATACATTCGATATGGTTGTAATAACTTAGATTTTATTTCCTTGTCAAATATCCCCCAAATTCAAACTTGTACCCCCATCCCCATAATCATTGTTGTAATAGCTTAGCATTTAAATTTCCGCATTTAAAAGCTTTCAATTATGCCATGTTTAGACTTAGGGTTTGTATGCAAATCAAATCAACAAATAGCTTGACTTAATCCAAGATAAACATGCATGAAAAACAAAACACAAAAACACACTTGCACCCCTAGGGTTACTCCACTTGTTGCCTTCAAAAATGGGCCATGTTTGCATGTCAAGTACTTTGGCAAAACAAAAACAAATCAAATGATCATAGTCCCTCGATGACGCTATCTTGTTGCCTAATCAAAATGATCATAGTCCCTCAAGAAAATTCCCAAAATACTTGACACTATTGCATTCATGGTCTAAACGATGACCCACGCCCGTCCCGTTAACATCCTAACGCAAGGTTGTTCACCAAATACAATGGTGAAACAACACTGTTAAAAGGGTTAAAACATAGGAAAAATCTTTGAGTAAAATAGGGTAGACAACTCTTAGTTACTTGATCAAAAACCTTGCAAAACACACTTGCCATTTTCAAACACATATCACAACACAACTTCTAAAAACAACTTTCAAAAAACATTGAAACATCTTTTCAAAAATACAAACACCTTTGTAAAACATTCGAGTAAAGAATTGTTACAAAGGTTTCCTAGACAAGGCATCTTTTTCAAAACATTTTCAAAACCACACACACAAAGCACCATTTCAAACAATTGAAAAGCAAAGGCAAGTGATCTAAGCAACTAACTAAGAGCCCATGGATAACCATAGATAAAAAGGGTGCTAATACCTTCCCTTTCTATAATCTACTCCCCGAACCCAAGAAAACATCTCAAAGGTTTTTCCTGTGCTTTTTAACCTTTCCTTAGGATAAAATAAAAAGTCGGTGGCGACTCTTGCTCAACCAAAACATTTGCGAAAACAAACGCAAAACCTCAAGTCAGTTCTCCCACCGTATCACAGACATAGACAATAACTTCCTTTTTTACGATAAAGGGGAACATCTCTTTGTTCCCCAACTGATTAACACGAAAGCGCTCCTCGAGTGCTCCTTTGACGAGGAGGATTTGAGACTTCTAGGTAGGGGACATGCTCATAATTTTATGTTTGTACTTTTGTCTTGTGGATTGATAGTTTATTTTTAATTGCAGACTGGATGGGGAATCTCTCTGAATGTTTTCTCAAGTTGAGGCCCAAGAATACATCTAACTTGGGGCCTAAAAATTGGGTTTCTCAACTTCAGGAACAAGCCAAAACTTGTGCCCATCCAAGCGGTTCATCTTCCCCTCCAGGGACCCAGCCCCTTCCCGAACAACCGGCAAAAAGGAAACGCATGGAGGACCCCGAGCATCTGGCGGTTGTCGAAGGGGACAAGGGTACTTGGGTGGTTTTCATGTTTCCCCCTACTATCTCAATTAAAGTATCTTCAACGGGGGAGTTCCTTAGATCTCCATGAAGAGGAGAGGGAAGCCATTATGTCTATGGACAAAGAAACCCGACGGAATAATCTGTCAGGATATATGGTCGCCATGATGAGGGTTCTTGAAACTGCTTTTAAGTTTAATGATGAGGTCGCGGGCTCCCAAGCCGCTCTTGATAAAGTGTATGCCCGAATCCACAAGTTGAAGGGAATTAATGAAAAGCTGAAGGGTGATATTCTCAACCACGAGAGGAAGTACGAAGCGCAGGTCCATCTCCTCAAGGATTTGAATGAGTTAAGGCCTCAATTGGAGGCTATGACTAAGGAGAACCAGCTACTGGCCACTTGGATAAAGGAGTTAGAGGAGATCGTGGCACCTGCCGATAAAGAGACTGATGCAGAGAAAGCCCTTGGGACTAGGAAATATTTGACTACTCGAACATCATGGATACTCTTAGTTATGGCTTCAACACGGCCATGGAGCAACTCATGATGCTTAACCAAGGGGTCGAGCTGGTGGTCAAAGGTGTGGGGTCGTTCAACTAGGTGGTACACAAGAAGATATTTTATCCCCCGAGGATAATCTCGAGGAAGAGACTGGTGGCGAGGATGATGAGAGCCGAGATTAAGTTTCTTATCTTGTGTTCCCATTTATTTATTTGGCCTACGTTCCAATTTTGTTTTAACTATTTTAGACGATGGGATTTTCCCGTTTTTTAATAGACAACATTGGCCTTCATGGTCGGCTTTCTAATTCTTTTATTTCGTTATGTTTTGCATTATGATATTTTTCCGTTGTGCTTGATCTATTTGTTTCAGAACATGTGGAGTTTTGATAAGTGGAGGTTTGTGCTCGACCTTAATTGCGGTCGACACATGCTGGGATGTGTCGAGGAAGCGGGGTAGGAGTTCGTATGGACGAGGTCAATATCGCATTCAGGGTCTTGACTTCGTGGCATGAACTTCCCATCGCAAGCTGGGTGTTCTGCCTATTGGGTACTTCAACGGTGGAGCTCGATTGAGGTGTCCTCGTCGGGCTAAGGTTCTGCTCGACCAATGAGCAAAATACCGCCTTTCGTTAATGGTTGGAGGATATGTTTCGTACCTCAACATGCTTCTGTGGTCGAACAAGCCCTGTCATTTGTCAGAGAGGTTACATCGATTGTTAGGCCCTGGCGTTTATCAGGGACATAGCTATAATATTGTTTCAGCTTTGTAGTGTTTCATGGTCGAGGTAATAGTTCTCCAATTAGGCGTTCGAGGTGGTATGCTCTAATACCTATTTCCCCACGGGCGTGGTAAGGTCCTTCCCAGTTAGCGACAACTTTCCTTCACGAGAATCTTTCTTATTTCTCTACAAGACTAGGCTGCCGACCTGTAATTTGCATTTTATGACTTTGGTGTCATGACGTAGGGCTATTTGTTGTTTCAGTGTGGCTTTGTGAAGAGCTACTCCTGATCAGATTTCTTCGACCAGGTCGAGCTCTTCCCTTAGGGCCTCATCATTTAGTTCCTCGTCTAAAGGGACTTCAGTTTGTCTGGATGGCTCTAGGATTTCCATGGGAATGACTACTTCGGTGCCATACGTTATTCGAAACAGGTTTTCTCCGGTCGTCGAGTGTAACATCATTCGGTAGGCCCATAGGACACTGTGCAACTCTTCGATCCACCCATTTTTGGCTTTGCCCAACCTGCACTTGAGTCCTCGTAAGGTAACTCTATTCACAGCCTCAGCTTGCCCGTTGGGTTAAGGGTTTTCGACGGACGTGAAGTGTTGTTTGGTGTCGAGCTTGGCGACGAACTCTTGGAAGCTTTGGTTAGTGAACTACGTCCTATTGTCGGTGACGAGCGCTTATGGTATGCTGAATTGGGCAAGCACATTTCATTTGTAGAAACGAAGGATGTTGTGTGATGTGATTCTGGCCAGGGCTTCGGCCTTTATCCATTTCGTGAAGTAGTCGACGACCATGATAAAAAATTTATTTTGATATAATCCTTGCACGAACGGTCATGGGATGTCCATCCCCTACCAGGTGAACGACCGCGAGGACGATAATGTTTTGAGTTCGTGTGGCGGTGCGAGGTACATGTCCGCGTGTCTTTGACATTTTTCTCATTTTTTGAGGTGCTCCTTCGCGTCTTGCTGCATGGTAGGCCAGTAATGCCCTGCTCGCAACATCTTTCATGCCATAGATCTTCCGCCCAAGTGTTAGGCATTGATTCTCTCGTGTATTTCCCGTAAGATCTCGGGGATTTTGGACTCCTCGACTCATTTCAGGAGTGGGATAGAGAATCCCCATCGATAGAGCTTATACTCGATTACTACGTAAGAGCAGACTCGTCGTTTGGTCGTATGTCAGGAAGATTCAACCCCACACTACTGATAGGGATTTGTGGGTACATTTCTTCTAGGAGAGTTTATCGGGGACTCAGCTGGAATGGTTCTACCAACTGGAAAGAACCAATATTCGTAATTGGGAAGTGTGATACGGTGGGAAAGAACTGACTGTTTTTTGGAATGCTGGTTTGCATTTTGCGTTTCTTTTTGCAAAATGTCGCGGTAAGCAAGAGTCGCCACCGACTTTTATTTTATCCAACAAGGAAAGGAAAAAAGCACAGAAAAATTCCTTTTTTGAGATATTTCTCGGGTTCGGGGGGTAGATTATAGAAAGGGAAGGTGTTAGCACCCTTTCTATCCGTGGTTATCCACGGGCTCTTAGGTACTTGCTCATATTGTTTTCAAAATTTGCTTTTTCTTTGTGTTTGTGGGTTTGAAAGAGTTTTTTGTTTGAAAGGTGTAAGTGTGAAAAAGATTTTTGTTTTGGAAAGAGCAAGTACTTGAGAACCATCTACCTACTCGAAAAAGGAATCGTTCTATGCTATCTTCCTTTAGACAATGCTATCCCACTATTGATGAGTAGGTAGCACCGTCGTTGGAGTTTAAGGGTCAATTCGAATTTAGGGACTTACGGTCACCAAAGCAATGTTAGGACGCCTTAGCGGCAACCCTAATGTCTTAGATCATTTGTTTTTGAGGCAACAATATCCGAGGCAACCGTTTCGAGGCAACTATGATCTTTTAGACAAGAGGGAGACCTCTAAAGTGACCTATACTTAATGACCGCGTTACGAAGGCAACCAAGTCGGGTGTACCCTAAGAGTGCGCATGTGCGAATGTGTTGTTTTCAGTTAATTTTATCTTTGTACATGTTAATGGTGATCTATGTTGATTTTAGGTTAAAACATTCAATCTTGTCATGCATTCCCTATTATCAAACATCTAACAGTTATAAGTTGCGGAAATTAAATTGCGGAAGTTTAACTAACTATTACAAGGCGTCGGGTATTTACATCGCCAAAAGCAACCCTTTGAAATTTAAATGCGGAAAATAAATAAAGCGATAAAAGTATTTAAAGTCCTATTAAGCTATTACATTCCGGGAACAAATACAAATATGATAAAATGGATCGCGTGTGGGAAATTAAATCGGGCGCAAGTTCTAGGGTTTTGACCCTTTAATTATTAAAGAAAAGATTTTTTTTTGGTTATTTATTTTAAGAAAGAAATAAATTCAGGTTAATTATTAAATTAATAAATTAATTAATTAATAAAAATATTTTTGGGTTTTTGGTATTTAAAGAAACAAAAATAAATTTAATCAATGTTAATAAAAACCTAATTGTCTAAGTTAATTTTAATTATTGCAAAAAATATATTAAAGTTATTCCTAATTAAAACTAAATTAATGAATTGCTTTGCGAATAAAAAGAAAATACTAAAATTTAAGTTAATCAAGAAAATATTTTTTTGGTTTTAATTTTATTAAGAAAAAAAAGTTTGATTGGTTAATTAATCATGAAAAATAATTAAACAAATAATTAACTAAAATAAATAAAAAAGAATGAAATAGAAAGACTTAGGGGGGTGTGGGCCTGATTTGGAGGTCTGGAATAGCAACTTCATGGCCCAATTGGGTGTGGGCCTGATTTGGAGTTAGTCGTATGCAATGTCATGATGTATGAAATGAATGATATATATCAAGAAATGATGCTCTCAAAATAAATGAGATTGTGTGGTATGATGCGTATATGCCTGTATCATGACGTATGGAAATGTAATGTTTCTAGCTGTGGAAAATAAATCCCAGATAGCTGCTGAAGAATAGAGCTGGATTCTTCGCTTCCGCTGGGGATGGCGAACGAAGAGAATAAACCTGCAGGAGAGGATGACTCCGTTGGGGGAATAAACTGATGAGAAGATTACTCTGTGGGGAAGAGATGTTCTGCTGAAGATTCCACTGATAAATTCCGTCTGGATGAATTATCGTTGCTGGTGATATTGAATCCTGTTGGGGATTGAATTCCTGTTTGTGAAAGGAAAGAACTCCGTTGGGGATGATCTTTCAGTTGCGGCTTCACTGGGGATAACCTGTTAGACTCTTATGGGGATAATCCTTTGAGTTCTGCTGGGAATGATCCTTTGAACTCGGATGGGGGGATTTATTTTTGTACTCCGCTGGGGATAAACTTCCAGAGTCTACTGGGGATGATTTTCCCAACTCCGTTGGGGAAGCTTTTTTCAGACTGCGCTGGGAAATTTTTAACTCCACTGGGGATATCTTGTACCCTGCCGGGGAGCATTCTTATATTCCGTTAGGGAATATTAAGACTGTCGGGGATATCAAGCCTTTTTAGTGCTGATGGTAGATAAACTCTGCTTAGGGAGAATATTACTGATTCATTCACAGTTGCAAGCCTCAGTTGGGGAGAGTTATCGTTACTGTCTTACCCTGCGGGGAGTGAATGTATCTCGACCATATTCTTCAGCTGAATTTACCTTTGTACCTGGTGGATAGAGCAACTGTACAGTCTGGACACTTCTTATTGCCCCTGTTTCTACTATTACCAGTAATTCGTCTTTTGTTTCGCATGTAAATATTCATGAGCGACAATTAATGTCAAATGCATATATCAAAAATGAACATTGGACGTTCTTTGCAAATCAAAACAGATAAAGAAAAAATAGTTTGAAATTTCTTTGAAAATGAATTGTATTGATTTTGAAGTTTGGCCTGTAAATAGGCGCTTTTGTACAAGAGGCTGACGTCCTAGCAAGAGAACGCCGCAGAACAAATAGAGTTTATACAATTTGTGAAAAACTAAACAAAACAGCTATGTGAATGATCCCACTGGGTTCCAATTCTGCTATTGCCTTTATGTCCTCGAGCATCTCATCACTTTTCTACTTGGTTGAAGGTAGATCAGATTGATTAGTGCCATCCGAGCTTGATAGTTGATACCGAAGTCTAGATGCAAAGTGATCCAATGAGACATAGTGTTACGCTTTAATCCCTAATTTTTGCCTGAACCGCCCTTTTGGGTTTTCAGTCCACTGGGATACCCATTTTTGCCCAAGCCGCCTTTTTAGGTTTTCGACTTGCCGGGTGTACAGGTTTTTTTATTTTCATCCCTTATTTTTGCCCGAACCCTTTTGGTTCGCCGGGAAGCTCCTCCTGAGAAAATGTTCTTAACCACAAATGGCCCTTTGTAAGTAGGGGTCCATTTGCCCCTGGGATCACCTTGAGGTAGGATAATGCGCTTAATAAACAGGTCCCCGACTTGATACTCTTGTCGTCTGACTTTCTTGTTAAATGCCTTGATCATTCGCTTTTGATACATTTGACCATGATAAATAGCAGTAAGTCTCTTTTTGTCGATTAAGTTCAGCTGATCAAGCCAGGTCTGAATCCAGTCATCTTCGCTCAAATCTGCATCCTTCATAATCCGAAGAGAGGGTATCTGAACTTCAATGGGCAAGCCAATCTCCATACCATATACCAAGGAATATGGTGTTGCCCCTGTTGACGTCCGTGCTGAGGTACAGTACCTATGAAGAGCAAATGGTAACATCTCATGCCAGTCTTTGTATGTCACAGTCATCTTCTGCACGATCTTCTTAATGTTTTTATTAGCCGTTTCTACAACCCCATTCATCTTCGGCCGGTAAGGAGAAGAGTTGTGATGCTGTATCTTGAACTGCTTGCAGAGCTCGGTGATCATCTTATTATTGAGATTTGTACCATTTTCCGTAATGATCCTCTCTGGTACACCGTATCGACAGATCAGATTGTGCCGAATAAACCGTGCCACGACGTTCTTGGTTATAGTAGCAAAGGAAGCGCTTCAACCCACTTCGTAAAGTAATCGATAGCTACCAGGATGAAACGATGCCCGTTGTACGCAGTAGGTCTGATCTCGCCGATCATATCAATGCCCCACATTGCAAAAGGCCAAGGAGTGGTAAAGAAGTTCAGAGGTACCAGAGGTATGTGCACCTTATCAGCATATACCTGGTGTGATCGGTGGATCTGGAACTGACTGTTTAACGCTGGTTCGCGAAATGTCGCGGAAGCAAGAGTCACCACCGTCTTTTATTTTCTCCAAATGGAAAGGACAAAAGCACAGAAAAATTCCTTATAGAGATTGCTCTCGGTTCGGGAGGTAGATTATAGAAAGGGAAGGTGTTAGCACCCTTTCTATCCATGGTTATCCATGGGCTCTTAGATACTTGCTCATTTGTGTTTTCAAAATTGTTTGTTTGCTTTTCAACTGTGGGTTTTAAAAAAGTTTCTTTGAAAATTTCAGTTCGACTCTTGTATCAGTCCTCAAGAGTGTTTGAAAAGTTGCTTTCGAAAGCTTTTTGAAAAGTGTCGGTGTGAAAAGTATTTTTGATTTGTTTCGAAATTAGAGCAAGTATCTAGAGTCGTCTACCTACCCTAAGGAATTCGTCTGTGTAAATGTCCTTGAAGTAGTGACATCCCACCATTGAGAGGTAGGTAACACCACCGTTGGAGGTGTTCGGGTCAATTCGAGGGTTCGGGACATGGTGATCACCGGAGCAATAGGAAGACACCTTAGAAGCTACCCTAATGCCATGTTCATGGACATGAGGACTTACTAAAACATCCTCTACTCGACGATCACCTTTCGAGGGGCAAGGCAACAGTGAGACGTACCCTAGGGGTGGTGTGTGATTTGTGTGTCGTTTTCAGATATTTTTGTCTTGTCATGTATTGGTGATCTACGCGTTGCTTTTATTTTTGACATTCATTCTTTCATGCAAATTATTAACAGTTAAAAGATGCGGAATTAAAAAAGTTCTACGCTATTACAAAGGCGCGGGTCTACATCGCCAAATTAGTCCAAGACCCGATTTGAAATAAAAAATAATGCGGAAATATAAATTTCCTATTAATCTATTACATAGCTTTGGGAGAATTACATGAAATTTATAAAAGGAAATGAAATAAACGCGCGAAATAGAATTACGATCGAATGCGAGGGCGTTGGACCCTTTTAAAGAAATTAAAATAAATTAATTAAGTTTAAATAAAAAGGAAGGATTTTTTGGAGTTTTTATATTTATGGAGTTTAATGAGAATTAATGGAATTAAAAAGAAAAGTTAATTAACCCTAGTTCTAACTATTTTTTTATTTATTAAGAAATATTTTTAGTTTGACCTAATTTTAATTAATTATTTACATGGTAAATTTTATTTACAAAAATAATAATTAATAATTAAATATGGTAAAAAAGGAAAAAAAGGATAAAAGTATAAAACCCTAATTCTACATTTTTTTAGTTTATTAAAAAAATATTAGAATTAAACCTAGAATTAAAAGAACTAAATTAATTAATAAAGTTTATTTACAAAATAACATTAAATGAATATATTTTTTATTTTTGTCTTTCTGTTTTTTATTATTTTTTTATATTAAAGAAAACAAATTAATTTAAAGAATTAAATTAAAACTAAATAAAACAAATAAAATAGAAAGAATAAAAAGAATGAAAGAAAGCAAACCAATGGGGGGTGTTGACCCCAGTTTGGAGGTTTGTCCCAGTAATTAGGCCCATTAGAACCTTGGCCTTTTTGACTTTTCATGGAAGTGTGTGGCCTGGTTGACTTATGCACATGGTACTCTTCAAATCATGGCCAGTGGATTGATCTCAGTGGGCGCGTGGCAAACACAGGCAAGAAGACGCATGGTAGGCCTGGGGGTTGAAACTGCATGGAATCACGTTGAAACAAAATATATTAAGAAAGTGAGGGGACCTGGGAATCGAACCCAGGTCCCAGAGTTTACCAAATCAACGCCTTGCCACTTGAACCATTTACGCGCTTTGTGTATAATATAACAAATAAACAATATAATGCAAAACGATGGTTAGTGGTGTTTTTTCGTGCGAAATTCAAACGCACCAACCGCTGGCTTACACCTCTTCTTCTCCACTCATTCTGCATTTGCCTGAAAAAAAGAAAAAGGATAGCGGGGGTTTTAAACCCCCACTAAGTGATAAACATGAAAATAGCGAATAGGTCCTGGTTGCTCATAAATTGAGCGCGACCTGTGCAATGGATTCGTATGAAGCTTCTGATTCTAATGGCCCTGGTCTCGTGTCTCAATTTTTCCAGAATAAGGAAGCCCTAAATTCACATCTCTGAAAACCTAAAAAGCATCAATGGAAACTTTGCATATAGGCTATGAAAGCTCAATTAAACAATGTCAATAGACTCAGAAGGTCCATATTAGTGCAAAACAACAATTAAATTGTATGAAAAATGCCCAGAAATTGAAATACGATTATGCATAAAGTATGAGAAATTTCGACTTCTATATACCAATTCTTGATGCTATGGGCGTGGAAAAGGATTCAGTCAGGTTCAGTGATGCCTCAGAAAGCTTTTTCAATTGGTTAGAAGCTTTGAATCGTCCTCTAATGCAGTTTTCAGTTTTTGAAATTTTGGACAAAAATGCAAACTTTGTTCTTAGGTTTGGGCGCAGCTTCAAGGTTATGAGCTTTAGGGTTTGCATCTGTATATGTATGCCAATGGATTAGGGTAAGAAATTGAGTCCAAAACCCTTTGCATTGATGAAAGAAATATTTGATTTTCAATGAATATTTTCAAATCTTTTCCACATGAATATCATGCCAATTTGCACCAAATCTTCCCTTTTTTGAAGTGCACGAAATCTTGAGTAACCAATGAGGACATAGGCTGCATAAAAAGATTCAAATGCATTTGTTTAGTATTTTTTTCATATTTTATTTTATTAAATGAATTAATGGTGATTAAAAATTCAAATAAATAAAAATGATGAAATAAATCCCTTTTGGGCCAAATGGTCGTGCATAGTCTTTGGATCATGATTCTTGGAAGAAAATGTGGCCCATTAGCAATTTTGAGGCATTTGAAGTAAAGTTGACTTTTCAAAATTCCCAAAAATTTCCCAACTTCCACAAGGCATATCTTGCTCAATTTTTAAGCTTTGATCATGTTCTTGGACATTTTGGAAAGGTCTTGAAGTCCTCTAACCAATGACTTTGATCCCATGTCATTTGGATTTACCAATCTCAAGTTATGGTCTTTGACTTAAAGTGCCTTTTTGTTGACTTTTGAAAATGACCTATAATGTTGAGATTGATAACTTTTTGTGAGAGCATTTCTTGGACTTGAAGTGTGAAGAGGAGTTGTAGGAAATGTCTTTCTCTTCAAAATGAGCTTTGGATGGAATTTTTCTGATGAACCATGTGGAAGTTATGCCTTGGTCAAGTTACAGTTGACTTTTTCTACTGTCCAAATATGGAAACTTTTGCATCTTGAGACTTTTTGAGCCATGCCTTGAAAATCATGATCAAGAATTGATCAAATGATGTTTGTGGCTTAAAAATGAGATGTTGACCAAAAATTTGAACTTTTGACTGTCAAATGACCATTTTGCCCCTACAGTTGACTATTGAGCAATTAGGGTTTTTGACTGTGCAATTTTGTGCTGTAAGTCTTGAAACTTGACATGAGGATGCTTGACCATGTTTGTAGGCATGTGGGACTTGATTGGACCCTTGGAAGCTTCATTTTCTTTGTCAGAACCAAAACCCTAGTTTTTGACTGTTAGGAGGCCCTTGAACTGTGCAACCCTTGGGGAGATTTTGAAGCATGCTCTTTGCAAATCTTGGAGAATATGGGAGGGAAAATTTTGGGGTACAACAGTTGCCCTTGTTCAATATTCTTAGACCTGAGGATGTAGATTGGCTGGCGTGCCTTTCGTAATCCGAGGGTGGAAGATGATTGAACACTAGAGTGCCCAGAAATTTGCGCTCACATAGTAGTGTGATGGTGGGAATGGGCTTATAGATGCCATTTGGAGATTGATGGATATGATGATGGGCTTATAGATGCCATGCTGAGAGATGATGGAAGGTGGATGGGCTTATAGATGACATCTGGGTGTCGATCGCGTAAGAGATTCCTTAACGAGAACTTGCGTACCTGAAAAAGAAAATGATTACCTGGCCTGTTACAGGAGCTGGTCTTCAAATTCTTTGTATAGATGCATTCTGTCTGGCTACAGGAATTAGGTCTGGAGCTTCAAAAGCTTATGAATGAACCAGGGATGGTTACTACCTCAACGGGACGGTGAGAGAACCTTGGACGATTACTACCTCAACAGGGACGCTGAGAGAATCTTGGGGCGATTACTACCTCAACAGGAACGCTGAGAGAATCTTGGACGATTACTACCTCAACAGGAACGCTGAGAGAATCATAGGCGACTTCAACCTCAACAGTAACGCTGAGAGAATCTTGGGCGACTTCAACCTCAACAATAACGCTGAGAGAATCTTGGGCAACTTCAACCTCAACAGTAACGCTGAGAGAATCTTGGGCGACTTCTACCTCAACAGTAACGCTGAGAGAATCTTGGATGTCTTCTACTGAGTCTTCATCAGGAAAATCTTTAGGGATCGATTTAACTGGACTAGAGAAGGCCTTTGATTGGATAAGAATCAAGAAAAATCTTAGGGTCGACTTAACTGAACCAAGCAAGGTCTTGGAATATCTTCAACTGGATAAGAATCAGGGAGATCTTAGGGTCGATCTGACTGAACCAGAGAAGGCCTTTGACTGGATAAGAAACAGGAAAATCTTAGGGTCGATTTAACTGAACCGGACAAGGTCTTGGAATCTTCTACTGGATAAGAAACAGGGAGATCTTAGGGTCGATCTGACTGAACCAGAGAAGGCCTTTGACTGGATAAGAAACAGGAAAATCTTAGGGTCGATTTAACTGAACCGGATAAGGTCTTGGAATCTTCAACTGGATAAGAAACAGGGAGATCTTAGGGTCGATCTGACTGAACCAGAGAAGGCCTTTGACTGGATAAGAAATAGGAAAATCTTAGGGTCGATTTAACTGAACCGGACAAGGTCTTGGAATCTTCAACTGGATAAGAAACAGGGAGATCTTAGGGTCGATCTGACTGAACCAGAGAAGGCCTTTGATTGGATAAGAAACAGGAAAATCTTAGGGTCGATTTAACTGAACCGGACAAGGTCTTGGAATCTTCAACTGGATAAGAAACAGGGAGATCTTAGGGTCGATCTGACTGAACCAGAGAAGGCCTTTGACTGGATAAGAAACAGGAAAATCTTAGGGTCGATTTAACTGAACCGGACAAGGTCTTGGAATCTTCAATTGGATAAGAATCAGGGAGATCTTAGGGTCGATCTGACTGAACCAGAGAAGGCTTTTGACTTGATAAGAATCAGGAAAATCTTAGGGTCGATTTAACTGAACCAGGCTAAAGTCTTGGACATAGCTGAGAACTTAACTGGATCTTTCCTGAAAGGTAAAGGTCAGTCATATACAATGCATGATATGGATCAAGCAATGATGTTCTCAACATAAATGAGATTTGTAAGATATGATGCGTATATGCATGCTATAATGTATGGAAATGTGATGTTTATGAATGTATCTTTTCGTCTAGAAAAATAAATCCTTGACGGGTGCCGGGAAGTCACTCCTGGGCTGATGTTGAAGAATAGATCTTTGCTTCCGCTGGGGATGATAGTTGCAAGGATACCGGTAGGAGAAGATAACTCCGTTGGGGAATACACTTGGCGAAGAGATTACTCTGCGGGGAGAAAAGTACTCTAGTGATCTTGCTGGGGATCAATACTCTGTGGGGAGAGAGGTACTTTGCTGGAATGTTGATGGTAACTTCACTGGGGATACCATTGTTATGTTGGAAGTGTTAATAGACTTCGCTGGGGATAAGAAGACTTCGCCGAGGACGATCTTTCCGTGGCTTTTGGCTGAGGATAACCCAGTTATAACCTGGTAGGGAAATAACCTTTGAATAAAGCCGGGGGACGCGTTCGTGCTTTGCGAGGATAAGCTTCCAGAATCTACTAGGGATAAGCTTACTGCTTGGGGAGATGGATTCCAACTTTCCTGGGGAAACTGGATTGGACTCTCTTGGGGAAATTTTGAACTTTATTGGGAAGTGACTCCGTTGAATATTTGATATACCGCCGGGGAACAATCTTTAGGCCAAGACTGCCGGGGATGCTTGTTAAGAATGCCTGTATGTTGCTGGGGAATGTTGAGATCTGCTGGAGGATACCCAACTTCCTTAAGGCTGACTGTAACTTTGCTTGAGGAGAGTGTATTGACTTGCGGACTCGCTCTCTGGGGAATTAAGATATCTGGTTATGTTCTTCAGCCGACCTTACCTTGGTACCTTGGTGTACAGAACAATTAGATCGCTTAGACCACCCTTTATTGCCCCTGTTTCTGAGGTGGGAGAGGAAGACATGTGAGGTGCTGATAGTTGTTGATGGACAAACCTTCTTCTGATAGGCAGGTGACAAGGTGACGGGACATAGTCGTACGCTTTGATCCCTAACTTTTGCCTGGACCGCCCTTTCGGGTTTTCAGTCCACCGGGATACCCATTTTTGCCCAAGCCGCCTTTTCGGGTTTTCGACTTGCCGGGTGTACAAATTTTTTTATTTCATCCCTCATTTTGCCCGAACCCTTTTGGTTCGCCGGGAAGCCCTTATTTTTGCCTAGGTGTGTCAACCTAGCGGGTCTTTGATTATGCACAGTATTTTTTCGACTATATCCATGCTCTCAAAATGTAGGGAGTTGCCCCTGTTAGAAGTGTTTTGCCATGCCACCAGAAGATGTTTGATCAGGCAAGATTCGTTGTTGGAATGCCCCAAGTGACTCAGGCGGAGATTTGCCCCAAGCCGTTTGGCCTTTGAGAGATTCTCCGAATCTTGATTGGACTGCCCCAGATAATAGACCATGATCATATCATGCCCCTTGATTGGAAGTGCTTCTGTTCATTAGGCATTCGTCGCGCGAATTTCTATACTGTTCAAACAAAAAGTCATATGCAAACAAAGTTATGTTAAAAATGCAAAGCTTACGTCTGTTTCGAAGTTTTTGAAAGTGCATCTTTTTTTCAGCAAATTTTGTAAAATGTGATGTCAACTCAATATTTTATAGCAAGCCTTAAGGAGTCAGGATACCTTTCGTAACAGTATGCTTTCGAACTAACCCATGCTTCAGCTAGGACTTTTAAGGGTTATAACGTGGCCTGGTTCATGGTTTAAGAAACAAAGGATAAAGGCTCAAATTATTTGTACCCACCCGCTCTTCGTGATGTTCTTCAAACCTAAACTCAGTTGATCGTGCGTTAGACCTTGTTCGAGTCTTTTGCTCTAATATACCAGTGATGATTTGGATGTTGATAACTTATTTTGAATAGGCGGTCATTTCCTTTTTGTTATTGAGGGTTTGTAAGACCTCTTTCTTTTTCTAATTTTTTGTTATCCCTTTTTTTTTGCCTGAGCTGTTCTTTTGTGATTATAGTCAGCGGGATGCCCCAGTTTTGTAAGTCTCCTTCCTAGATTTTGACTTAATGGGTTCTTATTTTGAAAGATAATGACTGCCTTTCTTTATTGATTATTCGGAACCATCACTGTCTTTCTTTGTTTTGTAAGGACCTCTTTGGTGCCATTCGTTATGCACTTGGATCAACTGAGAGAACTACCCTGCCCCAGGTTATGATAAAGGGTTTTAAAATTTCGAAAATAAAAACTCCTACTTCTTTGGCTCAAAGGGGTTGACAAGGGATTATCTTCCTTATAACTCCAGTGTTTAGGGATTGAAACAATGCCTATACCTCATCAGCGGGGTCTACTCAAAAGCATACTGTAATTGTCGTGGTATCGTTTTCGTCATCCTCCCTCAAGAGGCTTAGCATTATTAATCGAGCGTTGATCATCAGAAAAATATGAAAATAATTTGCCTATAGTGAATACGAATATATTGCTTCAAAACAGACGTATGCAATGCATTAATGGAATAACAATGTTTAACCTGAGTAAATGTTTGAACAAAAGAAAATTACAACTTGAGAATCCTAATGAACAAAAGTCTTTTCATCTTCAGGGCTTGTTACTTCAAATGGTGAGCCTTGGAGGGATGGTAGAAAAACTCAGCCTGACCATCTTGCGTGAACTCCAATGCTCCTTCATCAATCAGGTCCTGGATCTTGTTCTTCAGAGCCCAACACTCATTTGTATCATGACCTGGACTGGCAGAGTGGTAGGCACACCTTTTATTGGGATGATAGGTAGGAGATGTTGTGTTGGGGTTCCGGGGATGAGCCCTTAATGTGATCAGGTTCAACCTCAACATGCGTTGTAAAGCTTGAAACAGCGACATGTTGAGCTGGGTGAATTGCCTCCTGGGCTTGTCTGGCTGAAGATGGTGAAGTTGGTGCTGAGTTTGTGACACTGGAGCCATTTGAGAAGCTCTCCCCTTATCTCCTCGTCTCAAAGATGGTTGAATGATGACTGGCCCTTCAACCTTAGATGTTTGCCCCAGTTGGTTACCCCGAAGCAGTTGGTCGACGAGAACCCCGAGCTCATCTTGTCTTTGAGCTAAGTCTTGGATGATAGTCACCTGCCCCAGCATCTGGACTCTCATTGCATCCACTTCAGCTTGCAGATGTTTCAGCCGTTCGTCCTCAGCGTTGTTTCTGACCAAAGTCTCCATGAGAAGTGTCCTTAGCTCCTCCTGCCCCTTGGATAGATTCAGGAGGATTTCCCCGAACCGA
Source organism: Vicia faba (assembly GCA_948472305.1). NCBI lineage: Eukaryota > Viridiplantae > Streptophyta > Magnoliopsida > Fabales > Fabaceae > Vicia > Vicia faba. The sequence goes on along the minus strand of OX451739.1, from coordinate 437,395,869 downwards.
GTCTCTTGAGCAAGAAGGTCCTGGTTATCTTATTGGGAAGCCATTGCTGAAATAAACAGCGTAGATGGTAAGTGGCCTGTCAAAAGGGTACCTGTAATGCGATGATATGTATGATATGCATGTAATGTTTTCAAGGACCTCGCGGGGTAAACAAGAAAATTGTTAGCATTTGAATTTGTAGTTTGATGGAAGGCACTGCATGTTGTTGAGAGTCCTTCTTCAAGGGTCAAAGGCTCACCATATCCAGTGGGTCATAGCCCCTGACTTTAGTCATCATGTCTGGTTTTGGTTTCCAAAAAACCTTGGTTAGGGGAACCTTCTTCAAGAGTCAAAGCTCACCATATCAAGTGGGTCATAGCCCCTGACTCAGATCATCAACCTGGCTAGAGGAAAATAAATCCCCTTTGCCCCTTGCTAGACATTTTGATTCATCACGACCTGCATCACAGACCCTTGAGATCCTTGAAATGGATTAGTCTTTATGTAGGATGTATGCAATGGTATGATGTTATGCTATGCATGGTGTGATACGGTGGGAGAACTGACTGTCGTTTTGCGTTCGTATTCGCACTTGTGCGGTTGAGCAAGAGTCGCCACCGACTTTTTATTTTATCCTAAAGGAAAGGTTAAAAAATCACAACAAAAACCTTTTGAGATATTTCGTGGGTTCGGGGGGTAGATTATGAAAAGGGAAGGTATTAGCACCCTTTTCATCCATGGTTATCCATGAGCTCTTAGTTACTTGGTTTTTAGATCACTTGCCTTGATTTTCGATTGCTTTGAAATTGTGGTGTGTGTGTGTGTGTTTTGAAAATGTTTTTGAAGAGATGCCTTGTCTTAGGCGACCAATGTATTTGACTCGTGTTTGAGTGTTTTACAAAAGTGTGGATCTTTTCGAAAAGATGTTTCAAATGTTTTTTTTGAGAGTGTGTTTGAAAGTGTTGTGGATTGTGGTTTTTGAAAAGAAGGCAAGCGTTTTTTGCAAGTTGATCTCAAGTAACTAAGAGTTTTGTCTACCCTATTGTACTCAAATGTTTTCTCTATGTTTTCAACCCTTTTAACAATTTTGTTCCACCATTGAATTTGGTGGACAATCTTGCGTTTAGGAAGTTTATTCGGGACGGGCGCGGGTCATCGTATGGACCATGAATGCAATGATGCCAAGTGTCTTTGGCAATTTATTTTGAAGGACTTGATCATTTGTTTAGGCAACATTTTGAAAGTGTTATCGAGGGACTATGATCATTTTGAATTCGTTTTGCCAAAGAAACTCGACGTGCAAGCATGGCCCATTTTGGAAGGCAACATGTGGGATTACCCTAGAGGGTGCAAGTGTGATTGTGTATTGATTTCATGTATTTGTCTTGTATTAGGTTATCTAGCGTTTGATTTTATGTACATGCAAACCCTAGGTCTAACCATGGTATAATTGAAAGCGGTAAATTGCGAAATGTAAAATCTACGCTATTACAAAATAAGTATCCGGGAGTGGGGGTACAATATTCACAAATGGGGATGAGACTTATAGTATCCAATAAGTTACAACCAAATCGAATTTGCGATCAAATGTAAATGACGGTATATCAATGTATAAGATAAACAAATGTGTATAGGAGCAATATAAATGTGTTGTGTAAGTGTACAAGTATATGCGTATGTAATTATTTACAGGTGCGACAAGGTGAAATTAAATGTGTATTAAGTATTATTTTAAACTAAAGAAAAATTAAATGTTCATTTAATTAATTAGTCTTGTAATCTTGTATTTTGATATGTATGAAAAGAAAAATATTCTAAGTTTGAAAGTATTATTTTTCATTTGACATAAGAAAGTGTCTTTGTATTATTAGTAAGAACATTTGAATTAAAAGAAAAAGTATTTTCAAATATGATGTAAAAAATGTATTTATCTATTATGTACAAATAAAATTTAAATTAGATATTCTAAATAAAAATGTGTTTTATGTATTAATGTATTAGTATATCAATTAAATGTTAATCTTAAGATACAAATTATATTCTTTGTATATATAGGAAATAAAAGAAAAGATAATTTTAAATATAGAGAAAATATATTTTTATAAGTTTCTAAATGAACCAAATAAAAGAATATTGTTAGTTATTGTATTTTGTTAATTAAAAAAGAATATAATGTTTTTTTTTAAAACTGAATTGGAAACAAAAAAGAAGTGGGCTTGGAGGATGATGACCCAAGCAGAATGAATAGATAGAAGGGGGGTTTGAATTGGAAAACGGAAGGGCTTAGGCGTTGAGAAAAATGGGTTAGGCCCATATTGACACTAAACATTTTTTAGGGTTTTGATTTGTTCAGTAGAGAAATTAGGGTTTGTGAGCAGCGCGCCATTTTTGGGGGTTTCGTCTTCTTCGCGTTCCTCATGCATGTCTCCGTATCTCCTCAGCCCAAGGCCACCAGCTTCCCCATTTCCCCTTTCTTCCAACGACAGCGTCAAGGCGACAGAATTAGGTAACCATTTTAATTCGTTAGGGTTTGTTACAAATGTGCATTTCGTAATTGTCTAATCCATTGATTTTAACTTCGTTTGTGTGGTTGTCGAGGTATTATGAAAAAGGGAAAGGGTGAAACTACCTGGAGAAGGAGGAAGGAAAGTGGGGCGAGCTAGGAGGCCGGGACGGCGAGGAGGACGGCGGAGGCGCGCTTGGAGACCCTGGTATTTCGTTCTCACTTCTTTATTTTCTTGCCGTGTGAGGGTTTTATGATGATGTTGACTGAAAATACCTTCGTGAATTCAACTCTTTCTTCTTCTCCTTCCTATTGTATGCTCGTTGCCTTTGACGCTTGTTGAAATGCTTTTGCCTTTTGTATGCTTCTGAATGCCTTGAGATTAGCGTGCTTCTTTGGTTGTCTTTGAATTGCCTGTGATGTTGCTTCTTCTGAGGCTTGCCTACTTCGTTCGTATGCCCATGTTGCCTTAGATTTTCTCTCTTCTTCTGACTCGTGTTGCCTTTGAATATGCTTGGATATGCTTTAAGATACCTTTGGATCGCCCTGTGATGTATTTCCTGAGGGCCTGCCTTGAATATACTTCTCGTTCTCTTCTCCCTTTGCCCTGAATGTTTGCCCTTAATGCTTGAGGCTTGAAGGCTTCAAACAGGTTTTTGGCCTATGTTGAGTTGGTTGGCTTGAGTGTGATAATAGGCAGGTAATTTGTGTTGAAACTGGCTTTTAGTTTGATATATTAGGCTTGAAGCTGGACAGGCCTTTTGGTGAGTTTCTTCTGCAGGTTAATGGCATTTTAGGGTTAAGGCTTCAGCAGGTTGTTACTTAGGCAGGTTGGATGTTTGTGTTTTGGTGAGAAAACAGGTTATGCTTCTTCTTGACAGGGTTTATACTGGTATGGCTTTGTTAGGCTTCTGGTTGTTATGGTTTGGAAATTAGTATTTGGTTTTTTGTTCGTGCATATGCAGGTCTGAGGCTTTTTTGAGGCTGAGGCAGGTTTTTGTGTATGCAGTTTGGTGTATGCTGGCATATGTAGGTTTGGGCTTCAGCATGTTATGCTTGCAGGTTATGCTTGCCAGTTTGGTGTATGCAGTTTATGCTGTTTTAAACTTGAGGCTTAAAGGTTTGCTGCTTCACTGGTTTTAAAATGCTTAGCAGGTTCTATGCTTAGCAGGTTTATCAGTTTGTACATGGTTTTTGCTCTCTCCTTTTCCTCTTACTGTGTTTTGCTCTTTTGTATATCTTTCTATCTATGCCTGCCTAAAGCCTAAAAACCTGCTCCTTATCTCTCCACTCTTCTCTCTCAGTACAGTTGGATATGTTAAAATATGTTTCTTTTCTGTACTTTTTCTGAAAGGGCTACCCTGATGGGAAATGATGATATGTACATGTATGCTTGCATAATGGTTTTCCTCTGCATATTTTATCTCTTCTTTGACAGCTTTTGTACTTTTTTATCTTCTTTGATATCTTTGCCAAATCCTCTTCTTGACAGCTTTGAGTAGACTTCTTGGCATTTTGACAGCAAGTTGTACCTTTTGGCCTTTTTGACATAAAGTAGGAAATTGGATTTTTCAGTTTGGTTTGAACTTGGAGTTTGAGATTTTAAACTTATGCAGTTTTGACACTTTGCATTTTTTCTCAACTTTGCATTTATGATTAAATAAAATTCTTCCCTCTTTGTGAACCGGGAGAAATCCCGTGATTTGCAGAGAGGGTTAACTGATCCCAATCAGTGGCCCTTAGTGATGACTGCAATTTTATCTGTCTTTTCAAATTAACTGTTATTTGACTTTTCTCCTTTTCTTTTGCAGATGAATAAAAATGGATGGAGGGGTACTAAATGAAGACTGAAGAATTAGAAAAAATAGGATAGTTTTCTTTTTATTTAATATTTAAATTAATGTAAAACCATTGTTTGTAATTAAATTATAAACAATAATTGTACAAATAATTCAAGAATCAATAAAAAGTCTTTATTATCCAATCAATTTTATTTCCTCTTTCTTTATTGTTTATCTATTATTCAAAACTCTTTGAATTAAAATAATTGAAAAATAAATTTCAATCACTTAATTCAGAATAATAAATAATTTAAATAGACAATACTTTAGCACATTGATCAGTTAAACCTGGCATCTCCAAAGCGAATCAATAGTTAATCAAAACATTGATCAGGCGCATTCCTTTTCTCCCTGATTTTCAACAAACACTGTAAATCCAAACTGCGTATTTCTTTTGACTGGTTCAATCAGACAAACGTGAAATCAAACCAACTGCAGTCTTTTACTGATTAAATCAAATAATGCGAATTCAACCCGAATCTCGGGATAACTTGCAAAGTGCTGTGGAATTTTAATCTTTCTGAGAATATGCCCACAAAACCCTAATTCCTGATTAAATGCCAAAGAGCGTTCGCCTGATCAAAATTGAGCCAAAATCAACCAAAACCCTAAGCCAACTGTGTGAAACAATCCAGAGCCCTGAAAATCAGTAAAACCCTAATTTTTGTTTGACTGACGAGAAAAGTCTGTTTGACCGATTCTTGAGCCAGTTTGAAAAATCAGGAAATGCCTGAAGCTGAGATTTCTTGTGGAAAAATGCGAGGGAAAATTTTAGGGTACAACACACGGGGTAACATAGGTAAACCCTGTTATGAGTCCCAATTAAGGACTGTAAACAAAACCTGCAAGAAACTCAGTAAACCTTGTTATGAGCCCTAATTTAGGACTAAAAACAAAACCTGCAAGAAACTCAGTAAACCTTGTTATGAGTCCTAATTAAGGACTAAAAACAAAACCTGCAAGAAACTCAGTAAACCTTGTTAAGGACTACAAACAAAACCTACAAGAAACTCAAGTGTCAGACAACAAGCATGCAAATAGTCAAGTACGAAGGCACACAAGTCACACAAAAGAGCCCTTAGAGTTTAGGCCAGCATGGGGTCTGGGTATTACCCTCTTTCAGTTTGTTGGTTCATACCTGTCCTATCAAAGTAACCGAGTTCTTAGAGGATCCCAATATCATTGACTACCCTCAATCGGTCATAACTCCAGCATCGCAATCTTTTCTTACGGCCAGAACCATCACGAGAGTTTAGCCTCAATGGGCGTAGCATACTACTACTGTTCTAATGGCCAAGTTGTGTCATTTAAGGTTCTAAGGTCTGTTGGTGTTTAACGACTCCTTGGAAGACCCATATTCTCCTCGTTGCGACACAAGGGATATCGGTACAGACCAAGGTGCCACACCAATGTAGCCACTGCTTCACCCATGTCGGTCTACGCCGGACAAGTCCCTCACAGCTTATGCTACCTAAACAGGGTATCCCCAGATCCGGGTTAGGATATATGTAACTCCCGTGCAACCCACAATTTAAAGCAAGCAAGTTAATACAATTGAAAACACAGTTATGAACTATCCTAAGGTACACCTCACTTTAAGTTATCCCCAGCAGAGTCGCCAGTTCTGTGATCGGTGGATCTGGAACTGACTATTTAACGCTGGTTCGCGAAATGTCGCGGAAGCAAGAGTCGCCACCGTCTTTTATTTTCTCCAAATGGAAAGGACAAAAGCACAGAAAAATTCCTTATAGAGATTGCTCTCGGTTCGGGAGGTAGATTATAGAAAGGGAAGGTGTTAGCACCCTTTCTATCCATGGTTATCCATGGGCTCTTAGATACTTGCTCATTTGTGTTTTCAAAATTGTTTGTTTGCTTTTCAACTGTGGGTTTTAAAAGTTTCTTTGAAAATTTCAATTCGACTCTTGTATCAGTCCTCAAGAGTGTTTGAAAAGTTGCTTTCGAAAGCTTTTTGAAAAGTGTCGGTGTGAAAAGTATTTTTGATTTGTTTCGAAATTAGAGCAAGTATCTAGAGTTGTCTACCTACCCTAAGGAATTCGTCTGTGTAAATGTCCTTGAAGTAGTGCCATCCCACCATTGAGAGGTAGGTAGCACCACCGTTGGAGGTGTTCGGGTCAATTCGAGGGTTCGGGACATGGTGATCACCGGAGCAATAGGAAGACACCTTAGAAGCTACCCTCATGCCATGTTCATGGACATGAGGACTTACTAAAACATCCTCTACTCGATGATCACCTTTCGAGGGGCAAGGCAGCAGTGAGACGTACCCTAGGGGTGGTGTGTGATTTGTGTGTCATTTTCATATATTTTTGTCTTGTCATGTATTGGTGATCTACGCGTTGCTTTTATTTTTGACATTCATTCTTTCATGCAAATTATTAACAGTTAAAAGATGCGGAATTAAAAAAGTTCTACGCTATTACAAAGGCGCGGGTCTACATCGCCAAATTAGTCCAAGACCCGAGTCTAACTATTTATGGAGTTTAATGAGAATTAATGGAATTAAAAAGAAAAGTTAATTAACCCTAGTTCTAACTATTTTTTTATTTATTAAGAAATATTTTTAGTTTGACCTAATTTTAATTAATTATTTACATGGTAAATTTTATTTACAAAAATAATAATTAATAATTAAATATGGTGAAAAAGGAAAAAAAGGATAAAAGTATAAAACCCTAATTCTACATTTTTTTAGTTTATTAAAAAAATATTAGAATTAAACCTAGAATTAAAAGAACTAAATTAATTAATAAAGTTTATTTACAAAATAACATTAAATGAATATATTTTTTATTTTTGTCTTTCTGTTTTTTATTATTTTTTTATATTAAAGAAAACAAATTAATTTAAAGAATTAAATTAAAACTAAATAAAACAAATAAAATAGAAAGAATAAAAAGAATGAAAGAAAGCAAACCAATGGGGGGTGTTGACCCCGGTTTGGAGGTTTGTCCCAGTAATTAGGCCCATTAGAACCTTGGCCTTTTTGACTTTTCATGGAAGCGTGTGGCCTGGTTGATTTATGCACATGGTACTCTTCAAATCATGGCCAGTGGATTGATCTCAGTGGGCGCGTGGCAAACACAGGCAAGAAGACGCATGGTAGGCCTGGGGGTTGAAACTGCATGGAATCACATTGAAACAAAATATATTAAGAAAGTGAGGGGACCTGGGAATCGAACCCAGGTCCCAGAGTTTACCAAATCAACGCCTTGCCACTTGAACCATTTACGCGCTTTGTGTATAATATAACAAATAAACAATATAATGCAAAACGATGGTTAGTGGTGTTTTTTCGCGCGAAATTCAAACGCACCAACCGCTGGCTTACACCTCATCTTCTTCTCCACTCATTCTGCATTTGCCTGAAAAAAAGAAAAAGGATAGCAGGGGTTTTAAACCCCCACTAAGTGATAAACATGAAAATAGCGAATAGGTCCTGGTTGCTCATAAATTGAGCGCGACCTGTGCAATGGATTCGTATGAAGCTTCTGATTCTAATGGCCCTGGTCTCGTGTCTCAATTTTTCCAGAATAAGGAAGCCCTAAATTCACATCTCTGAAAACCTAAAAAGCATCAATGGCAACTTTGCATATAGGCTATGAAAGCTCAATTAAACAATGTCAATAGACTCAGAAGGTCCATATTAGTGCAAAACAACAATTAAATTGTATGAAAAATGCCCAGAAATTGAAATACGATTATGCATAAAGTATGAGAAATTTCGACTTCTATATACCAATTCTTGATGCTATGGGCGTGGAAAAGGATTCAGTCAGGTTCAGTGATGCCTCAGAAAGCTTTTTCAATTGGTTAGAAGCTTTGAATCGTCCTCTAATGCAGTTTTCAGTTTTTGAAATTTTGGACAAAAATGCAAACTTTGTTCTTAGGTTTGGGCGCAGCTTCAAGGTTATGAGCTTTAGGGTTTGCATCTGTATATGTATGCCAATGGATTAGGGTAAGAAATTGAGTCCAAAACCCTTTGCATTGATGAAAGAAATATTTGATTTTCAATGAATATTTTCAAATCTTTTCCACATGAATATCATGCCAATTTGCACCAAATCTTCCCTTTTTTGAAGTGCACGAAATCTTGAGTAACCAATGAGGACATAGGCTGCATAAAAAGATTCAAATGCATTTGTTTAGTATTTTTTTCATATTTTATTTTATTAAATGAATTAATGGTGATTAAAAATTCAAATAAATAATAAAAATGATGAAATAAATCCCTTTTGGGCCAAATGGTCGTGCATAGTCTTTGGATCATGATTCTTGGAAGAAAATGTGGCCCATTAGCAATTTTGAGGCATTTGAAGTAAAGTTGACTTTTCAAAATTCCCAAAAATTTCCCAACTTCCACAAGGCATATCTTGCTCAATTTTTAAGCTTTGATCATGTTCTTGGATATTTTGGAAAGGTCTTGAAGTCCTCTAACCAATGCCTTTGGTCCCATGTCATTTTTATTTACCAATCTCAAGTTATGGTCTTTGACTTAAAGTGCCTTTTTGTTGACTTTTGAAAATGACCTATAATGTTGAGATTGATAACTTTTTGTGAGAGCATTTCTTGGACTTGAAGTGTGAAGAGGAGTTGTAGGAAATGTCTTTATCTTAAAAATGAGCTTTGGATGGAATTTTTCTGATGAACCATGTGGAAGTTATGCCTTGGTCAAGTTACAGTTGACTTTTTCAACTGTCCAAATATGGAAACTTTTGCATCTTGAGACTTTTTGAGCCATGCCTTGAAAATCATGATCAAGAATTGATAAAATGATGTTTGTGGCTTCAAAATGATATGTTGACCAAAAATTTGAACTTTTGACTGTCAAATGACCATTTTGCCCCTGCAGTTGACTGTTGAGCAATTAGGGTTTTTGACTGTGCAATTTTGTGCTGTAAGTCTTGAAACTTGACATGAGGATGCTTGACCATGTTTGTAGGCATGTGGGACTTGATTGGACCCTTGGAAGCTTCATTTTCTTTGTCAGAACCAAAACCCTAGTTTTTGACTGTTAGGAGGCCCTTGAACTGTGCAACCCTTGGGGAGATTTTGAAGCATGCTCTTTGCAAATCTTGGAGAAAATGGGAGGGCAAATTTTGGGGTACAACAGTTGCCCCTGTTCAATCTTCTTAGACCTGAGGATGTAGATTGGCTGGCGTGCCTTTCATAATCCGAGGTTGGAAGATGATTGAACACTAGAGTGCCCAAAAATTTGCGCTCACATAGTAGTGTGATGGTGGGAATGGGCTTATAGATGCCATTTAGAGATTGATGGATAGGATGATGGGCTTATAGATGCCATGCTGAGAGATGATGGAAGTGGATGGGCTTATATATGCCATCTGGGTGTCGATCGCGTAAGAGATTCCTTAACGAGGACTTGTGTACCTGAAAAAGAAAATGATTACCTGGCCTGTTACAGGAGCTGGTCATCAAATTCTCTGTATAGATGCATTCTGTCTGGCTACAGGAATTGGGTCTGGAGCTTCAAAAGGTTATGAATGAACCAGAGATGGTTACTACCTCAACGGGACGGTGAGAGAACCTTGGACGATTACCACCTCAACAGGGACGCTGAGAGAATCTTGGGGCGATTACTACCTCAACAGGAATGCTGAGAGAATCTTGGACGATTACTACCTCAACAGGAACGCTGAGAGTATCATAGGCGACTTCAACCTCAACAGTAACGCTGAGAGAATCTTGGGCGACTTCAACTTCAACAATAACGCTGAGAGAATCTTGGGCGACTTCAACCTCCACAGTAACGCTGAGAGAATCTTGGGCGACTTCTACCTCAACAGTAACGCTGAGAGAATCTTGGATGTCTTCTACTGAGTCTTCATCAGGAAAATCTTTAGGGATCGATTTAACTGGACTAGAGAAGGCCTTTGATTGGATAAGAATCAAGAAAAATCTTTGGGTCGACTTAACTGAACCAAGCAAGGTCTTGGAATATCTTCAACTGGATAAGAATCAGGGAGATCTTAGGGTCGATCTGACTGAACCAGAGAAGGCCTTTGACTGGATAAGAAACAGGAAAATCTTAGGGTCGATTTAACTGAACCGGACAAGGTCTTGGAATCTTCAACTGGATAAGAAACAGGGAGATCTTAGGGTCGATCTGACTGAACCAGAGAAGGCCTTTGACTGGATAAGAAACAGGAAAATCTTAGGGTCGATTTAACTGAACCGGACAAGGTCTTGGAATCTTCAACTGGATAAGAAACAGGGAGATCTTAGGGTTGATCTGACTGAACCAGAGAAGGCCTTTGACTGGATAAGAAACAGGAAAATCTTAGGGTCGATTTAACTGAACCGGACAAGGTCTTGGAATCTTCAACTGGATAAGAAACAGGGAGATCTTAGGGTCGATCTGACTGAACCAGAGAAGGCCTTTGACTGGATAAGAAACAGGAAAATCTTAGGGTCGATTTAACTGAACCGGACAAGGTCTTGGAATCTTCAACTGGATAAGAAACAGGGAGATCTTAGGGTCGATCTGACTGAACCAGAGAAGGCCTTTGACTGGATAAGAAACAGGAAAATCTTAGGGTCGATTTAACTGAACCGGACAAGGTCTTGGAATCTTCAACTGGATAAGAATCAGGGAGATCTTACGGTCGATCTGACTGAACCAGAGAAGGCTTTTGACTGGATAAGAATCAGGAAAATCTTAGGGTCGATTTAACTGAACCAGGCTAAAGTCTTGGACATAGCTGAGAACTTAACTGGATCTTTCCTGAAAGGTAAAGGTCAGTCATATACAATGCATGATATGGATCAAGCAATGATGTTCTCAACATAAATGAGATTTGTAAGATATGATGCGTATATGCATGCTATAATGTATGGAAATGTGATGTTTATGAATGTATCTTTTCGTCTAGAAAAATAAATCCTTGACGGGTGCCGGGAAGTCACTCCTGGGCTGATGTTGAAGAATAGATCTTTGCTTCCGCTGAGGATGATAGTTGCAAGCATACCGGTAGGAGAAGATAACTCCGTTGGGGAATACACTTGGCGAAGAGATTACTCTGCGGGGAGAAAAGTACTCTAGTGATCTTGCTGGGGAGCAATACTCTGTGGGGAGAGAGGTACTTTGCTGGAATGTTGATGGTAACTTCACTGGGGATACCATTGTTATGTTGGAAGTGTTAATAGACTTCGCTAGGGATAAGAAGACTTCGCCGAGGACGATCTTTCCGTGGCTTTTGGCTGAGGATAACCCAGTTATAACCTGGTAGGGAAATAACCTTTGAATAAAGCCGAGGGACGCGTTCGTGCTTTACGAGGATAAGCTTCCAGAATCTACTGGGGATAAGCTTACTGCTTGGGGAGATGGATTCCAACTTTCTTGGGGAAACTGGATTTGACTCTCTTGGGGAAATTTTGAACTTTATTGGGAAGTGACTCCGTTGAATATTTGATATACCGCCGGGGAACAATCTTTAGGCCAAGACTGCCGGGGATGCTTGTTAAGAATGCCTGTATGTTGCTGGGGAATGTTGAGATCTGCTGGAGGATACCTGATGGGTTTAATCTGTAACGTATAGCCTAAATGTAGTACTGCAAGTGTACAGCCTATCGAAGTAATATATAAGATTATCGAACCACAGAGACCAATTGTCAATCTATCAACTCTATTGCTAAGGTGCTTATCTAAGGCGAACAAGAATATTGATGTGAGTGCAGTGCACAAAGTAAATGAGCGAGGTAAATAACAGTTTAAAAGACAGGTTGGAATGTAAATCATGTAATCAGATATTGGTCCGGTCATGCGTAGATGAACCTACTTATGGGGCAGTATTTTCTATTGATAGTAAAGAATCAATTTAACGGGAACTTGTAGCTTTTGACTACTAAGAACCGAATTTACTCTTTAAATTAAATTCCTTTATTGTCACATATAAAGGGTGCCTTTCGCGTTAAAGAGGTAAACCTATTTTTAAGAAATTGATAGTTTTGACTTGACAGAAAAGTGATTTTACTTGGAAAGATTAACTTAAAGAGACTTTTGGCTTTTGACCAAGAGTCAGATTTCAAACCTACAAACGCGTTCGAAAATAGTTTCAAAATCGTTTTCTAAAAAGGTCAATGATTCCTATTTAACCAATCAACGGCTTTCGCTCTTTTTGTTTGGTTAAATAATAATCAAGTCGTATCATTAGTTTGGACGGCTCTCGATCTTACCCAATAAACATTTAAACATAATTGACTTAAGTTAGAAGCAAAACATCCCCAGAGTATTTTCACTAGCATGATAATTGGAACACGATCATGATGACAATCATTACATCCTAACCTTTATAGTTTAGCCAGACATAATAAGTGCGAGTCTATAAAACGTGTAGACTATGGTAAGAGCATTTAAAGTCTATAAAACGTGTAGACTATGGTAAGAGAATTTATAGTCTATAAAACGTGTAGACTATGGTAAGAGCATTTAAAGTCTATAAAACGTGTAGACTATGGTAAGAGCAATTAAATAAAGAAATGCAATAAAATAGAACCTTGCTCCGGTCGGAGACTTGAATCTGATACAAATCTACGGAAAGGTAAGGCTGGTATGATGAACTTCAACCAAAGTGCTCCAAGACTCGATTACAACTCAATCTACACCGCAATAACTCCCCGATGTGAAGAGATTATCACTTTACAGAAACTGATAGTATATGGCTTAAGATTGTACTAAGCTTGGATGAAACTAAAGAATGAAAATCGAAAACTATTTATAGAGGATCCTTGAGGTGCGTAAGGACCAGCACGCCCCTTAACTTCTTTTGAGCGGGAAGCTTGTTGTGAAGGCCGCGGGCGCGGTGGGGGTGGCCGCGGGTGCGGTGCATGGAACTGCCACATCATGGGAACGTGGCAGTTGATCTCTGGGTGAAAGTGGGCCACGTCATCGCGTTCCCTGTAGCCAGCGCGGCGCTGAACGCCATAAGTGCATAATATCTTGAAAAACCCTAATTTCTTGGCGTTTTGGCTCGTTTCTTCACAGAAGGCTCTGAAATGACAAGAATCCTGAAAACAAAAGAAAAAGGAACATAATACAAGAAAATGACAATAAAAACTAAGGAAAACATGTGATATTTGAGTCAGAAACATAGTGCGATTCAGTGCGATCAAATCCTCCCACGCTTAGACTTTTGCTTGTCCTCAAGCAACAACTCTTAGAAGTAGATGAAAGAAAATTATGGTGTATACAGGTTTTGGGCAAAGAAGGCTTCTAAGTCCGAGCAAGGGTGTGTTGTCAGACACTAACTATCTGAATCAAGGGTATCGTAATTACACTACTCGCAGAAATGCGGACATAAACCTCATAAGTATACAGATCGATCCTAATATCCTTACTATGCTAGGACTTCCCTTTTTTACGAGGTCCTTTTTCATTCAGGCGCAATCACATTAAGCCCGTTATTCGTACATACTCATGGTGTAGTGACCGGTTTAGTGATTTTGATCTCAAGTGATGGGATTCTGGTACAAGAGTTGGTTTAATCCCTTTTTTATTTTACCCATTTGCAGTTGCGGGGGATCGGACCGTAGTCCGCCCTACCAAGTTCAGCACCAGATACCTCTGAACCAACTACAACGGATATGCCTTATATATTTTTTTCTTTGCTTTTGTTAGTGCTTACAACTTTCTTGAGTTGAGTAATCTTTGTGAGAATCACCCAACTCGCAGTCGTATTCATACTTTATTTTATAACTTTTAAGGCAAAATAGAGATCATCCACTTATATTCATCGATCCCACACTTAGAGCATGCTTAGGCCGGAGTTGACTGCTAAGATAAACTACTTGAAGACCTATTTGTACAGTTTTATTCAAAATCATAGCATATTGGGGAGAAAGGATCTTAATCTAAATGTTCAAAAAGGCTTACGGTGTAAAAACGATAACGAATTTTTCAAAAAGTGAGTGTCCAAGAAATAGACCCTATCTAGGACCTGTCTCATAGCCCAAATCCTTAAAAACAACCATAAATCTTTGAAAAAGAAAAATTTTGTAAGGCTAAAAGGTGGGGGAAATGAAAGGGTACACTACGCAGAAAGACTCGCCTATCACATGCATTTTATTAACTACGAATATAACATACCTAAAAGGAAAAATGCGGAAGGGAAATAAAAGCAGGAAAAACGGAAAATAAAAGCGAAAACGGGAAGGAAGGGAAATAAAAGCAGGAAAAACGGAAAATAAAAGCGAAAACGGGAAATAAAAGCGATAAATGCTCCTCCCACACTTAAATCAGACATTGTCCCCAATGTTCCAAAATAAGGTAGGAGGAGGTACCTGAAAACACTAGTGGGGGCCACTAGGACCTTCACCATCCTGGTTGGTACGACCGGAACGGCGGCTACGGCTGCGACGGCGGCTATCTCGGTCCAAAACAAGCTGCTCCAATCTCTCTGTTAAGGCGGCATTTGCCGCTTGTAGCTCTTGGGTCCGACCAATGAGGGTGCCTTGGGTTGCCTCCATCAATTGGAAGTGACGAGCGTATGTGGTCTGGTGGAGGTGATGTTCTCTCTGGAAAGCCAGCTGACTTTCCCTAATAGTGCGCAGAGAGCTAGCATTTTGTTCTTGGGATGCTTGCATGAAGGCCATGTTATCGGCCGCCTGTTGCTGCAAGGTAGCAAGGAGGGTGTCCCTCTGGGCCTCTCGGGCCATATGCTCACGCCACATGTCCTCAGTGACATGGAAACTAGGAGCTGTACCTGCATGTGGGTTAGATGGTGTCGTGTGTGGTGGTGAAAAATGGGGTGGTTCCTCTGTTTGGAAATCGTACTCATCATCAGTGTTGTTACCCTCATTCAAAGGTAGATTTGGGGGCAACGGACCAATAAAAGCAGGAGCGTTGAGACCGTTGCGTCACCGCGGGCGCGGCAGGGACTACCGCGGGCGCGGTGAGGTCGAGGCAAGTTGGGCTGACCTGGCTTCCTTTCCATTGGGCTTTTCCTTCCTTGCCATTAGCTTCAATTTTTGGGGGTGTACCTATTTTTCTTATGAATGTGCATATATGTATGTGAATACATATACACATGTATATTTATTTTATTTTTATATTAAAATTATGGTGACCAGAAAAACAAAAACATTAGTAAATAAATGAAACATATGCATATATATATATATAGGTACGGACATTGGGTCACCAAAATATTAACAATGCAGGGAATAGATAATGCAAAATAAAAATGAGTCTGTAAAGGAAATCAACATAATACTAATAATATTGGAACTAGATATCTTGTGAACAATACAGATCTATTGCCAACCGGTAGGATGCTCTGTAGGAGTGTCTGGGCCACACAGCTCAGTCAGCTGGCGTCGAATCTCTGCCACCTCGTGAGCTAATTCATCTAACTCACCAGCAAAGGTAACATCATTCACTTCCAACTGCAGATGAAGGTCAGCCACCTCATTGCGGAGAGTGGTTATCTCAGTGCGCATAGCAGTCAATAGAGTGCGAATATCAGGTTCCTGCAAGCTGAGGTTATTAGTAAGAACAGTAGTGTGTGTAACCTCGGGTCGGGATGTGTGATCTGGAGTTGAGTCCTCGGGAGCAGGAGTGTAGTCTTGAGTGGGATCTTCGGAAGCAGGGGTGTAGTCTTGAGTGTACTCTGATATCTCACCCAAACCTTCTACAGAATAGTTCCAATTAGCAGGGTTGGAAACACAAGTCATCTGAGGGTCTGGCATTGTGAAGGTGTAAACTGTCTGGTCATTGATGAGCAATCTGTACCGATATGGGTGGAAAGAGGCCTTCCTCATGAGCCCACGATCCATGCAAAAGTCTAAATCCAGAAAAGTATATCCACAGTATGGGGTCAGCTGTGCTATCATATTTTCCAAACCCAAAGCAGAAGCTATCTGTGTCACATTCCCTCCGGAATGAATGAGCCCTACAGCGGATCGAGCAGTCTGCTCGAGGCTTTCTATCAGAAAACCTCCACTAGCTATAGGTCTGGACTGACTGGCACAGTATAGGAAAAGGATCTCCTCAGCGGTGACCAAGTGGTCACAGTAACTCCTCCCAAAGAAAGTGTGGCACAGAACCATCTCGAAGTATCGGAAAGTCGGGTTATGGATCTTCCGGGACAGCTGGGTAGAGGGGTCAAGGCTGGCTCTATCAGTAATGTCCTGCCAAAATTTATCAATATCTCTGTCCATGTAGTAACTCAATGGAAACTCAGTGATAGCGGTCGGTCCAGTTTGGAAACCAAGCAAATCCCCAAATTCTTTGGTAGTCAGGGTATACTCGGTACCAAACAATCTGAAACTTAGGCATCCTCGCTCATCTCCTTCACCCACTCGTGGGTTATAGTCCATAGAGCTAAGAAACTCCAGAGTAAGGTTCCTGTAGGTTTTGTGGACATCATCAGCATAAGAATCCCAGCCAAGTTAGTTGCACAGATACCTAATACTTGGCTCAATCCCGAGTGCCTCCATGCAGCTCTGATCGGGGTACCTAGTGGGTACCATAGGTCTAGCAGATAAGGTAGCAAATCGGGCTTTTTGTGCTTCATCTCTGAAAATCACAACCATACCATCGGGGTAATGCATCCTGAAAATATAAACACAAGAAATTAGTCCAGATAAAATATATAAATTACTAAAATAAAATAAAATGAAATTAAGAATAAACCATGGGTTGCCTCCCATGCAGCGCTTGTTTAACGTCGTTAGCTTGACGATTAGATCTTACTTTATGTGGGTATTGGTGGGTCTATAAGAATATGACTAGAGTAGTCAACAGGCAAATCGCCTCCTTTGTAGAGCTTCAGTCTTTGTCCATTTACCACAAATGGAGCGCATGAATTGTTTTTGATTTCTACTGCTCCAGACTTTAGAACTTTTGACACTTCAAATGGACCTGTCCATCTTGAACGAAGCTTACCAGGAAAAAGTCGTAACCTTGAGTTAAATAGGAGAACAGGATCACCAATGTTGAAATCTTTCTTGATGATTTTTTTATCATGCCACATCTTGGTTCTTTCCTTATATATGATGGCATTCTCATAGGCATTCAAGCGAAGCTCTTCCAGCTTGTGAATGTCCAAGATACGTTTTTCTCCGGCTTTCAGGTAATCTAGATTCAAGGATTTAATGGCCCAATAGGCTTTATGTTCTAGTTCGAAGGGTAAATGACAGGACTTTCCATAAACCAATTGATAAGGAGTTGTTCCAATAGGGGTTTTATAAGCCGTTCTATAAGCCCATAAGGCGTCTTTAAGTTTTCCAGACCAGTCTTTTCTGGATAGTGATACGGTTTTTTCTAGGATCTGCTTAATCTCCCTATTCGATACTTCTACTTGACCACTGGTTTGCGGGTGATATGGTGATGCTACTCTATGTTTTACTCCGTATTTGCTTAGAAGCCTTTCAAATATCTTAGATATAAAATGCGATCCTCCATCACTTATGACTAACCTCGGGGTTCCAAACCTAGGAAAAATAATATTCTTAAACAGTTTGATAACTACCTTGGTATCGTTTGTGGGTGATGCAACAACTTCGATCCACTTTGAGACATAATCGACAGCTACTAGGATATACTTGTTACCCATTGAGGAAGGAAAAGGTCCCATGAAATCTATACCCCAGACATCAAATATTTCCACTTCTTGGATGTTACTTAAAGGCATTTCATCACGTCTTGAGATGTTCCCAGTGCGTTGGCATCAGTCACATTTTGTAATGTAAGTGTGGACATCGCGCCATACAGTAGGCCAATAAAAACCTGCTTGAAATATTTTGGCGCATGTTTTAGACGTGCTTGCATGTCCACCATAAGGTGAAGCATGACAATGTTTAATGACGTTGCCTACTTCTTCTTCCGGCACACATCGTCTGAATATATTATCTATTCCTCTTTTGAATAGGAGGGGTTCATCCCAAAAGAAGTGTTTAACATCTCTAAAAAACTTCTTCTTCTGTTGGTAGCTTAAATCAGGGGGTATGATATCAGCGGCTAGATAATTCACAATATCTGCGTACCATGGAATGTTGTTCATGGTTGAGATTTCCTCATAGGTCTCTTCTTCAGTTGAGTTTATCCCAGCTATTAATCTTTCATAAGTAGAGTGATCGTCTATGGGTATAAGTTCAGGCTTAAGGTGTTCTAACCTAGAGAGATGATCAGCTACTAAGTTTTCAGCTCCTTTTTTATCCTTAATATCCAAGTCAAATTCTTGGAGTAAAAGTACCCATCTGAGCAATCTAGGCTTAGCATCTTTCTTACTCAACAAGTACCGGATTGCTGCATGATCTGTGTATACTATTATTTTTTCTCCCACCAAATAAGATCGAAATTTATCAACAGCAAAAACTACGGCTAGCAATTCCTTTTCTGTGGTTGTATAATTTAGCTGGGCAGCGTCTAGTGTTCTACTAGCGTAGTAAATTGCATGTAGTTTCTTGTCTTTTCTTTGCCCTAGTACAGCTCCTACAGCGAAATCACTAGCATCACACATGATTTCAAAGGGTTGTGTCCAATCAGGTGGTCTTATGATAGGTGCTGAAATAAGAGCTTGCTTTAGAACTTCAAAAGCCTCAAGACATTTTTGGTCGAATTCAAACTCGAAATCCTTCATCAGTAAGTCAGTTAAAGGTTTTGTTATTCCGGAAAAATTCTTGATGAAACGTCGGTAGAACCCGGCATGTCCTAGAAAACTTCTTACTTCCCTAACGGTCTTAGGTGGGTTTAGGTTTTCTATAACTTCTATCTTGGCCTTATCGACTTCTATACCTCTTTCAGAAATAATGTGTCCCAAGACTATCCCTTCATTTACCATAAAGTGGCACTTTTCCCAATTCAACACAAGGTTTACTTCCACACATCTTTTTAAGATTTTCTCTAAGTTCGAGAGGCAGTTTTTGAAATCAAACCCACACACCGAAAAATCGTCCATAAATACTTCCATAATTCCATCTAGGTAGTCTGCGAAAATTGACATCATACAACGTTGGAAAGTGGCAGGTGCATTACAGAGTCCAAAGGGCATTCGTCTATAAGCGAATGTTCCATAAGGGCAGGTAAATGTGGTTTTTTCTTGGTCCTCTGGGTGAATAGGGATTTGGAAAAACCCCGAATATCCATCAAGATAGCAGAAACATGAGTGTCTTGCTAGACGTTCAAGCATCTGATCTATAAATGGGAGAGGGAAATGGTCTTTTCTCGTTGCCTTATTCAACTTTCTGTAATCTATACACATACGCCATCCTCCTTCTGTTCGTTTTGCCACATGCTCACCTTTCTCATTTTTCAGAACGGTGATACCTCCTTTCTTGGGTACCACATGGACTGGGCTTACCCATTCACTATCCGAAATTTGGTATATGATACCAGCTTCTAATAACTTAAGAACTTCTTTCTTGACTACATCACTCATGATAGGGTTTATTCTTCTTTGATGTTCTCTTGAGGGTTTTGAATCTTCTTCTAGCATAATCCGATGCATGCATACGGATGGGCTTATCCCTTTTAAATCTGAAACTTTATACCCTAAAGCTGAGGGATATTTTCGCAAGGTATCTAAGAGTTGGTTTGTTTCTATTTGGTTTAGAGCGGCGCTAATTATAACAGGTCTATTCATCTCTGCATCCAAAAACTCATATCTTAGATTCTTGGGTAGTTCCTTAAGTTCTATAGGGGTTTTCTTAGTACGCGGCATAGGGTCAGGGGTAAGAGCTAAGCATTCGAAAAGGTTGTCGTCAATGTATGGTTCGATACTCTCAAATCCGTCATCCTCTAAAATAGGGGTTGATGGTAATTTGATTAAAAATTCGTTTTGTTCGAGCTCATTTACACATTCATCGATGACGTCGATGGCATAACACGCATCTCCTATCACCGGTGCCATTAGAAATTTTGATAAAATGAACTCAATCTTTTTATCTCCTACCTCGAAAGTCAATTTCCCTTTCTTAACATCTATTATAGCTCCGGCGGTCGATAGGAAGGGTCTTCCTAAGAGGATTGGGATGTCTTCATCTTCTTTGATATCCATTACGACGAAGTCGGTCGGAATGTACAACTGACCAATCTTGACAGGTATGTCTTCTAAAATACCCATGGGATATTTGACAGATCTATCAGCTAGTTGTAAGGACATCTTAGTAGGTTGAAGTTCTCCTAATTTTAACCTCTTACAGACGGCCAGAGGCATCAGACTTACGCTTGCTCCTAGGTCTAAAAATGCTTTGTCTATCATATGGTTACCTAGGATGCAAGGGATAGAAAAACTTCCAGGGTCTTTATCTTTCTTGGCGAGTTTATTTTCGGATATAAAATGACATTCTAAAGGCTTGGGATCATCTAGTCGCCGTTTATTGGTAAAAATATCTTTCAAAAACTTAGCATATGATGGTATCTGGGTTATAGCTTCAGTAAAAGGAATCTCAACATGGAGTTTCTCTATTACCTTAATAAACTTTTGGTACTGGTTTTCTACTTTGGTGTTTTTCAGCCTCTGTGGGAACGGAATAGGTGGTCTATAAGGTTGTTGAGTGTTATTCCCTACTTCTGGTTTTGATTGCTTTTCTGGTTTCTCTGGTTCCTCTACCTGGTCTTTGGGCGTAGCATCTTCCATAGGTTTCTCTGATGTGCTTAAGTTAGGATTTCTAGGCCCTTCATAAGCAGTTCCACTTCTTAAGGTGATAGAATTTGCTTGGCCTTTTGGATTAGGTTGAGTCTGTCCAGGGAATTGTCCTCCAGGTGCAACTTGTACAGAGGTGTTTTGTGCTACTTGGGAAATCTGAGTCTCAAGCATTTTGGTGTGGGTTATTATCTGGTCAAACTTGGTTGCCAGTTGAGTAACTAGTTCGTTCGTGTGAATGTGTTGGTTCATAAACTCCTTATTTTGCTGGGTTTGAGCCTGAATAAAGGTGTCTATGGTTTCTTTAAGGTTTGGTCTTGGGGGCACTATTTGCATAGGTTGGTTTTGTTTTTGCTTTTGGAATCCTTGAGGTCTCGAAGGTCCGGGATTTTGGATAGGGTTGTTGTTTTTGTAAGAGAAATTCGGGTGGTTCCTCCATCCAGGATTGTAGGTATTCGAGAAAGGGTTCCCTTGGGTATAGTTAACTTGGTCCGAGCTAGATTCGTTCAAAAGGTTACAGTCAACGGTTTGATGTCCCTGAGTTCCACAGAGTTTGCATTCCGATTGGATTGCTGCTACTGTGGTTGGGTTTTGAGACATGTTCTCGACTCTCAAAGCTAGGGCGTCCATCTTGGCATTAATCATGTCCATGCAACTTACCTCATGCTTTCCTCCATGGCTCTCCTTTTTCTCTACTGTCGCTCGTTCTAATCCCCATTGGGCGTGGTTTTGGGCCATGTCCTCTATTAGGGCACAAGCGTCAGGGTAAGGTTTGTTCATCAACGCTCCGCCAGCGGCAGCGTCTATGGACATCTTTGTGTTGTAATGGAGTCTATTATAGAAGGTATGTATGATTAACCATTGCTCCAGGCTATGGTGCGGACAAGCTCTTAAAAGTTCTTTATATCTCTCCCAGGCATCAAAAAGTGATTCGCCTTGGTTTTGGGTGAAACAAGTGATCAGGTTCCTAAGAACAACGGTCTTGCTTGGTGGAAAATACCTCGCAAGAAAAGCTCTCCTAAGGTCTTCCCAAGTTGTTATTGAGTTAGTTGGAAGGGCGTCTAACCAGTCGTGAGCCTTACCTCTAAGGGAAAAAGGAAACAGTCTTAAACGGATAGCTTCGGGTGAGGCTCCATTTGCCTTAAGGGTGTCAGCTAACTGGATAAATACCTTTAAATGTTGATTCGGGTTCTCGGTAGCGAGACCAGCGAATTGGTTTTGTTGTACTAATTGTAGTAACGAGGGCTTTAGTTCAAAGTTGTTGGTAGTTATAGCAGGGTTTACTATACTAGAACTAGGTTCCTCGTTAGATGGTTGGGCGAATTCCTTGAGCGGTCTTTGGTTACGATCTTCTGCCATAGCTCTTCTTATCTTGCGTATAAAAAGACGGGCACGAGCGTAACGTTCAGGTTCTACTAAAGGATCTATTAGGTTACCGGTGCTACGATTTCTACGCATCTACCGGCTAGAATAGCCTTAGTCTAAACGGGATAACAATAGGGTACGAAATTTGACGAAGTTGATCCCCGGCAACGGCGCCAAAAACTTGATGGGTTTAATCTGTAACGTATAGCCTAAATGTAGTACTGCAAGTGTACAGCCTATCGAAGTAATATATAAGATTATCGAACCACAGAGACCAATTGTCAATCTATCAACTCTATTGCTAAGGTGCTTATCTAAGGCGAACAAGAATATTGATGTGAGTGCAGTGCACAAAGTAAATGAGCGAGGTAAATAACAGTTTAAAAGGCAGGTTGGAATGTAAATCATGTAATCAGATATTGGTCCGATCATGCGTAGATGAACCTACTTATGGGGCAGTATTTTCTATTGATAGTAAAGAATCAATTTAACGGGAACTTGTAGCTTTTGACTACTAAGAACCGAATTTACTCTTTAAATTAAATTCCTTTATTGTCACATATAAAGGGTGCCTTTCGCGTTAAAGAGGTAAACCTATTTTTAAGAAATTGATAGTTTTGACTTGACAGAAAAGTGATTTTACTTGGAAAGATTAACTTAAAGAGACTTTTGGCTTTTGACCAAGAGTCAGATTTCAAACCTACAAACGCGTCCGAAAATAGTTTCAAAATCTTTTTCTAAAAAGGTCAATGATTCCTATTTAACCAATCAACGGCTTTCGCTCTTTTTGTTTGGTTAAATAATAATCAAGTCGTATCATTAGTTTGGACGGCTCTCGATCTTACCCAATAAACATTTAAACATAATTGACTTAAGTTAGAAGCAAAACATCCCCAGAGTATTTTCACTAGCATGATAATTGGAACACGATCATGATGACAATCATTACATCCTAACCTTTATAGTTTAGCCATACATAATAAGTGCGAGTCTATAAAACGTGTAGACTATGGTAAGAGCATTTAAAGTCTATAAAACGTGTAGACTATGGTAAGAGCATTTAAAGTCTATAAAACGTGTAGACTATGGTAAGAGCATTTAAAGTCTATAAAACGTGTAGACTATGGTAAGAGCATTTAAAGTCTATAAAACGTGTAGACTATGGTAAGAGCAATTAAATAAAGAAATGCAATAAAATAGAACCTTGCTCCGGTCGGAGACTTGAATCTGATACAAATCTACGGAAAGGTAAGGCTGGTATGATGAACTTCAACCAAAGTGCTCCAAGACTCGATTACAACTCAATCTACACCGCAATAACTCCCCGATGTGAAGAGATTATCACTTTACAGAAACTGATAGTATATGGCTTAAGATTGTACTAAGCTTAGATGAAACTAAAGAATGAAAATCGAAAACTATTTATAGAGGATCCTTGAGGTGCGTAAGGACCAGCATGCCCCTTAACTTCTTTTGAGCGGGAAGCTTGTTGTGAAGGCCGCGGGCGCGGTGGGGGTGGCCGCGGGCGCGGTGCATGGAACTGCCACATCATGGGAACGTGGCAGTTGATCTCTGGGTGAAAGTGGGCCACGTCATCGCGTTCCCTGTAGCCAGCGCGGCGCTGAACGCCATAAGTGCAGAATATCTTGAAAAACCCTAATTTCTTGGCGTTTTGGCTCGTTTCTTCACAGAAGGCTCTGAAATGACAAGAATCCTGAAAACAAAAGAAAAAGGAACATAATACAAGAAAATGACAATAAAAACTAAGGAAAACATGTGATATTTGAGTCAGAAACATAGTGCGATTCAGTGCGATCAAATCCTCCCACGCTTAGACTTTTGCTTGTCCTCAAGCAACAACTCTTAGAAGTAGATGAAAGAAAATTATGGTGTATACAGGTTTTGGGCAAAGAGGGCTTCTAAGTCCGAGCAAGGGTGTGTTGTCAGACACTAACTATCTGAATCAAGGGTATCGTAATTACACTACTCGCAGAAATGCGGACATAAACCTCATAAGTATACAGATCGATCCTAATATCCTTACTATGCTAGGACTTCCCTTTTTTACGAGGTCCTTTTTCATTCAGGCGCAATCACATTAAGCCCGTTATCCGTACATACTCATGGTGTAGTGACCGGTTTAGTGATTCTGATCTCAAGTGATGGGATTCTGGTACAAGAGTTGGTTTAATCCCTTTTTTATTTTACCCATTTGCAGTTGCGGGGGATCGGACCGTAGTCCGCCCTACCAAGTTCAGCACCAGATACCTCTGAACCAACTACAACGGATATGCCTTATATATTTTTTTTCTTTGCTTTTGTTAG
Source organism: Vicia faba (assembly GCA_948472305.1). Taxonomy (NCBI): domain Eukaryota; kingdom Viridiplantae; phylum Streptophyta; class Magnoliopsida; order Fabales; family Fabaceae; genus Vicia; species Vicia faba. The sequence continues at coordinate 437,371,234 of OX451739.1, read as the reverse complement.
TGCTTACAACTTTCTTGAGTTGAGTAATCTTTGTGAGAATCACCCAACTCGCAGTCGTATTCATACTTTATTTTATAACTTTTAAGGCAAAATAGAGATCATCCACTTATATTCATCGATCCCACACTTAGAGCATGCTTAGGCCGGAGCTGACTGCTAAGATAAACTACTTGAAGACCTATTTGTACAGTTTTATTCAAAATCATAGCATATTGGGGAGAAAGGATCTTAATCTAAATGTTCAAAAAGGCTTACGGTGTAAAAACGATAACGGATTTTTCAAAAAGTGAGTGTCCAAGAAATAGACCCTATCTAGGACCTGTCTCATAGCCCAAATCCTTAAAAACAACCATAAATCTTTGAAAAAGAAAAATTTTGTAAGGCTAAAAGGTGGGGGAAATGAAAGGGTACACTACGCAGAAAGACTCTCCTATCACATGCATTTTATTAACTACGAATATAACATACCTAAAAGGAAAAATGCGGAAGGGAAATAAAAGCAGGAAAAACGGAAAATAAAAGCGAAAAAGGGAAGGAAGGGAAATAAAAGCAGGAAAAACGGAAAATAAAAGCGAAAACGGGAAATAAAAGCGAAAAAATGCTCCTCCCACACTTAAATCAGACATTGTCCCCAATGTTCCAAAATAAGGTAGGAGGAGGTACCTGAAAACACTAGTGGGGGCCACTAGGACCTTCACCATCCTGGTTGGTACGACTGGAACGGCGGCTATCTCGGTCCAAAACAAACTGCTCAAATCTCTCTGTTAAGGCGGCATTTGCCGCTTGTAGCTCTTGGGTCCGACCAATGAGGGTGCCTTGGGTTGCCTCCATCAATTGGAAGTGACGAGCGTATGTGGTCTGGTGGAGGTGCTGTTCTCTCTGGAAAGCCAGCTGACTTTCCATAATAGTGCGCAGAGAGCTAGCATTTTGTTCTTGGGATGCTTGCATGAAGGCCATGTTATCGGCCGCCTGTTGCTGCAAGGTAGCAAGGAGGGTGTCCCTCTGGGCCTCTCGGGCCATATGCTCACGCCACATGTCCTCAGTGACATGGAAACTAGGAGCTGTACCTGCATGTGGGTTAGATGGTGTCGTGTGTGGTGGTGAAAAATGGGGTGGTTCCTCTGTTTGGAAATCGTACTCATCATCAGTGTTGTTACCCTTATTCAAAGGTAGATTTGGGGGCAACGGACCAATAAAAGCAGGAGCGTTGAGACCGTTGCGTCACCGCGGGCGCGGCAGGGACTACCGCGGGCGCGGTGAGGTCGAGGCAAGTTGGGCTGACCTGGCTTCCTTTCCATTGGGCTTTTCCTTCCTTGCCATTAGCTTCAATTTTTGGGGGTGTACCTATTTTTCTTATGAATGTGCATATATGTATGTGAATACATATACACATGTATATTTATTTTATTTTTATATTAAAATTATGGTGACCAGAAAAACAAAAACATTAGTAAATAAATGAAACATATGCATATATATATATATATATATATAGGTACGGACATTGGGTCACCAAAATATTAACAATGCAGGGAATAGATAATGCAAAATAAAAATGAGTCTGAAAAGGAAATCAACATAATACTAATAATATTGGAACTAGATATCTTGTGAACAATACAGATCTATTGCCAACCGGTAGGATGCTCTGCAGGAGTGTCTGGGCCACGCAGCTCAGTCAGCTGGCGTCGAATCTCTGCCACCTCGTGAGCTAATTCATCTAACTCACCAACAAAGGTAACATCATTCACTTCCAACTGCAGATGAAGGTCAGCCACCTCATTGCGGAGAGTGGTTATCTCAGTGCGCATAGCAGTCAATAGAGTGCGAATATCAGGTTCCTGCAAGCTGAGGTTATTAGTAAGAACAATAGTGTGTGTAACCTCGGGTCGGGATGTGTGATCTGGAGTGGAGTCCTCGGGAGCAGGAGTGTAGTCTTGAGTGGGATCTTCGGAAGCAGGGGTGTAGTCTTGAGTGTACTCTGATATCTCACCCCAACCTTCTACAGAATAGTTCCAATTAGCAGGGTTGGAAACACAAGTCATCTGAGGGTCTGGCATTGTGAAGGTGTAAACTGTCTGGTCATTGATGAGCAATCTGTACCGATATGGGTGGAAAGAGGCCCTCCTCATGAGCCCACGATCCATGCAAAAGTCTAAATCCAGAAAAGTATATCCACAGTATGGGGTCAGCTGTGCTATCATACTGTCCAAACCCAAAGCAGAAGCTATCTGTGTCACATTCCCTACGGAATGAATGAGCCCTACAGCGGATCGAGCAGTCTGCTCGAGGCTTTCTATCAGAAAACCTCCACTAGCTATAGGTCTGGACTGACTGGCACAGTATAGGAAAAGGATCTCCTCAGCGGTGACCAAGTGGTCACAGTAACTCCTCCCAAAGAAAGTGTGGCACAGAACCATCTCGAAGTATCGGAAAGCCGGGTTATGGATCTTCCGGGACAGCTGGGTAGAGGGGTCAAGGCTGGCTCTATCAGTAATGTCCTGCCAAAATTTATCAATATCTCTGTCCATGTAGTAACTCAATGGATACTCAGTGATAGCGGTCGGTCCAGTTTGGAAACCAAGCAAATCCCCAAATTCTTTGGTAGTCAGGGTATACTCGGTACCAAACAATCTGAAACTTAGGCATCCTCGCTCATCTCCTTCACCCACTCGTGGGTTATAGTCCATAGAGCTAAGAAACTCCAGAGTAAGGTTCCTGTAGGTTTTGTGGACATCATCAACATAAGAATCCCAGCCATGTTGGTTGCACAGATACCTAATACTTGGCTCAATCCCGAGTGCCTCCATGCAGCTCTGATCGGGGTACCTAGTGGGTACCATAGGTCTAGCAGAAAAAGGAACATAATACAAGAAAATGACAATAAAAACTAAGGAAAACATGTGATATTTGAGTCAGAAACATAGTGCGATTCAGTGCGATCAATACCCAACTTCCTTAAGGCTGACTGTAACTTTGCTTGAGGAGAGTGTATTGACTTGCAGACTCGCTCTCTGGGGAATTAAGATATCTGGTTGTGTTCTTCAGCCGACCTTACCTTGGTACCTACGTGTACAGAACAATTAGATCGCTTAGACCACCCTTTATTGCCCCTGTTTCTGAGGTGGGAGAGGAAGACCTATGAGGTGCTGATAGTTGTTGATGGACAAACCTTCTTCTGATAGGCAGGTGACAAGGTGACGGGACATAGTCGTACGCTTTGATCCCTAACTTTTTCCTGGACCGCCCTTTCGGGTTTTCAGTCCACCGGGATACCCATTTTTGCCCAAGCCGCCTTTTCGGGTTTTCGAGTTGCCGGGTGTACAGATTTTTTTATTTCATCCCTCATTTTGCCCGAACCCTTTTGGTTCGCCGGGAAGCCCTTATTTTTGCCTAGGTGTGTCAACCTAGCGGGTCTTTGATTGTGCACAGTATTTTTTCGACTATATCCATGCTCTCAGAATGTAGGGAGTTGCCCCTGTTAGAAGTGTTTTGCCATGCCACCAGAAGATGTTTGATCAGGCAAGATTCGTTGTTGGAATGCCCCAAGTGACTCAGGCGGAGATTTGCCCCAGGCCGTTTGGCCTTTGAGAGATTCTCCGAATCTTGATTGGACTGCCCCAGATAATAGACCATGATCATATCATGCCCCGTGATTGGAAGTGCTTCTGTTCATTAGGCATTCGTTGCGCGAATTTCTATACTGTTCAAACAAAAAGTCATATGCAAACAAAGTTATGTTAAAAATGCAAAGCTTACGTCTGTTTCGAAGTTTTTGAAAGTGCATCTTTTTTTCAGCAAATTTTGTAAAATGTGATGTCAACTCAATATTTTATAGCAAGCCTTAAGGAGTCAGGATACCTTTCGTAACAGTATGATTTCGAACTAACCCATGCTTCAGCTAGGACTTTTAAGGGTTATAACGTGGCCTGGTTCATGGTTTAAGAAACAAAGGATAAAGGCTCAAATTATTTGTACCCACCCGCTCTTCGTGATGTTCTTCAAACCTAAACTCAGTTGATCGTGCGTTAGACCTTGTTCGAGTCTTTTGCTCTAATATACCAGTGATGATTCGGATGTTGATAACTTATTTTGAATAGGCGGTCATTTCCTTTTTGTTATTGAGGGTTTGTAAGACCTCTTTCTTTTTCTGATTTTTTGTTATCCCTTTTTTTTGCCTGAGCTGTTCTTTTGTGATTATAGTCAGCGGGATGCCCCAGTTTTGTAAGTCTCCTTCCTAGATTTTGACTTAATGGGTTCTTATTTTGAAAGATAATGACTGCCTTTCTTTATTGATTATTCGGAACCATCACTGTCTTTCTTTGTTTTGTAAGGACCTCTTTGGTGCCATTCGTTATGCACTTGGATCAACTGAGAGAACTACCCTGCCCCAGGTTATGATAAAGGGTTTTAAAATATCGAAAAGAAAAACTCGTACTTCTTTGGCTCAAAGGGGTTGACGAGGGATTATCTTCCTTATAACTCCAGTGTTTAGGGATTGAAACAATGCTTGTACCTCATCAGCGGGGTCTGTTCAAAAGCATACTGTAATTGTCATGGTATCGTTTTCGTCATCCTCCCTCAAGAGGCTTAGCATTATTAATCGAGCGTTGATCATCAGAAAAATATGAAAATAATTTGCCTATAGTGAATACGAATATATTTTCAAAACAGACGTATGCGATGCATTAATGGAATAACAACGTTTAACCTGAGTAAATGTTTGAACAAAAGAAAATTACAACTTGAGAATCCTAATGAACAAAAGTCTTTTCATCTTCAGGGCTTGTTACTTCAAATGGTGATCCTTGGAGGGATGGTAGAAAAACTCAGCCTGACCATCTTGCGTGAACTCCAATGCTCCTTCATCAATCAGGTCCTGGATCTTGTTCTTCAGAGCCCAACACTCATTTGTATCATGACCTGGACTGGCAGAGTGGTAGGCACACCATTTATTGGGATGATAGGTAGGAGATGCTGTGTTGGGGTTCCGGGGATGAGCCCTTAATGTGATCAGGTTCAACCTCAACAGGTGTTGTAAAGCTTGAAACAGCGACATGTTGAGCTGGGTGAATTGCCTTCTGGGCTTGTCTGGCTGAAGATGGTGAAGTTGGTGCTGAGTTTGTGACACTGGAGCCATTTGAGAAGCTCTCCCCTTATCTCATCGTCTCAAAGATGGTTGAATGATGACTGGCCCTTCAACCTTAGATGTTTGCCCCAGTTGGTTACCCCGAAGCAGTTGGTCGACGAGAACCCCGAGCTCATCTTGTCTTTGAGCTAAGTCTTGGATGATAGTCACCTGCCCCAGCATCTGGACTCTCATTGCATCCACTTCAGCTTGCAGATGTTTCAGCCGTTCGTCCTCAGCGCTGTTTCTGACCAAAGTCTCCATGAGAAGTGTCCTTAGCTCCTCCTGCGCCTTGGATAGATTCAGGAGGATTTCCCCGAACCGAGTCTCTTGAGCAAGAAGGTCCTGGTTATCTTGTTGGGAATCCATTACTGAAATAAACAGTGCAGATGGTAAGTGGCCTGTCAAAAGGGTACCTGTAATGCGATGATATGTATGATATGCATGTAATGTTTTCAAGGACCTCGCGGGGTAAACAAGAAAATTGTTAGCATTTGAATTTGTAGTTTGATGGAAGGCACTGCATGTTGTTGAGAGTCCTTCTTCAAGGGTCAAAGGCTAACCATATCCAGTGGGTCATAGCCCCTGACTTTAGTCATCATGTCTGGTTTTGGTTTCCAAACAACCTTGGTTAGGGGAACCTTCTTCAAGAGTCAAAGCTCACCATATCAAGTGGGTCATAGCCCCTGACTCAGATCATCAACCTGGCTAGAGGAAAATAAATCCCCTTTGCCCCTTGCTAGACATTTTGATTCATCACGACCTGCATTACAGACCCTTGAGATCCTTGAAATGGATTAGTCTTTATGTAGGATGTATGCAATGGTATGATGTTATGCTATGCATGGGGTAACATAGGTAAACCCTGTTATGAGTCCCAATTAAGGACTGTAAACAAAACCTGCAAGAAACTCAGTAAACCTTGTTATGAGCCCTAATTAAGGACTAAAAACAAAACCTGCAAGAAACTAAGTAAACCTTGTTATGAGTCCTAATTAAGGACTAAAAACAAAACCTGCAAGAAACTCAGTAAACCTTGTTAAGGACTACAAACAAAACCTGCAAGAAACTCAAGTGTCAGACAACAAGCATGCAAATAGTCAAGTACGAAGGCACACAAGTCACACAAAAGAGCCCTTAGAGTTTAGGCCAGCATGGGGTCTGGGTATTACCCTCTTTCAGTTTGTTGGTTCATACCTGTCCTATTAAAGTAACCGGGTTCTTAGAGGATCCCAATATCATTGACTACCCTCAATCGGTCATAACTCCAGCATCGCAATATTTTCTTGCGGCCAGAACCATCACGAGAGTTTAGCCTCAATGGGCGTAGCATACTGCTACTGTTCTAATGGCCAAGTTGTGTCATTTAAGGTTCTAAGGTCTGTTGGTGTTTAACGACTCCTTGGAAGATCCATATTCTCCTCGTTGCGACACAAGGGATATCAGTACAGACCAAGGTGCCACACCAACGTAGCCACTGCTTCACCCATGTCGGTCTACGTAGGACAGGTCCCTCACAGCTTATGCTACCTAAACAGGGTATCCCCAGATCCGGGTTAGGATCTATGTAACTCCCGTGCAACCCACAATTTAAAGCAAGCAAGTCAATACAATTGAAAACACAGTTATGAACTATCCTAAGGTACACCTCACTTTAAGTTATCCCCAGCAGAGTCGCCAGTTCTGTGATCGGTGGATCTGGAACTGACTGTTTAACGCTGGTTCGCAAAATGTCGCGGAAGCAAGAGTCGCCACCGTCTTTTATTTTCTCCAAATGGAAAGGACAAAAGCACAGAAAAATTCCTTATAGAGATTTCTCTCGGTTCGGGAGGTAGATTATAGAAAGGGAAGGTGTTAGCACCCTTTCTATCCATGGTTATCCATGGGCTCTTAGATACTTGCTCATTTGTGTTTTCAAAATTGTTTGTTTGCTTTTCAACTGTGGGTTTTAAAAAAGTTTCTTTGAAAATTTCAGTTCGACTCTTGTATCAGTCCTCAAGAGTGTTTGAAAAGTTGCTTTCGAAAGCTTTTTGAAAAGTGTCGGTGTGAAAAGTATTTTTGATTTGTTTCGAAATTAGAGCAAGTATCTAGAGTCGTCTACCTACCCTAAGGAATTCGTCTGTGTAAATGTCCTTGAAGTAGTGCCATCCCACCATTGAGAGGTAGGTAGCACCACCGTTGGAGGTGTTCGGGTCAATTCGAGGGTTCGGGACATGGTGATCACCGGAGCAATAGGAAGACACCTTAGAAGCTACCCTCATGCCATTTTCATGGACATGAGGACTTACTAAAACATCCTCTACTCGACGATCACCTTTCGAGGGGCAAGGCAACAGTGAGACGTACCCTAGGGGTGGTGTGTGATTTGTGTGTCGTTTTCAGATATTTTTGTCTTGTCATGTATTGGTGATCTACGCGTTGCTTTTATTTTTTACATTCATTCTTTCATGCAAATTATTAACAGGTAAAAGATGCGGAATTAAAAAAGTTCTACGCTATTACAAAGGCGCGGGTCTACATCGCCAAATTAGTCCAAGACCCGATTTGAAATAAAAAATAATGCGGAAATATAAATGTCCTATTAATCTATTACATAGCTTTGGGAGAATTACATGAAATTTATAAAAGGAAATGAAATAAACGCGCGAAATAGAATTACGATCGAATGCGAGGGCGTTGGACCCTTTTAAAGAAATTAAAATAAATTAATTAAGTTTAAATAAAAAGGAAGGATTTTTTGGAGTTTTTATATTTATGGAGTTTAATGAGAATTAATGGAATTAAAAAGAAAAGTTAATTAACCCTAGTTCTAATTATTTTTTTATTTATTAAGAAATATTTTTAGTTTGACCTAATTTTAATTAATTATTTACATGGTAAATTTTATTTACAAAAATAATAATTAATAATTAAATATGGTGAAAAAGGAAAAAAAGGATAAAAGTATAAAACCCTAATTCTACATTTTTTTAGTTTATTAAAAAAATATTAGAATTAAACCTAGAATTAAAAGAACTAAATTAATTAATAAAGTTTATTTACAAAATAACATTAAATGAATATATTTTTTATTTTTTTCTTTCTGTTTTTTATTATTTTTTTATATTAAAGAAAACAAATTAATTTAAAGAATTAAATTAAAACTAAATAAAACAAATAAAATAGAAAGAATAAAAAGAATGAAAGAAAGCAAACCAATGGGGGGTGTTGACCCCAGTTTGGAGGTTTGTCCCAGTAATTAGGCCCATTAGAACCTTGGCCTTTTTGACTTTTCATGGAAGCGTGTGGCCTGGTTGACTTATGCACATGGTACTCTTCAAATCATGGCCAGTGGATTGATCTCAGTGGGCGCGTGGCAAACACAGGCAAGAAGACGCATGGTAGGCCTGGGGGTTGAAACTGCATGGAATCACGTTGAAACAAAATATATTAAGAAAGTGAGGGGACCTGGGAATCGAACCCAGGTCCCAGAGTTTACCAAATCAACGCCTTGCCACTTGAACCATTTACGCGCTTTGTGTATAATATAACAAATAAACAATATAATGCAAAACGATGGTTAGTGGTGTTTTTTTGCGCGAAATTCAAACGCACCAACCGCTGGCTTACACCTCATCTTCTTCTCCACTCATTCTGCATTTTCCTGAAAAAAAGAAAAAGGATAGCGGGGGTTTTAAACCCCCACTAAGTGATAAACATGAAAATAGCGAATAGGTCCTGGTTGCTCATAAATTGAGCGCGACCTGTGCAATGGATTCGTATGAAGCTTCTGATTCTAATGGCCCTGGTCTCGTGTCTCAAATTTTCCAGAATAAGGAAGCCCTAAATTCACATCTTTGAAAACCTAAAAAGCATCAATGGCAACTTTGCATATAGGCTATGAAAGCTCAATTAAACAATGTCAATAGACTCAGAAGGTCCATATTAGTGCAAAACAACAATTAAATTGTATGAAAAGTGCCCAGAAATTGAAATACGATTATGCATAAAGTATGAGAAATTTCGACTTCTATATACCAATTCTTGATGCTATGGGCGTGGAAAAGGATTCAGTCAGGTTCAGTGATGCCTCAGAAAGCTTTTTCAATTGGTTAGAAGCTTTGAATCGTCCTCTAATGCAGTTTTCAGTTTTTGAAATTTTGGACAAAAATGCAAACTTTGTTCTTAGGTTTTGGCGCAGCTTCAAGGTTATGAGCTTTAGGGTTTGCATCTGTATATGTATGCCAATGGATTAGGGTAAGAAATTGAGTCCAAAACCCTTTGCATTGATGAAAGAAATATTTGATTTTCAATGAATATTTTCAAATCTTTTCCACATGAATATCATGCCAATTTGCACCAAATCTTCCCTTTTTTGAAGTGCACGAAATCTTGAGTAACCAATGAGGACATAGGCTGTATAAAAAGATTCAAATGCATTTGTTTAGTATTTTTTTCATATTTTATTTTATTAAATGAATTAATGGTGATTAAAAATTCAAATAAATAATAAAAATGATGAAATAAATCCCTTTTGGGCCAAATGGTCGTGCATAGTCTTTGGATCATGATTCTTGGAAGAAAATGTGGCCCATTAGCAATTTTGAGGCATTTGAAGTAAAGTTGACTTTTCAAAATTCCCAAAAATTTCCCAACTTCCACAAGGCATATCTTGCTCAATTTTTAAGCTTTGATCATGTTCTTGGACATTTTGGAAAGGTCTTGAAGTCCTCTAACCAATGCCTTTGGTCCCATTTCATTTTGATTTACCAATATCAAGTTATGGTCTTTGACTTAAAGTGCCTTTTTGTTGACTTTTGAAAATGACCTATAATGTTGAGATTGATAACTTTTTGTGAGAGCATTTCTTGGACTTGAAGTGTGAAGAGGAGTTGTAGGAAATGTCTTTCTCTTCAAAATGAGCTTTGGATGGAATTTTTCTGATGAACCATGTGGAAGTTATGCCTTGGTCAAGTTACAGTTGACTTTTTCAACTGTCCAAATATGGAAACTTTTGCATCTTGAGACTTTTTGAGCCATGCCTTGAAAATCATGATCAAGAATTGATCAAATGATGTTTGTGGCTTCAAAATGAGATGTTGACCAAAAATTTGAACTTTTGACTGTCAAATGACCATTTTTCCCCTGCAGTTGACTGTTGAGCAATTAGGGTTTTTGACTGTGCAATTTTGTGCTGTAAGTCTTGAAACTTGACATGAGGATGCTTGACCATGTTTGTAGGCATGTGGGACTTGATTGGACCCTTGGAAGCTTCATTTTCTTTGTCAGAACCAAAACCCTAGTTTTTGACTGTTAGGAGGCCCTTGAACTGTGCAACCCTTGGGGAGATTTTGAAGCATGCTCTTTGCAAATCTTGGAGAATATGGGAGGGAAAATTTTGGGGTACAACACCTGGAACTTGTGACATGTCCGAGAATGCTGATAACAGTCGGCTTCCATAGTGGACCAATAGTATCCTGCCCGAAGGATTTTCTTTGCCATGGTATATCCACTAGAATGAGTTCCGAAAGTACCTTCATGTAAATCTGTCATGATCCTTTCTGCTTCGTTCTTATCCATACATCGCAATAAGGTTGAATCATGGTTGCGCTTGTAAAGGATGCCATTGCTGATGAAGAACTTTTCCGTAATCCTCCTCAGAAACTTCTTATCATTAACAAATGCACCCTCGGGGTATTCTTGAGCCTCAAGGTATCTCTTCACCTCATGAAACCAGGGTTTATCTGTTACCTCTTCAGTCTCAATGTCACAGCAATGTGTAGGTTCGTCTAATCTTTCAATGATAATCCGGGGAGCTTCGTTGTCCCAATTGACTCTGAATATAGAAGACATCATAGCCAGCGCGTCTGCCAACTGATTCTCCTCTCTAGGGATGTGTTCAAAGGTTACTTCCTCGAAGTGGGGAAGCAACGTCAATACATACTCCTTGTAAGGAATAAGATTTCGGTGTTTCGTATCCCACTCGCCTTTGATCTGACTGATCACGAGAGCAAAATCTCCAAAGACACTTAGAAACTTAATCCTTAGGTCAATTGCTGCTCGAAGACCCATGATGCATGCTTCATACTCCGCCATATTGTTGGTGCAGTTGAAACATAGTCAGGCGGTAAACGGAGTATGAGAGCCTTTAGGAGATATGATCACTGTGCCAATGCCATTACCCAAAGCGTTTGAAGCTCCATCAAAGTACATAGACCATCGGGATTCTTCCTCAGGTCCTTCATCCGGTCCAGGTGTCTCACAATCAGTTACCAACATGATATTCTCATCCAGGAATTCAAAGTTCATAGACTGGTAATCATCCACTGCCTGATGTGCCAAATGGTCTGCTAACACACTTCCCTTGATTGCTTTTTGAGTCGTGTATTGGATGTCATACTCAGTCAATATCATCTACCATCTCGCTATTCTTCCGGACAAAGCAGGCTTTTCAAAGATATACTTGATTGGATCCATCTTCGATATCAATAGAGTAGTGTGAGTCAGCATATACTGTCTCAACTAGCGATCAGCCCATACCAAAACGTAACAAGTTTTCTCGAGCAGTGAGTATCGGGTCTCACAATCGGTAAACTTTTTGCTAAGGTAATAAATAGTATGCTCTTTTCGGCCAGACTCGTCATGCTGACCCAGCACACACCCCATTGAGTTGTCGAGTACTGTCAAGTATAGGATTAAGGGTCTCCCTTCAATTGGAGGCATCAGAATGGGTGGCTCTTGGAGATACTCTTTGATCCTTTCTAAAGCGTCCTGGCATTCATCGGTCTACAAACTAAAGTGCCACACCAACATAGCTACTGCTTCAACCGTATCGATCTACGCCGTACAATTCCCTCACAGTTTATTGCTACTTACCTAAAGGGTATCCCCAGATCCAGGTTAGGATCTATAGTAACTCCGATACAAGCCTACAAATATAAAGCATACAAAGCAAATAATTGAAAACACAATGATCTAATCCTAAGGTACACCTCACTTATTAAGCTTCCCCAGCAGAGTCGCCAGTTCTGTGATACGGTGGGAAAGAACTGACTGTTTTTTGGAATGCTGGCTTGCGTTTTGCGTTTATTTTTGCAAAATGTCGCGGTAAGTAAGAGTCGCCACCGACTTTTATTTTATCCAACAAGGAAAGGAAAAAAGCACAGAAAAATTCCTTTTTTGAGATATTTCTCGGGTTCGGGGGGTAGATTATAGAAAGGGAAGGTGTTAGCACCCTTTCTATCTGTGGTTATCCATGGGCTCTTAGGTACTTGCTCATATTGTTTTCAAAATTTGCTTTTTCTTTGTGTTTGTGGGTTTGAAAGAGTTTTTTGTTTGAAAGGTGTAAGTGTGAAAAATATTTTTGTTTTGGAAAGAGCAAGTACTTAAGAACCATCTACCTACTCGAAAAAGGAATCGTTCTATGCTATCTTCCTTTAGACAATGTTATCCCACTATTGATGAGTAGGTAGCACCGTCGTTGGAGTTTAAGGGTCAATTCAAATTTAGGGACTTACGGTCACCAAAGCAATGTTAGGACGCCTTAGCGGCAACCCTAATATCTTAGATCATTTGTTTTTGAGGCAACAATATCCGAGGCAACCGTTTCGAGGCGACTATGATCTTTTAGACAAGAGAGCAACCTCTAAAGTGACCTATACTTAATGACCGCATTACGAAGGCAACCAAGTGGGGTGTACCCTAAGAGTGCACATATGTTCTTTTCAGTTAATTTTATCTGTGTACATGTTAATGGTGATCTATGTTGATTTTAGGTTAAAACATTCAATCTTGTCATGCATTCCCTATTATCAAACATCTAACAGTTATAAGTTGCGGAAATTAAATTGCGGAAGTTTAACTAACTAATACAAGGCGTCGGGTATTTACATCGCCAAAAGCAACCCTTTGAAATTTAAATGCGGAAAATAAATAAAGCGATAAAAGTATTTAAAGTCCTATTAAGCTATTACATTCCGGGAACAAATACAAATATGATAAAATGGATCGCGTGCGGGAAATTAAATCGGGCGCAAGTTCTAGGGTTTTGACCCTTTAATTATTAAAGAAAAGATTTTTTTTTGGTTATTTATTTTAAGTAAGAAATAAATTCAGGTTAATTATTAAATTAATAAATTAATTAATTAATAAAAATATTTTTGGGTTTTTGGTATTTAAAGAAACAAAAATAAATTTAATCAATGTTAATAAAAACCTAATTGTCTAAGTTAATTTTAATTATTGCAAAAAATATATTAAAGTTATTCCTAATTAAAACTAAATTAATTAATTGATTTGCGAATAAAAAGAAAATACTAAAATTTAAGTTAATCAAGAAAATATTTTTTTGGTTTTAATTTTATTAAGAAAAAAAAGTTTGATTGGTTAATTAATCATGAAAAATAATTAAATAAACAATTAAATTAAATAAATAAAAAAGAATGAAATAGAAAGACTTAGGGGGGTGTGGGCCTGATTTGGAGGTCTGGAATAGCAACTTTATGGCCCAATTGGCGCAGGCCTAGTTGACTTTTTGGATCCCACGTGCACCTTCTGACTTGGTCCCATGGTGGACATCCATCTCTTGGCCTTCAGATCTGGCCTAAGGCCATCTGTCCATTGAAGATATGGAGGCGTATGATAGATCTCGAGCTGGCATCAACACTTGATTACCTGAAGAAAAATAATAACAAGGCATATGGGGGACCTGGGATTCGAACCCAGGTCTTGTTGGTTATTGGATACACGCCACTACCACTCAGCCATCACGCTTCATCTGTTAATGTATTAAACAATAATAATAATATGGGATAATGTGCTAATATTCCATCACAAAAAATAAAATGCGCGAATATTTGAATCAACAACAGGGGGAGTGACACGTTTCCATCCCTAACCTCCAGCCCCTGTAAATTTACCTGCGGATTTAGATCCGCAGCTAAATTCGTATGTCAATCCTAACATCAATTTTAGGCCATGAAAATTCCTCCCAAGACCATGGTTATGCTCGTCTTCCTCTTCCGGTCATGTCCATGGCCATTATTGGAGCTAATTTTTCCTGTAAAAGAAACACCCAAAAAACAAACCAAAAAACCCTAGATTCGGCTATGGGGTTACAGGTCAGATAAATGCAATTGGATGATACAGAAAGCTTGGGAATTTGACGATAATCATGAATATGCAAAGAGTTTGTAAGAAAGGTGCAAGAATAAGGATCCACGAATTCAAATGAAAAGTGGTTTTTTGAGACACTTACAAAGCTTTTGAGCGTGTATGGGAGCTTGCTAGGGGTTGGTTCTGACTCAGTGAACCTCCAACAATTGATTGATGTTGAGTTTTGCTTCTGAATTTGCCTCCAAGGATGATTTTGATTTCACACTTTTTTGTCAATTTTGCAAGTTTGGTTCTCAGTGTTCTTGCAGCCTCTAGCCAATTTTCGTGTGCCTTGACTTGTATATGTAATATGCAATGCATTAGGTCAACATTTGTGGATTGAATCCTTGCACATTAATGCCATGGGATTTGATTTGATCCACCATTGAAGACTTGCCAATTTTGTCAAAAACTCAATCTTTTTGCACATGGAATACTTGATACGAGTTTGATCATGATATTGATGATGATTGAGTCCTGAAAATAGAAAAAGATCTCATGTAATCAAGTTTTGGGATTTTATTTGATTTAAATTGATTTAAAATGAAATAATTCAATAAAAAATCAAATAAAATAATAAAAATGATAAATGGATACAAGGTTGAAGCTAGGACACGTGTGTAATGTGGAAAGTTCAAATCAAGTGGAAAAGAATGGGCCCATTTGACAAAATTTGAAGTTTTGGGGGTAGTTGACTTTTGGCAATTTTGCAAAAATGCCCAACTTCAACAATGCATAACTTCTTCAATTTTGAACTTTTGGAGGTGTTCTTTGACTTTTTAGAAAGCTTGAGATGTC
Organism: Vicia faba; assembly: GCA_948472305.1. Lineage (NCBI taxonomy): Eukaryota > Viridiplantae > Streptophyta > Magnoliopsida > Fabales > Fabaceae > Vicia > Vicia faba. The sequence goes on along the minus strand of OX451739.1, from coordinate 437,356,176 downwards.
CTCTAACCAACCCTTTTGGTATCATCTCATTTTGATATTCCATGCTCAAGTTATAATCTTTGGACAAAAAGGTGTTTTTGTTGACTTTTAAAAATGACCTATAATGTCCAAATTTATAACTTATTGTGAGTGCATTTTCTGATCTTGGGGTATGAAGATGGATTGTAGGAAATTGTGTTGTACCCCAAAATTTTCCCTCCCATATTCTTCAAGATTTGTCAAGATCAATCTTCAAATGGTTCAAGACTTCTCAAGGGTTGCACAGTTCAATTGCCTCCTAACACAGTCAAAATTAGGGTTTTGGTTCTTGCAAGGAATTTGTGGTTTTCTTTGGTCCAATCAAGTCCCATAGGCCTATATACATTGTCAAACATCTACATGTCAAGTTTCAAGGTTCACAGCATCAAGTTGCACAGTCAAAAGCCCTAGTTGCTCCACAATCAACTACAGGGGCAAAATGGTCATTTGGCAGTCAAAAGTCAAAATTTTTGGTCAACATCTTATTTTGAAGCCACAATCATCATTTGATCAAGTCCTGATCACGATTCCACAAGAATGGCTCAAAAATCATCAAGGATGCAAAAGCTTCTATTTTTGGACAGCTAAAAAGTCAACTGTAACTTGACCAAGGCATAACTTTTTCATGGTTCATCAGAAAAATCCCATCCAATGCTCATTTTGAAGGGGATGACATTTCCTACAACTAATCTTCACATTCCAAGCCCAACAAATGCTCTCACAAAAAGTTATCAATTTCTACATTATAGGTCATTTTCAAAAGTCAACAAAAAGGCATTTTAAGTCAAAGACCATAACTTGAGATTGGTAAATCCAAATGACATGGGACCAAATGAATTGTTTAGAGGACTTCAATACCTTTCCAAAATGTCAAAGAACATGTTCATATGATCAAAATTGAGCAAGATATGCATTGGAGAAGTTGGGAAATTTTGGTGAAATGGCAAAAGTTAACTATCCTTAAAACTTCAATTTTTGACAAAAGGGCCCACTTTCTTCCACTTGATTCAGCCTTGTCATGCCACCCACGTGTCCCATGATTAATTTCAAGACCAAACATTTATTTTTCCATTTTATTTAATTTTTATTAGTTTAATTCATTTTAAATCCATAATAATTCAAATAAAATCTAAAAATTAATGGAACGACATCTTTTTGATTTGGACAACTTTCATATACTACATGCCAACTCACAAATTCGTGCTAGGGGCTTTTTGTGCATAAAATCCAAGATTTGCTTCAAATTAGGAAAGTTCTTCAATGGTGTTAAAACCAGAATCTCCAAAACTTAATTCCATGGATCATTGGCCCAGCTGCTGACCTAATTCCATTCCCATATATGCACACAACATAACCCTAATGCAATTCACGTGCAAAACTGCTGAAGAACCATAGCCAAATTCCAAAAAATTCTAAGAAAACCAAAAACTGTTCTCAACATTCCAGCACGATTCAAAGCCTTTGATTATTTCCAATACATTGCTGAAGGTGTAAGGAACCTATTACAATCAAATTCGCGTGCCAAAGCTCAAGAAAACACCCTACACAGTCGTACAGTTTGCACATATTTTTCAGAATTACATCTCATTATTCATGCGTATTTGATATGTTTTGTTGATTGTTTCATGTTCATAGAACTCACAGGAAGCTAATGGTGTGGTCCAATTGCCTTGAAACGTCCTGAATCATAAACTACCATTAACGTTTTCTAGGGTTTTCCAACTTTGAATTTGGGGGTTTGCTCCATAGGGAAAATTGGACCTTCTTAGACCTATGGTTGAATTCGTCAAGGCCAGACGAATCCAACCCAACCCTCGCGAACAATTTCTGATCATCAGGGGCCTAATCGCTATTAATCATGCTTCCATGCTGTGGGGGTTTAAAACCCCCGTTATTTGATTTCTTTTTTACAGGCAAAACGAAGAAGACGGTGAGCTGGCAAGGTACTAGTGGTCCATTCAAAAAGCAGCGCGCGTTTTGGTTGTTCTTCAGGATGTTATTTGTTTTTATATATTATAATTAATTGTCAATATATTAACAAATGCAACATGATGGCCTAGTGGTTGGTGACCTGTCCAAGAACCATTGGGACCTGGGTTCGATTCCCAGGTCCCCCCAAATGCTTGTTAATATTTTTTCTAATGTGTTCCTATGCAGTCTTCCAAACAGCAAACATCATATGCCCTCATGCATCAGCGCGCCATGTGTCCACAGCCACAAATCCAATGGCCCTGAGGTGCTGACCATCATGCTACCCAGTCAATGAACGCTCAGCAAATCCCAGAAGTCAACGCAGGCTTGAGTTAATGGGCCTAAATTTCCAGATTCACCTCCCTAAAGGTCCAACATCCCCCCTGGTTTTGTTACTCTTTTTATTTTCTTTTTCTTTTATAATTTCTTTTTATTAGTTGTTAGTATTAGTATTATTAATTCATAAATTAATTATTTTTCATAATAAATTCAGATAATATAAAAATTGTAAATATTTTTATTATTTATTAAATTCACTATTAATTATTTTTGTAAATAAAATGTAAATTAATTAAATTAGTTAAATTAGGTTAACTTTAATATTTTTTCATAATAAATAAAATTGACTTAGAATTAGGGTTTTTCTTTTGACTTTTAATTTCTTATTTTTATTTTCATTAAAAAACACAAAAACATTTTTTCTTTTAATAAATTAATTAATTAGTAATTAGGTTTAATTTCATTAATTGCAAAAAGAGGACAAATCTCATCTTTCTCAAAAAAGGGTCAAAACCCTAAGGACGTCCCGATTCATTCTTTCGCGCGCGTATTTATTTTTTAATTCCTTATTTTGTATCTGCTCAGAAATGTAATAGTTAATTAGAACTTTACCACTTTATTTACTTTTCTCGCACTTTATTTTCCAAACGGGTTTTTGTTTTTGGCGATGTATAGACCCGCGCCTTGTAATAGCGTAGTTTTACCTTTTCCGCACTTTATTTTCCGCACTCTTAACTGTTAAAAATGCATGAAAGACTTGTATGAAGTAAAATCAATCTGTAGCTCACAAATACCTGTACAAGATAAACATTAACATGAAACAACACACATGCACATGCCACTCCTAGGGTACGCCTCACTGGTTGCCTTCAAACGTGGTCGTCAAGTATAGGGTACTTTAGAGGTTGCCCTCCTGTCTAAGATCCAGTTGCCTCGAAACGGTTGCCTCGGATAAAAGGATCTAGGACATTAGGGTTACCGCTAAGGTGTCCTACCATTGCTTTGGTGACCACATTGTCCCTATAATCGAATTGACCCGACAAAATCCAACGACGGTGCTACCTACCCCTCAATGGTGGGATAACACTATCTAAAGGACTCTTACACAGCCTAATTCCTTAGAGTAGGTAGATTTCTCCTGGGTACTTGCTCTCTCAAACAAACAAAAACATCTTTTCACACTTACACTTTCAAAAAGTTTTCAAACAAAACACTTCATACACTCTTGAGGACTGATACAAGAGTCACTTAGAAGTTTTTTCAAACGAACTTTTTCAAAACCCACACACACTTGAAAAGCAAACAATTTTTGAAAACATAAGAGCAAGTACCTAAGAGCCCATGGATAACCATGGATAGAAAGGGTGCTAACACCTTCCCTTTCTATAAATCTACCTCCCGAACCGAGAAACATTCTCAAAGAAGGAATTTTGCTGTGCTTTTGTCCTTTCCATGTTGGAGAACATAAAAGACGGTGGCGACTCTTGCTTACCGCGACATTTCGCGAACCAGCTTAAAAAACAGTCAGTTCTATTTCCACCGATCACAGAATTGGCGACCCTGCTGGGGAGATATTAATAAGTGAGGTGTACCTTAGGATTAGACCACTCTTATGTTTTCAATTGCCTGTTTTGATTGCTTTAATATTGTGGGCCTGTTTTGGGAGTTTCATAGATCCTAACCCGGATCTAGGGGATACCTTTTAGGTAGCAACAAACTGTGAGGGAACTGTGCGGGGTATACTGACACGGTTGAAGCAGTTGCTACGTTGATGTGGCACTTTGGTGGGTACCGGTAACCCTTGAGTCAAGTCAAGGAGAGTACGGGGCCGCCGCATGGTGTCGTGAAGCATCAACTGACCTTAGGAACCTTACTTGACCATCCTGGCCTCTTTAGGGGTAGTGAGATGACCGACTTTGGTGCAGTCCAAAGTTGGTAGATACTCGATACTACACTCATTGAGGGTTGTTTTCTTGGAATATTTTGATCGCCAGTTCAGTGGCTAAATCAAAACAATGAACATAGAAAACAACCCAATGATATTGAGCTCCTTAGAACCCGGTTACTTTTGATAGGACATGTTTGAGCCCACCAACTTCAAGAGGGTAGTACCCCAAACCTCATGCTAGCCTAAACTCTAAGGGTTGTCTGGTGTGACTTGTATGCCTTCATACTTGAATTACTTGCATACTTGTTATCTAACAACACGAGTTCCTTGCAGGTTTTGTTTACAGTCCTTAATTGGGACTCATTACAGGGCCTACTTACATCACTCCATGCATAGCATAACATCATACCATCATACCATTGCATACATCCTGCATAAGGACTAACCCATTTCAAGGATCTCAAGGGCTTGTGATGCAGGTCATGATGAACCAAAATGTCTAGCAAGGGGCAAAATGGCATTTATCTTCCTCTAGCCAGGTTGATGACTTGAGTCGGGGGCTATGACCCACTCGATATGGTGAGCTTTGACTCTTGAAGAAGGACTCTCAACAACACGAAGTTCCTCCAATCAAGCTACCCAGATTCAAATCCTAACAATTTTTCTTGTTTACCCCGCGAGATCCTTGTAAACATTGCATGCATACATACATATCATTGCATTACAAGTACCCTTGGTACATGTCTCTTACCTTCTTCGCTATTTATTTCAGCAATGGCTTCCCAACAAGACAACCAGGATCTTCATGCTCAAGAGACTCGGTTCGGGGAGATCCTCCTAAATCTATCCAAGGGGCAGGAAGAGCTGAGAACACTCCTCATGGGGACTTTGGTCAGGAACAGTCCAGAAGATGATAAAGACGAACGACTAAAACGTCTGCAAGCTGAGGTTGATACAATGAGAACCCAGATGCTGGGGCTGATGGCTCTCATCCAAGACTTAGCTCAAAGACAAGAAGAGCTCAGGGTTCTCGTCAACCAACTGCTTCGGGATAACCAACTGGGGCAAACATCTAAGGTTGGAGAGCCAGTCACCATCAAATTCCCTTTGAGACAAGAAGACAAGGGAAAAGCTCCTCAACTTGCTTCAGGGTCACAAATCCAGCATCAACCTCACCAGCTTCAGCAAGACATTATGAAGCAAGTAGTCAGGGTTGGAGACCAAACCAGTAATCAGCCTCCAAGAAGTCAAAGGTTTGGTTCAATGAATAGGCCTCTCCAAGCTGCCACCACTTTACAGGTCCAACCACAACCTCGCCCAGAGCAACGGGTTGATCAGAGTAAGCCCCGAAGGCAATTTACCAAGCTCAACACGTCGCTGTCTCAAGCTTTACAACAACTGTTGAAGTTGAATTTGGTAACTCTAAGGGCTCCTCCCTGGAATCCCAACACCTCTGCTCCTACTTATCATCCCAATAGAAGATGTGCATACCACTCTGATCATCCGGGACATGACACAAACGATTGCTGGTCTCTGAAGAACAAGATCCAGAACCTGATTAGATGAAGGAGCAATGGAATTCACCCAAGATGGCCAGGCTGAGTTCTTCTACTATCCCAGCAAGGTTCACCATTTGAAGTGACAAGTCCTGAGACGAGAAAACTTTTGTTCATTCGAATGTTCGAGTTGTATTTTTCTTTGATTGTTCAAACAATTATTGTCATAGCAAACTTTATTACTTTATCAATGCATCGCATATGTCTGTTTTGAATCAATATATTCGCATTCACCATTTTCAAACTGTTTTCATTTTTTTTGTGATGTTCAAATTCTCAATTAATAATTCTAAGCCTCTTGAGGGAGGATGACGAAAACGATACCACGATCTCTACAGTATGCTTTTGAACAGACCCCGCTGATGAGGTACATGCATTGTTTCAATTCCTAAACACTGGAGTTATAAGGAAGATAATCCCTCGTCAACCCCTTCGAACCAAAGAAGTTGGAGTTTTTTCTTTTCGAAAATTAAAACCCTTAATCATAACCTGGGGCAGGGTAGTTCTCTCAGCTGATCCAAGTGCACAACGAATGGCACCAAAGGAGTTCTTACAAAACAAAAGACAGTGATGGTTCCGAATAATCATAAAGACAGGCAGTCATTACCAAAAAAAAACTAAAGCTCAACAAGTCAAAACCTATGAAGGATATTTACAAAACTGGGGCATCCCACTGACTGTAATCACAAAAGAAACAGTTCAGGCAAAAAAAAACAGGGATAATGAAATCAGAAAAGAAAGAGGTCCTACAAACCCTCAACAACAACAAAAAAAGAAATGACTACCTATAAACTGTCAATATCTGAACCATCACCGGAACATCATAACAAAGACTCAAACAAGGTCTAACGCACGATCAGCTGAGTTTAGGTTTGAAGAACATCACGAAGAGCGGGTGGGTACAAATACTTTGAGCCTTTATCCTTTGTTTCTTAAACCATGAACCAGGCCACGTTATAACCCTTAAAAGTCCTAGCTGAAGCATGGGTTAGTTCGAAAGCATACTGTTACAAAGGTATCCTGACTCCTTAAGGCTTGCTGTAAAATACTGAGTTGACATCACATTTTACAAAATCTGCTTGTTTTACTGAAAATGCATTTTCAAAAACGTCAAGACAGACATAAGCTTTGCATTTTTAATATAACATTGATTGCATATGACTATTTGTTTGAACAACATAGAAGTCCGCACGACGAATGTCTAAATGAACAAAAGCACCTCCAATCAAGGGGCACGGCGTGATCATTATCCATCATCTGGGGCAGTTAAGTCAAGATTCGGAGAATCTCTCAAAAGACCAACCAGCTTGGGGCAAATCTCCGTCTGGATCACTTGGGGCATTGTACGATCAGACATCTTCTGGTGGTATGGCAACACAATGCTACTGATAGGGGCACCTCCCTACATCCTGAGAGCATGGACATAGTCGAAAAAATACTACGCGCAATCAAAGACCCGCTAGGTTGACACACCTAGGCAAAAATAAGGGCTTCCCGACGAACCAAAAAGGTTCGGGAAAAAATAAGGGATGAAAATGAAACATCTGTACACCCGGCAAGTCGAAAACCTGAAAAGGCGGCTTGGGCAAAAATGGGTATCCCGGTGGACTGAAAACCCGAAAGGGCGGACCAGGCAAAAATTAGGGATCAAAGCGTACGACTATGTCCCGGTATCTCGTCACTTGCCTACCAGAAGAAGAATTGTCAACCGGCAGTTATCAAGGCCTCCACAGGTACCTTCTCCCGCAGAAGCTGGGGCAATAATAATTGTCTGGGTGGTTTGGTTGCTCTGTCCACAGGTACAAGGTAAGTTCAGCTGAAGAACCTGACCAAGTTACCTCCACTCCCCTCAGAGTAAGACCAAAATCAGCAATACTCTCCCCGAGCAGAGTTGGTCTCCCATCAACCCTAACAAGGCACAATATCTCCAACAAGTCAGCGACACTCTCCCCAAGCAGAGTTAGCCTACTGTCAGCCTTAAGGAAGTTGGGTACCCCCAGAAAATCTCAAACATTCCCCATCGGAGTATACAGATATTCCTTAACGAGCATCCCCGGCAGTCTTAATATAAGATTGTTCCCCGGCGGAATACAGACACCCCAGGAGAGCCACTTCCCCAGTACAGTCCAAAAGTCGCCCAGGAGAGTTGAATTATCCTCCCTAGTAGATTCTGGAAGCTTATCCCCAGTAGATTCTGGAAGCTTATCCCCTACAGAGTACGAACGCATCTCCCCGACTTTATTTAAAGGTTATCCCCCACCAGAGCTTATAACTGGGTTATCCTCAACTATTTACAACGGAAAGATCGTCCTAGGCGAAGTTCTTCCTATCCCCCAGCGGAGTTCATCAAAATCCCCAACATAACTTATCAACAGAATCCCCAGCGGAGTTACCATCAAAATCTCAACGAAGTATCTCTTCCTACAGAGTGACTCCCCGTAGAGTAATCTCTCCACCAAGTTTATTCCCAAACAGAGTCATCTTCTCCTACCGGTTTATTCTTGCAATCTTCATCCCCAGCGGAAATGAAGGACTCTACCCTTCGACATCAGCCCAGGATTCAACTTCCCGGCATTCGTCAAGGATTTATTTTCCTAGACGAAAATACATTCATAAACATCACATTATCATACACCATAACGCATGCATATACGCATCATAAATACACAATCTCATTTATTCGTGAGAACATCATGACATCATGCATTTCATTCATCATGACATTGCATACAACTAATGTTTCGCCTTTTCAGGAAAAAGGTCAATCCAAAGATGATTACTATCAACTTTCGCAATCCCAGATTCGATACCTGTATCTAGCCAGGGCATATCTGTGAGTAACTGATTGTAGATTCGATTCCTGTATCCAGCCAGGGTATGTCTGCATGAAGAGTTTAGAGATTCGACTCCTGTATCCAGCCAGGGCATATCTGTAGACGACCAATTCCAGATTCGATTCCTGTATCTAGCCAGGGCATATCTGTGAGTAACTGATTGTAGATTCGATTCCTGTATCCAGCCAGGGCATGTCTGCATGAAGAGTTTAGAGATTCGATACCTGTATCCAGCCAGGGCATATCTGTAGACGACCAATTCTAGATTCGATTCCTGTATCTAGCCAGGGCATATCTGTGAGTAACTGATTGTAGATTCGATTCCTGTATCCAGCCAGGGCATGTCTGCATGAAGAGTTTAGAGATTCGATACCTGTATCCAGCCAGGGCATATCTGTAGACGACCAATTCCAGATTCGATTCCTGTATCTAGCCATGGCATATATGTGAGTAACTGATTGTAGATTCGATTCCTGTATCCAGCCAGGGCATGTCTGCATGAAGATTTTAGAGATTCGATACCTGTATCTAGCCAGGGCATATCTGTAGACGACCAATTCCAGATTCGATTCCTGTATCTAGCCAGGGCATATTTGTGAGTAACTGATTGTAGATTTGATTCCTGTATCCAGCCAGGGCATGTCTGCATGAAGAGTTTAGAGATTCGATACCTGTATCCAGCCAGGGCATATCTGTAGACGACCAATTCCAGATTCGATTCCTGTATCTAGCCAGGGCATATCTGTGAGTAACTGATTGTAGATTCGATTCCTGTATCCAGCCAGGGCATGTCTGCATGAAGAGTTTAGAGATTTGATACCTGTATCTAGCCAGGGCATATCTGTAGACGACCAATTCCAGATTCGATTCCTGTATCTAGCCAGGGCATATCTGTGAGTAACTGATTGTATATTCGATTCCTGTATCCAGCCAAGGCATGTCTGCATGAAGAGTTTAGAGATTCGATACCTGTATCCAGCCAGGGCATATCTGTAGACGACCAATTCCAGATTCGATTCCTGTATCTAGCCAGGGCATATCTGTGAGTAACTGATTGTAGATTCGATTCCTGTATCCAGCCAGGGCATGTCTGCATGAAGAGTTTAGAGATTCGATACCTGTATCCAGCCAGGGCATATCTGTAGACGACCAATTCCAGATTCGATTCCTGTATCTAGCCAGGGCATATCTGTGAGTAACTGATTGTAGATTCGATTCCTGTATCCAGCCAGGGCATGTCTGCATGAAGAGTTTAGAGATTCGACTCCTGTATCCAGCCAGGGCATATCTGTAGACGACCAATTCCAAATTCGATTCCTGTATCTAGCCAGGGCATATCTGTGAGTAACTGATTGTAGATTCGATTCCTGTATCCAGCCAGGGCATGTCTGCATGAAGAGTTTAGAGATTCGATACATGTATCCAGCCAGGGCATATCTGTAGACGACCAATTCCAGATTCGATTCCTGTATCTAGCCAGGGCATATCGGTGAGTAACTGATTGTAGACTCGATTCCTGTATCCAGCCGGGGCATGTCTGCATGAAGAGTTTAGAGATTCGATACTTGTATCCAGCCAGGGCATATCTGTAGACGACTAGTTCCGGATTCGATTCCTGTATCTAGCCAGAGCACATATGTGAGCAATTGATTGTAGATTCGATACCTGTATCTAGCCAGGGCATATCTACATGAAGAGATTGAAGATTAACACCTGTAACAGGCCAGGAAATTATCTTTCTTTCTCAGGTACGCAAGTTCTCACTAAGGAATATCTTACGTGATCGACACCTTCAGATGGCATCTTTTAAGCCCATCTCCATAACTATCCATTACCTTTCCAAATGGCATCTATAAGCCCATTCCCGACAAGGTTTCGTCACATCTCCAGATGGCATCTATAAGCCCATCCACCTACCAACAGTCTCCAAATGGCATCTATAAGCCCATTCCCGACAAGGTTCTGTCACATCTCCAGATGGCATCTATAAGCCCATGCCATCTTTCCAAATGGCATCTATAAGCCCATTCCCGACAAGGTTCTGTCACATCTCCAGATGGCATCTATAAGCCCATCCTCCCATACCATCTTTCCAAATGGCATCTATAAGCCCATTCCCGACAAGGTTCTGTCACATCTCCAGATGGCATCTATAAGCCCATCCTCCCATACCATCTTTCAAAATGGCATCTATAAGCCCATTCCCGACAAGGTTCTGTCACATCTCCAGATGGCATCTATAAGCCCATCCTCCTATCCACCATCTCTCTAAATGGAATCTGTAAGCCCATTCCCGACATCACATTGCTGATACTCCACTATGTGAGTGCAAATTTCTGGGCACTTTAGTGTTCAATCATCTTCCACCTTCGAATCACGAAAGGCACGCAAGCCAATCTACATCCTCAGGTCTAAGAAGATTGAACATGGGCAACTATTGTACCCCAAAATTTGCACTCCCATATTCTTCAAGATTTGTCAAGATCAGTCTTCAAATGGTTCAAGACTTCTCAAGGGTTGCACAGTTCAATTGCCTCATAACACAGTCAAAATTAGGGTTTTGGTTCTTGCAAGGAATTTGTGGTTTTCTTTGGTCCAATCAAGTCCCATAGGCCTATATACATTGTCAAACATCTACATGTCAAGTTTCAAGGTTCACAGCATCAAGTTGCACAGTCAAAAGCCCTAGTTGCTCCACAATCAACTGCAGGGGAAAAATGGTCATTTGGCAGTCAAAAGTCGAAATTTTTGGTCAACATCTTATTTTGAAGCCACAATCATCATTTGATCAAGTCCTGATCATGATTCCACAAGAATGGCTCAAAAATCATCAAGGATGCAAAAGTTTCTATTTTTGGACAGCTGAAAAGTCACTTGTAACTTGACCAAGGCATAACTTTTTCATGGTTCATCAGAAAAATCCCATCCAATGCTCATTTTGAATGGATGACATTTCCTACAACTAATCTTCACATTCCAAGTCCAATAAATGCTCTCACAAAAAGTTATCAATTTCTACATTATAGGTCATTTTCAAAAGTCAACAAAAAGGCATTTTAAGTCAAAGACCATAACTTGAGATTGGTAAATCCAAATGACATGAGACCAAAGGCATTGTGTGATACGGTGGGAGAACTGACTAGTGTTTTGCGTTCGTATTCGCACTTGTGCGGTTGAGCAAGAGTCGCCACCGACTTTTTATTTTATCCTAAAGGAAAGGTTAAAAAAGCACAGCAAAAACCTTTTGAGATATTTCGTGGGTTCGGGGGGTAGATTATGAAAAGGGAAGGTATTAGCACCCTTTTCATCCATGGTTATCCATGGGCTCTTAGTTACTTGGTTTTTTAGATCACTTGCCTTATTTTTTCGATTGCTTTGAAAATGGTGTGTGTGTGGGTGCTTTTTGAAAATGTTTTGGAAAAAGATGCCTTGTCTTAGGCAACTAATGTATTTGACTCGTGTTTGAGTGTTTTACAAAAGTGTGAATCTTTTCGAAAAGATGTTTTCAAATGTTTTTTTTTTTTTAGTTTGTTTGAAAGTGTTGTGGATTGTGGTTTTTGAAAAGAAGGCAAGTGTTTTTGCAAGTTTGATCTCAAGTAACTAAGAGTCTTGTCTACCCTATTGTACTCAAAGGTTTTTGTCATGTTTTAACCCTTTTTAACAATTTTGTTCCACCATTGAAATTGATGGACAACCTTGCGTTTAGGAAGTTTATTCGGGACGGGCGCGGGTCATCGTATGGACCATGAATGCAATGATGCCAAGTGTCTTTGGCAATTCGCTTTGAAGGGACTATGATCATTCCGTTTAGGCAACACTTTGAGACTTATGATCATTTGATTTGTTTTGCCAAAGATACTCGACGTGCAAGCATGGCCCATTTTGGAAGGCAACATGTGGGATTACCCTAGGGGGTGCAAGTGTGATTGTGTATTGATTACATGTATTTGTCTTGTATTAGGTTATCTAGCGTTTGATTTTATGTACATACAAACCCTAGGTCTAACCATGGTATAATTGAAAAAAACTGTAAATTGCGGAATGTAAATCTACGCTATTACAAAATAGTGTCCGGGAGTGGGGGTATAAATGTACAAGGGGATGAGACTTATAGTATCCAATAAGTTACAACCAAATCGAATGTGCGATCAATATGAATATCAAATATAAATGTAAGATAAACAAATATGTATAGGGCAATGTGTTGTGTAAGTGTACAAGTGTATATGTATGTGAATTGTGTAACAAGTGCGAAATGTGAAATTGAGTCGTATTAGGGTTTGACCTAGAGAAATGTTTTTTTAAATGAATCTTTGATTTTTGTATGTTGAATTATGTAGAAAAGAAAAAGAAGGTGTTTTGATTTAAATGTTCAAGTTTTAATTGGAAAGTATTTTAGTCCAAATGTTTGTGAATTTCAATGTTAGAAAAATGATATTTAAATTGTTATGTATGAAAAAAGAATGTTAATTAAAAAGTTTCGATTTTAATTATGTATAAAAATGTATAATATGTACAAAATCAATGTTTTAAAATGTATGTACAAATGTATTTCAATATGTATTAAAAATGTTTTTTTAAGTTAATTGTGTATAAAAAGTATTTTATTATTTTTATGCACAAAAGTGTATTTCAACTTTAATTATATGATATGTACAAATTTAATGTTTTTAAAAAATGTATGTACAAAATATATCTAAAAAATGTTTTTTTTTATATTATATGGTAAAAGGTATTTTGTTACCATTTAAATTAGGTGTTTTAAAATAAAAGGTTTTCATATATTTAATATTAATGTTTTTTTTAAAATGTATGTACAAAACATATCTAAAAAATGAAAGAGTAAAAAAAAAGTAAAAGGAAAAAAAGTATTTTATAAGATAAAAATGTTAAGTTAGAAATAGGTATAGTTAGTAAAAGAAAAGAAAGAAATTAGTTGTTTGTTAGAAGAAGTTAGTGATACTGTTGGGCTTTAGAGGAATTGAGGACGGGTCAGGCCCATATTGATCCAAAAACGAAATTTAGGGTTTCACGTTGTTTGTTCAATTGGGAACGAAATCAGCGGCGTCGTGCGTAAGCTCATCTTCTTCGTTCTTCTTCATCTCCCTGAATGCTGAATGTGATGCCTAGTGATGCCGAGCCAACCCAACGCCACCTCCGGTTCCTCTCATCTCCGCGATTGGACTAAACCTAAACGGACAGGGTAACGATCTCACCTTCTCTATGCATTAGAATTTTCACTCTTCTTCTTGCTTGGTCTGAGTTATAATTTCACTCGTTATTATCGTTTGTTTTTCTTTTCTTGAGATTGAGAAGGGAACGAAAAGCTACCTTAATTTTGGGAGATGGAGGAAAGGGAACCGGAACTGGAGGCGTTGAGGCGGAGGCCCGGTGGCGAAGCTGGAAACAAGCTTGGGAAAGTTTGGTACTTTTACATTTGTTACCGTTTTAGGGTTTGATGATGATATGTACTGAGAAACCCTAATGTATTCACTTCTTTATCTTCTTCTTCCACTATGTGTTGCCTTGGGAATTTGTATGCTTCTCCTTCTCTCGTGTTTCCTTGATATCTTTATCTCTTCCGCTTTCGTGTTGCCTTTAGGAATCTGTATGTTCTTGGAATTGTTGCCTGAGTATTTGCTTGGAATACGCTTCTTATTGTTGCCTGAGTGACTTGAGTTGCTGCCTATGTTGATATTGCTTTCTTCTTCGTCCTATGAGGAATCCAGGATTCTGAGGACTTGTATCTAGTATGCTTGAGTATGTTGTTGGATCCGTTTTTCTGATTTGCCTATGATGAAGCCCCCCCTTCTGAGGCCTAGGGTGAGTTTGAATGCTTTGACATGCTTGAGGGAGTATGTTTGGACATGTTTGAGAGGTTGGGAGGTTTGAACCGGACAGGCAGGTTGTTGGTATTTTCTGGTATGGTGTTGAGATGTGTTATGTGGTTGGGCTTGGCCAAGTTTGAGGTTGCTCAGGTTTTGATAGATTTTGTGATTATGACAGGTTATGTATTAGCAGGTTTTGGTACTGGTATATCAGGTTTCTTTTTGAAGGTTTGAAATTTGAGGTTGTATTTGATGGTCATGGCATTGTGTCATGATGGTGTTTTGTGTGGATTAATGCAGGTTGATGGCAGCTCTGGTTAGGCTTCTTCTGCTTCCTGAGTTTGTATCTTTCTCTTCTATCTCCTCACTTCTGTATTGGCTTGTGTATATTTTGTTTTCTTCTATCTTAACCTCCTTTCTGAACTGTCTTGCCTTGGATTTGTATATCCTTTTTTGCTATCTTGCTGCTTATGTTTCAGACCTGAACTATGTTCCCATTATCTCTTCTATCTCACTCTGAACTGCCTGCTACTGCACTGTCTTGTGGATTTTCTATTATGCAGAGTTGATGAAGTTTGTATATATTCCTCTCTCTTCCTTTTGCCTGCTGTGCTGAACTGAGTTTTGTATCTTTCTTTTCTCTTCCTTTCCTACTGTCTATTCTGCCTGCTGAACCTGAACTATGCTTGCTTTATCTCTCTTTTTCTCACTTTACAGTACAATAAAGAATTTTATATGTTATTATTGTACTATGTTCTGAAGGGGCTATGATGGGAAGTGATGAAAAGATTTCTTGCATAATACATTACTGCATCTTTATCTCCAGCTTTTGACAGTTTGTGTGCTTTTTTTCTTTTCCTTGATATCTTGGGATTTGACTTTGTATTTTGATATCCTTCCAAAATCTTCTTTGACAGCTTTTGAGTACTTTCTTGATTTTCTTTCTTTGAGTAAACTAACAGTAGTGCCTTGGCTTTGGATGGAAAGTTTGAGATTGGATTTGAACTATATGGTTTTGAATTGGAAATTGAGATTTTAAATTTCTATGCAGCTTGAAATTTGTAACTTATGCACTTGCATTTCATGAAATAAAAATCTTCCCTCTCTGTGAACCGGGAGAAATCCCGTGATTTGCAGAGAGGGTCAACTGATCCCAGTCAGTGGCCCCTAATGATGAGCACTTTTAACTGTCTTTTAATTTCAAATGCTTTCTGACTTTTCTTGTTCTTTTTGCAGATGAAAAATGGAATACCGGAGCGGAGTGAAGAACGAAGAATATTAGAAAATAGGATAGTTTTTTTCATTCTATGTAATATTTAAATTAAATGTAAATTATTGTCTGTAATAAACAACAATTTGTACAAATAATTCAAATATCAATAAAAGTTTAAATTATCCAATTAATTCTAATTTTCTTTATTGTTTATTTATTTATTTAAAATTCTTAGAATTAAAACAATTGAAAAATAAATTCAATCATTCAATTTCAGAATAATAAATAACTAAAATAAAACAACATTGATCAATTAATCCTGTCTTATTCAACATCCAAAGCAAAGCAGCAATTAACCCAAATGGACTGATCAAACGCATAAACACTGTGAATCCAATACTGCATCCTGTATCTGACTGGCCCAATCAAAACGTACTGAATTCAAACCACTGTCTCTTTTACTGATTAAACCAAGATAACGCGAATTTTAATCCGAATCTTGAAATAAACCGCAAAGTGCTGTGGAACTTAAATTCTTCTGAGAATATGCCCATAAAACCTTAATTCCCGATTAAATGCCAAATCACACTCGCTTGATCAAAATTGAACCAAAAATCAACTAAACCCTAAGCCCACTGTATGAAACAATTCAGAGCTCTGAAAATCAGTAAAACCCTAATTCTGCTTGACTGTCAAGAAAAGTCCGTTTGTCCGATTCTTGAGCCAGTTCGAAAAGTCAGGAAATGTTTGAAGCTGAGATTTCTTGTGGAAAAGTGCGAGGGCAAATTTTGGGGTACAACAGTTGCCCCTGTTCAATCTTCTTTGACCTGAAGAGTTAGATTGGCAAGTTTGCCTTTCGCGACTTGAAGGTAAAAGGAGATTGGACACTAATGTGCCCAGAAAATTTGCGCTCGTCGATGTGACGGTGGAGGTGAATGGGCTTAAAGATGCCATTTGGTGATGGGCTTAAAGATGCCATCTGGTGCGAGAGAGTTTGCCGGGGGATGGGCTTAGAGATGCCATTCGGCGACTGCTGGTAGGAGGATGGGCTTACAGATGCCATCTGGTGACGTTGTAGTGTATGACAATGGTGAGTGGACAAGTGTCAGAAGGGCATCCCTGTTTTGGGACATCTCTGAATTGGGGTCTGAACAAGCAACAGATTGACGTCCGTGTCTTGGAGAATCTGTAAACTATTTTCAGGAGTTGGGACTGAACAAGCACTGGGGCAGCATCCGTTGTTGGGAAGCGTCCGTAACCTATTTTCAGAATTTTTGAAGAGTCTGAATCAGTTGGTAGATTGACATCCGTTGTAGGGAAGAATCCGTAAACTGTCTTCAAAAGTTGAGAAGAGTCTGAACAAATTGGTAGATTGACATCCGTTGTAGGGAAGAATCCGTAAACTTGTTTCAGAAGTTGAGAAAAGTATGAATCAGTTGGTAGATTGACATCCGTCGTAGGGAAGAATCCGTAAACTGTTTTCAAAAGCTGAGAAGTTGAAGAGGAACCGGTGTAAGGTTTCTACTGATGCGTCTGAATGAATCTGGAATAAGTATCAAAATGTTGCCGTGTCCGGGTCACATCTGAACTATTTTTGGATGAATCTCAGGAGATGATCTGTGTCTGTCGACTGATCTTACCTGAAAAGGTAAAGGGTTAGTTGTATGTAATGTTATGATGCATGATGCAATGTATGTGACATCAATATTTATGAATGTGATGGATGCGCATGTAAGCTGATGAGCTAATCTTGCTGTGGATAAATGAATCCGAGATGGCTGAAGATAAAAGCATCTTGACTGCTGCCGGGGAAAATAAATCCTTGGCTGTCGCTGGGGAAGAGAATTCCTGATGACCTCTACTGGGGAGTTCCAACTAGTAGACTCATGCTGGGGAGGTCAGATTGAGAATCTTTGGCTTGATGGGAGGTAACCCTGGAGACTTTACTGGGGAACTCAAGATTGTCCTCCCGAAACTCTGCGGGGAGAAGGTTCAATGGTTTGGCTTCGCTGGAGATACTGAAGCTTAAACTCTGAGGAAATTGAATTCCGGGGGATTCCCTGGCTGGGGATAGGAAGAATCTTGGCGAGCGCGATCTTCCGTGGCGGTTAGCTTGAGAAGACTCTGAACAAGCGATAGGTTAACATCCGTTTACTTGGAGAACCCGTGAACTATTTTCAGAAATCTTGAAGTTGAACCAGCAATAGAACAACATCCGTTGTTGGGAATCGTCCGTAAACTAAATTCAAAGGTTGCATCTGAACAAGTTGATAGATTAACATCCGTTGTTGGGATGAATCCATGAACTGTTTTCAGAAGTCTTGATAAGAATCTGAACAAGTCGGTAGATTGGCGTCCGTTGTTGGGAAGAATCCATAAACTGTTTCAGAAGTCTTGAAGAAGAATCTGAACAAGTCGGTAGATTAGCGTCCGTTGTTGGGAAGAATCCGTAAACTGTTTCAGAAGTCTTGAAGGGGAACCGGTGTAGGGTTTCCTGATGATGAGCTTGTGTAAAACTGCATCGGGTTTTGAACACTTTTGACATTCGAATGCCCCAAGTGGTGATGTAGATAAAATCCTGGTTTATTACAGGTGTTGGTCTACAATCGGTCATTCACAGATGTTTCCCGGGTTGTTGCAGGTGTTGATCTGGAATTCTTCAGACATGCCCTGGCTGGATACAGGAGTCGAATCTGGAAAGGTGATAGTTGATAGATATGCCCTGGCAGGATACAGGAATCGAATCTTCGAACTCTTCAGACGTGCCCTGGCTAGATACAGGAATCGAGTCTGGAAATGTAGTCAACAGATATGCCCTGGCTGGATACAGGAATCGAATCTTCGAACTCTTCAGACATGCCCTGGCTAGATACAGGAGTCGAGTCTGGAAATGTGGTCAACAGATATGCCCTGGCTGGATACAGGAATCGAATCTGGAAATGTTGTAGTTGATTTGTTGAACACTTTTGACATTCGAATTCCCCAAGTGGTGATGAAGGAATCTTGAATCAGATTACCCTGCATATTGAGAGATTTCTTGAAATCTTGACTGGACTGCCCCAGGTTAACTGTACTTTGAAAGATCTGTTGGACCTTGACTGGACTGCCCCAGGTTAACTGAATTGTGACATGTCATGCCCCTTGTTGATAGGAGATTTGATGGAAGTGTTATCCTCTTGAAGTGATTTTGACTTACTGAGAGAGTTTTCGTTCCTCCGAACATTCGCTGTATGAGTTTCTTCGCTGTCAAACGAAAGGGGTTAAATGCAGACAGTGATATTCGAATAATGCAAAGTTTATGTTTGTCTCGAAGTTTTTTTTGAAAAATGCGTTTTTTAGCAGAAAACTTTTCATAAGACAAGTTAACACAAGATTTGGAGCAAAGCCCTACAGGAGTCAGGATACCCTTTGTAACAGTATGCTTTCGAACTAACCCATGCTTCAATTAGGACTTTTAAAGGGTTGTAACGTGGCCTGGTTCATGGTTTAAGAAACAAAGGATAAAAGGCTCAAAGTATATTTGTACCCACCCGCTCTTCGTGATGTTCTTCAACCTAAGCTCAGTTAATTGTGCGTCGCACTCTGTTTTGAGTGACTTTTGGGCGATGGTTCACCAGTTTGAATTTTTGGGAGACAGTCATCATCTCCTTTTTCTTTTTCCAACACTTTTCATGTTGTTGAGGATTTTGTAATGACCTCACTATTTTGATTTTGATTTGTTATCCCTAACTTTTGCCTGACTGTTACCGTTTTCGGGATTACTGTCAGCGGGATGCCCCAGCTTTCTTAAGCCTCCTTCATAGGTTTTGGCTTGGTGGGCTTTTCTCTTTTGAGAGATTGACTGTCTATGTGATAGGGAACCACCCTTGTCTTTTGATTCCGAAGGAATGCTTTCTTTTTCGACGTCGTTCGTTGTATTACGAACTGAGAGTTTGCGACTTCAATGCGCGTTTTCTTTTGAATTAACTGAGATACTACCCTGCCCCAGGTTTATATCAAAGGTTTTGATTGTATCAGAACAGGAAACTCCTACTTCTTTGGCTCGAAGGGGTTGACTAGGGATTAACTTCCTTATAACTCCAGTGTTTGGGAATTGAAAGAAATGCCTGTACATCATCAGCAAGGTTTGTTCAAAAGCGTACTGTATAAGATCACGGTATTGTTTCGTCATCCTCCCTCTAAAGGCTTGCAGCTTTTTATCAAGAGTCAAATATCATAAAGAAAAGCATAAGAGTAGTGAAACGAATGGATGAATTCAAGACAAACATATGCAATGCATTAATGAAAACAGAGTTTAACATCAACAAATAATTGTTTGACAGCAAAAGAAATTACAACTTTGAAAATTCAAAAAGAAGCAAAAGTCTTTTAGGTTCGAGCCTCGTCACTTCAAGCGGAGAACCATTTAACGGAAGATCTTCATCTCGCCGTCTGGCATGAACCTCAGCACTCCAATGTCAATCAGATCTTGAATCTTGTTCTTCAAGGCCCAACAGCTATCGGTGTCATGTCCTGGGCTATAGGAGTGGTAAACACAAAATGCATCGGGATGATAGCCAGGAGCGGAGGTATTTGGGTTCCGAATAGGATCCCTCAAAGCAGTCAGATTAACCTCCAACAAGCGCTCCAGAATTAGAGATGACGGTATGTCAGTCTCCGTGAACTGCCTTCCCGACGTTTCTTGTCTACGCCGATTACCCCGCTGACGCTGGCGAGGTTGTTGATGAGATTGTGACCCTGAAGCTAGCAAAGGAGCTTTCCCCTTGTCTTCTTGAGTGGATGGAGGCTGAGCGGTGACTTGCTCTTCAACCTCAGATGTTTGCCCCAGTTGGTTGTTTGGAAGCAGTTGGCGGACAAGAACTCTGAGTTCCTCTTGTCTTTGAGATAGGTCTTGGATGAGAGCCATCTGGCCCACCAACTGTCCCATCATTTGAGTCCTCAGTGTTGTCAGATCAAACTGCAGCTCCGCAATCTGATCACTCCTGGCATTGTTGGAATTCCCCAGGCCTTTGGTGAGGAGAGCTTTCATCTCTTCTTGCCCCAGAGACAAGTTCAGGAACATCTCTTGCAGTTGAGCAGTCTGGTCTTGGATGTCTTTGACAGACCGTTCCAGAGCCATCTCTTGCTGAAATAAACAGCAGGAGAGTAAGGAAACCTGAAAAAGGAAAGATTGTCAAAATGAAATGCATGATATGTGGATGCATGTTTTCAAGGATCTCTTGGGGTAAACACAAGAAAATGTTAGAGGTTGAACTCTGCTCTTGGATTGGAGATCTCTGCATCGGTGGACGTCCTTCCACGAGAATCAAGCTCACCATGTCGAGTGGGTCATAGCCACTGATTCAAGTTGTTGTTCTCGATCTTTGTTTGGAGAGCTTTGCGTTGGTGGATGTCTTTCCACGAGAATCAAGCTCACCATGTCGAGTGGGTCATAGCCACTGATTCAAGTTGTTGCACTTGAACTTTGACTGGATTGGTTAGAGGAGAAACCTCTTGCCCCTTGATAGATGTCTGGTTCAACGTAACCCCGCATCAAAAGAACCCTCGAGATCCTTGAAATGGTTATTGAAAATGCTATGGTATGATGTCATGATGTTATGTGCATGTATGCACAAGCAAGTAAGTGTATATACAGGCAAACAATATTCACACAAAGCACACAAGGCCTTAGGTTTAGGCTTGGATGAGGCTCAGGTACTACCCTCTTTCAGTTTGTTGGTTAAAACCTGTCCTATCAAAAGTAACCGGGTTCTAGAGGATCTCATATCATTGGCTACCCTCAATCGGTCATAACTCCAGCATCGCAACCTTTTCTCGCGGCCGGAACCATCTCGAGAGTTTAGCCTCAATGAGTGTAGCATACTGCTACTATTCTAATGGCCAAGTTGGTCAATTTAGGGTTCTAAGGTCGGTTGATGCTTAATGACTCCTTGGAAGACCCATATTCTCCCCGTCTGACGCGAGGGATATCGGTACAGACCAAGACGCCACACCAACGTAGCCACTGCTTCACCCATGTCGGTATACCCCGGACAGGTCCCTCGCAGATTATGCTACCTAAAAAAGGTTTCCCCAGATCCGGGTTAGGATCTATAAAACTCCGATACAAAGCCCACAAATGTAAAGCAAACAAAGCAATCAATTGAAAGTAAAGGTGATCTAAACCCTAAGGTAACCCCACTTTTTTAGAAGTTTTCCCCAGCAGAGTCGCCAGTTCTGTGATACGGTGGGAGAACTGACTAGTGTTTTGCGTTCGTATTCGCACTTGTGCGGTTGAGCAAGAGTCGCCACCGACTTTTTATTTTATCCTAAAGGAAAGGTTAAAAAAGCACAGCAAAAACCTTTTGAGATATTTCGTGGGTTCGGGGGGTAGATTATGAAAAGGGAAGGTATTAGCACCCTTTTCATCCATGGTTATCCATGGGCTCTTAGTTACTTGGTTTTTTAGATCACTTGCCTTATTTTTTCGATTGCTTTGAAAATGGTGTGTGTGTGGGTGCTTTTTGAAAATGTTTTGGAAAAAGATGCCTTGTCTTAGGCAACTAATGTATTTGACTCGTGTTTGAGTGTTTTACAAAAGTGTGAATCTTTTCGAAAAGATGTTTTCAAATGTTTTTTTTTTGAGTTTGTTTGAAAGTGTTGTGGATTGTGGTTTTTGAAAAGAAGGCAAGTGTTTTTGCAAGTTTGATCTCAAGTAACTAAGAGTCTTGTCTACCCTATTGTACTCAAAGGTTTTTGTCATGTTTTAACCCTTTTTAACAATTTTGTTCCACCATTGAAATTGATGGACAACCTTGCGTTTAGGAAGTTTATTCGGGACGGGCGCGGGTCATCGTATGGACCATGAATGCAATGATGCCAAGTGTCTTTGGCAATTCGCTTTGAAGGGACTATGATCATTCCATTTAGGCAACACTTTGAGACTTATGATCATTTGATTTGTTTTGCCAAAGATACTCGACGTGCAAGCATGGCCCATTTTGGAAGGCAACATGTGGGATTACCCTAGGGGGTGCAAGTGTGATTGTGTATTGATTACATGTATTTGTCTTGTATTAGGTTATCTAGCGTTTGATTTTATGTACATACAAACCCTAGGTCTAACCATGGTATAATTGAAAAAAACTGTAAATTGCGGAATGTAAATCTACGCTATTACAAAATAGTGTCCGGGAGTGGGGGTATAAATGTACAAGGGGATGAGACTTATAGTATCCAATAAGTTACAACCAAATCGAATGTGCGATCAATATGAATATCAAATATAAATGTAAGATAAACAAATATGTATAGGGCAATGTGTTGTGTAAGTGTACAAGTGTATATGTATGTGAATTGTGTAACAAGTGCGAAATGTGTAATTGAGTCGTATTAGGGTTTGACCTAGAGAAATGTTTTTTTAAATGAATCTTTGATTTTTGTATGTTGAATTATGTACAAAAGAAAAAGAAGGTGTTTTGATTTAAATGTTCAAGTTTTAATTGGAAAGTATTTTAGTCCAAATGTTTGTGAATTTCAATGTTAGAAAAATGATATTTAAATTGTTATGTATGAAAAAAGAATGTTAATTAAAAAGTTTCGATTTTAATTATGTATAAAAATGTATAATATGTACAAAATCAATGTTTTAAAATGTATGTACAAATGTATTTCAATATGTATTAAAAATGTTTTTTTAAGTTAATTGTGTATAAAAAGTATTTTATTATTTTTATGCACAAAAGTGTATTTCAACTTTAATTATATGATATGTACAAATTTAATGTTTTTAAAAAATGTATGTACAAAATATATCTAAAAAATGTTTTTTTTTTATATTATATGGTAAAAGGTATTTTGTTACCATTTAAATTAGGTGTTTTAAAATAAAAGGTTTTCATATATTTAATATTAATGTTTTTTTTAAAATGTATGTACAAAACATATCTAAAAAATGAAAGAGTAAAAAAAAAGTAAAAGGAAAAAAAGTATTTTATAAGATAAAAATGTTAAGTTAGAAATAGGTATAGTTAGTAAAAGAAAAGAAAGAGATTAGTTGTTTGTTAGAAGAAGTTAGTGATACTGTTGGGCTTTAGAGGAATTGAGGACGGGTCAGGCCCATATTGATCCAAAAACGAAATTTAGGGTTTCACGTTGTTTGTTCAATTGGGAACGAAATCAGCGGCGCCGTGCGTAAGCTCATCTTCTTCGTTCTTCTTCATCTCCCTGAATGCTGAATGTGATGCCTAGTGATGCCGAGCCAACCCAACGCCACCTCCGGTTCCTCTCATCTCCGCGATTGGACTAAACCTAAACGGACAGGGTAACGATCTCACCTTCTCTATGCATTAGAATTTTCACTCTTCTTCTTGCTTGGTCTGAGTTATAATTTCACTCGTTATTATCGTTTGTTTTTCTTTTCTTGAGATTGAGAAGGGAACGAAAAGCTACCTTAATTTTGGGAGATGGAGGAAAGGGAACCGGAACTGGAGGCGTTGAGGCGGAGGCCCGGTGGCGAAGCTGGAAACAAGCTTGGGAAAGTTTGGTACTTTTACATTTGTTACCGTTTTAGGGTTTGATGATGATATGTACTGAGAAACCCTAATGTATTCACTTCTTTATGTTCTTCTTCCACTATGTGTTGCCTTGGGAATTTGTATGCTTCTCCTTCTCTCGTGTTGCCTTGATATCTTTATCTCTTCCGCTTTCGTGTTACCTTTAGGAATCTGTATGTTCTTGGAATTGTTGCCTGAGTATTTGCTTGGAATACGCTTCTTATTATTGCCTGAGTGACTTGAGTTGCTGCCTATGTTGATATTGCTTTCTTCTTCGTCCTATGAGGAATCCAGGATTCTGAGGACTTGTATCTAGTATGCTTGAGTATGTTGTTGGATCCGTTTTTCTGATTTGCCTATGATGAAGCCCCCCCTTCTGAGGCCTAGGGTGAGTTTGAATGCTTTGACATGCTTGAGGGAGTATGTTTGGACATGTTTGAGAGGTTGGGAGGTTTGAACCGGACAGGCAGGTTGTTGGTATTTTCTGGTATGGTGTTGAGATGTGTTATGTGGTTGGGCTTGGCCAAGTTTGAGGTTGCTCAGGTTTTGATAGATTTTGTGATTATGACAGGTTATGTATTAGCAGGTTTTGGTACTGGTATATCAGGTTTCTTTTTGAAGGTTTGAAATTTGAGGTTGTATTTGATGGTCATGGCATTGTGTCATGATGGTGTTTTGTGTGGATTAATGCAGGTTGATGGCAGCTCTGGTTAGGCTTCTTCTGCTTCCTGAGTTTGTATCTTTCTCTTCTATCTCCTCACTTCTGTATTGGCTTGTGTATATTTTGTTTTCTTCTATCTTAACCTCCTTTCTGAACTGTCTTGCCTTGGATTTGTATATCCTTTTTTGCTATCTTGCTGCTTATGTTTCAGACCTGAACTATGTTCCCATTATCTCTTCTATCTCACTCTGAACTGCCTGCTACTGCACTGTCTTGTGGATTTTCTATTATGCAGAGTTGATGAAGTTTGTATATATTCCTCTCTCTTCCTTTTGCCTGCTGTGCTGAACTGAGTTTTGTATCTTTCTTTTCTCTTCCTTTCCTACTGTCTATTCTGCCTGCTGAACCTGAACTATGCTTGCTTTATCTCTCTTTTTCTCACTTTACAGTACAATAAAGAATTTTATATGTTATTATTGTACTATGTTCTGAAGGGGCTATGATGGGAAGTGATGAAAAGATTTCTTGCATAATACATTACTGCATCTTTATCTCCAGCTTTTGACAGTTTGTGTGCTTTTTTTCTTTTCCTTGATATCTTGGGATTTGACTTTGTATTTTGATATCCTTCCAAAATCTTCTTTGACAGCTTTTGAGTACTTTCTTGATTTTCTTTCTTTGAGTAAACTGACAGTAGTGCCTTGGCTTTGGATGGAAAGTTTGAGATTGGATTTGAACTATATGGTTTTGAATTGGAAATTGAGATTTTAAATTTCTATGCAGCTTGAAATTTGTAACTTATGCACTTGCATTTCATGAAATAAAAATCTTCCCTCTCTGTGAACCGGGAGAAATCCCGTGATTTGCAGAGAGGGTCAACTGATCCCAGTCAGTGGCCCCTAATGATGAGCACTTTTAACTGTCTTTTAATTTCAAATGCTTTCTGACTTTTCTTGTTCTTTTTGCAGATGAAAAATGGAATACCGGAGCGGAGTGAAGAACGAAGAATATTAGAAAATAGGATAGTTTTTTTCATTCTATGTAATATTTAAATTAAATGTAAATTATTGTCTGTAATAAACAACAATTTGTACAAATAATTCAAATATCAATAAAAGTTTAAATTATCCAATTAATTCTAATTTTCTTTATTGTTTATTTATTTATTTAAAATTCTTAGAATTAAAACAATTGAAAAATAAATTCAATCATTCAATTTCAGAATAATAAATAACTAAAATAAAACAACATTGATCAATTAATCCTGTCTTATTCAACATCCAAAGCAAAGCAGCAATTAACCCAAATGGACTGATCAAACGCATAAACACTGAATCCAATACTGCATCCTGTATCTGACTGGCCCAATCAAAACGTACTGAATTCAAACCACTGTCTCTTTTACTGATTAAACCAAGATAACGCGAATTTTAATCCGAATCTTGAAATAATCCGCAAAGTGCTGTGGAACTTAAATTCTTCTGAGAATATGCCCATAAAACCTTAATTCCCGATTAAATGCCAAATCACGCTCGCTTGATCAAAATTGAACCAAAAATCAACTAAACCCTAAGCCCACTGTATGAAACAATTCAGAGCTCTGAAAATCAGTAAAACCCTAATTCTGCTTGACTGTCAAGAAAAGTCCGTTTGTCCGATTCTTGAGCCAGTTTGAAAAGTCAGGAAATGTTTGAAGCTGAGATTTCTTGTGGAAAAGTGCGAGGGCAAATTTTGGGGTACAACACATTGTTTATAGGACTTCAGGACCTTTCCAAAATGTCAAAGAACATGTTCATATGATCAAAATTGAGCAAGATATGCATTGGAGAAGTTGGGAAATTTTGGTGAAATGGCAAAAGTCAACTATCCTTAAAACTTCAATTTTTGACAAAAGGGCCCACTTTCTTCCACTTGATTCAGCCTTGTCATGCCACCCACATGTCCCATGATTAATTTCAAGACCAAACATTTATTTTTCCATTTTATTTAATTTTTATTGGTTTAATTCATTTTGAATCCATAATAATTCAAATAAAATCTAAAAATTAACGGAAGGGCATCTTTTTGATTTGGACAACTTTCATATACTACATGCCAACTCACAAATTCGTGCTAGGGTCTTTTTGTGCATAAAATCCAAGATTTGCTTCAAATTAGGAAAGTTCTTCAATGGTGTTTAAACCAGAATCTCCAAAACTTAATTCCATGGATCATTGGCCCAGCTGCTGACCTAATTCCATTCCCATATATGCACACAACATAACCCTAATGCAATTCACATGCAAAACTGCTGCAAGAACCATAGCCAAATTCCAAAAAATTCAAAGAAAACCAAAAACTGTTCTCAACATTCCAGCACGATTCAAAGCTTTTGATTATTTCCAATACATTGCTGGAGGTGTAAGGAACCTATTACAATCAAATTCGCGTGCCAAAGCTCAAGAAAACACCCTACACAGTCGTACGGTTTGCACATATTTTTCAGAATTACATCTCATTATTCATGCGCGTTTGATATGTTTTGTTGATTGTTTCATGTTCATAGAACTCACAGGAAGCTAATGGTGTGGTCCAATTGCCTTGAAACGTCCTGAATCATAAACTACCATTAACGTTTTCTAGGGTTTTCCAACTTTGAATTTGGGGGTTTGCTCCATAGGGAAAATTGGACCTTCTTAGACCTATGGTTGAATTCGTCAAGGCCAGACGAATCCAACCCAACCCTCACGAACAATTTCTGATCATCAGGGGCCTAATCGCTATTAATCGTGCTTCCATGTTGTGGGGGTTTAAAACCCCCGTTATTGGATTTCTTTTTTACAGGAAAAACGAAGAAGACGGTGAGCTAGCAAGGTACTAGTGGTCCATTCAAAAAGCAGCGCACGTTTTGGTTGTTCTTCAGGATGTTATTTGTTTTTATATATTATAATTAATTGTCAATATATTAACAAATGCAACATGATGGCCTAGTGGTTGGTGACCTGTCCAAGAACCATTGGGACCTGAGTTCGATTCCCAGGTCCCCCCAAATGCTTGTTAATATTTTTTCTAATGTGTTCCTATGCAGTCTTCCAAACAGCAAACATCATATGCCCTCATGCATCAGCGCGCCATGTGTCCACGGCCACAAATCCAATGGCCCTGAGGTGCTGACCACCATGCTACCCAGTCAATGAACGCTCAGCAAATCCCAGAAGTCAACGCAGGCTTGAGTTAATGGGCCTAAATTTCCAGATTCACCTCCCTAAGGGTCCAACACCCCCTGGTTTTGTTACTCTTTTTATTTTCTTTTTCTTTTATAATTTCTTTTTATTAGTTGTTAGTATTAGTATTATTAATTCATAAATTAATTATTTTTCATAATAAACTCAGATAATATAAAAATTGTAAATATTTTTATTATTTATTAAATTCACTATTAATTATTTTTGTAAATATAATGTAATTTAATTAAATTAGTTAAATTAGCTTAACTTTAATATTTTTTCATGATAAATAAAATTGACTTAGAATTAGGGTTTTTCTTTTGACTTTTAATTTCTTATTTTTATTTTCATTAAAAAACACAAAAACATTTTTTTCTTTTAATAAATTAATTAATTAGTAATTAGGTTTAATTTCATTAATTGCAAAAAGAGGACAAATCTCATCTTTCTCAAAAAAGGGTCAAAACCCTAAGGACGTCCCGATTCATTCTTTCGCGCGCGTATTTATTTTTTAATTCATTATTTTGTATCTGCTCAGAAATGTAATAGTTAATTAGAACTTTACCGCTTTATTTACTTTTCTCGCACTTTATTTTCCAAACGGGTTTTTGTTTTTGGCGATGTATAGACCCGCGCCTTGTAATAGCGTAGTTTTACCTTTTCCGCACTTTATTTTCCGCACTCTTAACTGTTAAAAATGCATGAAAGACTTGTATGAAATAAAATCAATCCGTAGCTCACAAATACCTGTACAAGATAAACATTAACATGAAACAACACACATGCACATGCCACTCCTAGGGTACGCCTCACTGGTTGCCTTCGAACGTGGTCGTCAAGTATAGGGTACTTTAGAGGTCGCCCTCCTGTCTAAGATCCAGTTGCCTCGAAACGGTTGCCTCGGATAAAAGGATCTAGGACATTAGGGTTACCGCTAAGGTGTCCTACCATTGCTTTGGTGACCACATTGTCCCTATAATCGAATTGACCCGACAAACTCCAACGACGGTGCTACCTACCCCTCAATGGTGGGATAACACTATCTAAAGGACTCTTACACAGCCTAATTCCTTAGAGTAGGTAGATTTCTCCTGGGTACTTTCTCTCTCAAACAAACAAAAACATCTTTTCACACTTACACTTTCAAAAAGTTTTCAAACAAAACACTTCATACACTCTTGAGGACTGATACAAGAGTCACTTAGAAGTTTTTTCAAACGAACTTTTTCAAAACCCACACACACTTGAAAAGCAAACAATTTTTGAAAACATAAGAGCAAGTACCTAAGAGCCCATGGATAACCATGGATAGAAAGGGTGCTAACACCTTCCCTTTCTATAAATCTACCTCCCGAACCGAGAAACATTCTCAAAGAAGGAATTTTGTTGTGCTTTTGTCCTTTCCATGTTGGAGAACATAAAAGATGGTGGTGACTCTTGCTTACCGCGACATTTCGCGAACCAACTTAAAAAACAGTCAGTTATATTTCCACCGATCACAAATTGCATCCTCTTCAAAATGAGCTTTGTATGGGTCATTTCTCATAAAGTATGAGAAAGTTATGCTTGGTCAAAGTTGAGTTGACTTTTCCTGCAAGGCTTGAAATTTGACATGGATGACCTTGAGAACATATTAGGACATTGGGGAGCATTTGAGATCATTTAGACTCAAGGATCTTGATGTAACACAAAAACCTAATTTGGGGTTGACTTCCTTAGGAGATAGCTTGACTGTCCAACTCTTAAGCAATCTTGAGCCACTTGGAGATTTTTCTTGCCATGTTTTGAGAAATATGAGAGGGAAAATTTTGGGGTACAACAGCTGCCCCTGTTCAATCTTCTTAAGCCTGAGGATATAGATTGGCTTTCGTGCCTTTCGTGATCCGAAGGTGGAAGATGATTGAACACTAGAGTGCCCAGAAATTTGCACTCGCATGAAGTGGTATCAGCATTGTAATGTCGGGGATGGGCTTACAGATGCCATCTGAAGATTATTGATAGGAGGTCTGAACTTGATTTTAACAGAAAATGAATCAGAATAAACCGTTGAGAGATTTATCTGAACCAGTGAGAAAGTCTTGGAGTACCTTCGACTGGAATAAGAATCAGGGAGATCTTAGCGTCGATCTGACTGAATCAGAGAAGGTCTTGGATTAACTTTTACTGGATAAGAATCAGGTTAATCTTAGAATCGATTTAACTGAAGCAGACGAAAGTCTTGGAATATCTTCAACTGGAATAAGAATCAGGGAGATCTTAACGTTGATCTGAATGAACCAAAGAAGGTTTTGGATTAACTTTGACTGGATAAGAATAAGAAAAATATTAGAATCGATTTAACTGAACCAGACAAAAGTCTTGGGATATCTTCAACCGGGATAAGAATCAGGGAGATCTTAGCGTCGATCTGACTGAACCAGAGAAGGTCTTGGATTGACTTTGGCCAGATAAGAATCAGAAAAATCTTAGAACCGATTTAACTGAACCAGACGAAAGTCTTGGAATATATTCAATTGGAATAAGAATCAGGGAGATCTTAGCGTTGATCTGACTGAACCAGAGAAGGTCTTGGATTAACTTTGACTGGATAAGAATCAGGAAAATCTTAGAATCAATTTAACTGAACCAGACAAGAGTCTTGGAATATCTTCAACTGGAATAAGAATCAGGGATATCTTAGCGTTGATCTGACTGAACCAGAGAAGGTCTTGGATTAACTTTGACTGGATAAGAATCAGGAAAATCTTAGAATCGATTTAACTGAACCAGAAAAAAGTCTTGGAATATCTTCAACTGGAATAAGAATCAGGGAGATCTTAGCGTCGATCTGACTGAACCAGAGAAGGTCTTGGATTAACTTTGACTGGATAAGAATCAGAAAAATCTTAGAATCGATTTAACTGAACTAGACGAAAGTCTTGGAATATCTTGGACTGGAATAAGAATCAGGGAGATCTTAGCGTCGATCTGACTGAACCAGAGAAGGTCTTGGATTAACTTTGACTGGATAAGAATCAGGAAAATCTTAGAATCGATTTAATTGAACCAGAGGAAAGTCTTGGAATATCTTCAACTGGAATAAGAATCAGGGAGATCTTAGCGTCGATATGACTGAACCAGAGAAGGTCTTGGATTAACTTTGACTGGATAAGAATAAGAAAAATCTTAGAATCGATTTAACTGAACCAGACGAAAGTCTTGGAATATCTTCAACTGGAATAAGAATCAGGGAGATCTTAGCGTCGATCTGACTGAACCAAAGAAGGTCTTGGATTAACTTTGACTGGATAAGAATCAGAAAAATCTTAGAATCGATTTAACTGAACCAGACGAAAGTCTTGGAATATCTTCAACTGGAATAAGAATCAGGGAGATCTTAGCGCCGACCTGACTGAACTAGAGAAAACTTGTAAGAATTTTGATTGCATCTTTCCCTGAAAGGTAAAGAGTTAGTCGTATGCAATGTCATGATGTATGAAATGCATGATATATATCAAGCAATGATGCTCTCAAAATAAATGAGATTGTGTGGTATGATGCGTATATGCCTATATCATGATGTATGGAAATGTAATGTTTCTAGCTGGGGAAAATAAATCCTGGATAGCTGCTGAAGAATAGAGCTGGATTCTTCGCTTCCGTTGGGGATGGCGAACGAAGAGAATAAACCTGCAGGAGAGGATGACTCCGTTGGGGGAATAAACTAATGAGGAGATTACTCTGTGGGGAAGAGATGTTCTGCTGAAGATTCCACTGATAAATTCCGTCGGGATGAATTATCGTTGCTGGTGATATTGAATCTTGTTAGGGATTGAATTCCTGTTTGTGAAAGGAAAGAACTCCGTTGGGGATGATCTTTCAGTTGCGGCTTCACTAGGGATAACCTGTTAGACTCTTATGGGGATAATCCTTTGAGTTCTGCTGGGAATGATCCTTTGAACTCAGCTGGGGGGATTTATTTTTATACTCCGCTGGGGATAAACTTCCAGAGTCTACTGGGGATGATTCTCCCAACTCTGTTGGGGAAGCTTTTTTCAGACTGCGCTGGGAAAATTTTAACTCCACTGGGAATATCTTGTACCCTGCCGGAGAGCATTCTTATATTTCGTTGGGGAATATTAAGACTTCCGGGGATATCAAGCCTTTTTAGTGCTGATGGTAGATAAAATCTGCTTGGGGAGAATATTACTGATTCATTCACAGTTGCAAGCCTCAGTTGGGGAGAGTTATCGTTACTGTCTTACCCTGCTGGGAGTGAATGCATCTCGACCATATTCTTCAGCTGAATTTACCTTTGTACCTGGTGGATAGAGAAACTGTACAGTTTGGACACTTCTTATTGCCCCTGTTTCTGCTATTACCAGTAATTCGTCTTTTGTTTCGCATGTAAATATTCATGAGCGGCAATTAATGTCAAATGCATATATCAAAAATGAACATTGGGCGTTCTTTGCAAATCAAAACAGATAAAGAAAAAATAGTTTGAAATTTCTTTGAAAATGAATTGTATTGATTTTGAAGTTTGGCTTGTAAATAGGCGCTTTTGTACAAGAGGCTGACGTCCTAGCAAGAGAACGCCGCCGAACAAATAGAGTTTATACAATTTATGAAAAACTAAACAAAACAGCTATGTGAATGATCCCACTGGGTTCCAATTCTGCTATTGCCTTTATGTCCTCGAGCATCTCATCACTTTGCTACTTGGTTGAAGGTAGATCGGATTGATTAGTGCCATCCGAGCTTGATAATTGATACCGAAGTCTAGATGCAAAGTGATCCAATGAGACATAGTGTTACGCTTTAATCCCTAATTTTTGCCTGGACCGCCCTTTTGGGTTTTCAGTCCACCGCGATACTCATTTTTGCCCAAGCCGCCTTTTCAGGTTTTCGACTTGCCGGGTGTACAAATTTTTTTATTTTCATCCCTTATTTTTGCCTGAACCCTTTTGGTTCGCCGGGAAGCACTTATTTTTGCCTAGGCCAGTCGACCTAGCGGGTCTTTGATTATGCGTAGTATCTTTTCACTATGTATGCATTGACGGGGTGAGGAAGATCGTCACCATCCATGGTAGTTAGAATCATAGCTCCTCCTGAGAAAATGTTCTTAACCACAAATGGCCCTTCGTAAGTAGGGATCCATTTTCCCCTGGGATCACCTTGAAGTAGGATAATGCGCTTGATAACCAGGTCCCCGACTTGATGCTCTTGTCGTCTGACTTTCTTGTTAAATGCCTTGATCATTCGCTTTTGATACGTTTGACCATGACAAATAACAGTAAGTCTCTTTTCATCGATTAAGTTCAGTTGATCAAGCAGAGTCTGAATCCAGTCATCTTCATTCAAATCTGCATCCTTCATAATCCGAAGAGAGGGTATCTGAACTTCAATGGGCAAGACAGCCTCCATACCATATACCAAGGAATAAGGTGTTACCCCTGTTGACGTCCGTGCTGAGGTACGATACCTATGAAGAGCAAATGGTAACATCTCGTGCCAGTCTTTGTATATCACAATCATCTTCTGCACGATCTTCTTAATGTTTTTATTAGCCGCTTCTACAGCCCCATTCATCTTCGACCGGTAAGGAGAAGAGTTATGATGCTGTATCTTGAACTGCTTGCAGAGCTCGGTGATCATCTTATTATTGAGATTTGTACAATTGTCCGTAATGATCCTCTCTGGTACACCGTATCGACAGATCAGATTGTGCCGAATAAACCGTGCCACGACGTTCTTGGTTACAGTAGCAAAGGAAGATACTTCAACCCACTTCGTAAAGTAATCGATAGCTACCAGGATGAAACGATGCCCGTTGGACGCTGTAGGTCTGATCTCGCCGATCATATCAATGCCCCACATTGCAAAAGGCTAAGGAGTGGTCAAGACGTTAAGAGGTACCGGAGGTATGTGCACCTTATCAAAATAGACCTGGCACTTATGACATGTCCGAGAATGCTGATAACAGTTGGCTTCCATAGTGGACCAATAGTATCCTGCCCGAAGGATTTTCTTTGCCATGGTATGTCCACTGGAATGAGTTTCGAAAGTACCTTCATGTAAATCTGTCATGATCCTTTCTGCTTTGTTCTTATCCACACATCGCAATAAGGTTAAATCATGGTTGCGCTTGTAAAGGATGCCATTGCTGATGAAGAACTTTGCCGCGAACCTCCTCAGAAACTTCTTATCATTAACAGATGCACCCTCGGGGTATTCCTGAGCCTCAAGGTATCTCTTCACCTCATGAAACCAGGGTTTATCTGCTACCTCTTCAGTCTCAATGTCACAATAATGTGCAGGTTCATTCAATCTTTTAATGATAATCCGGGGAGCTTCGTTGTCCCAATTCACTCTGAACATAGAAGACATCGTAGCCAGCGCGTCTGCCAACTGATTCTCCTCTCTAGGGAAGTGTTCAAAGGTTACTTCCTCGAAGTGGGGAAGCAACGTCAATACATACTCCTTGTAAGGAATAAGATTTAGGTGTTTCGTATCCCACTCGCCTTTGATCTGACTGATCACGAGAACAGAATCTCCGAAGACACTTAGAAACTTAATCCTTAGGTCAATTGCTGCTCGAAGACCCATGATGCATGCTTCATACTCCTCCATATTGTTGGTGCAGTTGAAACATAGTCGGGCGGTAAATGGAGTATGAGAGCCTTTAGGAGATATGATCACTGAGCCAATGCCATTACCCAAAGCGTTTGAAGCTCCATCAAAGTACATAAACCATCGGGATTCTTCCTCAGGTCCTTCATCCGGTCCAGGTGTCTCACAATAAGTTACCAACATGATATTCTCGTCCGGGAATTCAAAGTTCATAGACTGGTAATCATCCACTGCCTGATGTACCAAATGGTCTGCTAACACACTTCCCTTGATTGATTTTTGAGTCGTGTATTGGATTTCATACTCAGTCAATATCATTTGCCATCTTGCTATTCTTCCGGACAAAGCAGGCTTTTCAAAGATATACTTGATTGGATCCATCTTCGATATCAATAGAGTAGTGTGAGTCAGCATATACTGTCTCAACCGACGAGCAGACCATGCCAAAGCGCAACAAGTTTTCTCGAGCAGTGAGTATCGGGTCTCACATTCGGTAAACTTTTTGCTAAGGTAATAAATAGCATGCTCTTTTTGGCCAGACTCGTCATGCTGGCCCAACACACACCCCATTGAGTTGTCGAGTACTGTCAAGTATAGGATTAAGGGTCTCCCTTCAATTGGAGGGATCAGAATGGGTGGCTCTTGGAGATACTCTTTGATCCTTTCTAAAGCGGCTTGGCATTCATCGGTCTACAAACTAAAGTGCCACACCAACGTAGCTACTGCTTCAACCGTATCAGTCTACGCCGTACAGTTCCCTCACAGTTTATTGCTACTTACCTAAAGGGTATCCCCAGATCCGGGTTAGGATCTATAGTAACTCCGATACAAGCCGACAAATATAAAGCATACAAAGCAAATAATTGAAAACACAATGATCTAATCCTAAGGTACACCCCACTTATTAAGCTTCCCCAGCAGAGTCGCCAGTTCCGTGATACGGTGGGAAAGAACTAACTGTTTTTTGGAATGCTGGTTTGCGTTTTGCATTTGTTTTCTCAAAATGTCGCGGTAAGCAAGAGTCGCCACCGACTTTTATTTTATCCAACAAGGAAAGGAAAAAAGCACAGAAAAATTCTTTTTTTGAGATATTTCTCGGGTTCGGGGGTAGATTATAGAAAGGGAAGGTGTTAACACCCTTTCTATCCATGGTTATCCACGGGCTCTTAGGTACTTGCTCATATTGTTTTCAAAATTTGCTTTTTCTTTGTGTTTGTGGGTTTGAAAGAGTTTTTTGTTTGAAAGGTGTAAGTGTGAAAAAGATTTTTGTTTTGGAAAGAGCAAGTACTTAAGAACCATCTACCTACTCGAAAAAGGAATCGTTCTATGCTATCTTCCTTTAGACAATGTTATCCCACTATTGATGAGTAGGTAACACCGTCGTTGGAGTTTAAGGGTCAACTCAAATTTAGGGACTTACGGTCACCAAAGCAATGTTAGGACGCCTTAGCGGCAACCCTAATGTCTTAGATCATTTGTTTTTGAGGCAACAATATCCGAGGCAACCGTTTCGAGGCGACTATGATCTTTTAGACAAGAGGGCGACCTCTAAAGTGGCCTATACTTAATGACCGTGTTACGAAGGCAACCAAGTGGGGTGTACCCTAAGAGTGCACATGTGTTGTTTTCAGTTAATTTTATCTTTGTACATGTTAATGGTGATCTATGTTGATTTTAGGTTAAAACATTCAATCTTGTCATGCATTCCCTATTATCAAACATCTAACAGTTATAAGTTGCGGAAATTAAATTGCGGAAGTTTAACTAACTAATACAAGGCGTCGGGTATTTACATCGCCAAAAGCAACCCTTTGAAATTTAAATGCGGAAAATAAATAAAGCGATAAAAGTATTTAAAGTCCTATTAAGCTATTACATTCCGGGAACAAATACAAATATGATAAAATGTATCGCGTGCGGGAAATTAAATCGGGCGTAAGTTCTAGGGTTTTGACCCTTTAATTATTAAAGAAAAGATTTTTTTTTTGGTTATTTATTTTAAGAAAGAAATAAATTCAGGTTAATTATTAAATTAATAAATTAATTAATTAATAAAAATATTTTTGGGTTTTTGGTATTTAAAGAAACAAAAATAAATTTAATCAATGTTAATAAAAACCTAATTGTCTAAGTTAAATTTAATTATTGCAAAAAATATATTAAAGTTATTCCTAATTAAAACTAAATTAATTAATTGATTTGCGAATAAAAAGAAAATACTAAAATTTAAGTTAATCAAGAAAATATATTTTGGTTTTAATTTTATTAAGAAAAAAAAGTTTGATTGGTTAATTAATCATGAAAAATAATTAAACAAACAATTAAATAAAATAAATAAATAAGAATGAAATAGAAACACTTAGGGGGGTGTGGGCCTGATTTGGAGGTTTGGAATAGCAACTTCATGGCCCAATTGGCGCAGGCCTGGTTGACTTTTTGGATCCCACGTGCACCTTCTGACTTGGTCCCGTGGTGGACGTCCATCTCTTGGCCTTCAGATCTGGCCTAAGGCCATCTGTCCATTGAAGATATGGAGGCGTATGATAAATCTCAAGCTGGCATCAACACTTGATTACCTGAAGAAAAATAATAACAAGGCATATGGGGGACCTGGGATACGAACCTAGGTCCTGTTGGTCATTGGATACACGCCACTACCACTCAGCCATCACGCTTCATCTGTTAATGTATTAAACAATAATAATAATATGGGATAACGTGCTAATATGCCTGCACAAAAAATAAAACGCGCGAATATTTGAATCAGCCACAGGGGGAGTGACACGTCTCCATCCCTAACCTCCAGCCCCTGTAAATTTACCTGCGGATTTAGATCTGCAGCTAAATTCGTATGTCAATCCTAACATTAATTCTAGGCCATGAAAATTCCTCCCAAGACCATGGTTATGCTCGTCTTCCTCTTCCAGTCATGTCCATGGCCATTATTGGAGCTAATTTTTCCTGTAAAAGAAACGCCCAAAAAACAAACCACAATACCCTAGATTCGGCTATGGGGTTACAGGTCAGATAAATGCAATTGGATGATACAGAAAGCATGGGAATTTGACGATAATCATGAATATGCAAAGAGTTTGTAAGAAAGGTGCAAGAATAAGGATCCACAAATTCAAATGAAAAGCGGTTTTTTGAGATACTTACAAAGCTTTTGAGCGTGTATGGGAGCTTGCTAGGGGTTGGTTCTGACTTAGTGAACCTCCAGCAATTGATTGATGTTGAGTTTTGCTTCTGAATTTGCCTCCAAGGATGATTTCGATTTTACACTTTTTTGTCAATTTTGCAAGTTTGGTTCTCAGTGTTCTTGCAGCCTCTATCCAATTTTCGTGTGCCTTGACTTGTATATGTAATATGCAATGCATTAGGTCAACATTTGCGGATTAAATCCTTGCACATCAATGCCATGGGATTTGATTTGATCCACCATTGAAGACTTGCCAATTTTGTCAAAAACTCAATCTTTTTGCACATGGAATACTTGATACAAGTTTGATCATGATATTGATGATGATTGAGTCCTGAAAATAGAAAAAGGTCTCATGTAATCAAGTTTTGGGATTTTATTTGATTTAAATTGATTTAAAATGAAATAATTCAATAAAAATCAAATAAAATAATAAAAATGATAAATGGACACAAGGTTGAAGCTAGGACACGTGTGTAATGTGGCAAGTTCAAATCAAGTTGAAAAGAATGGGCCCATTTGACAAAATTTGAAGTTTTGGGGGTAGTTGACTTTTGGCAATTTTTCAAAAATGCCCAACTTCAACAATGCATAACTTCTTCAATTTTGAACTTTTGGAGTTGTTCGTGGACTTTTTATAAAGCTTGAGATGTCCTCTAATCAACCCTTTTGGTCTTATCTCATTTTGATATTCCATGCTCAAGTTAAAAGCTTTGGCAAAAAAGGTGTTTTTGTTGACTTTCAAAAATGACCTATAATGTCCAAATTTATAACTTCTTGTGAGTGCATTTTCTGATCTTGGGGTATGAAGATGGATTGTAGGAAATTTCATCCTCTTCAAAATGAGCTTTGGATGAGTCATTTCTCATAAAGTATGAGAAAGTTATGCTTGGTCAAAGTTGAGTTGACTTTTCCTACAAGGCTTGAAATTTGACATGGATGACATTGAGAACATATTAGGACATTGGGGAGCATTTGAGGTCATTTGGACTCAAGGATCTTGATGTAACACAAAACCTTAATTTAGGGTTGACTGCCTTAGGAGATAGCTTGACTGTCCAACTCTTAAGCAATCTTGAGCCACTTGGAGATTTTTCTTGCCATGTTTTGAGAAATATGAGAGGACAAATTTAGGGGTACAACAGGAAGATATGACTGTTGATTTCTACAAGCAGTACCAATATAATGCTGACCTCGCCCCAACTCATACACAATTGCAAAGTATGTCTATGGGTTCCGGTGAAGGTTTTAAAGAATATGCCCAAAAATGGAGAGACCTTGCGGAAATAGTCCAGCCTCCTTTGCCCGATAGGGAGCTGGTGGACATGTTATTGGGCACGTTGTCTGGTCTGTTCTTTAACCATATGATTGGAAGTTTGTCTGCTGGGTTCACTGAACTGATACTGACTGGTGAACGGGTAGAGGCTGGCATTAAAAGTGGTAAAATCCAGAGAGAAGCATCCTCCAGTACAACAAAGAAACCATTCACTAAAAAGAAAGAGGTCAATGCTGTTTATGGCCAAAGAAATCACAACAAAATTGAACATCGTCCGACGGTAGGGGCTGTTATAATTTCCAATCCTTCCTCAAACTAACAACGAAACAATCAGCACAGACCAAATGCGCCCAGAAGACAGTTTACTTGGATCAACATGACGCTATCCCAGGTTTTACCACACATGCTGAAGTCCAACCTGGTGACCCTAAAGGAGGCCCCGAAGAATCCTAATACTGCCTCTCCCCACTACAACCTGAATGCTCGATGTGCCTACCATTCTGAAACTTCGGGGCATGATACAAATGACTGTTGGGATTTAAAGAATAAGGTACATGATCTCATTGAAGCGAAGGAGATTGAGTTTGACCTTCTAGAGACGCCTAATGTAATAATTGCACCCATGCCCAAACATGGCCAAGGTGTCAATACTATTGATGATGGTCGTTTCTTTTCTTCTATGGATGAGTTAGCTACCCCTCTTTTGACTATTAAAGAGAATCTGTTACGGTCCGGTTTATTTTCGGGATGTGGTGAAGGTTTCCATATATGTATGTCTCTACTAGATGGCTGTTTGTTATTGAAGATGGGCGTCCAATGCCTGATGGTTAACAAAGAAATCATGTTCGAGAAAGTTCCTCTTGCAAAAAGTTCATGTGAAGATGTTTCAATAATCACCATTTCCGACAATCCTTCCAAGGTCTCCACCAAAAGACCCGTCAGGATTACATCTGTTCCTAAGTTTGCTCCCTTGATCATCACCCTTCTAGGGCCAATATTGTATTCCTCAGATAAAGCTGTTCCTTGGAATTATGGGGCTGACATCTATTATCATGGCGTCAAGTAAGACCTGTTAGCTATTGAAGACAAAGTTGCTAAAGGTATTGATCCTGACATCGACAATATCGTCGGGACCAGTAAAAATACGAGAAGTAGAAGAGTTTTCTCTCCCGATATCTCTCCAAAGACTATTGCTACTCTTGTGATCATTCCTACTTCTACTCCTGTTATTACTCCCATTGCCATCCCTACTGTTATCCCTAATGTTATCCCTACTGTTATCCCTGTTGTTATCCCTGCAACTGAGTCGGCCAAGACTCGGGGCAAAAAGGTATTGGTTGAGCCTGTCCAGATGAAGGCCCACAAATAAGTCATCCCTGAGGCTTCTAAAAAGGAAATGGAGGAGATATTAAAGATAATCAAGAAAATTGATTATAATGTCATGGAGAAATTGGGGCAGACCCCTTCAAAAATCTCAATGTTGGCCTTACTGCTGTGCTCTGAAGCCCATGCTAAGGCTTTAGTAAAATTCCTGAAGTCTGCCCATGTGCCTCAGGAGACCTCCGCTGATCAATTTAAGAATTGCATGGCCAACCTGACTATTGATAATGGACTAGTATTCTCTGACTCAGACCTAACTCCCAAGGGAAGGAAACACAATGACGCCCTACATGTCTCCATTGAGTGCAGGGGCACTACATTAGCCCATGTTCTGGTGGATATAGGTTCATTGCTAAATGTCTTACCCAAGAATGCTCTAGACGGGTTGGATTATGAAAGACTCACACTAAAGCCCAGTAACATTGTGGTGAGGGCCTTCGACGGTTCTAAAAGAATGGTGCACGGGGAGGTGAACATCCCTATCAAGGTTGGTACTCATACTTTTAGTTCCACTTTCTATATGATGGACATCCACCCATCTTACTCATGTTTATTGGGTCGACCCTGGATCCATGGGGCTGGTGCTATTACTTCCACCCTACATCAGATGCTGAAGTACCCAGTCAATGGGAAAATTTTCACAGTCCATGGGGAGGAGGAATACATGGTGATCCACCTGAACTCTTTCAGGTACGTTGAAATGGATGGCGAGTTTATTGAGACCCCCTGTCAGAACTTTTAGGAGGTTCTACAAACCACTGCTGCAACCAAGAGTGCTTCCAAAGTCCCGAAGATTACCAGACCTCCACTGAAGATGGCTTCTCTAAAGGATGCCAAAGTAGTAGTTGAAGAAGGTGGGTGTATAATTTGGGGCCAACTTCCGGATATTCCCTACAAATTTGACAAATTTGGTTTGGGTTTTACTTCAGGACCCCAGAAAGCTGTTTGTCTTTCTCGCGCCGAAGGACCACCATTACGGATCAACAATCATGGAGTCAATGTTCTGGAAGACAGTGATAGTGACTATGACCTGGACAAGTGGATCTTCCTAATCATCAGCAGTGGACCCAACAATTGGGAGGCTAAAGATTTTGTGGCCATTACTTTTATTCAAGAGTATGTTGTCTTTTTGTTTTTGAGGAAATGTAATATTTGAACAATTGAAACATTAAAGCCTTGTGTCTTACCCGAGGCACAATGGTCTATTTGTGAGGGTCATTACTTCATTTTCATATGTCATTAATAAAACATTGGACATTTCGCATACAAATTTTACTCTCTTTGTTTTCTTTTCTGCCTCTTTACTTTATCAAAAAATATATAGCTATGCTCTTACTCACACCCACATATCAAACTGCAGATCCACATCCACTCTGGATCCCATTGATAACGGTTCTGCTATTGCCAGTTATGACTTTGAAAATCCAATCTACCAAGCTGAGGACGAAGGTGAAGGAGATTGTGAAGTACCAGGAGAACTTTCCAGACTATTACAACAGGAAGAAATGGCAATACAACCTAATGAAGAGCTGGTTGAGACAATGAAATTGGGTAATGAAGAGGATAAGAAGGAAGTCAAGATAGGCGCCAATCTGGAGCATAGTGTCAAGGAACGATTAATACAAATGTTACATGACTATCTTGAGGTTTTTGCCTTATCGTATGAAGACATGCCGAGACTTGACACCGATATTGTGGTTCATCGCCTACCTACAAAAGAGGACTGTCCTCCAGTAAAACTGAAGGTTCGTCGTATACGGCCAGAGATGTCAGAAAAGATCAAGGCTGGATTCATGAAACAGTTCAACACCGGTTTTCTAGCCGTTACTTCCTATCCACAATGGGTTGCCAATGTTGTTCCAGTACCTAAGAAGGATGGCAAGGTACGTATGTATATGGATTACAGAGACCTGAACAGGGAAAGCCCCAAGGATGACTTTCCGCTTCCCCATATTGATGTTCTAGTTGACAACACCGCACGTCATAAGGTATTCTCCTTCATGGATGGCTTTTCTGAATACAATCATATCAAAATGGCACCTGAAGACATGGAGAAGACAACCATTATACACAGTGGGGCACTTTCTGTTACAAAGTTATGCTATTTGGGTTAAAGAACGTCGGGGAAACCTATCAGCACGCCATGGTAGCTTTGTTTCAAAATATGATCCATCACGAGATAGAGGTCTACGTTGATGATATGATAGCCAGGTCCCAGACTGAAGAGGAGCACCTGGATCACCTACAGAAGCAGTTTGAAAGGCTGAAAAAGTATAAACCTTAGGTTGAACCCGAATCGTTTGCATACTCCTGCTATCATGGTGGCATCCCTGCATCGAAATTGGTCATTTTTCAGTTCATAAAAAATAAAGACTTTGAATAGGAAATTATCTCAAGGAATAGAAAGAATTTTCAAAAAACTCTATCACCTTTGATAAACAGATTTTAGCCCTACTGCGACATTACTGACTTTAGCTCTCCGCCTCTCTTCCTTGTTCATCTTTCTAGCCACCGCATGCCTCCATCCAAAATCGAAAACCCTCTCTTCTCTCTACTCCATCTTTGCTACCTTCAATCTTCACCTCTTTGTTTCCACTACAGTATTAACAACATCATCCATCATCATATAAAATCTCACTATTTATTTCACCACCTCATAATCTTCCTCGATGGATCTGCACAATTCCTTAATCCGTTCACTGATTCAGAACCAATCCTTGACCTCCCTGCTGCACTTCCAACTCTATCGTCCATAAACCTGCAGAAAATCACAACATCCAAATAAACAAATATTCATACAGGAACCCATAGAACAACACAGGTTCCAGTAACCTCTAGCTCTCAATCGATCGATCATCTGACAACCATTTGATTGTCCATAATTTTGAATCAGAATGTGCAAAACAAAAAGAGAAAACAGAAGCCCGAATTTCGTTACACTCACCTCGCGGAAGCTCCATCTGAAGATTTCTGATACGTATCCATTGAAGCTCTTGGTATGTACATAAGTCTGTGTATCTTGATTATGATAAGAGGAAATGAGGCATTTTGGTCATTTGTGATGTTACTGAGTTCGACACAGAGGGAAGAGAGACCTAGGTTGATTCAGTACCTATATCGCGAGAGAGTGGAAGGAGATTTTTATCATGCAAAAGGGAAGCTTGGACGATGAAGAGAGAATTAGAGTAGAACGGTTGAGAGATGGGATGAATAGAGGGATGCTCTTGATTTTCAGATTGAGAACTTGGGGATAACACGATTATTTTAATGCAGTTATTGGAAATAAAAAGAATTAACTTCTTCCCCTTCCCAAAGCTTACATTCGCGACGCCCATTCCAAGAATTAGGCTTCCAAAAAATCCAAGTCCCTCTCTATTCAGGTGGATCCGGGTTTTGGCCTGGCCCAACCCATTTTCCGAGTTTTGATTTTTATAGTCTTTGAGTTGTTAAAACAACAGATGGATAAGTCTGGCACAATGGTAGAAGTCTTGAACGTGCAAACTAGTGGTCCTGGGTTCAATACCCAGGAAGACCATTTTTTTTCCTTTATCTTGTAAGTTCTTTTTATTTATTATTATTTGTCTTATTCTAATTTTCTCTTTATTAACCATTAACAAAATTATTTATATTTAAGATTTTAATTTCCTTTTGTTTCTTAATTTATTGCATCACAAAAAACACAAAAATATGTTGAATTTAATTTCTTTATTATTATTTTTTTGATAGCTTTGTTAATCATATTAGCATGTTTCCTTAGGTACTTCCATGAGACGATTAAACTCTATTTTTTTATTGTTTTGTGTTGAAATTAGACTTTAGGACCGAACCTTATACATAATAAACAATTAGGATATTTCTTAGTCTCCCTCTTAACCTTTTTTCATTTGTAATTAAAACTTCATTCACAAATCAAAAATCCAAAAACACCTTTAATCATTACTTGAATTTATTTTAAAACCCGCAAAACACTCAACCAATCAAAACACCCCAAAAGGGCATGTTATCTGCGTTCTACCGTGATACCGGCCGTGCCTATTGCTAGAATGCGTGCGTTAATGTCGCCCACTAAAAAAAACAAGCAAACCATTTTCTAGAGGAACTACGGTGTTCTGATTCCTTCACCGGATACGTAGGCAAAGGGTCGTAAAACCCTCAAGAACACAATAATAAAAAATCATTCATTTCCCCCTTAAGCAAGTATAGTTGTAGATATATACACCCTTTAAGACAAACAAACAAAATGGATCCCGTTGAGTACAACAGATGTGAGGGGTGCTAATACCTTCCCCTCGCATAACCGACTTCCTTACCCTTTCTCTTGGTCACAAGACCATCTTATCCATTCCCTTGTGGTTTTATCGATATTTCCCCTTCCTTCGGGATAAATAAAGTTCAGCGGCAACTCTGTGTTTTCTGCCGGTAGCTTCAGCTGGCGACTCTGCTGGGGACCTTTTGCGAGTCTATCCTAGT
Source organism: Vicia faba (assembly GCA_948472305.1). Taxonomy (NCBI): domain Eukaryota; kingdom Viridiplantae; phylum Streptophyta; class Magnoliopsida; order Fabales; family Fabaceae; genus Vicia; species Vicia faba. The sequence goes on along the minus strand of OX451739.1, from coordinate 437,311,251 downwards.
TTTGTTTATTTTCCTCTTTGGGTGTTTATTTATTTTCTTTATTTTGCTTTACTATTTTGTTTCTTTATTGCATTATTGTATTCTTTTGTATATATTGCATATATTGTTGCTACACACATATTCTGGATACATTGTGATGTTGGGTTGGGTGATTACATTTGATAAGTCCTATACCCGGACTTGTGTTACACTTAGGATTAGGACGGGTGGTATAGTCATGTTAACTTTGAGGGAGTAATCCCGAAGAAGGAGGCATGAAAATCCCTCACTCAGTGGAGGTTCCCTTGAAAGTAGTGATGTTTACAGAGTAATTGGGAAGACATCGTTGCTTTCAACCTGGGAACTCGAGAAGCTGAGGGCCGTGGAACCATTAACCCATCCTAGCCTTTTTAGGTGCAGTACAAAGACTATAACAGAGTAATTTAGAAGTAATTGTCACGCGATATTGCACTCGGACGAGTTTTTCTTGTGAATATTACTGATTACCAAGTAATTGGGACGTCGTTAATATCCAAAGGAAGAGCGTAGACTCTGATATCTCTTTAGAACCTTGTTCGGCAGGTGATAAACCCTTAGTACATACCTTATGGGTGGTTACTTTGAATCCATGCCTGTGACGTCGAACTTTTGATCCTGTTACTTTTAGCCTGTGCAACAGACTACGTAGTGGTTATCCAGAATATGTGGAGCTGAGACTTCATGCCATAGCATACCATGACATCATATTATCATGTATATATATCTCATATCCAAGGAAGTCCAAAGACAAGTCTCGTTGGTGTAGCTTTTCAAAAAAAGGAAAATTTTAAAAGGTAGACGATTCCTTGGATTTCCTCAGAAATGAAGATAAATCATTCATTCATACTATCATGCATTAATGTTTCATAATAAAAACTCATTAGGGTCCCTTTTCCGACAGACTTCACTGAACAGCAAAGACGAATTCTCCACATCCTTACCGTACAAGAGGCAACCAGCGAAGACTTATGGATCTTTTTGAAGAAAATCAGAATGCACTCCGCTGAGATATGGACACTATGGGCACTCGCATGGATCAACTTATGGAAACCCTTCATGCTGTGATCAAGGGTCAAGAAGAGTTACATCAAAGTGTTTCTAAGCTTACTACTGCTGCTCCCTCCACTTCTGCTAATGGGAGGAATGACACTGCAAATGTTGAGACCCCTACTGGAGCTCCTAGGAATGATGTTGATGATCATCACGATGTTATTGATCTTGATGAACCCCAAGTGAACCTTGCCGCCGGAGTTGCCGAAACTGCGAAAATGTACTATGCTCTCAAAGAGCGTCTTAAAGCCATGGAGGGTATCAAGGCTTCTGGATTCAATACTGCTGGAATGTGCCTCGTGCCTGGGGTAGTTATTCATCCCAAGTTCAAAGTTCTGTATTTTGACAAATACAAAAGCACTTCCTGTCCAAAGACTCATCTCTGTTCCTACTGTCGCAAGATGGCTGCCTATGCTGAAAATGAACCGTTACTCATGCCCTTCTTCCAAGATAGCTTGACCGGGGCACCATTGAATTGGTATATGCAATTGGAAATATCTCATGTCAATACTTGCAGAGAACTTACTGACGCCTTTTTGAAACATTACCATTAAAATACTGCCATGGCTCCTAGCCGTACTCAGCTCCAAGGGATGATACCGAAATCTGAAGAGTCATTCAAAGAGTATGCTCAGAGGTGGCGTGAACTGGATGCAAGGTCCAACCTCCTTTCTTGGATCGTGAATTGATTGATCTGTTTATGGGTACTCGATGAGGCCCTTATATCCAACATATGTTCAGTAGTACCTCTACTTCTTTCTCTGATATGGTCATTATTGGTGAACATGTTGAGACTTGCATTAAGGCTGGAACGATCCAAGGGGTCCCTAACAATACTAACAACAATGTAGGCATTGGTAGAAATCCGTTTTCTGGATTTGTCAAGAAGAAAGAAGGTGAGACTAGTGCTATCACCATCAACCAAGGAAAAGCTCCTGCATTTCCTCAAGTCCGATTTCCTTATTTTCCTACGCCTGCTTCTGTTCCCAACCAATTTGTTCCTCAAGTGTATGCTGCTAAAACTCCAGCACCCTGGATGGCCCAACAACGACCTTTTACTCCACAACCACAGTATCTTCCACAACAACAATTTGCACCTCCTCCAACATATCAACAACAGAATCAACAACCTCAAGGTCCGAGAGCTCCTCAAAGACAAAGAGCGCCTGAAAGAAGATTTGATATCATTCCTATGTCCTATGCTCAACTTCTCCCACAGTTACTTTCTAATCAGTTGGTTCAACTACGTGAACTTGGTCCGCCACGAAATCCTCTCCCTAGGGGGTATAACATTAATGCTCATTGTGAATTTCATTATGGTGCCCCAGGCCATACAATTGAGAATTCTAGAGCATTCAAATGTAAATTTCAAGACCTCATCGATGCAAAGGCCATCAATTTCAACCCTGTTGGTCCGAATATTCAGAACAATCCCATGCCTCCTCACCCAGGGGCAACGGTCAATGTTATTGAAGAAGGTAGTGAACAGATTCTGGTAACCAAGGTCGACGAGATCAAGATATCATTAAGAACTGTTAGAGAACATTTGTTGGAGCATGAGGTGCTACAAGAACTCTATGATTTCTGCTTAACATGTTCCTCTAAACCTGAAGAGTGTACTGGTTTGAAGACGGATATCCAACAGTTGATCGATGAAGGTGTCCTACATATAGAGAAGATATTCCGAGAAGATGAGATTGATGTCTTGGAAATTCCCTACTATCCGAGAAGATTTTCAGCAGCACCAACTATTCCGTTAACAATTCAGGTTCATACTACCCCAGTAATAATTCAAGCTCCCACTACCCCCGCAATGATTCTAGCTCCTATTCCTCCTACAAGTAACGACTCGAAGGCAATTCCATGGGAGTATAATGTGGTCTTTATTCATGGGAAGAAGTACGTGTGTCCTCCAATGGTTGACAAGAATATTACCAACATTGCAGGAACCAGTAACATAACTCGCAGTGGCCGGATATTTTCTCCTCCACCATCACCTCCTAAAGAAACTAACAGTGAAGCTCTAGTTAAGGCTGGGGGTAAGCAAGTGATGGATAATCAGCCCGGACCTTCTGTAGGACAAGAAGCGAAGCAACTTTTGAGGATTCTTAAGCGAAGTGATTACAAAGTGGTGGATCAACTTAACCAGACGCCGTCCAAGATTTCCATCTTGTCTCTCCTTTTGTGTTCAGAGGCCCACCGCAATGCCTTATTGAAGATTTTATGTTCTGCTCATGTTACCCAAGACATCTCTGTTGCCTAGTTTGAAGGAATCGTCACCAATATTGTTGTGGGAAGTTGTTTGGGTTTCTGCGATAATGAACTCTCAGTTGAAGGCAGAGCCCGCAACAAAGCGCTGCATGTTTCTATGAAATGTTTGGACACTGTTTTATCTCGAGTTTTGGTAGATACGGGTTCTTCACTCAATGTGATGCCTAAGGATACTTTGTTTAAGCTGAATATGGACGGGGTAATGATGAGTCCTTCCACTCTGAATGTTTGAGCGTTTGATGGTTCAAGAAGGTCTATGGATGAAGAAGTGGACTTGCCTATCAATATTGGTCCCCACACTTTCTATTTGTCATTCTATGTTATGGACATCCGTCCAACCTATACTTGCCTTTTGGGTCGTCCATGGATCCACGTAGCAAGAGATGTGACGTCTACTCTTCATCAACGCCTGAAGTTCATTGTAAATGACCAAGTTGTCTTCGTTTGTGGAGAAGAAGATATAGTGATTAATAATCTGACTATCTACCGTTATATGGAAGTAGAAGGCGAGGTGCAGGAGTTTCCCTTTCAAGCTATAGATATTATTACTGTTGACAAGTTCCCCGTCGTGGAAAGTAAGAAGTCTGAAGCACCCCTGGCCTCTTTGAAGGATGCCAAAGCCCTCATAGAAGCTAGAACTCCCCATGACAGTTGGGGCAAATTGATTGAAGTGCCAGAGAAGAAGGATCACTTTGGTCTTGGGTATCAGCCATCGTCCTCCATGCAAGCTGGTTGGGTTCCTCTCCAAGGAAAGCGGGTTCCCCCAATTTCTGAAGTGTTCGTCAGTGCTGGTGTAAGCAAAGAAGGACAAGTTCTCTCCACAGATGGTGAAGGTGACGATAAAGATGTTTCAAGATTTATCTATCAAGTTGCGCCAGACCAGGAGCTCAGCAATTGGACTGCCGTGGACATCCCTGAAGTTGTTTTCCTTGATGTGTAATTTTTTGTTTCCATTTAAGTCATATGTCCTACCCAAGGCATAGTGACAGCTTGTAGAAGGGGGCCCCTTATGTTTCAAATCTTCGTTTAACATTGAATGAAAATCGCACTTTCGCATACAATTTTGTTCCCTGTATTTTCTTTAACTTTTACTTTTTCAAAATAAAAATGGCAATACTTTTCTTTTCATATTCAAAATAGTCTCTTGCAATTTCAAAAAGTAAAACATAAAATCATCGATCATGCAGATCCGTCTCGGACTCTGTTGGAAATGATAATTCTATGGTTCCTTATATTCTTGAGAATTCAGTTGATCATGCTAACGAAGATAGTGTCGTACCCCAAAATTTGTCCTCCCATATTTCTCAAAACATTTCAAGAAAATTCACAAGTCCAACCCGGCGCGTTATATTCAGGTGTTCTTTCGCCAAGATATCTCTGATAACATATTCTCAAATTCAGGTTCGGCTCAAGAGTCAATTCTTTAAAGAAGGTATCCGGATGTGTGAGTTTTCTTGAAGAAATATAGTGAAAAAGTGTGCTGAAAGTGCAGTTTTTACGCGCTAAAAAATTCATAACTTGAAGATCGTGACTCGTTTTGAACCCGTTCCGGTGGCCAAAATTCCGTCTTGACATTATCTATGTTTTCATCTCTCACGGCTGGAAGCCAATTTCGATCAGAAGGTCTTCAAAAATGTGGATTTATCAAGTATTTTCGTGCAGAAAATTTGTGACAGAAGTTTATTTGCGTCATGTTCAAAAAATCATAACTTGGTCGATTTTCATCGTATCGAGCTGGTTCTGGCGTCAAAATTTCACAAATTGAGTTGGCTACATTTTCACAGAAGGTATTGAGTTCAAACGGTATTCAAAAGGCCTTCGTTTTTTGCTCAGAGTGTGTGACACGCTGAAAATCCTGAATGCTGAATATTATTTCATCTGGGCCGAAACTTCGAAAATTCATAACTCGGTCAATTTTTATCGGTTTGGGCTCATATTTTTACACAAGGTCCCTGACTCATAGATCTACAACTTTGCTTCAAAAGTCGATACCAAATTATGCACCAATCAATACCAGTTTTTTATTGAAGAACGTGTCAGAGTCGACATTGGAGCCCAAAATAAGTTTGTTTGAGCTGAAACTTCAAAAATTCATAACTAATTCACCGTTTATCCGATTGAGTCGATTTTCGAACAGGAGTTAGCTATCGATGTCGGCTACATTTTGTTTTCACATTTCAACTTCAAAAAATGCACTTAAGTCCCTGCGATTTAGCCTGGAAAGTGACGAATTCAAGTGAATATTGGAGGCCCAATTGCACATTCAAAGCCCATTTTCTTTACCCTAATTTCCATTATATAATCACCTTCTTTTCACACAAACCAGAGAAGAGAAGAAAAAAAAAGGGAGGAAAAGAAGAGAGAAAAAAAACCTTGCCACAACACTGTTAGAATATCAAATTCTTTCAAGAACCCTAAAACTTCGAAATCCTTATTACAAATCCCTCTCTCACTACAAACAAGCCATCACAGTTACAAACCAACACCTCACTACTTCTTCAGTAAGGATAAGGCTGGCTTGGTCTCCATGATCCAAAGGGCATAAAAGCATTCAGGTCACTAATTTTCCAGTAAGGGTAAGATTGATTTGATCTCCATGATCAAAAGGGTATAATCATTCATACATGCCATATTGTGCCTAAACATTAAATTTCTTCATATATTGGCTTTATTTGCATTTTATGATTTTATTTAATGTGTTCATGAGATTCAACACTGCAGATTTAGACAGGATCCCATGCAGGTTCATTAAGGAACGTTAAAGCCAAAATACAAATGGCCAAAAGTCAAAAGCCAAATGGCTAAAACAGAACATTTTACACATGACACCAATACATGGCGAGACAGACATCCTGAGAAGATTAAGAAACGTTGAGGCCAAAACGCAAATGGCCAAAAGCCAAAAGCCAAATGGCCAAAGTAGAACAACTTATGCATGATGAGGCCAGAACACAAATGGCCAAACCACTCCAATACACCTCCTAAAAGGGCCAGACACCCCCATGGTTTGCTCAATTTTTAATTTTTATTTGTTTTTCCTTTTTATTCTTTTAGTTGTTTTTAATTGTTTTCTTTTAATTCCATAAAATAATTTTCATAATAAATATAAAAATATAAAAAAATCAAAAAAAATATTTATTGTTAATTATTATTATTTCACTATTATTTTTTGTAAATAAACTTTAAATAATAAATTTAGTTTAATAAATTAGGTTTTTCAATTTTAACACTTTTTTCTTAAATAAATAAATATGTAAAAATTAGGGTTTCTAACTTTTTATCTTTCTTTTTTTCTTTAAATAAATAATTTTCTCATTATTATTATTAATTATTAATTATTTTGTAAATAAACATGTATATTAAATATTTAGTAAATTAGGTTAAACTTTAATTTTTTTTATAATTAAAAATACTTAGAATTAGGATTCCATTTAACTTCTAATTAATTTTCTTTATTTCACATATACAAAACACAAACCTAAAAACATTTCTTTTCTTTAATTTAATAATTAATTAGCTTTTCTAATTTCAATTTAATTTCAAAAGGGTTCAACGCCCTCGAACATCCGATTTTTATTCTCTTCGCGCATTCTATTCTTATTCCTTTCTTTTAAATATTTATGTAATTCTCCCAAAGCCGTGTAAATTTGATATTTATCTTTACTTTATTTTATGTCAAATCGGGTCCTGGATTTAATTTGGCGATGTGGACCCGCGCCTTTGTAATAGTTTAGGAACTTTATATTTCTCGCAACCTTTTAACTGCTAATAAATTGCATGCAAGAATGAATGTCAAAATAAAAGCAACGCATAGATCACCCATGACATGAAAAGACAAAATATCTGAAAACGACACACAAATCACACACCACCCCTAGGGTACGCCTCACTGTTGCCTTGCCCCTCGAAAGGTGATAGTCGAGTAGAGGATGTTTTAGTAAGTCCTCATGATCCGGGAACCTGGCATGAGGGTAGCTTCTAAGGTATCTTCCTATTGCTCCGGTGATCACCATGTCCCGAACTTCGAATTGACCCGAACACCTCCAACGGTGGTGCTACCTATCTCTCAATGGTGGGATGACACTACCTTAAGGAAATTTACACAGCCTAATTCCTTAGGGTAGGTAGATGACTCATAGATACTTGCTCTAAATTTCAAAATAAATCAAAAATACTTTTCACACCAACACATTTTCAAAAAGCTTTTGAAAGCATTTTTTCAAACACTCTTGAGGATCGATACAAGAGTCGAACTGGAATTTTCAAAGAAACTTTTTAAAACCCACAGTTGAAAAGCAAACAAACCATTTTTGAAAACACAAGTGAGCAAGTATCTAAGAGCCCATGGATAACCATGGATAGAAAGGGTGCTAACACCTTCCCTTTCTATAACCTACCTCCCGAACCGAGAGCAATCTCTTTAAGGAATTTTTCTGTGCTTTTGCCCTTTCCATTTGGAGAAAATAAAAGACGGTGGCGACTCTTGCTTCCGCGACATTTCGCGAACCAGCGTTAAACAGTCAGTTCCAGATCCACCGATCACAGAACTGGCGACTCTGCTGGGGATATTTATAAAGTGAGGTGTACCTTAGGACTAAGATCACTTGTGTTTTCCATTGTCTGAACTGTTTGCTTTATTATTGCGGGTATTGTCTCGGGAGTTCTATATATCCTAACCCGGATCTGGGGGATACCTTCTTAGAAAGTAGCAACAAGGCTGTGAGGGAACTGTGCGTGGTATACCGACATGGTTGAAGCAGTCTGCTACGTTGATGTGGCACTTTGGTGTGTACCGGTAACCCTTGAGTCCAGTCAAGGAGAGTACGGGGCCGCCGCGTGGTGTCGTGAAGCATCAACTGACCTTAGGAACCTTAATTGAACCATCTTGGCCTCTTTAGGGTAGTGAGATAACTGACTTTGGTGCAGTCCGAGGTTGGTTGATACTCGATACTACACTCAATTGAGGGTTGTTTTCTTGGAATATTTCGGTCGCCAGTTCAGTGGCTAAATCGAAACGATGAACAATGAAAGAAATCCAGTGATATTGGGACCCTTAGAACCCAGGTACTTCTGATAGGACAGGTTTTGAGCCCACCAACTTCAAGAGGGTAGTACCCCAAACCTCATGCTGGCCTAAACTCTAAGGGCTCTCTTGTGTGACTTGTGTGCCTTCCAACTTGACTATTTGCATGCTTGTTATCTGACACTTGAGTTTCTTGCAGGTTTTGCTTACAGTCCTTAATTGGGACTCATAACTGGGTTTACCTACATTACCCCATGCATAGCATAACATCATACCATTGCATGCATCCTGCATAAAGACTGACCCGTTTCAAGGATCTCAAGGGCTTGTGATGCAGGTCATGATGAACCAACTGTCTAGCAAGGGGCAAAAGGGGATTTATTTTCCTCTAGCCAAGGTTGTCAGGGGCTATGACCCACTCGATATGGTGAGCTTTGACCCTTGAAGAAGGACTCTCAACAACATGAAGTTCCTTCAATCAAGCTACAAAATTCAAACTCTAACGGTTTCTTGTTTACCCTGCGAGATCCTTGAAAATATTGCATGCATACATACATATCATTGCATTATAGGTATCCCTTTTACAAGTTGCTTACCTTCTTCGCTGTTTATTTCCGCTTGCCATCATGAATCCTGAATCATCTACTGAGCAATCCATCAAGGCTCTCCAGGCTCAGAACGCCCAGTTCCAAGAGTTGATCATGAGTTTGGCCCAGGGGCAACAAGATATGAAGACCCTGCTTTTGAAAAAGAAGAAGAAAAGGACGGTGCTGTTCAACCCTAGACGCAAATATGGGAATGGATCACGAAATGAAGTTGAGCAGACTACCCCATCTGTTGGAAAAGACAATCCCCAAGAAAGGGAGGTTCCTAGTCCAGTGGTCTCCGACAACGAGACCGATTACAATGATGAGCAGTACCCTCCGGCTGAGGACAAGTATAAACAGTTGGAAGACCGGCTAAGTGCCATGGAGATACAAAAGGTGTCCGGCCTGGACTTCAAGGATCTAGGTCTGTCTTCTGGGGTAGTAATCCCGCGCAAATTCAAGGCACCTGCCTTTGCCAAGTACGACGGGGCATCCTGTCCTAAGCTGCATCTCAGGTCTTACATAAGGAGGATCCAGCCCTACACGGCTGACAAGAATTTGTGGATTCACTTTTTTCAGGATAGTCTGTTGAGAACTTAACTCGATTGGTTCTATCAACTGAATGGAGCCAACATCCGCAGCTGGGAGGACTTGGCCACTGCACTCTACAAGCAATACCAGTATAATTCCGACCTTGCTCCCACGCGTACTCGGCTTCAGGGGATGTCTATGGGTACAGACGAAGGTTTCAAAGAATATGCTCAAAAATGGAGGGACCTTGCTGGAAGGGTACAACCACCTCTGACTGACCGCGAGCTCGTCGACATGTTCTTGGGGACCCTGTCTGGTCCATTCTTCAACCACCTGATTGGGAATTATGCTGCTGGGTTTACAGATCTGATCTTGACTGGGGAAAGAATAGAAGCTGGCATCAAGTCGGGGAAAATACATAATGGTGACTCCTCAAACATTGAGAAGAAACCATCCAAGAGAGAATCTAGTGTTGTCAACGCGGTAACTATTGCAAAGCGGCCGGTGCTCCTCAGCGTCACAATCAACAAAGGGAAGAGAGACCTAAAAGGCAATTTACTCCCCTCGGCATGACCTTGTCACAGATATTGCCACAGCTGCTGGAAACCAAGTTGGTAACTCTCATGGACCCTCCAAAGAATCCTAACAGGACACCTTCAAGGTACAACCCCAATGTTCGCTGCGCCTATCATTCTGACAGCCCGGGGCATGCTACAGATGACTGTTGGACTTTGAGAAACAGGGTTCAGGATCTGATCAACGCGAAGGAAGTCCAGTTCGACTCTCCAGAGACTCCGAATGTGACCACTGCTCCCTTGCTAAAACATGGCTAGGATTGGAAATTTTTTGTTCATTCGAATGTTCAAATTGTAATTTTTCTTTGATTGTTCAAACATTTTGTTTCATGTCAAACTTGGTTATTTCATTAATGCATTACACGTGTCTGTTTTGAAGTAATTATGTTTACTATGCTTAAAACTGCTTTCATTTTTTTTGATGTCAACTCTCAATTAATAATTCTAAGCCTCTTGAGGGAGGATGACAAAAACGATACCACAATCTACAGTATGCTTTTGAACAGACCCCGCTGATGAGGTACATGCATTGTTTCAATTCCTAAACACTGGAGTAATAAGGAAGAGAATCTCTCGTCAACCCCTTCGAGCCAAAGAAGTAGGAGTTTTCTTTTCGCAAAATTTAAAACCCTTAATCATAACCTGGGGCAGGGTAGTTCTCTCAGTTGATCCAAGTGCATAACGAATGACACCAAAGAGGTCCTTACAAAACAAAGAAAGACAGTGATGGTTCCGAACAATCATAAAGACAGGCAGTCATTATCTCAAAGAAAAAAAATAAAAGCTCGTCAAGTCAAAACCTATGAAGGAGACTTACAAAACTGGGGCATCCCGCTGACTGTAATCACAAAAGAAACAGTTCAGGCAAAAAACATGGATAACGAAATCAAAAAAAAGGGAAATAGGTCACACAAACCCTCAATAACAAAAAGGAATGACTGCCTATTCAAAATAAATTGTCAGTATCCGAGCCATCACTGGAATATCAAAGCAAAGACTCAACAAGGTCTAACGCACGATTAGCTGAGTTTAGGATTGAAGAACATCACGAAGAACGGGTGGGCACAAATAAAGTTTGAGCCTTTATCCTTTGTTTCTTAAACCGTGAACCAGGCCACGTTACAACCCTAAAAAGTCCTAGCTGAAGCATGGGTTAGTTCGAAAGCGTACTGTTACCAAAGGTATCCTGACTCCTTAAGGCTCGTAATAAACTAACGAGTTGACATCACGTTTTACAAACATTCACTTGTTTTATGAAAGAGAATGCATTTTCAAAATCTTCAAGACAGACATAAGCTTTGCATTTTTAACATAACTTTGTTTGCATATGACTTTTTGTTTGAACAGCAGGAAAATTCGCACGATGAATGCCTAATGAACGAAAGCACCTCCAATCAAGGGGCATGATATAATCATGGTCTGTAATCCGGGGCAGTCCAATCAAGATTCGGAGAATCTCTCAAAGGCCAAATAGCCTGGGGCAAATCTCCGCCCGAGTCACTTGGGGCATTTCAACAATAAATCTTGCCTGGTCAAACACCTTCTGGCGGCATGACAAAACACTTCTAACAGGGGCAACTCCCTACTTTCTGAGAACGGACATAGTCGAAAAAATACTACGCACGATCAAAGACCCGCTAGGTTGACACACCTAGGCAAAAATAAGGGCTTCCCGGCGAACCAAAAGGGTTCGAGCAAAAATAAGGGATGAAATGGAAAAAATATGTACACCCGGCAAGTCGAAAACCTGAAAAGGCGGCTTGGGCAAAAATGGGTATCCCGGTGGACTGAAAACCCGAAAGGGCGGTCCAGGCAAAAGTTAGGGATCAAAGCGTACGACTATGTCCTGTCATCTTGTCACCTGCCTACCTGAAGAAGGTTTGACCCTCAACAATTATCAGCATCCCACAGGTGCCTCCCCCATAGAAACAGGGGCAATAATGGGTGGTCTAAGCAATCTGATTGTTCTGTCCTCCAGGGTATCAAGGTAGGTTCCGTTGAAGAACATAACCAATACAGTTCAATACTTCCCCAGGAGAGTCCAATCCAGTTTCCCCAAGCAGTAAGCTTATCCCCAGTAGATTCTGGAAGCTTATCCTCGCAGAGCACGAACGCGTCCCCCGGCATTATTCAAAGAGTTATTTCCCTACCAGGATATAACTGGGTTAATCCTCAGCCAAAAGCCACGGAAAGTTCGTCCTCGACGCAGTCTTTTTATCCCAGCGAAGTCTATTAACATTTCCAACACAACAAGGGTATCCCCAGCAAGTTATTATCAACAACTCAACAAAGTATCTCTCTCCCCACAGAGTATCGCTTCCCAGCAAGATCGCTAGAGTACTTTTCTCCCCGCAGAGTAATCCATTCGCCAAGGCTATTCCCCAACGGAGTTATCTTCTCCTACCGATATTCTTGCAACTATCATCCCCAGCGGGAGCAAAATTTATTCTTCAACATCAGCCCAGGAGTGACTTCCCGGCACCCGTCAAGGATTTACTTTCCTAGACGACAAAGACACATTCATAAACATCGCACTTCCATATATCATAGCATGCATATGTGCATCATATCTTACAAATCTCATTTATATTGAGAACATCATTGCTTGATTCATATCATGCATTGCATATGACTGACCTTTACCTTTCAGGAAAGATCCAGTTAAGTTCTCCGCTACATTTCAAGACCTTCTCTGGTTCAGTCAGATCGACCCTAAGATCTCCCTGTTTCTTACCCAGTTGAAGATTTCAAGACCTTGTCTGGTTCAGTTAAATCGATTCCCAAAGATTTTCCTGGTTATTATCCAGTCAAAGGCCTTCTCTGGTCTAGTTAAACCGACTCCTAAAGGTTTTTCTTTTGAAGACTCAGTTGAAGACTCCAAGACCTTGTCTGGTTCAGTTAAATCGATTCCCAAAGATTTTCCCGGTTATTATCCAGTCAAAGGCTTTCTCTGGTCTAGTTAAACCGACTCCTAAAGGTTTTTCTTTTGAAGACTCAGTAGAAGATATCCAAGATTCTCTCAATGATTGCTATTGAGGTTGTAGTCGCCTATGGTTCTCTCCCCGATCCTGCGGAGGTAGTAATCATCCCAAGATTCGCTCAACGATTGCTGTTGAGGTTGAAGTTATCCAAGATTCTCTCAATGATTGCTGTTGAGGTTGTAGTCGCCTGTGGTTCTCTCCCCGATCCTGCGGAGGTAGTAATCGTCCCAAGATTCGCTCAACGATTGCTGTTGAAGTTGAAGTCGCCCAAGATTCTCTCAATGATTGCTGTTGAGGTTGTAGTCGCCTGTGGTTCTCTCCCCGATACTGCGGAGGTAGTAATCATCCCCAGATTCGCTCAATGATACTGTTGAAGTCGAAGTCGCCCAAGATTCTCTCAATGATTGCTGTTGAGGTTGTAGTCGCCTGTGGTTCTCTCCCCGATACTGCGCAGGTAGTAATCATCCCCAGATTCGCTCAATGATACTGTTGAAGTCGAAGTCGCCCAAGATTCTCTCAATGATTGCTGTTGAGGTTGTAGTCACCTGTGGTTCTCTCCCCGATACTGCGGAGGTAGTAATCATCCCCAGATTCGCTCAATGATACTGTTGAAGTCGAAGTCGCCCAAGATTCTCTCAATGATTGCTGTTGAGGTTGTAGTCGCCTATGGTTCTCTCCCCGATACTGCGGAGGTAGTAATCGTCCCTAGATTTTCTCAGCATTACTGTTGAGGTTGAAGTCGTTCAAGATTCTCTTAGGGTTCCTGTTGAGGTAGTAATCATCCAAGGTTCTCTCACCGCTCCTGTTGAGGTAGTAACCATCCCTGGTTCATTCATCACCGTTTGAAGCTCCGGATCCAGCTCCTGTAACCAGTCAGGACACATCCTACACAAGAGTTTGAAGACCACTCCTGTAACAGGCCAGGTAATCATTTTCTTTTTCAGGTACGCAAGTTCTCGCTAAGGAATCTCTTACGCGATCGACACCCAGATGGCATCTATAAGCCCATCCACCTACCCATCATCTCTTAGCATGGCATCTATAAGCCCATCATCCTATCCATCAATCTCTAAATGGCATCTATAAGCCCATTCCCCCGTCACACTACTATGTGAGCGCAAATTTCTGGGCACTCTAGTGTTCAATCATCTTCCACCTTCGGCTTACGAAAGGCACGTCAGCCAATCTGCATCCTCAGGTCTAAGAAGATTGAACAGGGGCAACTGTTGTACCCCAAAATTTGCCCTCCCATATTTCTCAAAACATTTCAAGAAAATTCACAAGTCCAACCCGGCGTGTTATATTCAGGTGTTCTTTCGCCAAGATATCTCTGATAACATATTCTCAAATTCAGGTTCAGCTCAAGAGTCAATTCTTTAAAGAAGGTATCCGAATGTGTGAGTTTTCTTGAAGAAATATAGTGAAAAAGTGTGCTGAAAGTGCAGTTTTTACGCGCTAAAAAATTCATAACTTGAAGATCGTGACTCGTTTTGAACCCGTTCCGGTGGCCAAAATTCCGTCTTGACATTATCTACGTTTTCATCTCTCACGGCTGGAAGCCAATTTCGATCAGAAGGTCTTCAAAAATGTGGATTTATCAAGTATTTTCGTGCAGAAAATTTGTGACAGAAGTTTATTTGCGTCATGTTCAAAAAATCATAACTTGGTCGATTTTCATCGTATCGAGCTGGTTCTGGCGCCAAAATTTCACAAATTGAGTTGGCTACATTTTCACATAAGGTATTGAGTTCAAACGGTATTCAAAAGGCCTTCGTTTTTTGCTCAGAGTGCGTGACACGCTGAAAATCCTGAATGCTGAATATTATTTCATCTGGGCCGAAACTTCGAAAATTCATAACTCGATCAATTTTTATCGGTTTGGGCTCATATTTTTACACAAGGTCCCTGACTCATAGATCTACAACTTTGCTTCAAAAGTCGAGACCAAATTATGCACCGATCAATACCAATTTTTTATTGAAGAACGTGTCAGAGTCGACACTGGAGCCCAAAATAAGTTTGTCTGAGCTGAAACTTCAAAAATTCATAACTAATTCACCTTTTATCCGATTGAGTCGATTTTCGGACAGGAGTTAGCTATCGATGTCGGCTACATTTGGTTTTCACATTTCAACTTCAAAAAATGCACTTAAGTCCCTGCGATTTAGCCTGGAAAGTGACGAATTCAAGTGAATATTGGAGGCCCAATTGCACATTCAAAGCCCATTTTCTTTATCCTAATTTCTATTATATAATCACCTTCTTTTCACACTAACCAGAGAAGAGAAGAAAAAAAAAGGGAGGAAAAGAAGAGAGAAAAAAAACCTTGCCACAACGCTGTTAGAATATCAAATTCTTTCAAGAACCCTAAAACTTCGAAATCCTTATTACAAATCCCTCTCTCACTACAAACAAGCCATCACAGTTACAAACAAACACCTCACTACTTCTTCAGTAAGGATAAGGCTGGCTTGGTCTCCATGATCCAAAGGGCATAAAAGCATTCAGGTCACTAATTTTCCAGTAAGGGTAAGATTGATTTGATCTCCATGATCAAAAGGGTATAATCATTCATACATGCCATATTGTGCCTAAACATTAAATTTCTTCATATATTGGCTTTATTTGCATTTTATGATTTTATTTAATGTGTTCATGAGATTCAACACTGCAGATTTAGACAGGATCCCATGCAGGTTCATTAAGGAACATTAAAGCCAAAATACAAATGGCCAAAAGCCAAAAGCCAAATGGCTAATACAGAACATTTTACACATGACACCAATACATGGCGAGACAGACATCCTGAGAAGATTAAGAAACGTTGAGGCCAAAACGCAAATGGCCAAAAGCCAAAAGCCAAATGGCCAAAGTAGAACAACTTATGCGTGATGAGGCCAGAACACAAATGACCAAACCACTCCAATACACCTCCTAAAAGGGCCAGACACCCCCATGGTTTGCTCAATTTTTAATTTTTATTTGTTTTTCCTTTTTATTCTTTTAGTTGTTTTTAATTGTTTTCTTTTAATTCCATAAAATAATTTTCATAATAAATATAAAAATATAAAAAAATCAAAAAAAATGTTTATTGTTAATTATTATTATTTCACTATTATTTTTTGTAAATAAACTTTAAATAATAAATTTAGTTTAATAAATTAGGTTTTTCAATTTTAACACTTTTTTCTTAAATAAATAAATATGTAAAAATTAGGGTTTCTAACTTTTTATCTTTCTTTTTTTCTTTAAATAAATAATTTTCTCATTATTATTATTAATTATTAATTATTTTGTAAATAAACATGTATATTAAATATTTAGTAAATTAGGTTAAACTTTAATTTTTTTTTATAATTAAAAATACTTAGAATTAGGGTTCCATTTAACTTCTAATTAATTTTCTTTATTTCACATATACAAAACACAAACCTAAAAACATTTCTTTTTTTTTAATTTAATAATTAATTAGCTTTTCTAATTTCAATTTAATTTCAAAAGGGTTCAACGCCCTCGAACATCCGATTTTTATTCTCTTCGCGCATTCTATTCTTATTCCTTTCTTTTAAATATTTATGTAATTCTCCCAAAGCCGTGTAAATTTGATATTTATCTTTACTTTATTTTATGTCAAATCGGGTCCTGGATTTAATTTGGCGATGTGGACCCGCGCCTTTGTAATAGTTTAGGAACTTTATATTTCTCGCAACCTTTTAACTGCTAATAAATTGCATGCAAGAATGAATGTCAAAATAAAAGCAACGCATAGATCACCCATGACATGAAAAGACAAAATATCTGAAAACGACACACAAATCACACACCACCCCTAGGGTACGCCTCACTGTTGCCTTGCCCCTCGAAAGGTGATAGTCGAGTAGAGGATGTTTTAGTAAGTCCTCATGATCCGGGAACCTGGCATGAGGGTAGCTTTTAAGGTATCTTCCTATTGCTCCGGTGATCACCATGTCCCGAACTTCGAATTGACCCGAACACCTCCAACGGTGGTGCTACCTATCTCTCAATGGTGGGATGACACTACCTTAAGGACATTTACACAGCCTAATTCCTTAGGGTAGGTAGATGACTCGTAGATACTTGCTCTAAATTTCAAAACAAATCAAAAATACTTTTCACACCAACACATTTTCAAAAAGCTTTCGAAAGCATTTTTTCAAACACTCTTGAGGACCGATACAAGAGTCGAACTGGAATTTTCAAAGAAACTTTTTAAAACCTACAATTGAAAAGCAAACAAACCATTTTTGAAAACACAAGTGAGCAAGTATCTAAGAGCCCATGGATAACCATGGATAGAAAGGGTGCTAACACCTTCCCTTTCTATAACCTACCTCCCGAACCGAGAGCAATCTCTTTAAGGAATTTTTCTGTGCTTTTGTTCTTTCCATTTGGAGAAAATAAAAGACGGTGGCGACTCTTGCTTCCGCGACATTTCGCGAACCAGCGTTAAACAGTCAGTTCCAGATCCACCGATCACAGATAGTGAGGAAGATTATGAAGTCCTTGAAGAACTAGTGTTGTACCCCAAAATTTTCTCTCTCATTTTACTCAATACATGTCCATCAAGATCTTCAATTTGCTCAAGAATGGACCAGACAAACTCTCTCCTAAGGCAGTGTACCTCAATTAGGGTTTCCATTTTCATCAAGACGGGTGAACCACAAAGGCCTCATATGCTATTCATGGTCTTAATATGTTCTCAAGACCCTACATGTCAAGTTTCATGCCTTGTACAAGAAGTATGCTCAGATGCTTGAGAATCGACTGTATTAGGTCAAAAGTCAACTGTGACCCACATACAGTAAAACTTCAAGATTTTTGGTCAACATTAACATTTTAAGTTACTTTCATCATTTTATCAAGGGTTGATCATAATTCCCCAAGGAATGCTCCAAATTCATCAAAACCCAAAAGTTGCTAAATTAGGGTTTCTTAGTAAAAGTCAACCAAACTTTGACCAAGCATAACTTCCACATGCTTCATCATAAATTTTCCATCCAAAGCTCATTTTTAATAGGATGCAATTCCCTACAATCCATATTCATCTCACAAGTTCAAAATATGCACTCATAAAAAGATAAGAATTTCTACATTATGGGCCCTTTTGAAAAGTCAACAAAAACACCTTTTGGGTCAAAGCTTCTTACATGAACATGGATGACTCAATTGAGATGATAACAAAAGGGTTTCTTAGGGGACATCCTAAGATTTCCAAAAAGTCCAAGAACACCTCTCTAGGATTAAAATTGGAGGAGATATGCCTTGTCAAATTTGACCCTTTTTGCAAAATTGCCAAAAGTCAAATGTGCTCAAAAATGCATTTTTTTGCTAAATGGGCATAACTTTTTATGCTTGCACATCACTTATAATGTGGTCCACGACTCAAATATTCATCCACCCATTATTTGCTTCATTTTTCAATTTTTTAAATTTTTTTATTAATTAAAAATTGAATTAAATCAAATAATTGATGAATAATAGCAAAGATATGATTTGATTTGGTTTTTGGACATGTTGGCAATCAAAAGATGCTGAATTATCAAGGCCAAAACGAATCAAGCATAATTGGTACAAGAAAGGGATGATTTGGCTCAAAATAGCAAGTTTGCATATGGCTAAAGAATCAAATCAAATCTCATCAAAACTTCAAGGTCCAATCTGTTTTGCAATCCTAATTCATTCCTAGATATATAATGGACAAGAACAAAGCATAGGACAAGGGTTATCAATCGTGAAAGAGGCAGAGAAAATTCAAAAAAATTCAAAAAAAAGTGTGAATTGGTTTCCAATCCACAGGCCATCTCAAGCCATCCTAGCATTGCCAACCAATTGCTGGACCTCTCAGGAAGCCATCCCAATCGTTTGCAAGGTCTGAAGCATCAAGAAACGCAAACTGTAACTCACACGGTTTGCAATTTTTTCCAGATTCGATTATCATAATTCCTGCATCATTAGCACGTTTAATTGATACATTTTGTAATATTTGACATGTTTGCAAGCTAACTGAATAGTTTAATTGCATTTTTGAAGCCTATACGTGTATCTGCCATTGCTAGGGTTCACCTTGCATTTTTAGGGTTTTTGTCCACAGGTGAAATTAGCCTAAATAAAGGGTGTCATCGTGTTCATGAGGACAAAACGAATTGATCAATGTATTCGTAAGTGATTTATCATGCTTGTATCATGTTTTGAGATATTACAGGTTTCTAGCTACAGACCTTTGTCCGTAGGTAAAGGTACAAACACCTAAGACGACGGAGAAAGGTAGTAGAAGAATAACATGGCAGCCAACCACTGGGCCATTCAAACCAGCGTGCGCGTTTTTGTTTTTTTCCACTAACCACATTATTTCATATATTATATTGTGTTTTCATTATAATAACAACTGAACATGATATCCTAGTGGTTGGGCGCGTTAGTGGTGAGAGTGAGGACTTGGGTTCGATCCCAGGTCCCAACAATTTCTTTTGTTTCAACTTTCCTATATAGGATCAGGTGTGTGATACGGTGGGAGAACTGACTTGAGGTTTTGCGTTTGTGTTCGCAAATGTTTCGGTTTAGCAAGAGTCGCCACCGACTTTTTATTTTATCCTAAGGAAAGGTTAAAAAGCACAGCAAAAACCTTTGAGATGTTTTCTTGGGTTCGGGGAGTAGATTATAGAAAGGGAAGGTATTGGCACCCTTTCTATCCATGGTTATCCATGGGCTCTTAGTTACTTGCTTAGATCACGTGCCTTTGCTTTTCAATTGTTTGAAATGGTGCTTTGTGTGTGTGGTTTTGAAAATGTTTTGAAAAAGATGCCTTGTCTAGACAACCCTTGTAACAATTCTTTACTCGAATGTTTTACAAAAGGTGTTTGTCTTTTTGAAAAGATGTTTCAAGGTTTTGAAAGTTGTTTGGAAATTGTGTTGTGATGTGTGTTTTGAAAATAGGCAAGTGTGTTTTGAAAGTTTGATCAAGTAACTAAGAGTTGTCTACCCCTAAATTTACTCAAAGATTTTTCTCATGTTTTAACCCTTTTAACAGTATTGTTCCACCATTGTATTTGGTGGACAATCTTGTGTTAGGATGTTAACGGGACAGGCGCGGGTCATCGTTTAGACCATGAATGCAATGGTGCCAAGTGTCTTTGGCAATTTTCTTGAGGGACTTGATCATTTTTTAGGCAACTTCGAAAGCGTCATCGAGGGACTATGATCATTTGATTTGTTTTGCCAAAGAAACTCAACATGCAAGCATGGCCCATTTTTGAAGGCAACAAATGGAGTAACCCTAAGGGTGCAAGTGTGATTGGTGTTGTCCATTTTCATGCTTTTTGTCTTTGAATTAGGTCAAGCTATTTGTTATTTGATTTTTGCATACAAACCCTAGGTCTATCATGGTATAATTAGAAAGCTTTTAAATGCGGAATTTTAAAGTCCTAGATTATTACAACATGATTATGGGGATGGGGGTACAAATGTTTGAATGGGGGATATTTAACAAGAAATTTAAATCTAAAGTATTACATCCATATTGAATAGACAAATAATAAATTGTACAATATTTAAACAAATGTAAAATGCAAAATGTATTATGCACAAAAAAGAGATTTTTTATGTATGTAAAAGTTTTCATGTTTGAAATATAAACAAAATAGAAAAAGATCATTTTTGACTATTTTCATGGTTTTAGGGTTAAACACTAGTTTTTGAATAAACATTATTATTTATTGATTATGTACAAAATTTGTTAATTATATACAAGAAATAAAAAGTATATTGTGAAAAGGGTATTTTTGATGTTAAATATTAATAAAAATAAAAATGTATTATTTCTATATTTTTGTCCTAAATATTTAATAAAATATGTATAAGTATTTATATTATATATTAAATATACTAAATATATACAAAATGAAATATTAATTATTTACAAAAAAAAGTATATTTTTAGAAAATGTTTCCAAAATGTAAATAAAAAATAATAACTAAAAAATATATATTTTTGTATTATTTTCTAGGGTTTTAAATAAAAGGTATATATATTTATTTACATGTATATGCTAAATAAAACAAATAAATGTCAAATAAATGCAAAAATGGGTGAAAAAATATTTTTTATATTTTTTATATTTGAGAAAAAAATAATAAGTCAGAATCAAAAAGAAAAAATAAAAAATGATCAAAATATCACACAATGGGCCAAGGGGGTGTAAGTTGGAAAAGAGGGTGCAAAAAGCAGGTTGACTCAGGCGCAGCCCAAGTCAACTTTGTCTTCAACCTCCAGCCATTTGAAACAAAAACGCGCGCCCTTCCTTGTTCAACACCAACTCCTGATTCCTTGATTTTTAGCCAAAACTTATAACATAAACAATGTAGAGCATCAAATCACGAATTCATACATATAAAAAACTTGACCTAACTCTCAGAGATGAGGGAGAATTTCTTTATCCCCAATTTCTGACCTAAGTTTTTTTCAATGTTCATGGCAAAAATTCTCACAGCACGCATAAAATAAATGAAAAGTAATCATATGTATGGCTTCAGGGCTATGAGTAGAGCATGTTTCATTCACAAACCTAAGCCTAACTCTTCCTAGATTGAGAGATAGAAGTTCATAGATTACCTGTTTCAGCTTGAATCGTGTAGAGCAATGTGGCCACCTTCAATGGAGTTTGAGGATTTGTACAGCTTGCCTGAGGTCCAAGGAACCTTCTCCAACACCTAGCTTGCTTTGAATCTGCCTGTATCGAGCTATGGAAGTCAACCTGCACAACTGAAAAGTGAAAATGGCAAACTTGGTTAGGGGTGTTATAGTCTGTATCTAGGGCTTGGGATAGTTTGTGTGGATGATATAAAATGTGTTTGGACAGGCTTGAGCAAAAACGCACGAATGGATATGGTTATGGAGGTCAAGTTGCAGAACTTGCCCTATTTTGCAACAAAACAGGGATTCTGAGTATGAGCAGGTCTTAGGGATGGATGAGCTGTGCTTTAGGCTTGTTTTGGTGTATGAAAAGTGTCTACAAAGTTTGCTCGAGCTTCTGTTTGCAGGAAGTGAGAGTTTTATATCTTTTGCCAAGTTTCTTCCAAGGTAAGCAAGGATAGTCAAGTTGGGTTATAGGCCAGCACAGGTCCCTCAAGCATTCTGCAGCACTCTCTCTTGATCAGTGGGATTTGTCTACAAACGTGTGCCTCAAAGATTTGGCTTGTACTTCTTGGATTTGGTTTTTGACATAAAGCATTACTTTACAAAAATGGCAAAATTGCTTTTTCTAATTATGGATTAATCTTGCATGTAATGACCAAATGAAGAAAATAAGACTTGAACAGAAAGGTTAAGCATTTAATTATTGAGTATGAAGAGGTTTAGAGGCCTGCAAACCATCACAAATCCTGCTGACTTGAAAATGCCAATGTTATGAACAAGCTTTGGCCATGAACAAAAGTGAATTTTGCCCAACTTTGCGAATTCGATTCTCCCTAACCACAAGGGTGTTTGATGAGTTCTTGGACAATTTGGAAAGCTTGGAATGTGTAATACAATCCATATTTGCAATGCAAGTTGAAATTCCAAGTGGAACCATGTGAAAAGTGGCCATGAAGTTGGACAAAAATCCTGCCTAGAATAGGTAAAAAATTTTCTAAGTTAAGAATGTTTTGCACCCTTGTTCCAAAAATCATAACTTGAGCTACAAGATTCCTTTGAGAAAACTTTGTGAATCAAAGTTGTAGATTTTGCAATGGACTACAACTTTCATGTTTTGAGTTTTGTTTGAATCCATTTTCATCTTTGTGAAAAAATGGGACAAAGTTAGGAAAAAATAAGGAAATTTTATAACTTAGAAAATTTCTAAGTTATGAAATTTCTTCATTTTAAACCCTAATTTGCAATTTTGGGTTTCTTGATGAAAAAGTTTCATAATATGACATGTCTTGATGAAAAATGAATCTTGGCACTTGATTTTGACCAAAAAGTCAAAGTTTGACTTTTCAGTATACAGTCAAATTTGATCAGTTGACTGAAAAATTCATCTGTCAATCCTGTGCATTTGGGATCTTTTGAACTTTGTTGAATGGATCAAGACAATGCCATTGAGTTCTTGAGTCCATATGTGAGCTTGGTTTGCCATTGGTTAGATCAAACAGTCAAAAATTGCCTTTGTGCAGTCAAAACCCTAAAAATGACCATTTTGCCCTTTTGGTGATCTGGTCAAATTTCTTGGGGAATTGTGATCCAAACTTGACCAAATGGTTCATATGAGTTCATAATGTTGATGTGGGTCAAATTTCATGAGGTTTTACTATCAATTGGCCACAGTTGACTTTTTCCCCAATACAGCTGATTTCTAGGTCAACTGTCCAATTGACTGGGCAAAGATTGGAATCAAGACTTGAAACTTGGCATGGATAAACTTGTGAGTCCAACATGAAGCATGAAAGTCACTTTGGGCCTTTTAGGTCAAAACATCTTTGTGCAAACTCAAACCCTAATTTGGGTCAACAGTGCAAGGAGGAGTCTTGAGCAGAGCAAACCCTAATTTGATCTTGAACTCCAAGGGTCTTGTGGTGAGAAAATATTGATGAAATGGGAGGGAAAATTTTGGGGTACAACAGTTGCCCCTGTTCAATCTTCTTGCACCTGAAGAGTTAGATTGGCAATTTGCCTTTCGCGTCTCGAAGGTAAAAGGAGATTGGACACTAGAGTGCCCTTAAATTTGCACTCGTCGAAACAATGGATGCGGGAATGGACTTAGAGATGCCATTTGGAGATGGGCTTAAAGATGCCATCTGGAGGGGTGACAAGATCTTGTCGGGGATGGGCTTAAAGATGCCATCTGGAATGAGTATCAGAAAGGTGTCCATGTTTTGGAATATCTCTGAACTGGGGGTCTGAATAAGCAATAGATTGCCATCCGTATCTGGAAGCATCCGTAAACTGTTTTCAAAAGTTGAAATTGAATAAGCAATAGAGCAGCATCCATGTTAGGAAGCGTCCGTAAACTGTTTTCAGGAGTTGCAGAATCTGAACAAGCGATAGATTAACATCCGTGTCTGGAGAATCTGTGAACTGTTTTCAGAAGTTGAAGAATCTGAACAAGCGATAGGTTAACATCCGTGTCTGGAGAACCCGTAAATTGTTTTCAAAAGTCTTGAAGTTGAATAAGCAATAGAGAAGCATCCATGTTGGGAAGCGTCCGTAAACTGTTTTCAAAAGTTGAGTCTGAACAAGCGATAGATTAACCTCCTTGTTTGGAGAATCCGTAAACTGTTTTCAGAAGTTGAAGAATCTGAACAAGCGATAGGTTAACATCCGTGTCTGGAGAACCCGTAAAATGTTTTCAGAAGTCTTGAAGTTGAATAAGCAATAGAGCAGCATCCATGTTGGGAAGCGTCTGTAAACTGTTTTCAAAAGTTGAGTCTGAATAAGCGATTGATTAACCTCCGTGTTTGGAGAATCCGTAAACTGTTTTCAGAAGTTGAAGAATCTGAACAAGCGATAGGTTAACATCCGTGTCTGGAGAACCCGTAAACTGTTTTCAGAAGTCTTGAAATGGAGAAGGAACCGATGTAGGGTTGCCTGATGATGAGTCCGTGTAAAACTGCATCTGAATATTTGTTAATGATAGCCTTTATTCTTATCCTGAAAGGGACAAAATGTTAGCTAAACACAAAATTATGTTGCATGAAATGTATGATGCAATGTATGTTCTATCAATGTTTATGAATTGAATGTAATGAATGCGCATGTAAGCTGATGAGCTGTCTTGCTGAGGATAGATGAATCCTGGATGGCTGGAGATAAAAGAATCTTGACTGCTGCCGGGGGAAGTAAATCCTTGACTGCTGCAGGGGAGTGCAAGAATTTTTGATTGCTGAGGATGAGACATCCTTGTTGACTACTATTGGGGAATCAGGAGCTTGGGTTGTATGCCAATCTACTGGGGATTCCTGTCTTGAGGAGATCTTCATTGGGGAATATCTGAATATTCTGTGAGGAACTGAGAATGAGTGTCTTGATTCTGCTTGGGGAATGCAAGATCTTCAATTGTTTGGGGATCTTAGGACCACTGCTGGGGATTGAAACTCCTTGATGACTTGCGGAGCTAGAGAATTCTGATGATCTCTACTGGGGAGTCCAGAACCTGGGAGGCTCATGCTGGAGGAGTAAGACTGAGAATCTACAATCTGATGGGAAGTATCTCTGTGGGGAGAAGGTTCACTAGTATGGTTCCGCTGGGGATTTGATAGTTTGAAGTTTTAGCTCCACCGGGGATAGGATTTTCAGATTCTTAAGGCTCCACTGGGGATACTGAAACTTAACTCTGTGGGGAATTGAGTTCCGGAAGGCTCTCTGGCTGGGGAAATCAGTTTTGAGAAATCTTTTTCTGCTGAGGATCCTGAAGTTTAACTCTGTTTGGGGAATTAAGTTCTGGATTTTGACTTTGTCGAGGAATTTAGAGTTTAAATCTGCGGGGAAATTCTTCTGAAAGGGTATCAAGATATCTATCTGTACCTTCACCCTATCAGCAATCATCTTTCTTGATATGTAAGGAAATTATTATGTTCAAATGCATATGCCTATTTAACAAAACATTGGACGTTTCTCAAATAAAACATAAGTGTAGAAAAGCAAAAAGAAGACAAAGCAAACTTCTGTATTTGGAAAAGTATTTGTATTAACTTTTTATGAGTATCTTTGTATAAAGGAGACAGACACCCTAGTAAGAGGATGTTGTTGTAAAGAATTGAAAATTTTATACAAAAGAAAGATGTCTATGTGCAACAATTCTATGGGATCCCATTATGTTATAGCCTTCACAACTCTGAATATCTTGTCCATTCAAATGCTTCGTTCGCCGATGACTGGATTGATCAGAAGCTTGGAACTGGTTGATGAAGAGATTGTTCTTTAAAGTGATCCGACGAGACATAGTCATATGCTTTAATTCCCTAACTTTTTCCTGGATCGCCCTTTCGGGTTTTCAATCCACTGGGAAACCCCTTTTTGCCCAAGCCGCCCTTTCGGGTTTTCGACTTGCCGGATGTACAGATTTTTTTTGCTTTATCCCTAATTTTTGCCTGAACCGCCCTTTCGGGTTTTCGGTTCACCGGGATGCCCATTTTTGCCCAAGCCGCCCTTTCGGGTTTTCGACTTGTCGGGTGACTTTATGCGTAGTATCTTTTGACTATGTCTGCGTTCGCAGGGTGTGGCAAATCGTCACCGTCCATGGTGGTCAGAATCATTGCACCACCAAAAAATATGCTTTTGACTACAAATGGTCCTTCGTAAGTAGGAGTCCATTTGCCCCTGGGATCACTTTGCGGCAAAATAATCCGTTTGTTTACGAGATCTCCGACTTGATATACTTGACGTCTGACTTTCTTGTTGAAAGCCTTGATCATCCGTTTTTGGTACGTCTGACGATGGCAAACAGCAGCGAGTCGCTTCTCGTCGATCAAATTGAGTTGATCAAGTCGAGTCTGAATCCAATCGTCTTCATTCAAACTAGCGTCTTTCATGATCCTTAAAGAAGGAATTTGTACTTCCATGGGTAAGACAACTTCCATGCCATAGACTAAAGAAAATGGGGTTTCCCATGTTAAAGTATGTGCCGTGGTACGGTATCCATGCAGAGCAAACAGTAATATCTCATGCCAGTCCTTGTAGGTGACTGTCATTTTCTGAATGATCTTCTTGATGTTTTTGTTCGCAGCTTCAACAGCACCGTTCATCTTCGGCCGATAGGGAGATGAATTGTGATGATAAATCTTGAACTGTTCGCATAGAGCGGTGATCATAGTATTATTCATATTTGTACCGTTGTCTGTGATGATCCTGTCAGGGATACCATACCGGCATATGAGGTTTTTCTTGATGAAGCGGGCAACCACATTTTTTGTAACGGAGGCAAAGGAAGCTGCTTCGACCCACTTGGTGAAATAGTCAATAGCAACCAGGATGAAGCGATGTCCGTTGGATGCCGTGGGCTTGATTTCTCCAATCATGTCAATGCCCCACATTGCGAATGGCCAAGGAGCTGTCAGAACATTGAAAGGAACATGAGGAATATGAATCTTGTCAGCGTAGACTTGACATTTGTGGCAAGTACAGGAATGCTGATGGCAATCTGCTTCCATGGTAGACCAGTAATAGCCTGCCCTTAGAATTTTCTTAGCCATCATATGCCCGCTCAAGTGAGTGCCAAATGTACCGCTGTGTATCTCGGTCATGATTAACTTTGCTTCAGCTTTGTCTACACATCGGAGTAAAACACAATTATGGCTGCGTTTATAAAGGATGTCGTTGCTCAGGAGGAACTTGGAAGCAAATTTCCTTAAGAACTTCTTGTCATTTATGGAAGCTCCTTCGGGATATTCTCTAGTCTGAAGATACCTTTTGATTTCGTGAAACCAGGGTTGTTGCACTACTTCTTCGGTATTAATCTCATGACAATGCGCAGGTTCATCTATTCGCTCGATGGTGATTTGGGGAGCCTCATTATCCCAGTTGAGTTTAAACATGGAAGACATCGTTGCCAAAGCATCTGCTAGCTGATTCTCTTCTCGCGGGAAATGCTCGAAGGTGATTTGCTCGAAATGAGGCAACAATGTCAGGACATGTTCTTTGTATGGGATAAGATTAGGATGTTTGGTATCCCACTCTCCTTTGATTTGACTGATAACCAAAGTCGAGTCCCCAAATACGATCAAAGATTTGATCCCCAAGTCTATAGCAGCCTTGAGACCAAAAATGCAAGCTTCATATTCAGCCATGTTATTGGTACAGCTGAAGCAAAGTCGGGCCGTGAAAGGCGTGTGACAACCTTCCGGGGAAATGAGTACCACACCGATACCGTTTCCAAGTGCATTTGAAGCACCATCAAAGTACAGGGTCCATCGGGATCCTTTTTCAGGTCCGTCATACGGTCTGTTACCTTCAATGTTGTCCAAAGTCATGATGTCCTCGTTTGGGAAGTCGAATCTCATGGGTTGATAATCTTCGATAGCTTGATGAGCTAGATGATCAGCTAGTACACTCCCTTTTATAGCTTTTTGGGTAGTATACTGGATGTCATACTCAGTTAGGATCATTTTCCATCTAGCTATTCTTCCATATAAAGCAGGCTTCTCGAAGATATACTTGATAGGATCCATTTTGGAAATCAACAAAGTGGTATGAGTCAGCATATACTGCCTTAGTCGGCGAGCAACCCATACCAAAGCGCAGCAAGTTTTCTCGAGCAGTGAGTAGCGAGTCTCACATTCGGTAAACTTTTTTCTAAGGTAATAAATAGCATACTCTTTTCGACCAGACTCGTCATGTTGGCCCAAAACACACCCCGTTGAGTTATCCAAGACGGTCAGATACATGATCAACGGTCTTCCTTCGACGGGTGGCATCAGAATAGGAGGTTCTAGCAAATACTCCTTGATCTTATCAAAAGCAGCTTGGCAATCATCGTTCCATTCGACTACCTGATCTTTCTTCAATAGTTTGAAAATTGGCTCACAGGTAGACGTCAGATGAGAGATGAATCTGGCAATATAGTTCAAGCGCCCCAAGAACCCTCTAACCTCCTTTTCAGTACGGGGAGCAGGCATTTCTTGTATTGCTTTCAATTTTCCTGGATCGACCTCAATGCCCTTGTTGCTGACAATAAATCCTAGAAGTTTACCAGACCTAACTCCAAAAGTGCACTTACTTGGATTCAGCCTGAGTTTGTACTCCTTCAACCTGGCAAACAGCTTTTGCAGATGTTCAAGGTGTTCCTCCTCTGTTTGTGATCGAGCTATCATGTCGTCTACGTAAACTTCAATCTCATGATGTATCATATCATGAAATAAAGCTACCATGGCGCGCTGATAAGTTTCCCCTGCGTTCTTCAGTCCGAACGGAATCACCTTGTAGCAGAAGGTACCCCATTGTGTAAAAAAAGTTGTTTTCTCCATGTCCTCGGGGGCCATTTTGATCTGGTTGTAGCCCGAGAATCCATCCATGAAGGAAAACACCTTGTGCTGAGCTGTGTTTTCAATCAAAATGTCGATATGCGGTAGCGGAAAATCATCTTTAGGGCTAGCCCTGTTCAAATCCCGGTAGTCCACACACATCCTGACCTTGCCGTCTTTTTTAGGTACTGGCACAATGTTAGCAACCCATTATGGATAGGATGTAACAGCCAGAAAGCCAGTGTTGAATTGCTTCATTACTTTTGCTTTAATCTTCTCAGACATGTCGGGCCTCATTCGGCGGACTTTTTGCTTGATTGGTGGACAATCCTCTCTTGTAGGGAGACGGTGAACCACGATGTCTGTGTCCAAACCCGACATGTCTTCATAAGACCAGGCGAAGATTTCAACATACTCATTCAACAGCTGTATTAAGCGCCCCTTGACCCTTGGTTCCAGATTGGCACCCACTTGTACTTCCTTCCTGTCTTCCTCTGTTCCTAAGTTGACTGTTTCCAACAACTCTTCATGAGGTAAGATGGCCCTTTCTTCTTGTTGTAGAAGTCTGG
Organism: Vicia faba; assembly: GCA_948472305.1. Taxonomy (NCBI): domain Eukaryota; kingdom Viridiplantae; phylum Streptophyta; class Magnoliopsida; order Fabales; family Fabaceae; genus Vicia; species Vicia faba. The sequence continues at coordinate 437,281,692 of OX451739.1, read as the reverse complement.
CTAGCTCCCCCGGTACTTCACAATCTTCGTCATCTTCGTCTTCAGCCTGATTGACCAAATCTTCAGAGTTATTGAAGGATACAACAGAATAGTCACCCATAGAATCCAGAGTGAATGGGTACCTGCATTTGTGAGTGTGGGTGTGTGTAAGGGATAGCCATCCTTAAACAAACAAAAATGCAAAAGGAAAGAAAATGAACACAACAGTTTATAAATGAAAAACGTCCAATGATTCATTAAACATGGCATATGGATATGAAGAGAATCAAAACCCTTACAAATGGACCTACATACCCCGGGCAAGGCATGAGGTGAAAAAGTAGTGTGCAGATTGTTCAAGAGTAATTATTACAGACCAACAGAAAATGTTTGAAAGATAAATTACTGATTGATGAAAGTAATGGGAACGAAGTCTTTCGCCTCCCAGTTGTGTAGTCCCCCTTCGATGGTTGGGAAGATCGAATCTTCAATGTTGGCCTCTTCGTCTTCGTCTTCCAAAGCATCGATTCCATGAGGAGAAATCTTGATGGGTGTCCTTTTAATTTTTGAGCGACGCATAGCTTTTTGCCCCGCAGCGGTAAATCCCAACCCGAACTTGTCTGTTTTGTGGGGAAAGTCAGGAAACTGACCCCATGTTGAGCTCTTCCCTTCCTTCATTTCAACATGTGCGTCTTTCAGAGATGCCATCCTGGCCACCTGCTTGGGTTCCTCAGCTACTGCTTTTGCTACTGCAACTTCGGGAGAAATTTCCTCGAAGTGTTGGAACGATGTTTCAATGAATTCTCCCTCCACCTCTACATACCGAAAGGAGTTCAAATGACTGATCATATATTCCTCTTCACCGTGTACAGTTATGATCTTTCCCTTAACAGGGTATTTCAGCATCTGATGTAGGGAGGAAGTGACTGCCCCACCATTATGTATCCACGACCTTCCTAGCAAGCAAGAGTAGGATGGGCGGATGTCCATCACATAGAAGTTTGAGGGGAAAACTTCAGTGCCTACCTTGATAGGGATGTCTACCTCCCCATGCACCATTCTTTTAGACCCGTCAAAGGCCCTGACAATGATATTACTCGGTTTCAGCTCCAAGCCTTCACAATCCAACCGGTCGAGAGCTTTCTTAGGCAGCACGTTTAAAGAAGAACCGTTGTCGACCAAGACATGGGTGAGAGTAGTTCCTCGGCATTCAACTGACACATGTAATGCGTCATTGTGCTTTCTTCCCTTCTGAGTCAGGTCAGCATCAGAGAAACCCAGGCCGTTGTCGGCAGTCAGGCTGGCTACACAATCCTGGAATTGATCGGCTGAGGTTTCTTGGGGCACATGGGCTGTCTTCAGAAACCTTATTAATTCTTTGGCATGAGCCTCCGAACAAAGCAGCAAAGCTAACATGGAGATCTTCGAGGGAGTTTTCCCCAGTTGCTCTACAACGTCATAATCACTTTTCTTTATTATTTTCAGAATCTCCTCCATTTCTTTCTTAGAGGTTTCGGGGATGACCAATGGCTGAGCCCTCGTCTTGACGAGCTCATCTTGGATCCCTTTCCCCTTATCAGCAGAAGTAGGAGGGACAACTGCAGGAGTAACAACTTCTTCAATCAACGGAATTCTTGCAGAAAGTTTTATCGGTACAGGAGTAACCTTGGCAGAAGCTGAGGGTCCAAAGATTGCCTTTGGAGGGGCAATCTCTGGAGATAAAATTCCCCCACTTCGGGTAATCTTGCTCGTATCGGCAATGTTTCCAATGTCGGCATCTTCTTCGTCAGAGCTTTCTTCATTTATCTCAACTTGTTTAACACCATGGTAGTAGATTTCTCCACCATAATTCCATGGTATTGATTTGTCAGATTTGTAGGGGACAGGCCCAGGCATGGTTATTTTCAGCGGAACAATCTTTGGAATTGATGTAATCTTAACAGGATTTTTAGGGACCTTGGAAAGATTGGTGGAAATGGTGATTATTGAAACATCTTCGATAGGAGTTGGAATAGCAGGAATCTTTTCGAAAATAATTTGTTGGCTGTCCATTAGGCCTTGGATGCCTGTCTTCGGCAATGGACAGTCGATTGGTAGGGAGGAACAACAGTACCAGTCTTCTTCACATCCTGAGAAAATCCCAGCCTTCAACAGATTCAACTTGATTGTCAACAGTGGGGTCATCAGATCATCAACAACAGAAACATACAGATCTTCTTCAATAGCATGGACATTGCGACCATGCTTCGGCATTGGAGCGGATATTACGTTTGGCTTCTCTGGAGCATCGAACTCAACCTCTTTTGCATCTATCAAGTCTTGAATTTTATGCTTAAGCGCCCAACAATCGTTGGTGTCATGCCCGATGCTGTCAGAATGATAGGCACATTTAGCATTGGGATGATAATGTGGGGAAGATGTGTTCACATTTTTTGGTGCCTCTTTGATAGTGGTGAGATTTAGCTTCAACAAATGGGGAAGAACTTGTGCAGGCGTCATATTGATGCGGGTGAACTGCCGTTGTGGCCGTTCTACCCGTTGCTGGTTAGGTCTAGACTGATTGTTACGAGGCTGATCATTTGATGAATTTTGGATCATCACGCCCCCCACAGTCGGCCGGCGCTCAGTTCTTCCCGATCTTTTCTGAGATTATATAACAGCTGCTTCCTTCTTGGCCGGAAATGAATTCTTAGCAGTTGTAGAGGCAGAGGCATCCTTTTGAATCTTTACATTCTTAATACCAGCTTCCACCCGTTCGCCAGTCAGAATCAATTTAGTAAACCCTGCGGAAGAGCTCGCGATCAAGTGGTTGAAGAACGGGCCAGATAGGGTCCCCAAGAACATATCAACTAGTTCCCTATCTGAAAGAGGTGGCTGCACTCTTCCGACCAAGTCGCGCCATTTTTGGGCGTATTCTTTGAATCCCTCATTTGAGGCCATCCCCATACTTTGTAATTGAGTACGGGTTGGCGCCAAATCAGCGTTATATTGATACTGGCGATAAAAGGCAGCTGCCAAGTCTTCCCAGTTATGAACTTCTGACCTCTCAAGCTGGTAAAACCAGTCTAGTTGTGTACCAGACAAGCTATCCTGAAAGAAGTGTACCCAAAGATTTCTGTCGGATGTATGAGGTTGAATTCTTCTGACATATGACCTCAAGTGCATCTTCGGGCAAGACAGCCCATCATATTTTGCAAAAACTGGCACCTTAAACTTTGGAGGGATCACAATCCCAGCAATCAATCCCAATTCTTCAAAATCTAACCCAGGAACCCTTTGCAGCTCCATATCTTCCAGTCTATCCTCCAGGTTTTTGTACTTGTCATCTGATGGTGGGTATTGCTGCTCTGAGTAGTCTTCATCTTCCTCAACCTCTTCCTCTTCAGCCTCGGACTCAGAAGGTAGTGCAACTCCTTTTCCCTTACTGGTTCCCTCATCAGATGTGGAGGGAAATTCAAGAACTCTTCTAGCTTCATTCTCAAACCTTCTTCCCAGTGTAGCTACCCCAACCCTTTTCTTCTTCTTTTTTCCTTTTTCTGGCTCTTTGTTCCCCAACAGTGCTTTTAGATCCTCCTGACCCTTTGCCAAGGTCATAAGGAGCTGTTGAAACTGCGAGTTTTGTGACTGCAGATCTTTGACTGTGTTCAAGATCCATCTTACTGAAATAAACAGCAGAAAGATAAGGAAACCTGGTGTGAAGACCTGCTTATGCATATGATGAATGATATGTTTATTCATGCAATGCATTCAAGGATTTAGAAATTCAAAATTGTTGCAGACAAAAAGAACGCACGTCATATTAATAATAAGAAATTTTGTCAGTACATAAATGCCCCATGGGCCAAATATTACAAAAACTTCTTAAGGTAAAAAGACGTTGCGCATCCTCTTTGGTGTGATGTAAGTGTTGAGGGTCTCCTCCTCGTGAAGTCGGCGGGTAAGCTCCAAAACCTTCTTCTCACTGGCATAGAAGTTGACTTCAAAAGTATTTCGTTCCTCCTTGAGTTGGATCCAACTCTTCTGCATTTCCTCCCATGATGTAGGCATGTCAGGATGTAGGATGGTGTAAGGAACCTCTCCTTCCTCAACAGGCTCTTTAATCAAAGGGAGAATGTGAGGGTAAGGCATCATAAGACTCTGAGCGCGGGCTCACACCCACTTGAGGTATGGCTCAAGAGGGATGGAGTTCTTGTGCCCCGGTGTCTTGCTATCCACCTTGTTAGGCATCCTCCAAGCTCTGATGAATCTTTGGCGAAGTCCTTGCGCATCGTTGTCGAAGTCAAAAACTAGGTCAGGAATCAGCATGTCTTGAGGGCCATCCCTCAGTGCATATCCAAATTGCCTCAATGCTAGACAAGGTTTGTAGGTAATGCCTCATCTAATGCCAAGTAATGGAACATTAGGGAACTCACCACAACGATCGACGATGATGACATTTTCTCTGGACCGAGAACACCAATGTACATCAGAGTGTGTGAGGGTCATCAACCGTTGTGACCACCTTAAGCCTTGGTCATTCTTCAAAACAGATTGTGGAAGGTACGAAATAAACCACCTTGCAAGGAGAGGAGTACAACACATGAGAACACCTCTCTTCCTCATTGTTCGTGTATAAAATGAGTGGAGGATATCCCCAAGCAATGTAGGTATGGGATTCCTTGACATGAAAATCTTGACAGCATTGACATCTATAAGTTGGTCAGGATTTGGGAACAAGACCAACCCATAAATGAGGAGTGCCATAATTTCTTCAAAGGCTTGCAGATCCAAGGAATTCCAACACTCTTGTGTCTTCTCAAACAAGAACTTTGCCAAGAAGCCTTTGACACCACTTCTAGTCTCCCAGTGCCCCTTGATGTCACATGGTTGCAAGTGTAGTGCTTGAGCAACATCTTCAGGCTTTGGTTCTTTTTCTGTACCGTTGTAGGGTACTTGATTAAGAATAGGAATTCTCAGGAGTTGAGAAAATTCCTCCAAAGTAGACACCAATTGGTAGTCGGGGAATGTGAAACAGTGGTGAAGGGGGTCAAAGAATTGGAACAACACTTTCACCATGTCTTCTTCAATGTTGGTGTTGACTAGGCTGAGCAGTCTACCATGTATTTCACTGAAGAGAGAGCTTTCTGGAATTCTGGATGTAAGCTCCTTGAGTTGAGGAGGGATTCTCACAAGGTTGACTTGGATAGTTTTCCTGCGAAGAATTTCCATGACCTACAAAACAAGAACAAAGATGAAGATCCAAACCCTTGAAATGGTTAGTGGATGCATATGATGCTTTATGATGTTCATGATGTATGCACAAACATATGTACAAGCAAGTCACACAAAACCCTAGTTTTAGGCTTGCATGGGGTTTCATAGGTAAGTACCCTCTTGAGTGTAGTTGGCTTAAAAACCTGTCCTATAAATAGTAACCGGGTTCTAAAGAGCTCAATATCATTGGATTGTTTTCCATGTTCATTGTTTTGGTTTAGCCACTTAACTAGCGACCAAAATATTCCAAGAAAATAACCCTCAATGAGTGTAGTATCGAGTATCTACCAACTTCGGACTTCACCAAAGCCGGTCATCTCACTACCCCTAATAAAAGGCCAAGATGGTCAAGTAAGGTTCTAGGTCATTAGTGCTTAGTGACATCACTCAGCGGCCCCGTACTCTCCTTGATTGAACTCAAGGGTTACTGGTACTCACAAATATGTTGCACTAATATAGCTATTGCTTCAACCGTGTCGGTATACCCCGCACAGTTTCCACAACGTATTGCTATCTATGAATGTTTCCCAAATCCGGGTGTAGGATTTCAAGCCCAAACAAGAGAACCAAAATGTAAAGCAATCAAAGCAAACAATTAGTCATGCAAAAGGGTGATCTAGGCCCTAAGGTTACTCCACTTTTATATAATTCCCCAGCAGAGTCGCAAGTTCTGTGATACGGTGGGAGAACTGACTTGAGGTTTTGCGTTTGTGTTTGCAAATGTTTCGGTTTAGCAAGAGTCGCCACCGACTTTTTATTTTATCCTAAGGAAAGGTTAAAAAGCACAGCAAAAACCTTTGAGATGTTTTCTTGGGTTCGGGGAGTAGATTATAGAAAGGGAAGGTATTAGCACCCTTTCTATCCATGGTTATCCATGGGCTCTTAGTTACTTGCTTAGATCACTTGCCTTTGCTTTTCAATTGTTTGAAATGGTGCTTTGTGTGTGTGGTTTTGAAAATGTTTTGAAAAAGATGCCTTGTCTAGGCAACCCTTGTAACAATTCTTTACTCGAATGTTTTACAAAAGGTGTTTGTCTTTTTGAAAAGATGTTTCAAGGTTTTGAAAGTTGTTTGGAAATTGTGTTGTGATGTGTGTTTTGAAAGTTTGATCAAGTAACTAAGAGTTGTCTACCCCTAAATTTACTCAAAGATTTTTCTCATGTTTTAACCCTTTTAACAGTATTGTTCCACCATTGTATTTGGTGGTCAATCTTGTGTTAGGATGTTAACGGGACAGGCGCGGGTCATTGTTTAGACCATGAATGCAATGGTGCCAAGTGTCTTTGGCAATTTGCTTGAGGGACTTGATCATTTTTTAGGCAACTTCGAAAGCCTCATCGAGGGACTATGATCATTTGATTTGTTTTTGTTTTTCCAAAGAAACTCAACGTGCAAGCATGGCCCATTTTTGAAGGCAACAAATGGAGTAACCCTAAGGGTGCAAGTGTGATTGGTGTTGTCCATTTTCATGCTTTTTGTCTTTGAATTAGGTCAAGCTATTTGTTATTTGATTTTTGCATACAAACCCTAGGTCTATCATGGCATAATTAGAAAGCTTTTAAATGCGGAATTTTAAAGTCCTAGATTATTACAACATGATTATAGGGATGGGGGTACAAATGTTTGAATGGAGGATATTTAGCAAGAAATTTAAATCTAAACTATTACATCCATATTGAATAGACAAATAATAAATTGTACAATATTTAAACAAATATAAAATGCAAAATGTATTATGCACAAAAAAGTGATTTTTTATGTATGTAAAAGTTTTCATGTTTGAAATATAAACAAAATAGAAAAAGATCATTTTTGACTATTTTCATGGTTTTAGGGTTAAACCCTAGTTTTTGAATAAACATTATTATTTATTGATTATGTACAAAATTTGTTAATTATATACACGAAATAAAAAGTTTATTGTGAAAAGGGTATTTTTGATGTTAAATATTAATAAAAATAAAAATGTATTATTTCTATATTTTTGTCCTAAATATTTAATAAAATATGTATAAGTATTTATATTATATATTAAATATACTAAATATATACAAAATGAAATATTAATTATTTACAAAAAAAAAGTATATTTTTAGAAAATGTTTCCAAAATGTAAATAAAAAATAATAACTAAAAAATATATATTTTTGTATTATTTTCTAGGGTTTTAAATAAAAGGTATATATATTTATTTACATGTATATGCTAAATAAAACAAATAAATGTCAAATAAATGCAAAAATGGGTGAAAAATATTTTTTATATTTTTTATATTTGAGAAAAAAATAATAAGTCAGAATCAAAAAGAAAAAATAAAAAATGATCAAAATATCACACAATGGGCCAAGGGGGTGTAAGTTGGAAAAGAGGGTGCAAAAAGCAGGGTGACTCAGGCCCAGTCCAAGTCAACTTTGTCTTCAACCTCCAGCCATTTGAAACAAAAATGCGCGCCCTTCCTTGTTCAACACTAACTCCTGATTCCTTGATTTTTAGCCAAAACTTATAACATAAACAATGTAGAGCATCAAATCACGAATTCATACATATAAAAAACTTGACCTAACTCTCAGAGATGAGGGAGAATTTCTTTATCCCCAATTTCTGACCTAAGTTTTTTTCAATGTTCATGGCCAAAATTCTCACAGCACGCATAAAATAAATGAAAAGTAATCATATGTATGGCTTCAGGGCTATGAGTAGAGCATGTTTCATTCACAAACCTAAGCCTAACTCTTCCTAGATTGAGAGATAGAAGTTCATAGATTACCTGTTTCAGCTTGAATCGTGTACAGCAATGTGGCCACCTTCAATGGAGTTTGAGGATTTGTACAGCTTGCCTGAGGTCCAAGGAACCTTCTCCAACACCTAGCTTGCTTTGAATCTGCCTATATCGAGCTATGGAAGTCAACCTGCACAGCTGAAAAGTGAAAATGGCAAACTTGGTTAGGGGTGTTACAGTCTGTATCTAGGGCTTGGGATATTTTGTGTGGATGATATAGAATGTGTTTGGACAGGCTTGAGCAAAAACGCACGAATGGATATGGTTATGGAGGTCAAGTTGCAGAACTTGCCCTGTTTTGCAACAAAACAGGGATTCTGAGTATGAGCAGGTCTTAGGGATGGATGAGCTGTGCTTTAGGCTTGTTTTGGTGTATGAAAAGTGTTTACAAAGTTTGCTCGAGCTTCTGTTTGCAGGAAGTGAGAGTTTTATATCTTTTGCCAAGTTTCTTCCAAGGTAAGCGAGGATAGTCAAGTTGGGTTATAGGCCAACACAGGTCCCTCAAGCATGCTGCAGCACTCTCTCTTGATCAGTGGGATTTGTCTACAAACTTGTGCCTCAAAGATTTGACTTGTACTTCTTGGATTTGGTTTTTGACATAAAGCATTACTTTACAAAAATGGCAAAATTGCTTTTTCTAATTATGGATTAATCTTGCATGTAATGACCAAATGAACAAAATAAGACTTGAACACAAAGGTTAAGCATTTAATTATTGAGTATGAAGAGGTTTAGAGGCCTGAAAACCATCACAAATCCTGCTGACTTGAAAATGCCAATGTTATGAACAAGCTTTGGCCATGAACAAAAGTGAATTTTGCCCAACTTTACAAATTCGATTCTCCCTAACCACAAGGGTGTTTGATGAGTTCTTGGACAATTTGGAAAGCTTGGAATGTGTAATATAATCCATCTTTGTAATGCAAGTTGAAATTCCAAGTGGAACCATGTGAAAAGTGGCCATGAAGTTGGACAAAAATCCTGCCTAGAATAGGTCAAAATTTTTCTAAGTTAAGAATGTTTTGCACCCTTTTTCCAAAAATCATAACTTGAGCTACAAGATTCCTTTGAGAAAACTTTGTGAATCAAAGTTGTAGATTTTGCAATGGACGACAACTTTCATGTTTTGAGTTTTGTTTGAATCCATTTGCATCTTGGTGAAAAAATGGGACAAAGTTTGGAAAAAATAAGGAAATTTTATAACTTAGAAAATTTCTAAGTTATGAAATTTCTTCATTTTAAACCCTAATTTGCAATTTTGGGTTTCTTGATGAACAAGTTTCATAATTTGACATGTCTTGATGAAAAATGAATCTTGGCACTTGATTTTGACCAAAAAGTCAAAGTTTGACTTTTCAGTATACAGTCAAATTTGATCAGTTGACTAGAAAATGCATCTATCAATCCTGTGCATTTGGGATATTTTGAACTTTGTTGAATGGATCAAGACAATTCCATTGATTTCTTGAGTCCATATGTGAGCTTGGTTTGCCATTGGTTAGGTCAAACAGTCAAAAATTGCCTTTGTGCAGTCAAAACCCTAAAAATGACCATTTTGCCCTTTTGGTGATCTGATCAAATTTCTTGGGTAATTGTGATCCAAACTTGACTAAATGGTTCATATGAGTTCATAATGTTGATGTGGGTCAAATTTCATGAGGTTTGACTATCAATTGGCCACAATTGACTTTTTCCCCAATACAGCTGATTTCTAGGTCAACTGTCCAATTGATTGGGCAATGATTGGAATCAAGACTTGAAACTTGGCATGGATAAACTTGTGAGTCCAACATGAAGCATGAAAGTCACTTTGGGCCTTTTAGGTCAAAACATCTTTGTGCAAACTCAAACCCTAATTTGGGTCAACAGTGCAAGGAGGAGTCTTGAGCAGAGCAAACCCTAATTTGATCTTGAACTCCAAGGGTCTTGTGGTGAGAAAATATTGATGAAATGGGAGGGTAAATTTTGGGGTACAACAAGGTGTATCAATCTTTCAAACGCCTCTCATACGCCTCCATATTCCATCCAGTGGATCCATCATCAGTCAGATCTAATGCCTCAAACAATGAGAGACCATGATACACCCTCAAGCCAGCATTCCATGAGATCAGGCATATTGGTTGGGCTCAACGCTATTGGGCCTAAAAAATTCAGAAATACACCCTCCTTCAGCAATTCAACACAGGCCAATTTCTAATTCTTTTTTTTATTTTACTTAATTTGTTTAATTATTTTTCACCAAAAATTAATTGTTTTTTTTAATTAATCATAAAATCAATAAATCACAAAAACACAAAAAGATCGTTTTTTTTATAAAATATTTATTTTAATTTAAACAGTAAATTAGGTCAATTTAATCTCTTTTTTTCATAATTAAAAATAATTAGAAACTAGGTTCATTTAATTCTTTTTGTAAATAAAAAGTAGAAATTAGGGTTTAACTAATTTGCAATTAAATTGTTTTTTTCTCAAATAAAAAAACACAAAAATGCACAAGATCTTTTTACAAATTATTTTATTTTTCTTGAAATTATTTAATTTGGTTTAGATTAGGTTAATTTCAATTTCTTTTTATAATTAAAATAATTAGAATTAGGGTTTTAGTCGTACATAACTTAATTAATTCTTTTCTCAAAAATAATTTAAATATTTTTCTAGTCAGATTTGTAGGGTTTTCAATTTCTCCTTGCATTTAATTTACCGAGCGCATTTTTATTTGTTTTAGTATTATTGTAACTGTTTCGAGCTTGTAATAATTTTAATTAGGGTTTTAAATTCTGCACTTTTATTTCCCGTCAAGATAATTATGTAACTGTCAAAGCCTTGTAATAGCTAGGTTTATTTTTCGCACTTTAAATTCCTGAAAATATTTAGCTGTCTAGATGTATGCTAATAGGTTTGTATTGCAAGAATATCTGAAATTAAAACAGTAGATCACCAAATGTGCAAAGATTAAATAACTGAAACAATTTGTATGCACATGTTCACTCCTAGGGTTTACCTCACTTCGGTTGCCTTCGGTAAAAAATCATTAAGCATAAGATGTTTTAGTGGTTTCCCTCCAGCCTAAAAGATCAAATTGTCCCATTCGGATGTTGCCTCGGAAATGTTGCCTCAGAAAGATCTTAAGACTCTAGGGTTACTACTAAAGTTTTCTAACTATTGCTTTAGTGATTGTACTTGTCCCTTTCGAGCGTCCCTTACAAACTCCAACGACAGTGCTACCTACTCCTTAATAGTAGGATAGCGCTGTCTAAAGGAAACGAGAACGAACAATCTTTTTTCGAGTAGGTAGAATCTTAAGTACTTTCTCAATAAAAAATTTTCACACAAACACCTTTCAAAACAAATTTTCAAAATAAATTTCGTCACACCCTTGAGGACTGATACAAGGGTTATCACGAAGTAAAAAAATTTCAAGACAAACACACACAAGCAATTTGAAAAATTAGCAAGTACCTAAGAGCTCGTAGATAACTATGGATAGAAAGGGTGCTAACACCTTACCTTTCTATAATCTACCCCCCGTACTCAGAATATCTCGAAAAAAGGTTTTTCTGTTCTTTTCCTTTTCCATGATTGGATGAAATAAAAGTCGGTGGCGACTCTTGCTTACCGCGACATTTTGCGAACGAAAAATACAAAATGTAAACCAGTATTAAACAGTCGGTTCTGCCACCGTATCACAACTAGCCAGGCTTTTGAGACAGGAAGAGAAGGTCATCCGGCCATATCAGGAAGAAACATAAGTCGTCAATCTCGGTACTAAAGAGGTAAAAAGAGAAGTCAAGATAGGTGTTGCCTTGCAAAGCGAAGAAAAGAAGGGGTTGATTGAGTTGCTTCGAAAGTATGCTGACATCTTCGTTTGGTCGTATGAAGACATACCCAGTTTAGACACTGATATAGTGATGCACAGATTGCCACTCAAGCCATAATGTCCTCCTGTAAAGCAGAAGCCGAGAAGGACCAGACCCAACATGGCTTTGAAGATCAAAGAAGAAGTTCAGAAACAACTTGAGGCAGGTTTCCTATCGGTGATAAATTATCCGCCTTGGATTGCTAATATTGTGCCTATATCTAAGAAGGATGGTAAGGTACGCATGTGTGTTTACTATCGAGACTTGAATAGAGCAAGCCCGAAGGATGACTTCCCGTTGCCTTATATTGATGTATTGGTTGATAATACTGCCCAGTCTTCAGTGTTCTCCTTCATGGATGGGTTCTCGGGCTACAATCAGATAAAAATGGCTCCGGAAGACATGGATAAAACAACTTTCACAACTCCTTGGGGTACCTTTTTATATAGAGTAATGCCTTTTGGTCTCAAAAATGCTGGTACGACATATTAGCCAGCTATGGTGACTCTCTTTCATGACATGATTCATAAAGAAATTGAGGTGTATGTGGATGACATGATTGTGAAATCAAAAACTGAGGAATAACATTTGGTCCATTTGAAGAAGTTGTTTGATCGTTTATGAAAGTTTAGGTTAAGGCTTAATCCCAACAAATGCACCTTTGGGGTTCGATCGGGCAAGTTACTTGGTTTTATTGTGAGTCAACAAGGAATTGAAGTAGATCCAGACAAAGTTAGATCAATACAGGATATGCCAGCACCGAGAAATGAAAAGGAAGTATGAGGTTTCCTTGGAAGGTTGAATTACATAGCCAGGTTCATTTCTCACCTTACTGCTACCTGTGAACCCATCTTTAAATTGTTATGCAAGAATCAAGATGTCTGTTGGGATGAAAGTTGTCAAGACGCTTTCGAGAAGATTAAGAAGTATCTTTAAGAACCACCAATACTCATACCACCAATTCCAGGGAGACCTCTCATTATGTATTTTACTGTGATTGAAGGATTTATGGGTTATGTGCTCGGACAACATGATGATACTGGACGGAAAGAACACACCATTTATTACCCAAGCAAGAAGTTTACTGATTGTGAATCAAGATATTCCTTACTTGAGAAGACTTGTTATGCTCTTACGTGGGAAGCTTGACATTTGAGGCAGTATATGTTGACACATTCTACACTTCTGATATCTAAGATGGATCCTATAAAGTACATCTTCGAGAAACCGGCACTTACAGGCAGATTGGCTCGGTGGAAAATGCTTTTGTCTGAGTATGACTTCTAGTATGTCACATAAAAGGCTATCAAAGGTAGCATTCTTGTTGATCATCTCGCTCACCAGCCATTGGAAGAATATCAGCCCATGAATTTAGATTTTCCAGACGAGGACGTTATGAAACTTAATGATAATGAAGGACCTGAACCAGGGGAGTGATGGACTCTCACGTTTGATGGTGCATCAAATGCTATGGACCACAACATTGGGGTAGTTCTGACCTCTCCACGCAATACTCACATACCTTTCACTTCCATATTATGTTTTGATTGCACGAATATGTCGCTGAATACGAAGCTTGTATGATGGGTCTTGAAGCAACCATTGATTTGAAGATCAATATTCTTGAAGTTTATGGGGACTCTACCTTAGTGATACATCAAGTACGAGGTGATTGGGTTTAAGTACCTCCTAATTTAGTTCCATACCGTAATTACATATTAGAGTTGTTGTCCGCTTTCAATGAGGTCACCTTTGAGCATATTCCTAGAGAAGCAAATCAACTGGCAGATTCTCTGGCCACTTTAGCAGCAATGTTCAAAGTCAGTTACCTGAATCATGCACACAATATAAGGATCTTTCGTTACAAGGAGCCGCATATATTTTCGCTGCTCATTGTCTCACAACTGAAGATGTATCGGGCGAAAAACAGTGGTACTTCGACATCAAAAGATATCTTGAGAAGCAAGAGTAAACCAAAGGTGCTACAATTTGTGATAAGCAGACTCTTAGAAGGTTGGCGTCTAAGTTTTTACTGTCAGGATACATTTTGTACAAGAGAAACGATGATTCGGTTCTACTCAGATGTGTGGATAGACACGAAGCAGAATCCATTATACGAGAGATACACGAGGGCTCTTTTGGGACTCACGCCAGTGGAGATTCCATGGCCAAGAAAATCCTAGGAGCAGGTTACTTCTGGATGACAATGGAAAGTGATTGTTGTGTATATGCAAAAATGTGCCACAAATGTCATGTTTACGCAGACATGATACATGTTCCTCCCACTCCTTTGAATGTGATGACTTCACCATGGCCCTTTCCAATGTGGGGCATTAATATGATTGAACGCATTGAGCCAAGCGCTTCAAATGGACATATGTTTATTCTTATTTCTATTGATTATTTCACCAAGTGGGTGGAAGCGGCTTCATACAAGACCGTGACCAAGCAAGTTGTTACCCACTTCATCAAAAGAGAAATCATATGCCGGTATGGAACTCCTAACCAGATCATCACTGATAATGGGTCGAATCTTAACAACAAGATGATGAAGGAAATGTGTGAAGAATTCAAGATTGAGCACCATAATTCATCGCCTTATCGACTGATGATGAATGGGGCAGTCGAAGTTGCTAACAAGAACATAAAGAAGATCATCCAGAAAATGGTTAGAACATACAAATATTGGCATGAGATGTTGCCTTTTTCCCTGCACGACTATCGAACTTCAGTGCGTACTTTTACTGGGGCAACTCCGTTTTCACTAGTCTATGGTATGAACGCGGTACTCTCGGTCGAAGTGGATATTCCTTCCTTAAATTGCTTCTCTTGATTGTCTTGATTGCTTTACTTTTGAGGGTTTGTTTGGGGTTACTATAGATCCTACACCCAGATCTGGGGCACTTTTTAGGTAAACAGCAATAGATCGTGGAGACTGTACGGCGTAGACCGATATGGTTTAAGCGATGGTTATGTTGGTGTGACACTTTGGTTGGTACCGGTATCCTTCGTGAGGAAATGAGGAGAATACGGGGCTGCCGCATGGTTTCGTGAAGCACTAACGGACCTTAGAACCTTAGTTCAACAAACTTGGCCATTAGAAAGTAGTGAGATAGCCGGCCTCGGTGTAGAGCTAAGGATTGGTTGATACTCGATGCTACACTCATTGAGATCAGACTATCGGGATATTTTGGCTGCAAGAAAAGATTTCTTGAGATAAGACAATTCCCGATAAAGGATGGTTAGTGATATTGAGATCCTCTAGAACCCGGTTACTTTTTAAGACAGGTTTGAAACCAACTAAACTTCAAGAGGGTACTACCTTTAACCTCATGCAAGCCTTAAACCTAAGGACTTTGTGTGATTTGATTGTGTTTGCTATACCTGTGTTTGCTATACCTGTGTTTTATCATGACATCATGCATCATAACATGGGATACATTCTTATTGCACTAACCATTTCAAAGACCAAGGGAATTTATCTTTGTTCTGTTTTGCAGATCATGGCTTCCGTTCGCAGAAATACTATCTGAATCAGCTTTGTGAAGATACCTTCCCAACTCAAAGAGCTAGCATCAAGGGTTTTTGAAACTTCTGCGTTCACTAAGAGACATGGTCGACTTCTCAACCTGGTTACTTCAAACTTTGATGAAAAGATGATGAGTGTACTCTTTCAGTTCTTTGATCCCAAGCACCACTGCTTCACCTTTCCAGATTATCAGTTGGTGCCTACCTTGGAAGAATTCTCCCAGCTGTTGGATATACCCATTCTTGAACAGTTACCCTTCACAGGTCTAGAAGAAGTTCCTAAGCCAGAAGTCATTGCCTCAACTTTGCATCTGAAATGGGCCGACGTGGTATCTAATTGGGAAACAAGAAGCGGAGTCAAGGGTTTTCTAGCTAAGTTTCTGATAGACAAGGCCCAGCTGTTTTGGGATGATATGGATTTTCAGGCTTTTGAGGAGGTCTTGGATCTTCTAATCTATGGGTTAGTCCTATTCCCTAATCCGGACTCATTCATAGATGTGAATGCTATCAAGGTTTTTCTCTCCCGCAACCCTGTGCCTACCTTACTCGGAGATATTTTGCACACTCTCCATACTCGTACCATGAAGAGAAGAGGGATTCTTATGTGTTGCATGCCATTGCTATCGAGGTGGTTTATTTCTAACCTTCCCAAGTCCGTACTGAAGAATGAAGAAGGTTTAGTTTGGTCGCAAAGGATAATGTCACTCGCTCATATGGATATTCTTTGGTGTTCTCGAGCTATGGAAAACACTACTATTATTGACCGTTGCAGGGAGTACCCTAATGTCCCATTACTTGGTATTAGAGGGGGTATAACCTACAATCCTTGTTTAGCTCTATGATAATTTGGTTACGCTCGGAGAGATGGTCCCCACGAGTTACTTATTGAGGGAATTATATTCAACTATGAGGATGATGTTAAAGAGTATCGCCGGAGGTTCATACGAGCTTGGGGCATGGTAAATAGATCTGGCGTCAAGGCTTTGAGGCTGAAGGCTTCCATTCCTATGGAACCTTACCTCTAATGGGTACGAGCTCGCGCCCAGAAGATTATGATGCCCTATGTGGCCGTTTTACCAGTGATTGTGGAACCCACTACTGAAGAAGGCATTCCTTACACGGTTCTCTATCCTTATATGCCCACAGATCTTGGATAGTTACAGAGGTCTTGGATTCAGTTGATGAAGGAGTAGGATACTTATAGGGATCAGTTCCATGCTCAGGAGAGGAAAGTTTTAGAGCTCACAAAGCAACTCCATGAGGAAAAGGGACTGAATGATTATCTCAGCACAAAGAGGAAGCATCCATGGGAATCTTGATGTCTTTTTTAGTTTCAGATTTATTTTTAATTGTAACGCCTAAAAGGCATTTGAACGTCAAATTCAGCTAATAAAGTTTTTGTTTATTTTGGTTCGTAAATTTAAATTTCCCGAAGTCTTTGAAATCGTTGCATACGCATCCTATTATCATACACATCATTACAGGTACCATTACAGGTTTCTCATCTTCTTCGTTGTTTATTTCAGCACGAAATATCTTCCCCGAGAAAACCATCAAGGACCTTCAGGCACAAAATGTTAGAAGAAGATTGGTTCTGATCATATCTCAGAGTTTTGATGATAACAATAAAATATATTTTAGTTAATTTATACTCTGATGAGCATATTTATTTGTTTCAGATAATATTCTGACTGAAGTATTTTCCTAGATGAAAATCATTTTGACGTGCTGAGCTGAAAATAAATGAAGAAGTTCTTTGATGAAAGAACTATTTGTTTTAGCGCAAGTTCTGATGCTGACTCTGATAAGAAACTATTTTATGCATCTTCTAAAGCTTAGCAAGTTTCCATGTGAACTTTGTTCAAAAGAATTCTGCAAGCAAGCGCTGATAAGAAGATTTGCAAGCATATTTCGATGCAAGACGTGAAGCTAGTTCTGAAAGAATAAAGAAGCTAACAAGTCTTGTCAAGTTTCAAGAAACATGCTCTGACAAGTGCCGTTTGCTCATTTAATGCAAAGACGACTACATGCACTCAAGTGTCTACGCTAGTTCATTGGAAAATGCAATACTGCAAGCAAACACGCAAACATTAATTGCTCTTCACTTTTGAAGGCAGCAACTGTCGTTTTCTGCATGCTATAAATAGAAGATCATTTATTGCAAGCCAACAACCCAACTACGTGAAAATATTCTGCTGCTCAAAAATTATTTTACAAACACTTTGTGCAAAACTAATCTTAGTGAAAAATCACAGTTTGTGATATAGCTTTTTAAGAAGAAATTTGTTTCACTATCTGTAAAGATTTAATTCTTGTATTTGTTCCTTGAGAGATCAAGCTTGGTCAGATTTCTCAATAAGGCTAGGACTAGTTTGAGTCTTAGTAGTGTTAGTCACTTGTAAGTTTAATTGTGCTTTGAATTGTTAGTCACAACAGTTTGGTTGTGTGATTGTAATCAGTTTGATTATAGTGAATTAAGTCCTTGTTGAGAAAGGCGAAATCACCTTGGCGGGTGGACTGGAGTAGTTTGAGTTCAAACGAACCAGGATAAAAATAACTATGTCTTTCCATTATTGTTGAGCCTTTAAGAAAAAGAAAAAGAGAAACTTATTCACCCCCCCCCCCCCTTCTAAGTGTTTTCTCACCTTCAATTGGTATCAGAGCTTGACTCTGAGCGCTAACACTTAACCGTGACAGGAAAAGATCCAGAAAGAAAACACAATGGCAACTAAACAAAACAACAATAACTACAACAAACCTCATGTGTTTGATGGAGAAGATTTTGAATATTGGAAAGATAGACTAGAAAGTTTCTTTCTAGGTCATGATAGTGACTTATGGGATATAGTCTTGGATGGTTACACACATCCTATAGACTCAGAAGGAAATAAGATTGATATAAAAAATATGGATAGACAACAAAAAGCTGATTTCAAAAATCACCACAAAGCTAGAAATATTTTTCTAAACGCTATCTCTAAAATGGAATATGAGAAGATCACACATAGAGATACATCACATGACATGTTTGAGTCTCTCAAAATGACTCATGAAGGAAACGCTCAAGTGAAGGAGTCTAAAGCTATGGCTCTCATCCAGAAGTATGAAGCCTTCAAAGTAGAAGAAAGTGAATATATAGAAGTTATGTTCTCAAGGTTCCAAACTCTGATCGCTGGCCTGAGAGTTCTGAACAAGGGATATACTAAGGCAGACCACGTTAAGAAGATCATCAAAAGTTTACCCAGAAGATGGGCACCTATGGTCACTGCTTTCAAAGTATCAAAAGATCTGAACAATGTGTCTCTTGAAGAACTCATCAGTGCTCTAAGAAGTCATGAGATAGAACTTGATGAGCACGAGCCTCAGAAGAAAGGTAAGTCTGTTGCCCTTAAATCAATTAAAAAATATGAAACTAACGCTTTTCAGGATGAAGAAGGAAACTCTGAAGAATCCGCGTCAGAAGAAGATGAACTATCCTTGCTCTCCAGAAGGATCAACCAGATGTGGAAGCATAGACAAAAGAAGTTCAGGAACTTCAAGAATTCAGAAGATAAACCAGAATCTCCTGGACACAAAAAGTCAAACAGAAGAGAGATAATCTGTTATGAATGTAAAGAACCTGGACACTACAAGAGTGATTGTCCAAAACTACAAAGAGAAAGTCCAAAGAAAAAGTTTGGGAAAAAGAAAGGCATGATGGCCACCTGGGACAATTCAGAATCCTCTGAAGATGAATCTGATTCTGAAGATGAGAACGCCAACCTAGCTCTGATGGCTACCACAATAGATGACTCAGACTGTGAGTCAGAACCGAAAGAGGTATTCTCTAAATTTACTAGAGCTGGACTTGCTGAAAGTTTATCAGAACTTCTGGAAAACTATAGTCAACTCAAAATCAAATACAAGAAACTCAAAAAGAGTCTTGCATCTGATCTTGAGAAACATGAAACAGAAAATTTAAACTCAAATAAAATAATTTTAAACTTAAAGAGGAAATTCAAAAAGTTCAAAAAATTTCTAGTTCAGATTTTGTGTCAAGTTCAAAAGATATTCTTAAAGAATATGACTGTAGCTTTCAAAATTTTCTTGCTAAAAGAATAGATAGAAGCAAAATGGCTACAATGATCTATGGAGTTAGTGGGAACAACAAAAGAGGAATTGGATATGAAACTCCCAAAGGGAAGGAGACATATATACCAAAACCTATTGCTAAGATGACTTTCACATATAAACCTCTGAACAAACAATTCAAATTTGAACACTCACACGATATTAAATATACATCACATTATGGAAACTCTTATGCTAATCCAAAGTTCAAACAGAACTTTAAATACTCTAACCCAAGAGGACCCAAAAAGATATGGATACCTAAGGAGAAAATAATATTTGTTGCAGATGTCCTTAACAGCTCAATTGAGACACCAGTCATGGTACCTGGACTATGGATGCTCACGACACATGACGGGAAGAAAGTCTATGTTCCAAAACCTGGAATTTAAATCTGGAGGAGACGTCAAGTTTGGAGGTAATCAGAAAGTGAAGATTATTGGTTCTGGAACCATTGGAAACGGTAACCTTCCTTCTATCTCTAATTTTTTATTAGTAGAAGGATTAGCGCATAACCTGCTATCCATAAGTCAATTAAGTGACAATGGTTATGAAATTATATTTAATCAAAATTCCTGTAGAGATGTTAGTCAAAAAGATGGAACAATCCTCTTTTCTGGAAAGAGAAAGAACAACATCTACAAAATTGATTTGTCAGATCTTAAAACTCAGAATGTAAAATGCCTGTTGTCTGTTTGCAATGAGCAATGGGTTTGGCACAGAAGATTGGGATATGTTAGCTTGAGAAAAATCTCTCAATTAAATAAACTTAATTTAGTCAGAGGACTTCCCAATCTGAAGTACAACTCAGAAGCTCTGTGCGAAGCATGTCAAAAAGGGAAATTTTCAAAACCTTCTTTTAAATCCAAAAATGTTGTTTCTTCCTCTAGGCCATTAGAACCACTTCATACTGATCTGTTTGGGCCAGTTAAAACTGCATCTATCAGAGGCAAGAAGTATGGATTGGTCATTGTTGATGACTACAGCAGATGGACATAGGTTAAGTTTTTAAAACAAGGATGAGTCACATTCTGTGTTCGCTGACTTCTGTAACCAAGTGCAAAATGAAAAAGATTTTAGAATTATAAAAGTCAGAAGTGATCATGGAGGAGAATTTGAAAACCATTATTTTGAAAAATATTTTAAAGAAAATGGTATTGTTCATAATTTCTCTTGTCCTAGAACTCCCCAACAAAATGGAGTTGTAGAACGAAAGAATAGAACGTTACAAGAAATGGCCAGAACCATGATCAATGAAACAAATATGGCTAAGCACTTTTGGGCATAATCTTTGAACACAACATGTTATATTCAGAATAGAATATCTATAAGACCTATTCTTGAAAAGAATCCCTATGAATTATGGAAAAAATAGAAAAACCAACATTTCTTATTTCCATCCTTTTGGATGTACGTGTTTTATTTTGAACACTAAAGATAATCTGAACACGTTTGATTCTAAAGCACAAAAGTGTTTTTTACTTGGATATTTTGAACGCTCAAAAGGCTATAGAGTATACAACACAAAAACTCTGATTTTTGAAGAATCAATCAAAGTCAGGTTTGATGATAAGCTTGGCCAGCAACAGCCAAAGCAAATTAATATTTCTGTAGGTACAAAAGATCTTCTCTCAAACTCTGAAAAGTCAGAAGCAAAGGAAGACTCAGAAGATCCTCCTCTTGACAATGATCTGGATAATCTCAGAATCTCTGAACAACCCACTCAGAAAAGGTTTCCCAAAATCTCTTCAGCTCATAAAGAAGACGTGATTATTGGAAGAAAAGAAGATCCCATCAGAACAAGATCCTCTCTCAGAATCAATGAAGAATCATTGTTTGGATTGGTATCTCTGATTGAACCAACCTCTATTGATGAAGCTCTGGAAGACAATTATTAGATCTTAGCAATGCAAGATGAACTCAATCAATTTTCCATAAACGATGTATGGGATCTAGTTCCAAGATCTAAAGGATTCAACATTATAAGAACTAAATGGGTTTTCATAAACAAACTAAATGAGAAAGGAGAGGTGGTCAGAAACAAAGCATGACTGGTTGCACAGGGTTATAGTCAACAAGAAGGAATTGATTATAATGAAACCTTTGCCCCAGTCACCAGGTTATAATCTATTAGATTATTAATTTCTTTTGCTGTTCAAAATAACATTTCATTATATCAAATGGATGTTAAAAGTTCATTTTTAAATGGCTATATAGAAGAAGAAGTTTATGTCCATCAAACTCCCGACTTTAATGACTCAAAGTATCTAGAACATCTTTTTAAATTAAAAAAGTCTTTATATGGTTTAAGACAAGCTCCCAGAGCTTGGTATGAACGTTTGAGTAATTTTCTTTTAGAAAAAGATTTTACAAGAGGGAAAGTGGACACAACTTTATTCAAAAAGATATTTAAAAATGACATTTTAATTTGTCAAATTTATGTTGATGATATTATTTTTGGAACCTCTAATATCTCCCTTGGAAAAGAATTTGCTGAGACCATGCAGGCAGAATTTGAGATGGGCATGATGGGAGAATTGAAGTTCTTTCTGGGAATACAAATTAACCAGACTCCAAAAGGTACTTACATACATCAGACAAAGTATGTTAAAGAACTTCTGAAGAAATTTCAGATGTCAGAAAGTAAATATGCTAAGACACCAATGCATCCAACATGCATTCTGGGAAAAGATGAGGTAAGTATGAAGGTAGATCAGAAGCTCTACAGAGGTATGATTAGATCCATTCTCTATCTAACTGCATCTAGACCTGATATATTATTCAGTGTATGTTTATGTGCTAGATTCTAATCAGATCCTAGAGAATCTCACTTAACTGCTTTTAAGAGAATTCTGAGGTATCTGAAAGGTACTACTAGTCTGGGTTTATGTTACAGAAGATCAAAAGATTTCAGACTAGTAGGTTATTGTGATGCTGACTTTGCTGGAGATAGAATCGAAAGAAAGAGAACCTCTGGAAGCTTCCAGTTTCTGGGTGACAATCTTATCTCGTGGTACAACAAGAAGCAAGCAACAATTGCACTTTCACCAACAAAAGCTGAGTATATATCTGCTGCTGGATGTAGTTCTCAAATGATCTGGATGAAAAGTCAGCTAGAAGATTTTAATCTTTATGAAAGTAAGATTCCTATCTTCTGTAACAATACCTCTGCAATCTGTCTTTCTAAAAATCCCATTTTGCATTCTAAAGCAAAACACATAGAAATAAAATATCATTTTATAAGGGACTACATTCAGAAAGGAATTTTAAATTTAAACTTTGAAAAAACAGACCATCAATGGGCTGATATTTTTACCAAACCCCTTTCAGAAGATAAATTTAAATTCATTTTGAAAAATATTTGTATGGAATTATGTCCTGAATAAAATTGTATTTATCTTTTGTGTTTGCCTTCAAAATGTTCTGAAATGAATGTTCTGATTAACAACTCTTCAGAAGTTAGAAGAGAAGTTACATCAGAAGCTATATATAAAGTTCTGAAATGTTCTAACATTTCATTACAAGTATAGTTCAGCAGTTCATTATATCAAATAGCTATCCCATGAAACCTTCAGGAGATGAACACGTGATGTGTTTCTGAAAGGTCACGCATGCTAAGCTATTGACGTCGTTCCTAGGTAACTGTTATGATTTGCTCAAATCTCACGCTTTCCCCTCAATTTTCATTATCATTAAATGCTAGTAATGATTAGATTCTTTTTAATTAATTTTAAAAAAAAACTCTTTTTACAGTTTTATTTTTTAAAACCCACTTCTCAAAAATTTTCATATAAATACCTTTCTAAAACCCCTTTCTCACTTTTTACCTTCTCTTTCAAAATTCAACCGTCTCTGTGTATTTTTCTCTGCAACCCATTTTCTTCTCTCAACCTAAGTGCTCAAATGGCTTCGTCCTCTACTCATTCTGGAAACACCCAATCTGAACAGTACATCATCCCTGAGAGAACTACTCTCATTCCAGTGGATAGTCTAAACGTTATAAGTGAATTGATGGTGGATTTTTATAACCTAAAAGTAAATGGGTTTGACCTGCTTCCTACTGTGGAGTTTCAAGGATGGGGAAACTTCTATGGGAAACGTTCATAAGAACCTTAGATGCTGATTCACTGAAGTTGCAAGACTTATGTCTTTCTCAGCTGCTTGAGAACTTCTCCAAACATATGCATGCCTTCCAGTCAAAAGCTGCTGATATTTGGGACAAGAAGTCTAATCTGATGATTGCTAATGCTCCAGCTGATCAAATGGACATTTCAGAAGATGAGTCTGAAGATTCCTCTGAAGATTCAAATCCTCTGGCAATAGTTATGTTTAATCAACCTTCTGCTAAAGCTGCACCTGAACTTGTGCCAACTCTTATGGTTGATCTGGGCACTCCTCTTTCAAATTTTGTTCGTTCTGACTCAACGATTTCTACTCCAAAGGTTGTATCTGCTGAAGCTTCTTCATCCTCTGCTCCTACTTCACTTGTTATGGATACTCTGAATGAGCTTAAAAGGGAAAATGAAGCTATTCATGAGCGCTTGGACAAGCAATATGAGACTAACAAAGAAATCAGAAACTGGATGATGAAACAAGAGGAATCTTCATCTGAGATCAAGAATCTTCTTATGGCTCTTGTTTCTAAGAAATCTTAGTGTCGTTCTGTTTCTTTTTTTTTGTTTGTTGTTTTGTACCTCTGAATCTTTTTTATTAAATCCTTTACGCTCTTCAATTATTTTTATATACTTTTTGATTATTCCAAAAAGGGGAAGAAAATGAGTATTTTGATCTAATCTCTGATTAAAAGTTATGGGACTAAGTCTCAAACATTACTAACAAAATACAAAGATTTCTTTATGTGTTTAAAGAATTATGTAGGTATCACTAAACTCTGGAAGTTTAATCATCTGAACATTATCTTCAAAAGACTTGCTGAAGAAATCCTAAAAGAAAAATCTCAAAGCTCTGATGAAAATTCTCAGGAAGTTTTTCTTATAGAAATATTTATTTTAGGGGGAGATTCTTATCACTTGTTCAATTTTATTTCTAAATCTGAATATTTTTGTCATCATAAAAAAGGGGGAGATTGTTAGAACAAGATTGTTTCTGATCATATCTCAGAGTTTTGATAATAACAATAAAATATATTTTATATAATTGATACTCTGATGAGCATATTTATTTGTTTCATATAATGTTCTGACTGAAGTATTTTCCTAGATGAAAATCATTTTGACATGCTGAGCTGAAAATAAATGAAGAAGTTCTTTGATGAAATAGCTATTTGTTTTAGCACAAGTTCTGATGCTGACTCTGATAAGAAACTATTTTATGCATCTTCTAAAGCTTAGCAAGTTTCCATGTGAACTTTGTTCAGAAGAATTCTGCAAGCAAGCGCTGATAAGAAGATTTGTGTGATACGGTGGGAGAAATGACTTGGGGGTTTTGTGTTTTATCGCAAATGTTGCAGTTTAGCAAGCGTCACCACCGACTTTTCTTTTATCCAATAGGAAAGGTGAAACAACACATGAAAAACCTTTGAGATTGTTTCTTGAGTTCGGGGGGTAGATTATGAAAAGGAAAGGTATTAGCACCCTTTTCATCCATAGTTTTCCATGGGCTCTTAGTTACTCGCTAGATCACTTGCTTTTGTTGTTTGAAAATGTGTTTGGTGTGGTTTTGAAAGTATTTTGTAAAAGAGGCCATTTGTTTAGGCAATCTTTGTAATGATTCTCGTTCGTAAGAATGTATACAAAGATGTTTATCTTTTTGAAAATGTTTTCAATGTTTGCAAGATGTTTTGAAGTGTGTGTGTTTGTTTTGAAAATAGCAAGGATAGTTGTTTGAAAATGGAGCAAGTAACTAGAAGCAATCTACCTACTCAAATGTATTTCTTATGCATTTTATATTCCTTTGACATTGTTGTCTTACCATTGATTTGGTAAGCAACCCTATCTTTGGATGTAAACGGGACGGGCACGGGTCATCGTATAACCATGATTAGCAATGTTGCAAAGTATCTTTGGCATTTTTTTGAGGGACCAAGATCATTTTGTAAGGCAACTTTGAATAGCGCCATCGAGGGACTATGATCTTATACTTGTTTGTTTTGCCAAGATACTTTGCATGTGTAATATGGCCATTTTTTGTATAAGGCAACCAAGTGGAAAAACCCTAAGGATGCTTGTGTGCAAGTGTATTATTTTCATGCTTTGTTTTTTCTTGTGTTAAGGTTTTCTATTTTCTTTTTTTTGATCTTGTCATTCAAACCCTAATTACTAGCATGGTATATAAAAACGATAAATTGCGTAATTTAAAGATCACTACGCTATTACAACATTTTATGGGAGGGGGAATACAAATTTGAATGGGGATTTGCAATAATGTAAATCTAATTAAGCTATTACAACCACATCGAATTTGTACAAATATTTGAATAAATAAGATACAATATAAATTAAATGTGCAATGGTATGTATATGCAACAAAAAAAAAAGATTTTTGTTTTTTTATTTGAAGAGGAATTTTAACCTAATCCTAAAAATATTAAAAGAAATTATTTCCTAAAAAAAGAAGTTACCCTAATTTTCTAATTTAAAAGGAAATGAAGTTCTTTAACCATGATTCTTTGTATATTTTTGTGTTAAAAATAATAAATAATATTTTATGAAAATATTTAGTTCTTTATATGTCAAAAATAAATATTTTACAAGTATGAAATGAAAAGGAATAAAATAATTAACCTAATTCTATTTTTTTATATTTACAAGTTTATTTAAGAAAAAATATTTAGTATATAATAAAATAAAATATATTTTTTATGTAAAAATAAAATAAAATAAAAATGCAATATTATCATATTTATACTTTTTATGATTTTTATGTGTTAAAGAAAATATTTTAATAAAGCAAATATAAAAAAAAATGAATAAATAAAATATATAAAAATAGTTGGGCCAGGGGGGTATCCTGAGAAATCAAGTGGTGTTATGTCAGAAAAAATGCTAGGCCCAACGTTGAAGCCCAATCCTGCAAAACAGCAAAAAAAATAAAAATGGAAAAATATGAAAAAACAAAAGGTAGCGCCAAGGTTCGAACCCATGACTTGGGCATTGCCAGTGCGCCACCTTGCCACTGGGGTGGCTGTACACCCGTTAGTCTAAATGAAATAAAATATACATAACACAAAACCATTCCTAGCCCTGTACTTCATCTTCTTCCTCAAGCTAGCCGGACCTCCTGTAACTCTTTCATCTCTCAACAAAAATGGAAATTGATAACATGAATGTTATAGCATTTTGTCTCACGATTCTAACCATGTGCATAACTAAAACTATAAGTCCAAGATTAAAGAGAATTTTAATGGCCCTAATTCTTGACCTAATTTTTCCAGGAACTTCAAGTTCAAAATTCTCTCAACTCAGGCCAAATAAATGCAAGTTACAGATATGTACAACTTTGTAGCAATGATGTCTACATTGTTTATTTACAAATCGTGGCCAATGGATGCCTGTATGAAGATATAGAAGTTGATATTCTTACCTCTTTCAGCTGAGATCGTGAATGGAGTTTGAGTGAGATTTAGGAAGGCGTGAAGGTTGCTTTAGCTTGCTTGAACTTCCCTGAGTGTGTTCCAACCCTTACCTTGCTTTGAAAGTGTCTGAAACTCTCTATCCAAGTCAACCTGCAAGCTTGGAAAAAAATGGAAGATGAAGGAGAAGGAGTTACAGTGCAGGGATGAAGGTTTGGATCACTTAGATATGAGGTAGGTAAAGTGTGTGAAAGGTTAAAACTTGAAACACACGAGCAAATTGATGGATTGCTATGCTTGGACACCAACTGCAAGTTTTGACAGTTTTTTTGGTGATATGGAGTGTTTGAGTGTTTTAGGCCTTTTTCAATCATGCTCTAAGTTATAATATGTTTTTGTATTAGTATGGAGAAGGTTCCAAGTCAGTTTCACAACAGATCTTTGAGTTGTAGCCTTTTTACACACTTTCTTACTTTTGAAGCAAAGTGAAGGGACAAGTCTTCACATGCTTGTACTGGCCTGCTTGGAGTTGATATAAACTCTATACAAGTTGCTTTAGGTCTGTAGGACTTGTGTGTGCAGAGAAGACAAGTCCAATTCTCAAGATTTGTAAAGTTGCAAAAGTGAACATTTTCCAAAATGGCAATGGCAACTTTGTGCCATTTATGGAATTACAACTTGGACAAGGACTCTTGGGCTTGGATTAATGCTTTGTCTACTGATTAAGCATTAAATTATGAAGTGAGAAACAAGTTTGTGACCTATAAAGTATGGATTAGGCAGCATAGGTACTGATTTTAGTTTTGTTCTTCATGAAATGGCTTGAATTCAAAGTGAGAAATTGCCAACTTCATCTCTTCGATTCTCCCTACTAAAAAATGATCTCACGGAGTTCTTAGACATTTTGGAAAGCTTGAAATGTGATATATAACTCATCTTTGAAATGAATTTCAATATTGCTCTTGGAACTAGGTGAAAAATTGCCATGAAGTTGGGTCAAAAACCTGCCTAAATTAGGGAAAAATTTCAGTAAGTTATTTTAGTTCATGGGCA
Source organism: Vicia faba (assembly GCA_948472305.1). NCBI lineage: Eukaryota > Viridiplantae > Streptophyta > Magnoliopsida > Fabales > Fabaceae > Vicia > Vicia faba. Next base: position 437,253,603 of record OX451739.1, on the reverse strand, counting down.
TGTATTCACAAAATTATATCTTGAGATCCACGAATCTTTAAGGAAAAATGTGTGAGGCAAAGTTGTAGATTTCATGGAGATCTACAACTTTCATGTTGGGAATTTCCTTTGAATCATCTTGTATCATGGTGAAAAAATGGCTTAAAGTTGAGAAAAAATAAGAAATTTTCTATACTTAGAAAAATTTCTAAGTTAAGAAAATTTCAAATTTTTAAAACCAAATCTTCAATCCTTGATTCCTTGATGAAAAAGTTTCACATTTTGATATGTTTTGATGAATTATGATCCTGGGCACTTGATTTTGACCAAAAAGTCAAAGTTTGACTTTTCAGTATACAATTGACTTTTGATCAGTTGACTGCAAATTTCATCTGTCTATCCAATGGATTTGAAATGTTGAGTCATGTAATTAGGTCAAGATGATATAAATGAAACCTTGAAATCATGCTTCAAACCAATTGGTCATTTGTTAGGTCAAAAATCAGAAATTGCCTTTTCTCAGTCAAAACCCTAATTTTGACCATTTTGCCCTTTTGAGGATTTGATCAAATTTCTTGAGGAATTATGGTCCAAACTTGATCAAATGATACATATGAGTCTAAATGTTGATGTGGATCAAAAATTATGAAGTTTGACTGTAAATTGGCCATGGTTGACTTCTCCCTCAATACAGCTGATTTTTAGGTCAATTGTCCAATTGACTGATCAAAAATATGGTTCAAGGTTTGAAACTTGTCATGAGTAATCTTAGGGGTCCATAATGATGTTTTAAAGTCATATGAAGAATTGATAGTCCAAAAATCCTTGTGCAATCTCAAACCCTATTTTTGGGTTATCAGTGTAAGATAAGATGTCTTGAGCTGATCAAACCCTATAGCAGTCTTGAGTTTAAGAGATCTTGTGAGGAAAATATTGATAAATGAGAGGGAAAATTTTGGGGTACAACAATTTGCAAGCATATTCTGAAGCAAGACGTGAAGCTAGTTCTGAAAGAATAAAGAAGTTAACAAGTCTTGTCAAGTTTTAGGAAACATGCTCTGACAAGTGTCGTTTGCTCATTTAATGCAAAGACAGCTACATGCACTCAAGTGTCTACGATAGTTCATTGGAAAATGCAATACTGCAAGCAAACACACAAACATTAATTTCTTTCCACTTTTGAAGGAAGCAACGGTCGTTTTCTTCATGCTATAAATAAATCATTTATTGCAAGCCAACAACCCAACTACGTGAAAATACTCTGCTGCTCACAAATTATTTTACAAACACTCTGTGCAAAACTAATCTTAGTGAAAAATCACAGTTTGTCATATAGATTTTTAAGAAGCAAATTGTTTCACTATCTGTAAAGATTTAATTCTTGTATTTGTTCCTTGAGAGACCAAGCTTGGTCAGATTTCTCCAGAAGGCTAGGACTAGTTTGGGTCTTAGTAGTGTTAGTCACTTGTAAGTTTACTTGTGCTTTGAATTGTTAGTCACAACAGTTTGGTTGTGTGATTGTAATCAGTTTGATTATAGTGAATTAAGTCCTTGTTGAGAAAGGCGAAATCACCTTGGCGGGTGGACTGGAGTAGTTTGAGTTCAAACAAACCAGGATAAAAATAACTGTGTCTTTCCATTATTGTTGAGCCTTTAAGAAAAAGAAAAAGAGAAACTTATTCAACCCCACCCTTCTAAGTGTTTTCTCACCTTCACAGAACGCCCAGTTCCAACAAATGTTCATAAGTCTGGAAAAAGGGCAGGAGGATCTGAAACCCTCATCCTGTAAGAAAAGAAGAAAAAGAATAAGGCTGCCGGTATTCTGAATATGGGCAGAAGGTTCGGGGAGCGGTTGAAGCGACAAGTCGATCTGAACTCTTCATCTAAGGAAGGGGAGAATCCGGAAGAAGAGAAAGACCCTATTCCTGTAGTTTCTGACAATGATACCGATTACAATGATGAGCAATATCCTCTTGCCGAGGATAGATACAAACAGTTGGAAGATCGTCTGAGTGCCATGGAAATTCAGAGGATACTTGGACTGGATTTCGAAGAATTGGGATTAGTGTCGGGAGTGGTCATCCCACAGAAGTTTAAAGCTCTAATTTTTGCTAAGTATGATGGGGTTTCCTGCCCAAAACTCCATCTACATTCTTATGTCAGAAAGATCCAGCCCCACACCGCTGATAGAAATCTGTGGGTTCATTTCTTTCAAGATAGTCTATCAGGGACTCATCTTGAATTGTTCTACCAGCTGGAGGGAGCAAATATCCGAAACTGGGAAGATCTGGCTACTGCTTTCTACAAGCAGTATCAGTACAATGCCGACCTTGCTCCTACTCATACTCAACTCCAGAGTATGTCCATGGGTGCAAGTGAAGGCTTTAAAGACTATGCCCAAAAATGGAGAGACTTGGTTGGGAGAGTTTAATCGCCGTTGTCTGATAGGGAGCTGGTTGATATGTTTCTGGGGACGTTGTCTGGTCCATTTTTCAATCATTTGATCGGCAGCTCGTCAACTGGTTTCACTGAGCTGATTCTAACTGGAGAAAGAGTAGAAGCTGGGATTCGAAGCGGCAAAATACATAAGGATGCCTCTTCAAGCTCAGTAAAGAAGCCATTTGCTGGTAAGAAGGAAGCCAGTTCCATCTATAGCCTGAGGGGCCAAAATAGGGATGAACACCGTCAGACAGTAAGTGTCGTAATGATACCTAGGCCTGCAGTTTCTCCATAATGCAACAATCAACAAAGGGTCGAAAGACCACAACGGCAGTTTACCCGCATCGACATGACATTGGATGAAGTTCTACCTCATCTGCTTAGATCCAACTTGTCAACCTTGAAAGAGGCTCCCAAGAATCCAAATACCACATCTCCCAGATATGATCCGAATGCCTGGTGTGCTTATCATTCTGAGAGTCCTGGCCACGATAGAAATGACTAATGGGCTCTGAGGAACAAAGTACAAGACTTGATTGAAGCCAAGGAAATAGATTTTGATGCTCCGGAGAAGCCCAACGTCATAACTGCTCTGATGCCTAAACACGGTCGTGGAGTTAATGTTGTTGACATTGATTTGTTTGTTACCTCTGTTGATGAAGTTTCTACTCCTCTTATGTCTGTCAAGAAGAATTTGTTGTTGGCCGGTTTATTTCCGGGTTGTGGTGAAGGTTGCCACATGTGTTCGTTTCTACCTTCTAGTTGTCGTTTGCTGAAGATGGGTGTTCAACGCCTGATAGATAGCAAAGAAATTTTGTTTGAGAAAACTATGATTCTTGTTGTTACAATTGAAGAAGTTGCCATTATAACCATTTCCGCCAATCCTTCCAAGGTTTCCTCGAGAAGACCTATTAGGATTACATCTGCTCCAAGAATTGCTCCGCTGATAATCACTATTCTTGGTCCTGTCCCGTATGTCTCGGACAAAGCTGTCCCCTGGGCATTATGGTGTCGATGTGTACTATCATGGCATCAAACAGGATTTAAAAGATGAAAAGGCTGATCCTGATATTGATAACATTGTCGGAACCAGCAAAGTTACCCGAAGTGGAAGGGTCTTCTCTCCCGATATTTCCCCGAAGACTGTCAACAAGCCTATTGTCATTCCATCTGTTGTTCCTGCTAGTACATCAACTACTGTTCATTTTCTTACTCCAGTTATTACCCCTGTCGGTGAATCGTCTGATACCCGTAGCAAGGAGATTATAGGTGAGCCTGCCCGGACGGAGGCGCCTAAGAAAATTGTTGTGGAAGCCAATAAGCAAGAAATAGAGGAAATACTGAAAATCATTAAGAAGAGCGACTATAATTTGGTCGAGAAGCTGGGGCATACCCCATCAAAGATATCCATGTTATCCCTGTTGTTGTGCTTCGAAGCCCATGCGAAGGCTTTGATTGCATTTCTCAAGACTATGCATGTGTCGCAAGAGACTTCAACCGATCAATTTAAAGATTGTGTGGCCAGCCTGACTGCTAATAATGGGCTGGGTTTTTCAGATGCGGACTTGACACCAAAGGGAAGGATGCATAATGATGCTCTGCATGTCTCGATAGAATGCAGGGGCACCATTATGGCTCATGTGCTGGTAGATACTGGGTCTTCACTGAATGTTCTGCCGAAGAAGGCGTTGGACCGGTTGGATTGGGAGGGTCTAATTCTAAAGCCTAGTAACATTGTGGTAAGGGTTTTTGACGGATCGAAGAGAATGGTGCACGGGGAGGTGGACATCCCTGTCAAAGTGGGTTCTCAGACTTTTGGGTCCACCTTCTATGTGATGGATATCAAGCCATCGTATTCTTGTTTGCTGGGCCGTCCTTGGATCCACGAGGCTGGGGCAGTTACTTCCACACTTCACCAAATGCTGAAGTATTCGATGAAAGGAAAGATTGTCACAGTGCGGGGTGAAGAAGAATATATGTTGAGTCACCTCAATTCCTTCCGCTACGTAGAGATGGACGGGGAATTCATAGAAACTCCTTGTCAGAACTTCGAAGAGGTCTCTCAAATCTTAGAGTCAACTGATACTACTACCAACAAACCTCCTTTGAAGATGGATTCTCTCAAGGACGCCAAGGTTGTGGTTCAAGAAGGTGGGTGTACAAATTGGGGTCAACTCCCTGATTTCACTCGGAAAATTGACAAATTTGGTTTGGGCTTTACTACAGGTGCTCAAAAGGTTGTTTGACGCGCTCGGGCTGGAAGACCTCCCCTACACATCAGCAATCGGGGAATTAACGCCATTGAAGACAACGAAGAGGACTCAGACATCGACAACTGGATCTACCCAACTACCAACGATGGACCGAGTAACTGGACGGCTAGGGACTTTATACAAGTTTCTTTTATTCCACAGTAATTGACTTATTTGTTTTAAGATTTGTAATAAACAATTTGAAACTTTATGGCCTTGTGCCTTGCCCGAGGCACATTGGTTTTGTTTGTGATGGCTATTATTTGTCATTTCATATATCATTAATGAAGCATTGGACGTTTCTTGCATACAAATTTTGTGCTCTCTATTTTTCTTTTCTGCTTTTCACTTTATCAAAACAACTATTCTCTTACACACACTCACGTATCATAATGCAGATCCATATGCACTCTGGATCCCTTGATAATAGCTCTGCTATTTCCAGTTATTACCAAAAATCCTATCAACCAAGCCGAGGACGAAGGTGAGGATGATTGTGAGGTGCCTGGAGAACTTGCTAGACTACTGCAGCAGGAAGAAAGGGCCATATAGCCTCATGAAGAGCCGGTTGAGACAGTGAATTTGCGTACCGAGGAAGACAGAAAAGAGGTTAAAATAGGTGCAAATCTGGAGTTTAGCGTCAAACAGAGGTTGATACAAATGTTGCACGACTATGTTGAAATCTTCGCCTGGTCCTATGAAGACATGCCTGGTTTGGACACTGATATTGTGGTACATCGCCTGCAGATTAAAGAAGACTGTCCTCCGGTTAAATAGAAGGTCCGTCGTATACGCCATGAAATGTCAGAGAAGATCAAGGCAGAGGTTATGAAACAGTTTGACGCAGGATTCTTAGCTGTCACTTCATATCCACAGTCAGTTGCTAATGTCGTTCCGGTACCTAAGAAGGACGGTAAGGTACGGATGTCTCTGGATTACAGATTTCTAAACAGGGCAAGCCCCAAGGATGACTTCCCACTTCCTCACATTGATGTTATGGTCGACAATACCATGCAACACAAAATCTTCTCCTTCATGGATGGTTTCTCTGGCTACAACCAGATCAAGATGGCTCCTGAAGACATGGAGAAGACAACCTTCGTTACACAGTGGGGCACCTTCTGCTACAAGGTGATGCCTTTTGGGTTGAAGAACACTGGGGTAACCTATCAGCGCGCCATGGTCACTTTGTTCCACGATATGATTCACCACGAGATCGAAGTTTATGTTGATGACATGATAGCCAGGTCTCAGATTGAGGAAGAGCACCTTGATCATCTCCAGAAATTGTTTGACAGGTTGAAGACATACAAGCTGAGGTTGAATCCGAAGAAGTGTACCTTCGGGGTAAGGTCTGGTAAGCTTCTGGGTTTCATCGTCAATGACAAGGGTATTCAGGTATACCCTACGAAGGTAAAGGCCATATAAGAGATACCGGTCCCCCGTACAGAGAAGGAAGTTAGAGGTTTCTTGGGATGCCTGAATTACATCGCCAGGTTCATTTCACATCTGACTTCTACTTGTGAGCCCATCTTCAAGCTTCTGAAGAAAGATCAAGTGGTAAAGTGAAGTGATGAATGTCAGTCCGCTTTCGAAAGAATCAAAGAATACCTTAAAGAACCGCTAATTCTGATGCCTACAGATGAAGTAAGACCTTTGATATTATACTTGACAGTGCTAGACAATTCAATAGGGTGTGTGATGGGGAAGCATGACGAGTCTGGTCGAAAAGAGCACGCAATTTACTACCTTAGCAAAAAGTTTACCGACTGTGAGACACGATACTCATTGCTCGAGAAAACTTGTTGCGCTTTGGCATGGGCTACTTGCCGAATGAGATAGTATATGCTGACTCACACTACCTTGTTGATATCAAAGATGGATCCGATCTAGTATATTTTCGAGAAGCCCGCTCTCTCCGGAAGGATAGCAAGGTGGAAAAGGATCTTAATCGAGTACGACATACAATACACAACCCATAAAGCAATAAAGGGGAGTGTATTGGCTGATCATTTGGCTCTTCAGGCCGTGGATGACTACCAATCCATGAATTTTGAGTTCCCGGATGAGAATATTATGTTGGTGACTGACTATGAAGAACCTGGACCGGATGAAGGACCTGAGGAAGGATCCCGATGTTCTATGTATATTGATGGAGCCTCGAACACACTGGGTAACAACATTGGTGTTGTAATTATATCTCCCGAGGGCTGTCATACTCCGTTCACTGCCCGATTATGTTTCAACTGCACCAACAACATGGTGGAGTATGAAGCATGTATCATGGGTCTTCGAGCTGCTATTGACCTGAGGATTAATTTCTTAAGTGTATTCGGGGATTCCGCTATGGTGATAAGTCATATCAAAGGTGAGTGGGATACGAAGCACCCGAATCTCATTCCTTACAAAGAGTACATACTGACATTGCTCCCACACTTTGAGGAGGTAACCTTCGAACATTTCCCATGAGAGGAGAACGAGTTAGCAGATGCGCTAGCTACCATGTCTTCTATGTTCAAGGTTAGGTGGGACAATGAAGCTCCCCAAATCACCATTGAGAGGTTGGGTGAACCAGCACACTGCTGTGAGATCGACACCGAAGAAGTGGTAGACAAACCATGGTTTCACGAAGTCAAAAGGTATCTCGAGGCTCAAGAGTATCCCGAAGGGGCATCTGTCAATGATAAAAAGTTTCCGAGAAGGTTCGCTGCAAAGTTCTTCCTCAGTAATGGAATCCTCTATAAACGCAACCATGACTCCACACTATTACGGTGTGTAGACAAGAGCGAAGCAGAGAGGATCATGATAGATCTACATGAAGGCACCTTCGGAACCCATTCTAGTAGACACACCATGGCTAAAAAGATCCTACGGGCAGGATATTATTGGTCCACTATGGAAGCCGACTGTTTCAGCACTCTCGAATTTGTCATAAGTACCAAATCTACGCTGATAAGGTGCATGTGCCTCCGGTTCCTTTAAACGTCTTGACGGCTCCGTGGCCCTTTGCAATGTGGGGAATCGACATGACCAGTGAGATCAGGCCCACCGCTTCCAATGGACATCGCTTCATCTTAGTAGCCATTGATTACTTCATGAAGTGGGTTGAGGCAGCTTCCTTCGCTACAGTAACAAAGAATGTCGTGGCGCGGTTTATCCGACATAACCTGATCTGTCGATATGGTGTACCAGAGAGGATTATCACTGACAATGGTACGAATCTCAACAACCTAATGATCACCGAGCTCTATAAACAGTTCAAGATACAACACCATAACTCTTCTCCCTGCCGTCCGAAGATGAATGGGGCTGTTGAAGCAGCTAACAAGAACATCAAGAAGGACATGCAGAAAATGACGGTAACATATAAAGACTAGCATGAGATGTTACCATTCTCTCTTCATGGGTCCTGTACCTCAGCACGGACGTCGACAGGGGAAACACCCTACTCTCTGGTATATGTCATGGAGGAAGTCCTACCCATCAAAGTCCAGATACCTTCTCTCAGGATTATGAAGGATGCGGATTTGAACGAAGACGACTGGATCTGAACCCGACTTGATCAGTTACATCTAATCGATGAAAAGAGACTTACTACTATCTATCATGGTCAGACGTATCAAAAGCAAATGATCGAGGCTTTTAACAAGAAAGTCAGGCGTCAAGAATATCAAGTCGGGGATCTAGTAATTAAATGCATCATACTGCCGCAAGGTGATCCCAGGGGTAAATGGACCCCCACGTACGAAGGGCCATTTGTGGTTAAGAACATTTTCTCGGGAGGAGCTATGATTCTAACCACCATGGACGATGATGACCTTCCTCACCCTGTCAATGCAGATATAGTGAAAAGATACTACACCTAATCAAAGACCCTCTAGGTCGACTGGCCTAGGCAAAAATAAGGGTTTCCCGACGAACCAAAAGGGTTCGGGAAAAAGTAAGGGATGAAAAATGAAAAATTTGTACACCCGGCAAGTCGAAAACCCAAAAGGGAGGCTTAGGCAAAAAAGGGTATCCCGGTGGATTGAAAACCCGAAAGGGAAATCCAGGCAAAAGTTAGGGAATGAAGCGTATCACTATGTCTCATTAGATCATCTTGCGACTAGACTTTGGTATCGACTATCAAGCTCAGACGACACCAATCAATTTGATCAACCTTCGGCCAAGTAGCAAAGTGATGAGACGCTTGAAGATATAAAGGCAATAGTAGAGTTGGAACCCAATGGGATTATTTCACATAGATGTTTTTCTTTCTTTTACACAAATTGTATAATTTTTGTCTTTCGGCGGTGTTCTCTTACTAGAGCGTCAGCCTCTTTGTACAAAAACGCCTATTACAGACCAACTTTAAAAATCAATACAAATCATTTCCATAAAACTTCAATCTGTTTTTTCTTTTTTTGTTTTCTTTTGCAAGAACGTCCAATAATTTATTTTTGATATATGAATTTGAAAATGATTGTTGCTCATAAATATTTACATAAGAAACAAAAGATAATTGCTCGTAATTCCAGAAACAGGGACAAAAACAAGAAGTGACAAACCCTACAGTTACTCTGACCAGCGGTTACCAGGATAGAGTCAGCTTGGGAACATAATTATTGATATATACACTCCCCACAGAGTAAAAGTATCCAAAGACATTGATGTCAGCTTTCCCGAAACAGGACTTAACTATCCCCAACCGAGGTTCGCAATCGCGGGCGAGTCAATAAATTTCATCCCCCAAGCGGAGTTTATTTCTACGGATGAAGAAGCTCAATCTCCAACAGAGCTCATCATCTCCAGCAACGGAATTTCATCCCCAGTTAAGTTTATTCCTCCAGGTCAGTAGGTCTACCAACAGAGTATCTCCTCCCCCTAAGTTTGGCCCCCGCAGAGTTATTCTTCAACATCTCTTCCCGACAGAATATTTACAAATCTCCAGCAACCGTCAGGGATTTATTTTCCTGGATGCGAGCATACCCCGATAGCATTTCATAAACATACATCATGGCATACGCATAGATATCATATGCAGCATAATCTCATTTATTTTGAGAGCATCATCTCACCCTGCATTTCATGCATCGCATATAACTAACCCTGATATCTTTTCAGGAAAAGAGGATTAGTTTCAACAAATCCAGCAGTTATATAGATTACATCTACAGACGACTAATGGTAACTCGGTCCCCAAAATCAAACGGGTCAACTAATCTATATTATCGCTTTGAAGTAACCCTACTATCCAGGTTCCTTCTCACAGCCCTACTATCCAGGATTTCATATCGAAGTAACCCTACTATCCAAGTTCCTTCTCACAGCCCTACTATCCAGACTTTCATATCGAAGTAACCCTACTATCCAGGTTCCTTCTCACAGCCCTACTATCCAGGATTTCATATCGAAGTAACCCTACTATCCAGGTTCCTTCTCACAGCCCTACTATCCAGGCTTTCATATCGAAGTAACCCTACTATCCAAGTTCCTTCTCACAACCCTACTATCCAGGATTTCATATCGAAGTAACCCTACTATCCAAGTTCCTTCTCACAGCCCTACTATCCAGGTTTTCATATCGAAGAAACCCTATTATCCAGGTTCCTTCTTACAACCCTACTATCCAGGCTTTCATATCGAAGTAACCCTACTACCCAGGTTCCTTCTCACAGCCCTACCATCCAGGCTTTCATATCGAAGTAACCCTACTATCAAGGTTCCTTCTCACAACCCTACTATCCAGGCTTTCATATCAAAGTAACCCTACCATCCAGGTTCCTTCTCACAACCCTACTATACAGGCTTTCATATCTAAGTAACCCTACTACCCAGGTTCCTTCTCACAGCCCTACTATCTAGGCTTTCATATCGAAGTAACCCTACTACCTAGGTTCCTTCTCACAGCCCTACTATCCAGGATTTCATATCGAAGTAACCCTACTATCTAGGTTCCTACTCACAACCCTACTATCCAGTCTTTCATATCGAAGAAACCCTACTATCCAGGTTCCTTCTCACAGCCCTACTATCCAGGCTTTCATATCGAAGTGACCCTACTATCCAGGTTCCTTCTCACAGCCCTACTATCCATGATTTCATATCGAAGTAACCCTACTATCCAGGTTCCTTCTCACAGCCCTACCATCCAGGCTTTCATATCGAAGTAACCCTACTATCCAGGTTCCTTCTCACAGCCCTACTATCCAGGTTTTCATATCGAAGTAACCCTACTATCCAGGTTCCTTCTTACAACCCTACTATCCAGGCTTTCAAATCGAAGTAACCCTACTATCCAGGTTCCTTCTCATAACCTTACTATCCAGGTTCCTTATCTCTTATCTCCAGACAGTAGTCCATAACATTGTAAGACCTGGACCTAATCAAACACGATTGGTTTCGCACTTCCCTAGTAAGTCGTAGTGCAGCATATACCCTGACCGGATATGCAGTTCACTTCTGCTTCCTCGAGCAAGAGTTGTTTCCCCAATTGAGTAACGGACAACTGAAGCTCCTAAAATTCTATTTCTCCCAAGACAGATACCAACAATCCTTAGCAGATTCCTCATCAATGACAGGAGCAGGGACTCTCGTCAAAGGAATATCTCAGGAAATCAACATTCTCTAGATGGCATCTTTAAGCCCATCTTCAACAATTCTTCGTCGCATCCAAGATGGCATCTTTAATCCCATCTCTGACAATCTTCCATTATCGACCTCCAAATGGCATATGTAATCCCATTCCCGATATCACAAATCAAGTGCCACTTCATGCGAGTGCAAATTTCTGGGCACTCTAGTGTTCAATCATCTTCCACCTTCAGATCACGAAAGACAGGCTATCCAATCTACACCCTCAGGTTTAAGAAGATTGAACAGGGGAAGTTATTATACCCCAAAATTTCCCCTCTCATTTTACTCAATACATGTCCATCAAGATCTTCAATTTGCTCAAGAATGGACCAGACAAACTCTCTCCTAAGGCAGTGTACCTCAAATTAGGATTTCCATTTTCATCAATATGGGTGAACCACAAAGGCCTCATATGCTCTTCATGGTCTTAATATGTTCTCAAGACCCTACATGTCAAGTTTCATGCCTTGTACAAGAAGTCTGCTCAGACAACTGCTAAGATGCTTGAGAATCGACTGTATTAGGTCAAAAGTCAATTGTGACCCACATACAGTCAAACTTCAAGATTTTGGGCCAACATTAACATTTTGAAGTGAATTTCATCATTTGATCAAGGGTTGATCATGATTCCTTAAGGAATGCTCCAAATTCATAAAAACCCAAAAGTTGCTAAATTAGGATTTCTTAGTAAAAGTCAACCAAACTTTGACCAAGCATAACTTCCACATGCTTCATCAGAAATTTTCCATCCAAATCTCATTTTTAAGAGGATGCAATTCCCTACAATTCAGCGTCAGCTCACAAGTTCAAAATATGCACTCATAAAAATATATGAATTTCTAAATCATGGGCCCTTTTAAAAAGTCAACAAAAACACCTTTTGGGTCAAAGCTTCTTACATGAACATGGAAGACTAAATTGAGATGATACAAAAAGGGTTTCTTAGGGGACATCCTAAGATTTCCAAAAATTCCAAGAACACCTCTCTAGGGTTAAAATTGGAGGAGATATGCCTTGTCAAAGTTGACCCTTTTTGCAAAATTGCCAAAAGTCAAATGTGCTCAAAAATGCATTTTTTGCTAAATGGGCCTAACTTTTTATGCTTGCACCTCACTTATAATGTGGTCCACGACTAAAATATTCATCCACCCATTATTTGCTTCATTTTTCAATTTATTTTGATTTTTTATTAATTAAAAATTGAATTAAATCAAATAATTGATGAATAATAGAAAAGATATGATTTGATTTGGTTTTTAGACAGGTTGGCAATCAAAATATTCTGAATTATCAAGGCCAATATGAATCAAGCATAATTGGTACAAGAAAGGGATGATTTGGCTCAAAATAGCAAGTTTGCATATGGCTAAAGAATCAAATCAAATCTCATCAAAACTTCAAGATCCAATCTTTTTTGCAACCCTAACTCATTCCTAGATATATAATGGACAAGAACAAAGCATAGGAAAAGTGTTAGCAATCGTGAAAGAGGCAGAGCAAATACAAAAAAATTCAAAGAATAGTGTGAATCGGTTTTCAATCCACATGCCATCTCAAGTCATCCTAGCATTGCCAACCAATTGCTGGACGTCTCAAGAAGCCATCCCAATCGTTTGCAAGCTAACTGAATAGTTTAATTACATTTTTGAAGCCTATACGCGTATCTGCCATTGCTAGGGTTCACCTTGCATTTTTAGGGTTTTTGTCCACAGGTGAAATTAGCCTAAATAAAGGGTGCCATCGTGTTCATGAGGCCAAAACGAATTGATCAATGTATTCATAAGTGATTTATCATGCTTGTATCATGTTTTGAGATATTACAGGTTTCTAGCTACATACCTTTGTCCGTAGGTAAAGGTACAAGCACCTAAGACGACAGAGAAAGGTAGAAGAAGAAGAATGTGGCAGCCAACCACTGGGCCATTCAAACCAGCGCACACGTTTTTGTTTTTTTCCACTAACCACCTTGTTTCATATATTATATTGTGTTTTCATTATAATAACAACTGAACATGATAGCCTAGTGGTTGGGCGCGTTAGTGGTGAGAGTGAGGACTTGGGCTTGATCCCAGGTCCCAACAATTTATTTTGTTTCAATTTTCCTATACAGGATCAGGTGCATCAATCTTTCAAACGCCTCTCATACGCCTCCATATTCCATCCAGTGGATTCATCATCAGTCAGATCTAATGCCTCAAATAATGAGAGACCATGATGCACCCTCAAGCAAGCATTCCATGGGATCAAGCATATTGGTTGGGCTCAACGCTATTGGGCCTGAAAAATTCAGAAATACACCCTCCTTCAGCAATTCAACATGGGCCCATTTCTAATTCTTTTTATATTTTACTTAATTTGTTTAATTATTTTTCACCAAAAATTAATTTCTTTTTTTAATTAATCATAAAATCAATAAATCAAAAAAACACAAAAAGATCATTTTTTTTATAAAATATTTATTTTAATTTAATTAGTAAGTTAGGTCAATTTAATTTCTTTTTTCATAATTAAAAATAATTAGAAACTAGGTTCATTTAATTCTTTTTGTAAATAAAAAGTAGAAATTAGGGTTTAACTAATTTGCAATTAAATTGTTTTTTTTTCTCAAATAAAAAAACACAAAAATGCACAAGATCTTTTTACAAATTATTTTAGTTTTCTTGAAATTATTTAATTTTGTTTAGATTAGGTTCATTTCAATTTCTTTTTATAATTAAAATAATTAGAATTAGGGTTTTAGTCGTACATAACTTAATTAATTCTTTTCTCAAAAATAATTTAAATATTTTTCTAGTCAGATTTTTAGGGTTTTCAATTTCTCCTCGCATTTAATTTACTGCGCGCATTTTTATTTATTTTAAATATTGTTGTAACTGTTTCGAGCTTGTAATAGTTTTAATTAGGGTTTTAAATTCTGCACTTTTATTTCCCGTCAAGACAATTATGTAACTGTCAAAGCCTTGTAATAGCTAGGTTTATTTTTCGCACTTTAAATTCCTGCAAATATTTAGCTGTCTAGATGTTTGCTAATAGGTTTGTATGGTAAGAATATCTGAAATTAAAACGTTAGATCACCAAATGTGCAAAGATTAAATAACTGAAACAATTTGTATGCACATGTTCACTCCTAGGGTTTACCTCACTTCGGTTGCCTTCGGTAAACAATCATTAAGCATAGGAGATTTTAGTGGTTTCCCTTCAGTCTAAAAGATCAAATTGTCCCATTCGGATGTTGCCTCGGAAATGTTTCCTCGTTAAGATCTTAAGACTCTAGGGTTACTACTAAAGTTTTCTAACTATTTCTTTAGTGGTTGTACTTGTCCCTTTCGATCGTCCCTTACAAACTCCAACGACGGTGCTACCTACTCCTCAATAGTAGGATAGCGTTGTCTAAAGGAAACGAGAACGAACAATCTTTTTTCAAGTAGGTAGAATGTTAAGTACTTGCTCAATAAAAACTTTTCACACAAACACCTTTCAAAACAAATTTTCAAAACAAACTTCGTCACACCCTTGAGGACCGATACAAGGGTTATCACGAAGTAAAACATTTTCAAGACAAACAAACACAAGCAATTTGAAAAATGAGCAAGTACCTAAGAGCCCGTAGATAACTACGGATAGAAAGGGTGCTAACACCTTCCCTTTCTATAATCTATCCCCCGTACTCAGAATATCTCGAAAAAAAGTTTTTTTCTGTTCTTTTTCCTTTTCCATGATTGGATGAAATAAAAGTCAGTGGCGACTCTTGCTTACCGCGAAATTTTGCGAATGCAAAACGCAAACTAGTCAGGCTCTTGAGACAGGAAGAGAAGGTCATCCTGCCATATCAGGAAGAAACAGAAGTCATTAATCTCGGTACTAAAGAGGTAAAAAGAGAAGTCAAGATAGGTGCTGCCTTGCAAAGCAAAGAAAAGAAGAGGTTGATTGAGTTGCTTCGAGAGTATGCTGACATCTTCGTCTGGTCGTATGAAGACATGCCCAGTTTAGACACTGATATAGTGATGCACAGATTACCACTCAAGTCAGAATGTCCTCCTGTAAAGCAGAAGCCTAGAAAGACCATACCCAACATGGCTTTGAAGATCAAAGAAGAAGTTCAGAAACAGCTTGAGGCAGGTTTCCTATCCGTGATAAATTATCCGCCTTGGATTGCTAACATTGTGCCTATATTTAAGAAGGATGGTAAGGTACGCATGTGTGTTGACTATCGAGACTTGAATAGAGAAAGCCCGAAGGATGACTTCCCGTTGCCTTATATTGATGTATTGGTTGATAATACTGCTTAGTCTTCAGAGTTTTCCTTCATGGATGGGTTCTCGGGCTACAATAAGATAAAGATGGCTCCGGAAGACATGGATAAAACAACTTTCACAACTCCTTGGGGTACCTTTTTCTATAGAGTAATGCCTTTTGGTCTCAAAAATGCTGGTGCGACATATCAGCGATCTATGGTGACTCTCTTTCACAACATGATTCATAAAGAAATCGAGGTGTATGTGGATGACATGTGTGATCGATGGATCTGGAGCTGACTGTTTAACGCTGGTTCGCGAAATGTCGCGGTAAGCAAGAGTCGCCACCGTCTTTTATTTTTTCCAAATGGAAAGGACAAAAGCACAGAAAAATTCCTTAAAGAGATTGCTCTCGGTTCGGGAGGTAGGTTATAGAAAGGGAAGGTGTTAGCACCCTTTCTATCCATGGTTATCCATGGGCTCTTAGATACTTGCTCATTGTGTTTTCAAAATGGTTTGTTTGCTTTTCAATGTGGGTTTTAAAAAGTTTCTTTGAAAATTTCAGCTCGACTCTTGTATCAGTCCTCAAGAGTGTTTGAAAAATTGCTTTCGAAAGCTTTTGAAAAGGTGTCGGTGTGAAAAGTATTTTTTGATTTGTTTTGAAATTAGAGCAAGTATCTAGAGTCGTCTGCCTACCCTAAGGAATTCGTCTGTGTAAATGTCCTTTAAAGTAGTGCCATCCCACCATTGAGAGGTAGGTAGCACCACCGTTGGAGGTGTTCGGGTTAATTCGAGGTTCGGGACATGGTGATCACCAGAGCAATTGGAAGACACCTTAGAAGCTACCCTCATGCCAGGTTCCCAGATCATGAGGACTTACTAAGACATCCTCTACTCGACGATCACCTTTCGAGGCAAGGCAACAGTGAGGCGTACCCTAGGGGTGGTGTGTGATTTGTGTGTCGTTTTCAGATATTTTGTCTTTTGTCATGTTATTGGTGATCTAGCGTTTGTTTTTATTTTTGTCCATACATTCTTTCATGCCTTGATTAACAGTTTAAAAAATTACGGAAAGATAAAATTCCTAAACTATTACAAAAGGCGCGGGTCCACATCGCCAAAATTTCTTGAACCCGATTTGACAGAAAAAATAAAGAATTAATGAAAAGTAAAGAATTACAAGTGCGACAAATTAATTTACAAGGCCTTGGGAGAGATACATAAATATTATGCGAGAAAGAAATAAACGCGCGAATTAAATAAGAATTAAAACGAGGGCGTTGGACCCTTTTTGCAAAATTAAATTAAATGATGAAATTAATTAATTAAAAAAGAAAAGAAATTGTTTTTTGGTATTTTTTGGTGTTTTATGATTTTTATGGGAAAAAAGAATTAAATGCAATTAAACCTAATTCTACAATTTTTTTATTTGTTAAGAAAGTATTAAACTTTAACCTAAATTAACCCTAATTAATTTACATGCAATTTAAATTTATAAAAATAAATAATATTAAATATTTGATTATTATGAAAAAAACAAGAATAAAAAATTATCATAAACCCTAGTTCTACAAATTTTAAATTAATTAAGAAAACATTACTATTAAACCTAATTTAATAACTAAATTTAATTAATGCAATTTATTTATAAAAATACTAAAATAAAATATTTATTATATTTTTTCTCTTTTCTGATTTTTTATTGTTTTTGTGTTTTTATGAAAATAATAAATTAATTAAACAAAACAATAATTAAAAGAAAATAGAAATAAAAAAGAAAGAATGTGAAAAAAATGGCAAACCTAGGGGGGTATCTGTCCCCAAAGTGGAGGTATAGCCCAGCAATTTGAGGCCCACTTATTCATGGCCTGATTGACTTTCATTGGCCAGCGTATGGGGTGTTGACTCAGGTCCACCGTGTTCTTTAGATCTGAGCCCTTGATGGAATGCTCTGGGACGCGTGGACAGTTTGATTTTGTGGGTGCAGGGTGGACACCACTACTGAAATTGCATATGAATATTAATTGAAAAAATACATGGAAAGGGGGTGAGGACCTGGGGCTCGAACCCAGGTCCTGAACATTACCAATCACTATGCTTGCCAACCGTTCCAAATGCATTTTCTGTATATCAAACAACAAACAAATATTATAATACAAGATAATGCGTTAATGCTTCCTGCGCACGAAATTTCAAACACTCCAATCGTGGATGGCCACCTAAGCGTCTTCCTCGTTGGTTTGTTTTTTCCTGAAATACAATAAACATAGGCAACGGTTTTCAAACGTTGCCATAGACACTATATTAGAAAATAGCGAATAGCCCCTGGGGCTTCATAAATTGAGCGCGATGGTCTCATTCTTTTCGTCCAAGTGTGCTGAGCACGGTCATGGCATCGTGGTGGTCTAATTTTGCTGTATTCAAAAACCCCCAATTTGAAGGTTGAAGAACCCTAAAAAACAACCATGGTAGATTCGCGTACGATGCCCAAAACTTCAATCAAGTTATGTGGTTAGCTTCAGAATAAAGTAATTAGTACAATTATACAAACAAAATTCTATATAAATGCCTAAATATGGAAACACGATTATAAAAAAAAATGAAGAAAGCTTGACTTCTGTATACCAATTCTGGATGTTGGGAGGATTGATTTTGATTGGAAAACGTTCTATGATCCTCAAGGAAGCTAATGGAATCACTATTTGGTCTTGAATCGTCCTAGAACTAGGTTTTCAGATTTCACTTTTCAAGCAAAAATTTCAAGTTCTTGGTATGCTTTTCTGTGCAGCTTTTTGTCAATTAGCATGAGGGTTTTGATTCAGCTTATGTATGGAATGATTAGGTCAAATAAAATTGGTCCACAATCCATGAATTAATGAATGCAATATTTGATTTTTAAACCATGATTTTCAAATCTTTTTCACATGCTTTTTGATACAAATCACATCCAATTCCATTGGTTCTTTCCATATTTGGCTAGGCACGAAATCTTGAGGATATAACATGCATAAAAAGATTGAAAAACTTAGGTTAAGTATTTTTCATGTATTTAATTGATTTAAATGAATTATTATTAATAAAAATTCAAATAAATAAATAAAAAATGAAGAAAAACTTCCCTTTGGGCCAAGTGGTCGTGCACATGCCTTGGATAATGAATTGTGGAAGAAAAATAGGCCCATTAGCAATTTTAGGTCATTTGAATCAATGTTGACTTTTCAAAATATCCAAAAATTTCCCAACTTCCACAAGGCATAACTTGCTCAATTTTTAATCTTTGCTCATGTTCTTGGACATTTTGGAAAGGTCTTTGCGTCCTCTAACCAATGCCTTTGGTCCCATGTCATTTTGATTTACCAATCTCAAGTTATGGCCTTTGACTTAAAGTCCCTTTTTGTTGACTTTTGAAAATGATCTATAATGTTGAAATTGATAACTTTTTGTGAGAGCATTTCTTGGACTTGAAGTATGAAGATGAGTTGTAGTAAATGTCTTTCTCTTCAAAATGAGATTTGGATGGAATTTTTCTGATAATCCATGTGAAAGTTATGCCCTGGTCAATTTACAGTTGACTTTTTCAGCTGTCCAAATAAGGAAACTTTTGCATCTTGATGATTTTTGAGCCAAGCTTTGAGAATCATGATCAAGCATTGATCAAATGATGTTTGTGGCTTCAAAATGAGATGTTGTCGAAAAATTTGAACTTTTGACTGTCAAATGACCATTTTGCCCCTACAGTTGACTGTAGTGCAATTAGGGTTTTGACTGTGCAATTTTGTGCTGAAAGTCTTGAAACTTGGTATGAGGATGCTTGACCATGTTTATAGGCATGTGGGACTTGATTGGACCCTTGGAAACTTCATTTTCTTGATCAGAACCAAAACCCTAATTTTGACTGTTTAGGAGGCTCTTACACTGTGCAACCCTTGGGGAATCTTGAGGCTTGACTTGGCAATTTCTTGAAGAATATGGGAGGGCAAATTTTGGAGTACAATAGTTGCCCCTGTTCAATCTTCTTAGACCTGAGGATGCAGATTGGCTGACGTGCCTTTCGTAATCCGAAGGTGGAAGATGATTGAACACTAGAGTGCCTAGAAATTTGCGCTCTCATAGTAGCAGGGTGATGGAAATGGGCTTATAGATGCCATTTAGAGATTGATGAATAGGATGATGGGCTTATAGATGCCATCTGGATGTTGATCGCGTAAGAGATTCCCTAGCGAGAACCTGCGTACCTGCAAAAGAAAAAAATGAGTACCTGACATGTTGCAGGAGCTGGTTTTTAGATGCTTGGTATAGATGTGTCCTGACTGGTTACAGGAGCTGAATCTGGAGCTTCAACAGATGATGAATGAACCAGGGGTGGTTACTACCTCAGCAGGAACGGTGAGAGAACCTTGGATGACTTTAACCTCAACAACAATCATTGAGAAAATCTTGGTGGGAATTATCATCTCCGCAGGATCGGGGAGAGAACCATAGGAAATTATAATCTCAAAAGCGGACGTTTGAGAAAAACCTGGAATGGAATTATCGCCTCCGCAACATTGGGGAGAGAACCATAGGAAATTATAATCTCAAAAGCGGACGTTTGAGAAAAACCTGGAATGGAATTATCGTCTCCGCAACATTGGGGAGAGAACCATAGGAAATTATAATCTCAAAAGCGGACGTTTGAGAAAAACCTGGGATGGAATTATCGTCTCCGCAACATTGGGGAGAGAACCATAGGAAATTATAATCTCAAAAGCGGACGTTTGAGAAAAATCTGGAATGGAATTATCGTCTCCGCAGCATTGGGGAGAGAACCATAGGAAATTATAATCTCAAAAGCGGATGTTTGAGAAAAACCTGGAATGGAATTATCGTCTCCTCAACATCGGGGAGAGAACCATAGGAAATTATAATCTCAAAAGCGGACGTTTGAGAAAAACCTAGAATGGAATTATCGTCTCCTCAACATCGGGGAGAGAACCATAGGAAATTATAATCTCAAAAGTGGACGTTTGAGAAAAACCTGGAATGGAATTATCGTCTCCGCAGCATTGGGGAGAGAACCATAGGAAATTATAATCTCAAAAGCGGACGTTTGAGAAAAACCAGGAATGGAATTATCGTCTCCGCAGCATTGGGGAGAGAATCATAGGAAATTATAATCTCAAAAGCGGACGTTTGAGAAAAACCTGGAATGGAATTATCGTCTCCTCAACATCGGGGAGAGAACCATAGGAAATTATAATCTCAAAAGCGGACGTTTGAGAAAAACCTGGAATGGAATTATCGTCTCCTCAACATCGGGGAGAGAACCATAGGAAATTATAATCTCAAAAGCGCACGTTTGAGAAAAACCTGGAATGGAATTATCATCTCTGCAGCATTGGGGAGAGAACCATAGGAAATTATTATCTCAAAAGCGGACGTTTGAGAAAAACCTGGGATGGAATTATCATCTCCGCAACATTGGGGAGAGAACCATAGGAAATTATAATCTCAAAAGCGGACGTTTGAGAAAAACCTGAAATGGAATTATCGTCTCCGCAACATTGGGGAGAGAACCATAGGAAATTATAATCTCAAAAGCGGACGTTTGAGAAAAACCTGGGATGGAATTATCATCTCCGCAACATTGGGGAGAGAACCATAGGAAATTATAATCTCAAAAGTGGGCGTTTGAGAAAAACCTGGGATGG
This sequence comes from Vicia faba, assembly GCA_948472305.1. Classification (NCBI taxonomy): domain Eukaryota; kingdom Viridiplantae; phylum Streptophyta; class Magnoliopsida; order Fabales; family Fabaceae; genus Vicia; species Vicia faba. The sequence continues at coordinate 437,232,393 of OX451739.1, read as the reverse complement.
AATTATCATCTCCGCCACATTGGGGAGAGAACCATAGGAAATTATAATCTCAAAAGCGGACGTTTGAGAAAAACCTGGGATGGAATTATCATCTCCGCCACATTGGGGAGAGAACCATAGGAAATTATAATCTCAAAAGCGGACGTTTGAGAAAAACTTGGAATGGAATTATCATCTCCGCAGAATCGGGGAGAGAACAATAGGAAATTATAATCTCAAAAGCGGACGTTTGAGAAAAACCTTTGATAACTTCTACTGAGTCTTCATCAGAAAAATCTGTTTGGGGTCGATTTAGCTGGACTAGAGAAGGCCTTGGACTGGATAAGAAATCTTTGGAGTCGATTAACTGAACCGGTCTAGGTCTTGAAATATGATTGAGAATTTAACTGCATCTTTCCTGAAAGGTAAAGGTCAGTCATATGCAATGCATGATATGGATCAAGCGATGATGTTCTCAACATAAATGAGATTTGTAAGATATGATGCGTATGTGCATGCTATAATGATGTATGTGATGTTTATGTATGTATGCTTTCGTCTAGGAAAGTAAATCCTTGACGGGTGCCGGGAAGTCATATCCTGGGCTGATGTTGAAGAATAGATTTTGCTTCCGCTGGGGATGATAGCTGCAAGAATACCGGTAGGAGAAGATAACTCCGTTGAGGAATAAACTTGGCGACGGGAATAACTCTGTAGGGAGGAAAGTACTCTAATGATCTTGCTGGGAAGCAATACTCTGTGGGGAGAGAGATACTTCGTTGAGTTGATGGTAACTTGCTGGGGATACCCTTGTTGTGTTGGAAGTGCTGATAGACTTCGCTGGGGATGAGAAGACTTGGTCGACGACGATCTTTCCGTGGCTTTTGGCTGAGGATAACCCAGTTATATCCTGGTAAGGAAATAACTCTTTGAATAAAGCCGGGCGACACGTTCGTGCTCTGCGAGGATAAGCTTCCAGAATCTACTGGGGATAAGCTTACTGCTTGGGGAGATAAATTCCAACTTTCCTGTGGAACTGGATTGGACTCTCCTGGGGAAGTTTTGAACTGTGGGGGAAGTGATTCCTTTGAATGTTTGATGTACCGCCGGGGAACAATCTTTAGACCGCGACTGCCGGGGATGCTTGTTAAGAATATGTATATTGCTGCTGGGGAATGTTGAGATCTGCTGGAGGATACCCAACTTCTTTAAGTTTTGATAACTTTGCTTGGAGAAGAGTGCACCGACTTGCTGGCTCATTCTCTGGGGAATTAAGGTGTCTGGTTATGTTCTCTAGCTGAACCTACCTTAGTACCTTGGAGGACAGAACAATTAGATTGCTCAGACAACTCTTTATTTCCCCTGTTTCTGAGGTATGAGAGGAAGACCTGTGAGGTGCTGATAGTTGTTGATGGACAAACCTTCTTCTGGTAGGCAGGTGATAAGATGACAGGACATAGTCGTACGCTTTGATCCCTAACTTTTGCCTGGACCGCCCTTTCGGGTTTTCAGTCCACCGGGATACCCATTTTTGCCCAAGCCGCCTTTTCAGGTTTTCGACTTGCCGGGTGTACAGGTTTTTCATTTTCATCCCTTATTTTTGCCCGAACCCTTTTGGTTCGCCGGGAAGCCCTTATTTTTGCCTAGGTATGTCAACCTAGCGGGTCTTTGATTGTGCGTAGTATTTTTTCGACTATGTCCACGCTTTCGTAATGTAGGGTGCTGCCCCTGTTAGAAGTGTTTTGTCATGCCACCAGAAGGTGCTTGATCGTGCAAGATTCATTGCTGGAACGCCCCAAGTGACTCAGGCGGAGATTTGCCCCAGGCTATTTGGCCTTTGAGAAGTTCTCCGAATCTTGATTGGACTGCCCCAGATAATAGACCCTGATCATGTCTGCCCCTTGATTGGAAGTGCTTCTGTTCATTAGGCATTCATCGTGCGAATTTCTATGCTGTTCAAACAAAAGTCATATACAAACAAAGTTATGTTAAAAATGCAAAGCCTATGTCTGTCTTGAAGATTTTGAAAATGCATTTTTTTCATAAAACAAATGAATGTTTGTAAAACGTGATGTCAACTCCGTATTTACCGTAGGCCTTAAGGAGTCAGGATACCTTTCATCACAGTATGCTTTCGAACTAACCCATGCTTCAGTTAGGACTTTTAAGGGTTATAACGTGGCCTGGTTCACGGTTTAAGAAACAAAGGGTAAAGGCTCAAATTTTATTTGTACCCACCCGCTCTTCATGATGTTCTCCAAAGCTAAACTCAGTTGATCATACGTTAGACCTTGTTTGAGTATTTGCTCTGAAATTCCAATGATGATTCGGATGTTGATAACTTATTTTGAATAGGCAGTCATTCCTTTTTTGTTGAGGGTTTGTAAGACCTCTTTCTTGTCTGATTTTTTGTTATCCCTTTCTTTTTTTGCCTGAACTTCTTCCTTCTTTGGAATTGCAGTCAGCGGGATGCCCCAGTTTTGTAAGTCTTCTTCATGGATTTTGACTTAATGGGTTTTTTTATTTTGAGAGATATAATGACTGCCTGTCCTTCTTGATTATTCGGAACCATCACTGTCTTTCTTCATTTTGTAAGGACTTCTTTTGTGCCATTTGTTATGCACTTGGATCAACTGAGAGACTACCCTGCCCCAGGTTATGATTAAGGGTTTTAAATTTCGAAAAGAAAAACTCCTACTTCTTTGGCTCAGAGGGGTTGACGAGGGATTATCTTCCTTATAACTCCAGTGTTTAGGAATTGAAACAATGCCTGTACCTCATCAGCGGGGTCTGTTCAAAAGCATACTGTAGATTATGGTATCGTTTTCGTCATCCTCCCTCAAGAGGCTTAGAATTATTAATTAAGAGTTGATCATCAGAAAAAATATGAAAATAATTTGCATTTAGTGAATACGAATATATTGATTCAAAATAGACATAAGCGATGCATTAATGGAATAACAATGTTTAACATGAATAAATGTCTAAACAATCAAAGAACAACACAACTTGAACATTCGAATGAACAAAAGTCTTTTCATCTCAGGGCTTGTCACTTCAAATGGTGAGCCTTGGAGGGATGGTAGAAAAATTCTGCCTGGCCATCTTGTGTGAACTCCAGTGCTCCCTCATCAATCAGGTCTTGGATCTTGTTCCTCAGAGCCCAACACTCATTTGTATCATGTCCTGGACAGGCAGAGTGGTAGGCACATCTTTTATTGGGATCATAGACAGGAGATGCTGTGTTCTAGTTTCGGGGATGAGCCCTTAATGTGATCAGGTTCAATCTTAACAGGCGTTGTAAAGCTTGGAACAACGACATGTTGAGCTGGGTGAATTGCCTCCTGGGCTTGTCTGGCTGAAGCTGGTGAGGTTGATGCTGAATTTGTGGCGCTGAAGCCATTTGAGGAACTCTCCTCTTATCTCCTTGTCTCAATGATGATTGAATGATGAATGGCTTTTTACCCTTAGACGTTTGCCCCAGTTGGTTACCCTGAAGCAGTTGGTTGATGAGAACCCCGAGCTCTTCTTGTCTTTGAGCTAACCCTTGAATGGCAGTCCCCTGCCCCAGCATCTGGGCTTTCAATGCATCCACTTCAGCTTGCAGGTGTTTCAGCCTTTCATCCTCAGCACTGTTCTTGACAAAAGTCCCCATGAAAAGTGTCCTTAGCTCCTCCTGCCCCTTGGATAAATTCAGGAGGGTTTCCCCAAACTGAGTCTCTTGAGCCAAAAGGTCCTGGTTATCTTGTTGGGAAGCCATTGCTGAAATAAACAGCAAGGAGGGTAAGTGACCTGCAACAAGGATACCTGTTATGCAATGATGAGTATGACATGCATGTAATGTTTTCAAGGACCTCGCGGGGTAAACAAGAAAATTTGTTAGCATTTGGATCCGGCAGCTTGATTGAAAGAAACTTCATATTTGTCGAGAGTCTTTCTTTCAAGGGTCAAAAGCTCACCATATCCAGTGGGTCATAGCTCCTGACTTTAGTCATCATGTCTGGTTTTGATTTCCAAACAATCTTGGTTAAGGGAACCTTCTTCAAGAGTCAGAGCTCACCATATCAAGTGGGTCATAGCCCCTGACAACCTTGGCTAGAGGAAAATAAATCCTCTTTGCCCCTTGCTGGGATAGTTGATTCACCATGACCTGCGTCACAAGCCCTTGATATCCTTGAAATGGGTTAGGATGTATGCAACGGTATGATGTCATGCTATGCATGGGGTAATGTAAGTAACCCTATTATGAGTCCCAACTAAGGACTGCAAACCAAAACCGGTAAGAAACTTAAGTAAAACCTGTCATGAGTCCTAATTAAGGACTATAAACAAAACCTGCAAGAAACTTAGTAAACCCTGTTATGAGTCCCAATTAAGGACTATAAACGAAACCTGCAAGTAGTTCATGTGTCAGATAACAGGCATGCAATTAGTCAAGTACGAAGGCACACAAGTCACACAAGAGAAGCCCTTAGAGTTTAGGTCCGCATGAGGTCTAGGTGTTACCCTCTTTCAGTTGGTTGGTTCATACCTGTCCTATCAAAGTAACCGGGTTCTTAGAGGATCCCAATATCATTGACTACCCTCAATCGGTCATAACTCCAGCATCGCAATCTTTTCTTGCGGCCAGAACCATCACGAGAGTTTAGCCTCAATGGGCGTAGCATACTGCTACTGTTCTAATGGCCAAGTTGTGTCATTTAAGGTTCTAAGGTCTGTTGGTGCTTAATGACTCCTTGGAAGACCCATATTCTCCCCGTTTCAACACGAGGGATATCGGTACAGACCAAGGCGCCACACCAACGTAGCCACTGCTTCACCCATGTCGGTATACGCCGGACAGGTCCCTCACAGCTTATGCTACCTAAACAGGGTATCCCCAGATCCGGGTTAGGATCTATGTAACTCCCATGCAACCCACAAATTTAAAGCAGACAAGTCAATACAATTGAAAACACAGTTATGAACTAATCCTAAGGTACACCTCACTTTAAGTTTATCCCCAGCAGAGTCGCCAGTTCTGTGATCGGTGGATCTGGAGCTGACTGTTTAACGCTGGTTCGCGAAATGTCGCGGTAAGCAAGAGTCGCCACTGTCTTTTATTTTCTCCAAATGGAAAGGACAAAAGCACAGAAAAATTCCTTAAAGAGATTGCTCTCGGTTCGGGAGGTAGGTTATAGAAAGGGAAGGTGTTAGCACCCTTTCTATCCATGGTTATCCATGGGCTCTTAGATACTTGCTCATTGTGTTTTCAAAATGGTTTGTTTGCTTTTCAATGTGGGTTTTAAAAAGTTTCATTGAAAATTTCAGTTCGACTCTTGTATCAGTCCTCAAGAGTGTTTGAAAAATTGCTTTCGAAAGCTTTTGAAAAGGTGTCGGTGTGAAAAGTATTTTTTGATTTGTTTTGAAATTAGAGCAAGTATCTAGAGTCGTCTACCTACCCTAAGGAATTCGTCTGTGTAAATTTCCTTTAAAGTAGTGCCATCCCACCATTGAGAGGTAGGTAGCACCACCGTTGGAGGTGTTCGGGTCAATTCGAGGTTCGGGACATGGTGATCACCAGAGCAATGGGAAGACACCTTAGAAGCTACCCTCATGCCAGGTTCCCGGATCATGAGGACTTACTAAGACATCCTCTACTCGACGATCACCTTTCGAGGCAAGGCAACAGTGAGGCGTACCCTAGGGGTGGTGTGTGATTTGTGTGTCGTTTTCAGATATTTTGTCTTTTGTCATGTTATTGGTGATCTAGCGTTTGTTTTTATTTTTGTCCATACATTCTTTCATGCCTTGATTAACAGTTTAAAAAATTGCGGAAAGATAAAATTCCTAAACTATTACAAAAGGTGCGGGTCCACATCGCCAAAATTTCTTGAACCCGATTTGACAGAAAAAATAAAGAATTAATGAAAAGTAAAGAATTAAAAGTGCGACAGATTAATTTACAAGGCCTTGGGAGAGATACATAAATATTATGCGAGAAAGAAATAAACGCGTGAATTAAATAAGAATTAAAACGAGGGCGTTGGACCCTTTTTGCAAAATTAAATTAAATGATGAAATTAATTAATTAAAAAAGAAAAGAAATTGTTTTTTGGTATTTTTTGGTGTTTTATGATTTTTATGGGAAAAAAGAATTAAATGCAATTAAACCTAATTCTATAATTTTTTTATTTGTTAAGAAAGTATTAAACTTTAACCTAAATTAACCCTAATTAATTTACATGCAATTTAAATTTATAAAAATAAATAATATTAAATATTTGATTATTATGAAAAAAACAAGAATAAAAAATTATCATAAACCCTATTTCTACAAATTTTAAATTAATTAAGAAAACATTACTATTAAACCTAATTTAATAACTAAATTTAATTAATGCAATTTATTTATAAAAATACTAAAATAAAATATTTATTATATTTTTTCTCTTTTCTGATTTTTTATTGTTTTTGTGTTTTTATGAAAATAATAAATTAATTAAACAAAACAATAATTAAAAGAAAATAGAAATAAAAAAGAAAGAATGTGAAAAAAATGGCAAACCTAGAGGGGTATCTGTCCCCAAAGTGGAGGTATAGCCCAGCAATTTGAGGCCCACTTATTCATGGCCTGATTGACTGTCATCTTTAAGTCATTATGTTGTTAGTAATCCTACCTTCAGTCGTCACGACATCTTCAACCATATCCTTTCGGTCACTTTACCGCCCACTCCCTCGAGAACCTTGTATTGGCACCGTTACCCCAGTACGAGCTACCATTATTCAACCATGTTCATCCATCATGACCAGTCCACCAGAAGACCAATTTTTCTTTCCCCAACAGACACTCACACTAAGAAAAAACACTCACACCATCTCTCTAGGCCAAATTTCGGGTCCTGGTATTTAATCATCTTCCACCTTGAACTTTCGAAAGGCTGACGCCAATCTCACCTTCAGGTTTAAGACGATTAAATAGGGGCAGCTGTCGTACCCTAAATTTGCCCTACCTCTTTTTAATTTTGTTCGGCTTTGAACTTTGCATCCCATTTTCATCATTTTTACTAAGTCATTTACATATCCCATATCTCATGGAACCAGGCGCCTTAGATTAAGGTATTAGGGTTGTGCCCTCTTTATGTCTAATTTTGTTTTGAAGCTCTCTTATCAGGTAAAAGGGAAATTCATCTGGTTCTCGGTTAGTGGATTGTGGGGTAGATTCTTGAGGTACCATGGATTGCTTTCTTATCAAGTTACAAGGTTGTTTCTCAATCGATTTCACCAGAGCTGGGATTAGGGTTTATTTCCCTATTTGTTGGTCAAGATGCTAAGGTTTTGGATCCCTGGTTTTTGTGAACTGTTTCTTTCACCTACCTCAAAGATAACTCGAAGTTAAGTACCTTTGGTTAGGGGTTTCATGTCTAATATCTCCTCGCACTTCAAGTTTTCTTCTTAAGATCTCTAAGTCACTGAGTCAGGAGTTTGAAGTTTAAATTGATGAACATGGAATCCGAGTGTAAGAAATAAGGTTAGAGGTTCATGAAGATCAAGGCGTGTTTTTGTTTCTTAAGTTACAAGTTACTTGTGGTTTGGATATCAAAGTTAAAGTTCTTGTTGAGAGTGCAAGTTTGGTTTAGGCGAGATATGAAGATTGAGGATTGAAAGATAAGGTGTAAGGTTCTTGGAATACAGGTTACAACAATTGTTTGTGATTTCTTGAAATTCAAGTTACAAAGACAAGATGTGCATTCAAATCATTCAAGCGGGAATTTCAAACTTTTACCAAGTCCAAGAGTTGTTTAATTTCTATACAACAAAGTTCATCATTAATAAAATTTATTCAAGTTTTCATTCATTACATTTTTTGCGGGCAGTTTACAAAAGGATTACAAGTTAATGGAAGCTACAAATATTGTTTTATTTACAAAGAAAGAAATAATGTTTGTTTCTTCAAGTCTTCTTTGCTTCATCTTCAAGCAACTCATCCACTCCTTGCTACCATGGTCCTCTCTTTGTCTTTTAACCTTTCATCGCTTACCATCCACTCCTCGTGTTCATGAAACAAGAAAAGGAAAAAATTAGCAAACAATCAACATGTGAAAAATTCAAGCAAGGATTATTTGTTAAACAAGAAATCTCATCATTAGGATTTGCATTTGGATTCAGAACTAAAAGGTTTTGTTTTTAATCATGGTCTATCTCCTACTTTTGCAAATCACAAAAAGTTTGATCTTTTTGGTTCACAAAAGGAAAAAGAAATTAGTATATATTTTTCACTGCCAAAAAACAGCCCATAACTGCTAAACACATCATCCCTAAATAGCAAACACCAAGGCAGCCAACTGCCCAAAACTAGGGCAACAACAACAGCAAATGCAGCACAAATAAAAGCAAAAACAGCAGGCCACTAAAGCAACCCAAAACAACAGCAAACAACAAGGCAACAACAAGTCAAACTGCAACACAAAGGCAGGCTGCTAAAGCAACCAACAACAGCATACAGCAGTAGAACAACAGGCAAGCAGCTGCTATAAACAAAAGACAGACTTCCAGCCAAGCTTCCAAGTACATCAACACAAAACAACAAGTGCAATAGCCAAAAAAAATCAAAATCATCCAATATAAAAACAACTAGCACTAGTTCATGGCCAAAGACCTTATGTCATCATTTTCCTAAATGGCAAATCCTTCAGAAATTATGTAAAAAGCACAATTACTTTACATCATAGAAAGGAAAAGAGGAAAAGAGAATAGGGTTTAGAAAGATGTCACCTAACCAAAACAGTCCAAATTTGCTTCAAACCAAACAGAACATGCCAAAACCTGTGCCAAACCTGTTGCAAGCCTAAAAAAAACAGTTGCACCAAATAGACAAATATCAAACCTACTACTCAAATGTTCAAGGTCAGCTTTCCAAATATGTTCAAAATTTCACCAATTCCCCCCCCTAATTTCCACCTCTATTTTACTATAAATAAAGGCCATTGTTTCATTGGAAAGGTGGATTGTGATAGCACATAACCAGCAAGACTGATAGAGTGAGATACCAGCCAACAAAACCGAGAGAGTGAGATACCAGCCAGTAAAAAACCCAAGGATAACACAAAGAAAAAAATACCAACAACAGAGCCAGAAAACCAGAAAGAGGACATTATCAATAATAATCTCCAAGCTCCCTGCAATAGTAAACAACCTAGGCCATTTTAAAAGTCGACAACACAAAATAGCCACGAAGGAACTTACTTATGAGGTTTGCCTCTGTAAAAATCTTCAAACCAGGTAATGTTTTCACAACACCTTATCATTTTGTTGAATATATGATCTCTGGAATATGGTTTGTGATGCAAGAATTTTGTGAATCATTTGCATACTCCTGCTATCATGGTGGCATCCCTGTATTGAAATTGGTCATTTTTCAGTTCATAAAAAAAAAGACTTTGAATAGGAAATTATCTCAAGGAATAGAAAGAATTTTCAAAAAACTCTATCACCTTTGATAAACAGATTTTAGCCCTATTGCGACATTATTGACTTTATATCTCCGCCTCTCTTCCTCGTTCATCTTTCCAGCCACCGCATGCCTCCATCCAAAATCAAAAACCCTCTCTTCTCTCTACTCCATCTTCGCTACCTTCAATCTTCATCTCTCTATTTCAACTACAACATTAACAACATCATCCATCATCATATAAAACCTCACTATTTATTTCACCACCTCATAATCTGCCTCGATGGATCTGCGCAATTCCTTAAGCCGTTCACTGATTCAGAACCAATCATTGACCTCCCTGTTGCACTTCTAGCTCTATCGTCCATAAACCTATAGAAAATTACAACATCCAAATAAAAAAATATTCATACACGAACCCATAGAACAACACAGGTTCCAGCAACCTCTAGCTCTCAATCGATCGTTCATCCGATAACCATTCGATTGCCCATAACTTCGAACCAGAATATGAAAATAAAAAATAAAAAACAGAAGCCTGGATTTCATTACACTCACCTCGCGGAAGCTCCATCTGAAGATTTTCAATACGTATCCCTTAAAGCTCTTGGTATGTGCATAAGTCCACGTATCTTAATTATGATAAGAGGAAATGAGGCATTTTGGTCGTTTGTGCTATTACTGAGTTCGACACAGAGGGAAGAGAGACCTAGGTTGATTCAATACCTATATCGCGAGAGAGTGGAAGGAGATTTTTATCATGGAAAAGGGAAGGTTGAACGATGAAGAGAGAATCAGAGTAGAACAATTGAGAGATGGGATGAATAGAGGGATGCTCTTGATTTTCAGATTGGGAACATGGGGATAACATGATTGTTTTAATGTCGTTATTGGAAATAAAAAGAATTAACTTTTTCCCCTTCCCAAAGCTTACATTCGCGGTGCCCCTTGTAAGAATTAGGGTTCTAAAAAATCCAAGTCCCTCTCTATTCAGGTGGATCTGGGTTTGGGCCTGGCCTAACCCATTTTCTGAGTTTTGATTTTTATAGTCTTTGAGTTGTTAAAACAACAGATGAATAAGCTTGGCACAATGGTAGAAGTCTCGAACGTGCAAACTAGTGGTCCTGGGTTCAATACCCAGGAAGACCATTTTTTCCTTTATCTTTTAAGTTCTTTTTATTTATTATTATTTGTCTTGTTCTAATTTTCTCTTTATTAACCATTAACAAAATTATTTAGAGTTAAGATTTTAATTTCCTTTTGTTTCTTAATTTATTTCATCACAAAAAAACACAAAAAATATGTTGGATTTAATTTCTTTATTATTATTTTTTTGATAACTTTGTTAATCTTATTAGCATGTTTCCTTAGGTAGTTCCATGAGAAGATTAAACTCTATTTTTTTATTGTTTTATGTTGAAATTAGACTTTAGGATCGAACCTTGTACATAATAAACAATTAGGATATTTCTTAGTCTCCCTCTTAACCTTTTTTCATTTGTAATTAAAACTTCATTCACAAATCAAAAATCCAAAAACACCTTTAATCATTACTTGAATTTATTCTAAAACCCACAAAACACTCAACCAATCAAAACTCCTCCAAAGGGCATGTTATCTTCGTTCTACCGCGATACCGGCCGTGCCTATTGCTAGAATGTGTGCGTTAATGCCGCCCACTAAAAAACACAAACAAACAAACCATTTTCTAGAGGAACTACGGTGTTTTGATTCCTTCATCGGATACGTAGGCAAAGGGTCGCGAAACCCTCACGAACGCAATAATGAAAAATCATTCATTTTCCCCTGAAGCAAGTATAGTTGTAGATAAATACACCCTTTAAGACAAACAAACAAAATGGATCCCGTTGAGTACAACGGATGTGAGGGGTGTTAATACCTTCCCCTTGCATAACCGACTCCCTTACCCTTTCTCTTGGTCGCAAGACGATCTTATCCATTCCCTTGTGGTTTTATCAATATTTCCCCTTCCTTCGGGATAAATAAAGTTCGGCAGCGGCTCTGTGTTTTCTGCCGGTAGATTCAGTAAGCTCTTATGCTTCATTGTCAGTGGCAAAGGTATTGAAGTTGACCCTGCAAAGGTTAAAGCTATACAATAAATGCCAACTCCTTGCACTGAGAAGGAAGTCAGGGGATTCTTGGGACGTCTGAATTACATTGCCAGATTAATTTCACATCTGACCGCTACTTGTGAGCCAATCTTCAAATTACTAAAGAAAGATCAAGCAGTGAAGTGGAATGACGACTGCCAAAACGCCTTTGACAAAATCAAGGAATATCTTCAAGAGCCTCCAATCTTGATGCCTCCAGTTGAAGGAAGACCTTTAATCATGCACTTAACAGTGTTAGAGAACTTAATGGGATGTGTGCTGGGGCAGCATGACGAGTCTAGTCGAAAAGAGCATGCAATATACTACCTTAGCAAAAATTTTACCGACTGTGAAACAAGATACTCACTGCTCGAGAAAACTTGTTGTGCTTTGGCATGAGATGCTCTCCGACTGAGATAGTATATGTTGACTCACACTACCTTGTTGATATCTAAAATGGACCCTATTAAGTACATCTTTGAGAAGCCCGCTCTCTCCGGAAGAATAGCAAGATGGCAAATGATCCTGACCAAATATGACATTCAATACACAACCCATAAAGCAATTAAGGGAAGTATACTAGCTAATCATTTGGCTCATCAGGCTGTGGATGACTACCAATCCATGAATTTTGAGTTCCTGGACGAGAACATCATGTTAGTAACTGCTTGGGAAGGACCTGGATCGGATGAAGGACCTGAAAAAGGATCCCGATGGACTATGGTTTTTGACAGAGCTTCCAACGCTCTTAGCAATGGCATTGGCGATGTGATCATATCTCCTGAAGGCTGTCATACTCCTTTCACTGCCAGATTATGTTTCAATTGCACCAATAGTATGGCTGAGTATGAAACATGTATTATGGGTCTCAAAGCCGCTATCAACTTCAGGATCAAATTCTTGAGTGTATTGGGAGACTCAGTCTTAGTAATCAATTAGATCAAAGGAGAATGGGACACGAAGCATCCTAATCTTATCCCTTACAAAGAGCATGTGTTGACATTGATTCGACACTTTAAAGAAGTTACCTTTGAGCATTTTCCACAAGAGGAAAATTAACTAGCAGCTGCGCTAGCTACGATGTCATCCATGTTCAAAGTCAGGTGGGATAATGAGGCTCCTCAGATCACTATTGAGAGAATGGATGAACCAGCATATTGTCACGAAATTGGTATTGAAGAAGTAGTGGACAAGCCTTGGTTCCATGAAGTCAAAAGATATCTCGAAGCCCAAGAGTATCCTGAGGGAACTTCAGTCAATGATAAGAAGTTCTTAAGAAGGTTCTCTGCCAAGTTCTTCCTCAGTAACAGAATCCTCTACAAACGCAATCATGGTTCTACCTTGCTTCGGTGTGTAGGCCAGAGTGAAGCAGAAAAGATTATGGTTGACTTGCACGAAGGTACCTTTGGCACTCATTCTAGTGGGTACACTATGGCTAAAAATATCCTAAGGGAATGATACTACTGATCCACTATGGAAGTAGAATGTTACCAGCATTCACGAACTTGTCACAAATGCTAGATCTATGTTGATAAAGTACATGTTCCCCCGATTCCTCTAAACGTCCTGACTGCTCCTTGGCCATTCGCAATGTAGGGTATCGATATGATTAGAGAGATCATACCTACAACTTCTAATGGGCACCGCTTCATCCTCGTCGCCATTGATTACTTCACAAAGTGGGTCAAGGCGGCGTCATTTTCTTTTGTTACCAAGAACGTTGTGGCCCGATTCATCAAACATAACCTTATCTATTGATATGGCATTCTAGAGAGGATCATTACGGATAATGATACCAATCTCAATAACACTATGATCACCGAGCTCTGCACACAATTCAAGATCCAACTTCATAACTCTTCTCCTTACCAGCCGAAGATGAATGGCGCTATTGAAGCTGCTAACAAAAACGTCAAGAAAATCATACAGAAGATGACAGTGACATATAAAGACTGGCACAAGATGTTACCATTTTCTCTTCATGGTTACCGCACCACAACGCGCATATCAACAGGGGCAACCCCTTTATCTTTGGTATATGGTATGGAAGTTGTCCTGTCCATTGAGGTCCAGATCCCTTCCTTGAAAATCATGAAGGATGAAGCGCTGAATAAAGACGACTGGGTCCAGACTCGAGTTGACCAATTAAACTTAATTGATGATAAGAGGCTCGCGGCTGTCTGGCATGGCTAGATGTACCAAAAACGTATGATCAAAGCTTTTAACAAGAAAGTCAGACGTCAAGTGTATCAAGTTGGTGACCTGGTAATCAAGCGCATCATACTGCCACAAGGTTATCCTAGGGGAAAATGGACTCCCACATGTAAGTTTAGATGCGCCTAAGAGAGGGGGAGGGGATGAATTAGGTTCTTTAAAACTTTTTCTGAATTGTATGAATATTTTTGCACGAGTTTCTTTTCTTTATTTTTCTGATAAGTGATGAAAGCAGTAAATGCGGAAAGTAAAGAACACAAAGATGTATCCCGGTTCCCCTCACAGTCCGAGAGTACTCCAGTTCCCTTTCAACATGAAAGAGATTTCCTTATAGTTGGTAATTTGTACAAAGACTACCTAACAACCAAGAACAATCCTCTTGGACCAAGAACAATCCTCTTGGATTTTCACTAAGACCACAAAGAGAACAATCCTCCCTAAGTGTCTTTCTTGTTTCCAACACTCCTGAAAACAAGTATACAATAGTTTGTTTGATTTGTATAAGAGTTTAAAAGATGAAAGAGCAATGTCAATCACTTGATTGATCTTTTCTATTCAATATGAAATTTAAGATGGAATACTCTTCTAAGTGCTCAAGAACAATTTTCAGTATGCATATGAAAATGATGAACAAAAATCTTGAGTATAAAGAGTATGATTCAAAGAATAGAAAATAAAAGTTGTTAGTGATTGTTGTTGTATATTTCTTGTTGTTTTAAAATTCTAAACAAAAAATGATTTATAGTGTAGTAATACCTCTTCAATGAAACATAGCAATGTTTAAACCATATTTACTAACAAAATGTATTTGAAAAGATACAAAGATTGCCATGAAAAGGTGTTACAAAAAGTTGTTGGAAAAATAAATTTTTTCAAAAAATGAAGCATAACAATCGATTGCACTAAAGCAACAATCGATTGCTGTAAAAGCAACATTTAAAAAATTTGCAAAATATAACTATGACAACCGATTGTCATTGAGGAGCAATCGGTTGCTCATTAGCCAACGTTCAAAAAATTTGAAAATAAAACACATGACAATCGATTGCTGCTAGATGACAACCGATTGTATGTCAAACAGAAACTTTTGTTTTTTTGGATGCAACCGATTGTCCTAGCATGACAATCGATTGCTTGTGTACAAAAAATGAAAAATCATTATTTTCAAAGATTTGAAGCAAATTAAAATATCCTTCTTTAATCATACATAGTATATACACAAAATATTATTTTAATAAAGTAAATGCATGATTAAAAATAGTTTTGAGCACTAAGAGCATAAGATCAAAAATTTCATATACCTTAAGCCATAAGTCTTGAAATGTTGATCTTGATCAATGAATCTTTGCTTGAGATAAATCTTCTATCTTGATCTATTCATTTTTGTATGCTAGCTTGTCTTTATCAAAACATTTGGAAAGCTTGATTTCACACCACATACGAAGGGTTATTTGTAATCAAGAACATATAATATGGTGGAGCCATGATCTTAACCACTATGGATAGTGACGACCTTCGGCACCCTGTAAACACGGACATAGTTAAAAGATACTACGCATGAATAAAGACCTGCTAGGTTGACTGGCCTAGGCAAAAATAGGGGCATCCCGGCGAACCAAAATGGTTCAGGCAAAAATTAGGGATATATATAAAAAGATCTGTACACCCGGCAAGTCGAAAACCTGAAAAGGCGACTTGGGTTAAAAAGGGTATCTCGGTTGACTGAAAACCCGAAAGGGCGGTCCAGGAAAAAGTTAGTGTTGTAACCCAAAATTTTCCCTCTCATATTTCTCAAGATATTTCAAGAAAAATCTCCAAGTGGTTCAAGCATGCTCAAGAGTTGGACAATCAAGCTATCTCCTAAGGCAGTCTTCCTCAAATTAGGGTTTTGTGTTGCATCAAGATCCATGAGTCCAAATGACCTCAAGTTCTCCCAAATGTCCTAATATGTTCTCAAGGTCATCCATGTCAAGTTTCAAGCCTTGCAGAGGAAGTTTGCTCAGTCAATTGCTCAAAGGTCCAAAACTCGACTATGCTAGGGCAAAAGTCAATTGTGACCTATAAACAGTCAAACTTCAAGATTTTTTGTCAACATTCTCATTTGAAGGATATTTCATCATTTGATAAAGGTTTGATCATGATTCATCAAGGATTGTTCAAAATTCATCAAGACTCAAAAGTTGCTAAATTAGGGTTTTGTAGGAAAAGTCAACTCAACTTTGACCAAGCATACCTTTCTCATACTTTATGAGAAATGACCCATCCAAAGCTCATTTTGAATATGATGAAATTTACTACAATCCATCTTCATACCCTAAGATCAGAAAATGCACTCACAAGAAGTTATAAATTTGGACATTATAGGTCATTTTTGAAAGTAAAAAAAACACCTTTTTTGCCAAAGCTTATAACTTGATCATGCTATATCAAAATGATATGAGACAAAAAGGGTTGGTTAGAGGATATATCAAGCTTTCTAAAAAATCAAAGAACACCTCCAAAAGTTCAAAATTGAAGAAGTTATGCATTGTTGAAGTTGGGCATTTTTGCAAAATTGCCAAAAGTTAACTATCCCCAAAACTTCAAATTTTGTCAAATGGGCCCATTCTTTTCCACTTGATTTGAGCTTGCACCATTGCACACATGTCCTAGCTTCAGCCTTGAGATCATATTTCTTTTTTATTATTTTATTTGATTTTTTATTGAATTATTTCATTTTAAATCAAATTAAATCAAATTAAATCCAAATATTGATTACTTGAGATTTTTTTGGCTATTTCAGGTTGAGATCATCATCATTAATCTCATCAAATTCGTATCACACTAAACCATGTGCAAAAGGATTGATTTTTGACAAATTTGGCAAGCTTTCAAAAGGAGATCAAATCAAATATGCAATGCATTGATGTGGAAGATTCAAGCCATATTTGTTACCCTAATGGATTCCACAATACATAAGGAAGGCAAAGGCACGAAAAATAGGGTTAGAGGCTGCAAGAACAAGCAGAACCAAACTTGAAAAAAGTGACAAAAAGTTGGAATTCGGAATCATAGCAAGAGAGGTGTTCAGAAGCCCAAAGCAATCCCAATCGATTCCTGGAGGTTTACTGAGTTGAAACCGATCAAAAACAAGCTCCCATACACGCCCAAACACGCTGTAAGTATCACGTTTCTTAGCTCTATATTCGAAATCATAGCTCTCTATTCTTGCATCATTTGAACAAATTCTTGGCATATTTATAATCCTTATAGCATTTCTGAACTTTTGGAAATATTCAATTTGGTTTATATGGACTGTAACCTCAAAATGCCATGGCTAGGGTTACGTTTTGGTTTTTGGGGATTTTTGTTTCAGGTGAAATTGATTCCTATAATAGGCATGGTTGCACTCAGGAGAGGGAGACGAACCTAACCATGTCTTAGAAGGCCGTTTTTATGGCCTGGAGTTGAGTTTTGGATCGAGCTGCGCTTTTAGCTACAGATTCAAATCCGCAGGTAAAATTACAATGGCTGGAGGTAGGGGACGATGTCGTGTCGCTTCCCCAATGGCCAATTCAAATAATGGCGCATTTTTTTTTGTCTTTTCTGGCATATGAATTGTTTTCTTTTATTATTATTTTTGTGTAACATATTTATAAATGAAGCAAAGCGTCCCAGTGGTAAAGCAAGCATTCCAAGCGCCTATAGGACCTGGGTTCGAATCCCAGGCCTCCACTTTCTCAATATATTTTTTCTTCAGGTAATCACATGCAGATCCAGGCGCGTAGTGTACCATACTCCTTCACATATCAAAGTGCCAGATGGCCCCAGGCCAAATCTGGAGATCCAGGAGTGAGGGTCCATCATAGATCCAGTCAATACGCGCACACTGAATCTCAAAAGTCAAACATGGCCAATGCAAATGGGCCTCAAGATTGCTATTTTGACCTCCAAAGAATAGGCCCATACCTCTTTTCTCTTATATATTTACTTTATTTGTTTTATTTAATTGTTTTATTATATTTTATTTAATTAACTAACCAATCAAATTTTTTCCTTTATAGAATTAAAACCATAAAAAATATCTTCTTTATCAAATTAAATTTTAGTATTTTTATTTTTTTTAACAAATCTATTAATTAATTTAGGTTATTAATTAGAAATAACTTTAATATATTTTTTGTAAATAATTAAAACTAATTAGACTTAATTAGGTTTTTACTAACATTGATTAATTTTATTTTCTTTCTTTAAATACCAAAAATCCAAAAATAATTTATTTTCATTAATTAATTTATTAATTTATTAATTAAATAATTAACTTAGGTAATTTCTTTCTTAATTCAAAAACAAACAAAAAAATCTTTTCTTTAAATAGCAAAAGGTCAAAACCCTAAACTTGCACCCGGTTTAATTTCCCGCACGCGATCTATTTATTCAATATTGTACTTGTTCCCGGTTTGTAATAGCTTAATAGGACTTTTATTTATTTTTTATCACTTTATTTATTTTTAAAGGGTTTGTCTTTGGCGATGTAAATACCTGACGCCTTGTAATTTAAATTCCACAATTTATTTTCCGCAAAATATAACTGTTAGATGTTTGATAAATAGGGGTGCATGACAAGACTGAATGTTTTAACCTAAAATCAACTTAGATCACCCTTAACATGTACAAAGATAAAATTAACGGAAAACGACACACTCGCATATGCGCACTCTTAGGGTACACCCCACTTGGTTGCCTTCGTACGCGGTCATTGAGTATATGTCACTTTAGAGGTCGCCCTCTTGTCTAAAGATCATAGTCGCTCCGAAACGGTTGCCTCGGATTTTGTTGCCTCAAACAAATGATCTAAGACATTAGGGTTACCACTAAGGCGTCCTAACATTGCTTTGGTGACCGTAAGTCCCTAAATTCGAATTGACCCTCAAACTCCAACGATGATGCTACCTACTCATTCATAGTAGGATATAATTATCTAAAGGAAGATAGAATAGAACGATTCCTTTTTCGAGTAGGTAGATGGTTCTTAGATATTTGCTCTTTCAAAAAACAAAAACTTTTCACACTTACACTTTTCGAACAAAGTTTTCAAAAAAACACTTCATACGCTCTTGAGGACAGAAGCAAGAGTTAAATCGAAGTTTTCAAAAACTTTTTCTAACCCACAAGCACAAAGAAAGCATAATTTTGAAAACAATTGAGCAAGTACCTAAGAGCCCGTGGATAACCACAGATAGAAAGGGTGCTAACACCTTCCCTTTCTATAATCTACCCCCCGAACCCGAGAAAATATCTCGAAAAAAGGAATTTTTCTATGATTTTTTCCTTTCCTTGTTGGATAAAATAAAAGTCGGTGGCAACTCTTGCTTATCGCGACATTTTGTGAAAACAAACGCAAAACGCAAACCAGCATTCGAAAAAACAGTCAGTTGTTCCCACCGTATCACAGAACTGGTGACTCTGCTGGGGAAATTTTAATAAGTGGGGTGTACCTTAGGAATAGTTCATATTTGTTTTCAATTGCTTGACTTATATGCTTTATATTTGTGGGCTTGTATCGGAGTTACTATAGGTCCTAACCCGGATCTGGGGGATACCCTTTAGGTAAGTAGCAATAAACTGTGAGGGAACTGTACAGCGTAGACCGATACGGTTGAAGTAGTAGCTACGTTGGTGTGGCACTTTAGTATGTATCGATATCCCTTGTGGCGTAACGAGGAGAATATGGGTCTGCTAAGGGGTCATTAAGCACCAACTGACCTTAGAACCTTTAAATTGACCAACTTGGCCATAGAACAATAACAGTATGCTACACTTATTGAGACTAAACTCTCGCGATGATTCCGACCGCAAGAAAAGGTTGCTAAATTGGAATTATGACCGATTAAGGGTAGTCAGTGATATTGAGATCCTCTAGAACCCGATTACTATTTTTAGGACATGTTTGAACCAACTACACTGAAAGAGGGTAGTACCTAGGCTCCTTGCCAGCCTGAAATTTAAGGGCTCTCTGTGTGACTTGTGTGCATTTACCATGTTTGCTATTTGTGGATACTTGTGGTGTGTTTTCTACCATGACATCATGACATCATAACATTGCATGCATCTTGCATTGGACTCACCTATTTCAAAGACAGGAGGGATTCATCTTTGTTCTGTTTTGTAGGTCATGGCACCCATGCGTAGAAACACCATTCGGATCAACTTTGTCTAGCTTACCACTCTGCTTAAAGATTTGGTTGTAGAGATGCCAAATACTACATCCTTCATCAGAAGACATGGACATCTTCTTGGTTTGGTCACTTCCAAATTGGACGAGCAGATGATGAGTGTCTTAGTCCAGTTCTTTGATCTGTTGTACCATTGCTTTACTTTTTAGGACTACTAGTTGGTCCCTACCTTGGAAGAGTTATTTGATCTGCTCAGTATCTCTATTCTACAGCAGACCCCGTTTACAGGTTGGGAGAAGATCCTTAGGCCGGAAGAGATTGCTTCAGCCCTTCATATGACAAAGGCTGAGGTAATGGCTAATTGGGAAACTCGTAGTGGAGCAAAGGACTTTTTGACTAAGTTCTTGGTTGGTAAGGCTAATCATTTCTGGGATAGTCTAGACTTCCAAGCATTCGAAGATATTCTGGCTCTTCTAATATATGGCTTAGTATTGTTTCCTAACTCTGACTCCTTTGTTGATGTGAATGCGGTAAAAATCTTCATCTCTGGTAATCCTGTACCCACTCTCTTGGGTGACATTCTTCATCAGCTTTATGCCCGTACTGCTCGAAAGCAGGGAACCTTGATGTGCTGTGCTCCATTGTTGGCGAGGTGGTTTATTTCTCACCTCCCCAAATCAGTTCTGAAGAACAAAGAAGGCATGGGCTGGGCTTATAGGGTTATGCCTCTCTCTCACAATGACATCATTTGGACTATTAAGGGTATGGACGAGGTGGCCATTATTGATCGTTGTGGGGAATACCCCAATGTTCCACTGATAGGAACCAATGGAGGAATTACTTACAATCCATGCTTGGCCTTACGTCAGTTTAGGCGAGCCAGAAGGGAAGGACCTCATGAGTTGCTAATGCCTAGTATAATCTTTGATTTCCAAGGGGATAGTGACGAGCAATGCCGCAGATTCATAAGGGCTTGGGATAGAGTACACAGATCTGATCCACACGAGCTGGGTGCGAAGACTTCTCTACCAATGGAACCATATCTCTGATGGGTTTGCATACGTGCCCAAAAGCTGGGAATGCCCTATGAAGCTGTCTTGCCTATTATTGTTGAAGTTGCTGATGAGGAAGGGGTTCCTCCTACTATCTTACACCCTTACATGCCTACTGACATTCGAGAATTGAAGAGGTCCTGGATGCAGCTAAGGGAAGAGCGGGATACTTATAGAGAAAAGTATCATGAGTAAGAGCAAAAGATTCAGAAGTTGACAAGGCATTTGGGGAATGAGCATATCATCAACGACTATGTCAGCACTAAAGGAAAACGACCATGGGAGCGCTGATGTCCTTTGATTACTTCCAGTTTTTATTTTTCAGTATTTCCTTTCTTGTAACGCCTTAAGGGCAATTTGTGGAACAATTGAATTTCAAGTTTATCTAATAAAAGTGTGTTTCATGTTTGGTTTACGAATTTGAATCTCTCGATGTCTTTGAAATCATAGCATACGCATTTCATTCCATGCACCTCATAACAGGTACCCTTACAGGTCTCTTATCTTCTTCGCTATTTATTTCAGCATCATGTCTTCTGAACCATCAACTGAACAAGCAATCAAGGCTCTGCAGGCTCAAAACGCCCAGTTCCAGGAATTGTTCATGAATTTGGCTAAGGGTCAGCAAGATCTAAAGGCCCTTATCTTGAAAGAGAAGAAGAAGAAGAAGAAGAAGAAGACTGTCCTGTTTAACATGGGCCACAGGTTTGGAAACAAGCCACGAGATGAAGTTGATTTTACCACCTCATCTGGAGGGAAAGATAGTCAGGAAGAAAGGAGGGCTCCTAGCCCTGTGGTTTCAGAGAACGAGACGGACTTCGACGGAGACCAGTATCCTTCGGCTGAGGATAAATACAAGTAACTGGAAGACCGGTTGAGTGCGATGGAAGTACAGAAAGTGCCTGGTCTGGACTTTGGCAATTTAGGTCTGTCATCTGGGGTGGTGATTCCCCACAAGTTTAAAGCACCAGCATTTGCTAAATACGGCGGAGTTTCTTGCCCGAAACTGCACCTCCGGTCGTATGTTAGGAAGATTCAGCCATACACCGCTGACAAGAATCTCTGGATCCACTTCTTTCAAGACAGTCTCTCAGGGACTCAACTTGAATGGTTTTACCAGTTGGAAGGAACTAGCATCCGTAATTGGGAGGACTTAGCTGCTGCTTTCTATAAGCATTACCAGTACAATGCCGACCTCGCTCCCATGCGTACCCAACTCCAAGGTATGTCTATGGGTGCGGGCGAAGGTTTCAAAGATTATGCTCAGAAGTGGAGGGACCTCGCTGGAAGAGTGCAACCACCCTTGGCTGATAGGGAGTTAGTTGATATGTTTCCGGGGACCTTGTCTGGTCCGTATTTCAACCATCTGATTGGAAGTTCTTCGTCCGGGTTTATAGAGTTGGTCATGACTGGGGAGAGGATTGAGGCTGGTATTAAGTCTGGTAAAATACAGAAGGGTGCTTCATCAGGCACTAAGAAGAAGCCTTTTAAGAAGGAATCCAGTGTTGTTTACAGTTCAAAAAGCCAGAATAGACCTGAACACCGCCAAGCTGTTAATGCGGTTGTTGTTTCAAGACCTGCTGGTGCTCCTCAGCGCAACAATCAGCCAAGGGCCGAGAAACCTCGAAGACAATTCACTCAGCTCAACATGACTTTATCTCAGATTCTTCCACAGTTATTGAAAACCAATCTAGTGATTCCAAGGGAGGCCCCGCAGAATCCCAACACTACATCACCAAAGTACAACCCTAATGCCCGCTGTGCTTTTCACTCTGATAGCCCGGGGCATGATACAGATGATTGCTGGGTTTTGAAGAACAAAATACAGGACTTGATTGATGCTAAGGAGATTGAGTTCGAGGCGCCTGAAAGACCTAATGTTGTGACTGCTCCCATGCCCAGGCATGGAGTAAATGCTGTATATGAAGACTCGTTTGTGGTTTTTATGAACGACATTCTGACCCCTTTAATGACTGTAAAGAAGAACCTTTTGTTAGCCAGTTTATTTTCGGGCTGTGATGAAGGTTGCCGTATGTGTTCTGTCCTACCTATCGGTTGCCATATTTTGAAGTCAGGTGTCCAACGCCTGATGGATAATAAGGAAATTCTGTTTGAGAAGACTCTTGTTCCTTTGATCCCTACTGAAGAAGTTATTATTATCACCATTTTCGACAATTCTTCCAAGGCTTCCTCGAGAAATCCTGTTAGAATTACACCTGTTCCAAGAATCACGCCGTTGATCATCACTGTTCCAGGGCCTACCCCCTATACATCTAATAAAGATGTCCCTTGGCACTACGATGATGATGTTTATTATCACGGAGTTAAACAAGATTTGGATGCTGATACTGACGTCAGCAAAATTGTTGGACCTGCCAAAGTCACCCATAGCGGAAGACTTTTCTCCCCTGATATCTCTCCACCAACTACCTGGAAACCTGTTGTTATTACACCTGCCAGTGTACCTACTACTATTCCTATTCAAGTTCCAATTCTTACCCCTATTGCCGAGTCGTCCGACACTCGGGGAAAAGGGACCACTGATGAGCCTGCCCAGACGGAGGCACCAAAGAAAATTACTGTTGAAGCCTCTAGACCAGAGATGGAGGAAATTTTGAAGATCATCAAAAAGAGCGACTACAATGTAGTCGAGCAGCTGGGGCAAACCCCATCCAAAATCTCCATGTTATCACTGTTGCTATACTCAGAGGCCCATGCCAAGGATCTGATTGCATTCCTGAAGACTGCACACGTACCTCAAGAAACATCAGCTGATCAGTTTAAAGATTGCGTGGCTAGTCTGACTGCTAATAATGGGTTGGGTTTCTCTGACGCTGACTTAACTGCTAAGGGGAAGAATCACAATGATGCCCTGCATGTCTCCATTAAATTCAGGGGCACTACTCTTGCTCATGTATTGGTGGACACCGGTTCCTCATTGAACATTTTTCCTAAGAAAGCTCTAGACCGGTTGGACTGCGAAGGTTTAGAGTTGAAACCAAGTAACATTGTTGTTAGGTCCTTTGATGGGTCAAAGAGAATGGTACATGGAGAAGTTGATATCCCTATTAAAGTTGGTTCTCAGGTTTTCGCATCTACATTCTATGTGATGGACATTCGGCCATCTTATTCTTGTTTGCTGGGTCGTCCATGGATATACAAAGCTGGGGCAGTGATGTCTACGCTCCACCAGAAGCTAAAGTACCCAGTTAAAGGGAAAATTGTAACAGTGCAAGGAGAAGAGGAGTACATGGTGAGCCACCTCAACTCTTTCCGATATGTAGAGATGGACGGGGAGTTCATTGAAACCCTATTTCAGCATTTTGAAGAGGTTCCCCAGACGCTGGCATCAATTGAGACTGTTGTTGAAGATCCTCCAATGAAGATGGCTTCCTTCAAGGATGCTCGGGCTGTTGTCGAGAAAGGTGGGTGTGAAAATTGGGGCCAACTCCCTGATTTTGCATAGAAGACTAACAAGTTTGGTTTGGGTTTCACTGCAGAAGCTCAAAAGGCTGTTCGAAATGCACGGATCGGAAGACCTCCCCTGTTCATCAGCAATTCAGGAGTGAATGCCATTGAAGACGACGTTGAAAAATATGAGTTCGACAGTTGGATCTATCCTACTACTGATGGAGGACTAAGCAACTGGACAACAAAGGACTTCATCCCAATTTCTTTTGTTACCCAGTAATGAGACTTTTGTTTTGAATTTATAACAGACAATGTTTTAAACTCTACAGCCCGATGTCTTACCCGGGGCACCGTGGCTTCATTTGTGAGGGCTTTATTTGTGTCATCTACATATATCATTAATAAAAGCATTGGACATTTCTTGCATTTCAAATTTTGCGCTCCTTTTTTTTATTTTATTACATATTGCAAAACAACTATTTTACAAACACTCACATATACAGGTCTACATCCACTCTGGATCTCACTGGTAATGACTCTGCTACTGCCAGTTATGACTTCAAAAGTACGATCAACTTAGCCGAAGACGAAGGTGAAGATGATTGTGAAGTGCCTGGCGAACTTGCTAGACTACTACTCCGGGAAGAGAGGGCTATTCAGCCGCACAAAGAGCCCGTGGAATCAGTAAATCTGGGTACGGAGGAAGACAAGAAAGAGGTCAAGGTTGGTGCAAACCTGGAGCTTAGTGTGAAACAACGGTTGATTCAGATGCTGCGTGACTACGTTGAGATCTTTGCCTGGTCTTATGAAGATATGTCTGGTTTGGATACTGATATTGTGGTTCACCGATTGCCTACCAAGGAAGACTGTCCTCCAGTAAAACAGAAGGTTCGCCGAATGCGCCCGGATATGTCTGAGATAATCAAGACTGAAGTTATGAAACAGTTTGACGCCGGTTTTCTAGCAGTTACTTCTTACCCGCAGTGGGTTGCCAATGTGGTTCCTGTGCCGAAGAAGGATGGTAAAGTTTGAATGTGTGTTGACTATAGGGATCTAAATAGGGCAAGTCCTAAGGATGATTTCCCTCTACCTCATATCGACGTTATAGTTGACAACACCGCTCAACATAAGGTATTCTCCTTTATGGATGGTTTCTCCGGTTATAATCAAATTAAAATGGCTCCTGAAGATATGGAGAAGACAACCTTCATTACTCAATGGGGTACCTTTTGTTACAAGGTCATGCCCTTCGGATTGAAAAATGTTGGGGCAACGTATCAGCGTGTCATGGTCGCTTTGTTTCATGACATGATCCATCATGAGATTGAGGTATACGTCGACGATATGATTGCAAGATCTCAGACTGAAGAAGAACATCTGGACAACCTTCAGAAGTTATTTGATAGGTTGAAGTTGTACAAGCTGAGGTTAAACCCGAACAAGTGCATCTTCGGGGTGAGATCTGGTAAGCTGTTGGGTTTCGTCGTAAGCGATAAAGGTATTCAGGTGAATCCTTCAAAGGTGAAGGCTATACAGGAAATTCCAGCTCCCAGAACAGAAAAAGAAGTCATAGGCTTTCTGGGACGTTTGAACTATATTGCCCGATTCATCTCGCACCTGACTGCTACTTGTGAGCCAATCTTCAAGATACTGAAGAAAGATCAAGTGGTAAGATGGAACGATGAATGTCAGGTCGCTTTCGAAAGGATCAAAGAGTATCTCCAAGAGCCACCTATTCTGATGCCTCCAGTTGAAGGGAGACCTTTGATCTTATACTTGACAGTACTCGACAACTCAATGGGGTGTGTGCTGGGTCAACATGACGAGTCTGGCCAAAAAGAGCATGCTATTTATTACCTTAGCAAAAAGTTTACCGACTGCGAGACCCGATACTCGTTGCTCGAGAAAACTTGTTGCGCTTTGGCATGGGATGCTCGCCGGCTGAGACAGTATATGCTGTCTCACACTACTCTATTGATATCAAAGATGGATCCAATAAAGTATATCTTCGAGAAGCCTGCCTTGTCCGGAAGAATAGCAAGATGGCAGATAATCTTGACTGAGTATGACATCCAGTACACGACCCAAAAGGCAATCAAGGGAAGTGTATTGGCAGACCATTTGGCACATCAGGCAGTGGATGATTACCAGTCTATGAGCTTTGAATTTCTAGACGAAAATATCATGTTGGTAACTGATTGTGAGGAACCCGGACCAGAGGAAGTACCTGAGGAAGGATCCCAATGGTCTATGTACTTTGATGGAGCTTCAAACGCTTTGGGCAATGGCATTGGTGCTGTGATCATATCTCCTAAAGGCTCTCATACTCCGTTTACCTCCCGACTATGTTTCAACTGCACCAACAACATGGCGGAGTATGAAGCATGCATCATGGGTCTTCGAGCAGCAATTGACCTAAGGATTAAGTTCTTGAGTGTTTTCGGAGATTCTGCTCTCGCGATCAGTCAAATCAAAGGCGAGTGGGATATGAAACGCCTGAATCTTATTCCTTATAAGGAGTATGTATTGACATTGCTTCCCCATTTCTAAGAGATAACCTTTGAACACTTCCCAAGAGAGGAGAATCAGTTGGCGGACGCGCTGGCTACGATGTCTTCTATGTTCAAAGTCAATTGGGACAATGAAGCTCCCTGGATTATCATTGAAAGATTGGACGAACCTGCACATTGCTGTGACATTGAGACTGAAGAGGTAGCAGATAAACCCTGGTTTCATGAGGTGAAGAGGTATCTCGAGGCTCAGGAGTACCCAGAGGGTGCATCTGTTAATGATAAGAAGTTTCTGAGGAGGTTCGCGGCGAAGTTCTTCATCAGCAATGGCATTCTTTACAAGCGTAACCATGATTCGACCTTAATGTGTTGTGTGGATAAGAACGAAGCAGAAAGGATCATGGAAGATTTACATGAAGGTACTTTCGGAAGTCATTCTAGTGGACACACCATGGCAAAGAAAATCCTATGGGCAGGATACTACTGGTCCACTATGGAAGCCGACTGTTATCAGCATTCTCGGACATGTCACAAGTGTCAAGTCTATGCAGATAAGGTGCATATACCTCCAGTACCTCTGAATATTTTGACAGCTCCTTGGCCTTTTGCAATGTGGGACATTGATATGATCAGCGAGATCATACCTACGGTATCCAACGGGCATCGTTTCATCCTGGTAGCAATTGATTACTTTACAAAGTGGGTTGAAGCAGCTTCCTTTGCTACAGTAACCAAGAACGTCGTGGCACAATTTATTCGGCACAATCTGATCTGTCGATATGGCGTACCAGAGAGGATCATTACGGATAACGGTATAAACCTCAACAATAAAATTATCATCGAACTCTACAAGCAATTCAAGATACAACATCACAACTCTTCTCCCTACCGGCCGAAGATGAATGGGGTTGTAGAAGCGGCTAACAAGAACATTAAGAAGATCGTGCAGAAGATGACGGTGACATACAAAGATTGGCACGAGATGTTACCAGTTGCTCTTCATGGGTACCGTACCTCAGCACGGACGTCAACAGGGGGAACCCCTTACTCCTTGGTTTATGGCATGGAGGCAGTCATTCCCATTGAAGTTCAGATACCCTATCTTCGGATTATGAAGGATGCAGGTTTGAGCAAAGATGACTGTGAAGTGGTGAAAAACACAAGAAGGGGGGGTTGAATTGTAAAACTGAAATCTAATGCAATGAACAAGATATTTTTATCCTGGTTCGTTTGATCTCAAACTACTCCAGTCCACCCGTCAAGGTGATTTCGCCTCTCTCCAACGAGGTCTTAATCCACTATATTCAACTGAATATTACAGACTGCTTTAACAACTACTAAAGCCTTCTTGATCCAAACCACAACCCGGTTTGTCAAGGTAACACTTTCTTACAAAGAGATAAAACTGAGTGTGTGGATGTTTTCTACAAAACTGTATCACAACTGTGATGTATACACAAATTGAAGCTTAGAAACTAGATTGCTAAACAATGATAGAATATCAGAATGAGTGGTTTAGCAAAACTGAGAGAAAGAAGATTATAATTAGCTTTTGTGCGTGTAGAGATTTGGAGAGCATTAGCCATTTCAATCTTCAAAGTCTTGTTTATATAGCACTGAGATGATGAACGTTGGATGCAATATTCTTGATTCAATGCTAATAACAAACTTTCCTTATAGAGCAGATCTTGTCTGGAATGAGGCCGTTGGAATTAATTTGCTTTCAATGCACAGTATCGTTGCTTACTTAATGCAAGTTCTGGCTTGGCTCATTCTGACTCTGCTTCGCTGCTGATGAACTGTTGTGTTTCTTTATCAGAGTGTTGAGCGCAGTCTTGTTCATCAGGCTTCAGCATGTACGTGAGTTGATCATCTGAGTTTGACATTCTGATATGGCAACTTCTGATGCTGGTGTCTGAAATCAAGTTCTGATGCTGAATAGATGTGATCTTGCTTATATCAATCAGAGTATTTGCAAGTCAGAACATAATAATTTTAGGCAGCAAATAGTTCATACATGAAACTTATAAATACTATATCTTTTCACTTTGTTATCATCAAAACTTAAATATAGGGTAGTAGATTCAAACTTTGTTCTAACAATCTCCCCCTTTTTTATGATGACAAAAACTAGATATTTTAAATGAAAATAACGTGAAAAGGTATCTGGAATATGTATCAGAGTAAGAAGTAAAAGGATAAGGAGTAAAGAGATATCAGAGTTGAGAGATACTCCCCCTGAGTTTATTACTTCCCTTTGATTACACGTGTTCTTCAGGATCAGATCTTTTTGCCTTTCTTTGAACATCAGAGTATCAGAGTCTTTGACTTATCAGAAGCTTTATGTCAGAGCAGAGCTTCAGAGCTTTTCTTGTCAGAGCTTTGCTTTGGATCAGAATATCAGAGCGGATCAGAACTTCATAGTGATCAGAGCTTCAGAGCTTCTAGTCTTCAGAGTGTCCAGGAGCTTCCTTGTACCTGTAGACTTTAAGCAAAACAGAAAAAACATTTTCAAGTAATAGAGTTAGAATGTTTGAGAATTTCTGTCTAGTTAGCCGTTATTGATTAAAATATCATTCTTGTTCTCCCCCTTTTTGTCAGCAATCAAAAAGTGTAGGTGATGTGCTAAAACAATTAAGATCAGAAAAACTAATTATATTAAGATAGTTCAGAATCAAAACAAGAAAATAGTACAAAACATATTCAAACAGTACATCAGAAAATAAAGGAAAAAAGGTCATGAATGAAAAAAAAAGAGACTAAGGTTGAGGAGGCAAGCGTGTGAACAGGTTCTCTAGCATGGCTTGGATCTTTTCAGCAGTCTCATTCTGCTTGTGCACCATGCTGACAACAGTGTCAATCTTGCTATCCTGCACATCCATTCTCTCTTTCATCTTCTGATCGCTTTCATCCATCCGCTGCTGCAGACGCATGTCATTCAGCCTTAGTTCTTCCAGAGTCTGCCTGTCCAAGGCAGCTTGAGAAGAATCAGAATCAGGAAGCTTCTGAGAGCTTTCAGCAACATCCTCTGCTTGACTTTCTTCAGCTTGAATGGTCTTGTTTTCTTCTGATTGCACCTTTGCAGCTTGCTGTTTCTCAGACCAAGGTTCACTATCCAGAGGGAGCACGTCTTCTTTCAGAAGCTGACTTCCAACTTCATTCAGAAGCTTGCTGAAATTTTGTTGTGCCTGCTCATAGTTGATATCCTGCAACTTGATGGCTTCAGCACATACCCAAAGTCTGAATTGTGACCAGAGCTGATCAGAAGCAGCTGGGTCAATCATTCTAGGACAGACTTGCTTCAAAGAAGCAATCCATTGCAGCACACCTGTTTCAAAATTCATAATACCAGAGCCAACATCTGGTTGTTTTGGTTTTGGGATGGCAATTTTGTGTTTCAGATCAGCAAGACGGTCAAGACTGGTTAAGTCTATGAAAGTCCTGCTGGGGTTTTCGGAGGTTTTCTGAGCAGCTGTTTGTTTTGGAGATGGAGTATCAGAATCAGAGATTATGATTGGGCTGGGTGGTGTTTTGGGAGTATTTGGTGGTGTAGATTCTGGTGAGGATGGTAACTGGGGCATGATAACAGTTGTTCAACATGGCAGCTGGATTGCCAGAGGTGATGGTTGAGGTGAATGAGGTTCAGATGGTTGAGGAGAAGGAGTTTCAGAGTGATGAAACTCTGTTTGAGGTGATGGTGGATTAATTTCTGGTTGGGGAGAGGGAGACGGGATTTCTGATTGTTCAGGGATAAGGGGTTCTTCTGGAATTGATGAGAGTGGTTGTTGTTGTTCTGGTTCTTCAGCAGATTGCTGTTGTTCTGGTTGTGGAGGAGGAACAGTTTGTGGTTCAGAGTTTGGTTGATCAGAGGTGTGTTGATCAATGTCAGACAACACTTAGTTAATTGCTGATGTTGTTGAAATTGTTGGTTGTTTGGGATGTTTGGTTCTGGGTCTTCTGAGTTTTAATGCCTCAGAAGGGTCCTCTTCTGCTACAGTTTCATCTATGGTAGGGATGGGGATTGAGATTCTATGAGAGGTTTGAGGAGGAATAGATGCTGGAATAGTAGAAGAATTTAAAACAGGAGCAGCAAATGAATTACCTCTTTTCCTGGGTGTCTGCTGGGATGATCCTTCTGATGGTGCCTTCCTCTTCTTTGTCTTCTTCAGAGTCACTTCTGGTTGAGGTTGATGCAGATCTTTGATATTCAGATTTGGATCTGTACCATCTGCCTTGCACGCATCCAAGTACCTGAGAACTACCTCTGGTTTGGACTCAATTTCAGAAAATAACGGAAAGTCACTCAGAGGCACTCTTCTGCTGGAGATATCAGCAATAAAGGTGGCTCTGGGTTCCTTCTGAATATTCTCTATTAGCTTCATCTTCTTCAAGTTCTTTGCATTCAGAGGTTTCCCAATTGTTGGTTCAATAGTGCTTAGCTCTTAAGCTTCTATCAGATGCTCAATCAGTCTATTCTCTGTCAGAATATCTGATATCAGCCTTCCAAAAGGTATCCAATCCCTCTTGGTTCTTTCTTCTTCCCTAGTTTCCTTCACACTTGTTCTGAGGTGGTTGAACAGGAAGTGAGCCAGATTGATCTTTACCTTCTGATCAATAAAGTAGACCAGAAACTGCTGATCCACATTTATGTAATCAGGAGAACTGGTTGGTTTCCTGTGGTTGAAGCACCCCAGAATTATCTTAGCCCACACTCTGTAATGATCCTTCAGATCTTTAATCTTGCTGCTGGGCACCCCAAGAGTGAAAATCCTTGCAGCTATCACACCTACATCAGCACACCTTTCAGCCATGTCCACACAACGGACGCCACCGCCACTGTAACCGATTAGCCTTGCAATGTGATCCTCAGTGATCACAATCTTCTTCCCCATAACAAAGGAGGTGACTAGATGTGTTGAAGCCTTGGCGTGAATCCAGAATTCCTTGACTAGCATTGGGAATGTTGGTCCAACCAACCTATCAAAATACCTTTCCCACTTCTGAGCCCTAACTTCTTCAGTTAGGTCAAAACCGTTCTCCTTCAAGCTTTCAAAATCAATGATTAATTCAGAAAGCACTTCAAGATTCTTCACAGGAGTGAGGAGAGTTCTGAATGGCACTTGATATTGCTCAGATGATGCTTTCTTCTGAGGACATGCAGAAGCGCTGCTGGAGGTTGCCATGTTCACACTAAAAGGGTTTTGAGAATAAACTGAGGAAAATAGGTTGCAAGAGATGAACACAAAAATATGCAGAAAATGCTTGAGTATTAGTGAGAAAACGTAAAGAATGAGAATGAGATTAATGTGCTTAAATAGAGTTTTCAAAACTGTTTTGAAAAGATAAACGTTTTTTAAGAGAGAGAAAAATCATGATTGCATTTTAAAAGCATGATTACTTTTCATTAAATGCTTGCTGATTTTGGGGGATTTGAGAAAGATACTTAAAAATGGTTACCAGACATGTGTCTCAATGCACCCAATCAGCGCTTCGCCTTCTCAGAAGCGTGCACGCGTTCTGCTTCAGAGATATGCTGATGATTGGATGACACTTGTTTGATGTAGTGATCAGCACGTCTGTCTTTGAGCTTAGACTCTCAGATCTTTAGACTTGCACCTGATACAATCTGCATGTTCTATCTTTCTGAAAGAAGATTGATCAGAAGTTCACAGTAAAACAATTACATTCTGAAGGTAAAAATGTGGAATTAAAACATTTTCATTATGGACACACTTTCATGCTGAGATGTTTCAGAATGAAATTAAACCTATCTTTTGAAAGGGGTTTAGTAAAGATATCAGCCCATTGATGGTCTGTATCTATAAATTTTAAGTTCAAAATACCTTTCTGAATATAGTCCCTAATGAAGTGATGTTTTATTTCTATATGCTTAGCTCTAGAATGTAAGATGGGATTCTTACTTAAGCAAATAGCAGAAGTATTATCACAAAGTATAGGAATGTTACTCTCAAAAATCTGGAAGTCTTCAAGCTGACTTTTCATCCAGAGCATTTGTGTGCTACATCCTGCTGCTGCTATGTACTCAGCTTCTGCTGTTGACAGAGCAATTGTTGATTGCCTTTTGCTGGACCAAGAGATCAGATTTTCTCCCAGAAACTGGTAGCTTCCAGAAGTACTTTTACGTTCCACTCTGTCTCCAGCAAAATCAGCATCACAGTAGCCTACTAAGCTGTAATCACAAGATTTTCTATAAAACAAACCCAGATTAGTAGTACCTTTCAGATACTTGAAAATTCGCTTAACAACTGTTAAGTGAGATTCTCTAGGATCTGATTGGAATCTAGCACAGATACAAACACTGAATAATATGTCAGGTCTTGAAGCAGTCAGATAGAGGAGAGAACCAATCATACCTCTGTAGACTTTCTGTTCTACATTTTTGCTTACCTCTTCTCTTTCTAGAATGCATGTGGGATGCATTGGAATCTTTGATGGCTTACATTCTGAGAGGTCAAATTTCTTCAGAAGATCTCTGATGTATTTGCTCTGATGAATGTAAGTTCCTTCTGGAGTTTGATTGATCTGAATTCCTAGAAAGAATTTCAGTTCCCCCATGAGGCTCATCTCAAATTCTGCCTGCATACACTTAGCAAATTTTCTTCCAAGAGAAGGATTAGTAGAACCAAAAATAATATCATCAACATAAATTTGACAGACTAAGATGTCACTCTTAACTGATTTACAGAATAGAGTAGTGTCCACCTTCCCTCTGGTGAATTCATTTTCCAGCAGGAAGTTACTTAGCCTTTCATACCAAGCTCTGGGAACTTGTTTCAGACCATACAGTGAGTTCTTTAGTTTGAAAACATGTTCTGGATGTTTTGTATTTTCAAAACCTGGGGGTTGGTGTACATACACTTCTTCTTCTATATAACCATTTAAGAATGCACTTTTGACATCCATCTGATACAGAGTGATGCCTCTATTAACAGCAAATGAAATTAAAAGTCTGATAGATTCTAACCTGGCGACTGGGGCAGAGGTTTCTGTATAGTCTATCCCCTCTTGCTGACTATAACCTTGTGCAACCAGTCGTGCCTTGTTTCTGATGACTTCTCCTTGTTCATTTAGCTTGTTTCTGAACACCCATCTTATTCCAATGACGTTGAATCCTTTTGGTCTGGGAACAAGATCCCATACGTCGTTTCTGGTGAATTGATTCAGCTCTTCTTGCATTGCCAGAATCCAGTCATTATCCAGAAGTGCTTCATCAATAGAAGAAGGTTCAATCAGAGATACAAGTCCCATAAGTGTTTCTTCAGAGTTTCTGAAGCTTGCTCTTGTTCTGATTGGATCTTCCTTTCTTCCTAGGATAGTCTCTTCTGGGTGATCCAAGCTGCTTCTGGGTAGTCTCTTCTGAGGTTGATCAGCAGCTGTTGTAGGATAGCTAGCAGTGCTCCTTTCAGACGTTGAAGGAATGTCTGTGTTGAGAGCTTCTGATGACTTGTCTTCAGAACCTGCAAATTCAATTTCTATACCTGCAAAAACTTCATTCTGCTTTGACTTTTCAGAGTCAAGCTTATCATCAAAACGAACACTGATTGATTCTTCCACAATCTGCGTTTCTGTATTGTATACTCTGTACCCTCTTGAGCGTTCAGAGTATCCTAACATAATACACTTCTGTGCTTTAGAGTCAAACTTGTTCAAATAATTCTTTGTATTTAATATAAAGCAAGTACATCCAAATGGATGAAAATATGAAATGTTGGGCTTTCTGTTCTTCCACAATTCATATGGAGTCTTTTCCAGAATAGGTCTTATTGAGATTCTATTCTGAATGTAGCACGCTGTGTTTATTGCCTCTGCCCAGAAGGTCTTAGCAACGTTTGTCTCATTGATCATGGTTCTGGCCATTTCTTGCAATGTTCTGTTCTTTCGTTCTACAACTCCATTTTGTTGGGGAGTTATAGGACAAGAGAAATCATGCAGAATGCCTCTGTCATTAAAGAATGACTCAAAATCTTTGTTTTCAAATTCTCCACCATGATCACTTCTGACTTTAACGATTCTAAGATCCTTTTCATTCTGAACTTGGTTACAGAAGGTAACAAACACAGAGTGTGACTCGTCCTTGTGTCTTAAGAACTTTACCCATGTCCATCTGCTATAGTCATCTACGATTACTAACCCATACTTCTTACCACTGACTGAAGCAGTTTTAACTGGTCCAAATAAGTCAATGTGCAGAAGTTCTAATGGCTTAGAGGTAGAAACAACATTTTTGGATTTAAAAGAAGGTTTTGCAAATTTGCCTTTCTGACATGCTTCACACAGAGCATCTGAATTGAACTTCAAATTAGGAAGTCCTCTGACCAGATTGAGTTTGTTAATCTGAGATATTCTTCTCATACTAACATGCCCCAATCTTCTGTGCCAGATCCACTGCTCGTTGTTAACAGACAGAAGACATTTTACATTCTGACTCTTTAGTTCAGAAAGTTTGATTTTGTAAATGTTGTTTTTCCTCTTACCATTAAACAGGATAGTCCCATCTTTCTGACTAACAGCTTTACATGATTTTTGATTAAAGATTATATCATAACCGTTATCACTTAATTGACTTATGGATAACAGATTATGCATCAATCCATCTACTAGTAGAACATTATTAATAGAGGGAAGATTTCCATTACCTACAGTTCCAGAGCCAATTATCTTTCCCCTCTGATTGCCTCCAAAGCCAACGTGGCCTCCAGGCTTAAGTTCCAGGCTTTGGAACATATGCCTTCTTCCCGTCATGTGTCGTGAGCAGCCAGAGTCCAGGTACCATGACTGGTATTTCTGACTTGCTGCTAAAGATATCTGCAACATGTATTATTTTATCCTTAGGTACCCAGATTTTCTTGGGTCCTGATTTGTTAGTTTTACCAAAGCTCTGGTTGAATTTTGGTTTCACAGAGAGCTTACTGCTAGTGTATTTGATATCATGTGTGTGACCATATACAAAATGTGAATTCAGAGGAGTGTGTTTAATGGTTAAGTCCATGACATTCTTTGGTGTAGGAACCTTACCTTGGTATCCTATTCCTTTCCTGCCGTTTCTGCTAACTCCATAGATCATTGAAGCCATTCTGCTTCTATCTATGCTTTTAGCTAGGAACTTCTGGAAACTGTGATCATACTCCTTGATGATCTCATCAGCGTTGCTAGGAGTTTCAGAAATTGGTTCCTTCTGAGAGTTTTGTAAAGTGTTTTCTAATTTTGAAATCTTATTTCTCAGCTCAGAATTTTCCAATTTGAGACTCTCAGTCTTATTAGAGTCAGATTCAAGATTCCTTTTCAGGTCTCTGAATTTAGCTCTAATTTGCTGATAACGTTCCAGAATCTCATTAAGGCTTTCAGCAAGTTCAGCCTTTGTAAAGTTAACAGCAAAGTTAGGAAATACCTCTTCAGTGTCTGATTCTGAGTCTGATTCAGAAGCTTCACTATCTTCTGAAATGTTAGCCATGAGAGCTATGTTTTCCCTTTCATCATCTGATTCTGAGTCAGCTTCAGACGAGTCAGAGTCATCCCATGTAGCCATGAGACTTTTCTTCTTCTCTCTTCCAAACTTCTTTTTGGGCTTTTCCCTCTGAAGCTTTGGGCAGTCACTCTTATAGTGTCCTTGCTCATTGCACTCATAGCAGATGATGTCTTTGGTGTTTGGCTTTTTGCTACTAGAGGAGCCTTCAGATCTTCTGTATCAAGAGGAAGAATCTGTCCTTATGTATCTGGAAGAAGACTCGTTCTGATCAGATCTTCTGGGATTCCTGAACTTCCTTTGTCTTTGCTTCCACAATTGATTTACTCTTCTGGATAGAAGGGAGAGTTCGTCTTCTTCTGATGAGGATCCATCAGATGTTTCTTCAACTGCCTGCAAAACTTTAGACTCAAATTTTCTGTTAGATTTTAATGCTAAAGGCTTACCTTGCTTCTGAGGCTCATCAGCTTCTAGCTCTATCTCATGACTTCTGAGGGAGCTGATAAGTTCCTCCAGAGTGATTTTATTGAGATCTTTAGCTAGCTTCAGAGCTGTAACCATAGGTCTCCACTGCTTGGGTAAACTTCTGATGATTTTCTTGACATGGTCAGCAGTAGAGTATCCTTTGTCCAGAACTTTGAGACCAGCTACCAGAATCTAGAATCTAGAGAACATGGTTTCAATGGATTCATATTCTTCCATTTTGAACGCCTCATACTTCTGAATGAGCGCCAGAGCTTTTGTTTCTTTGACCTGAACGTTGCCCTCATGCGTCATTCTGAGTGAGTCAAAAATATTCTTTGCTGTGTCTCTGTTGGAGATCTTTTCATACTCAGTATAGGAGATGGCGCTGAGGAGGATGGTTCTGGCCTTGTGGTGATTCTTGAAGTCACGCTTTTGTTGATCAGACATTGTCTTTCTATTAATCTTCTGACCATTTGCATTCACAGGGTGCGTGTATCCATCTGTCACCATATCCCACAGATCAGCATCATGAGCCAGAAAGAAGCTTTCAATTCTGTCTTTCCAGTAATCAAAGTTTTCTCCATCAAAGACTGGAGGTTTGCCACTGAATCTGTCTCTGTCCTCATTGTTGTCATTGCTGATGTGAGAATTGTTTCCTGCCATTGTGTTTTTCTGACGCTGGATCTTGTACTGAAACGGTTAAGTGTTTTAGCTCAGAACCAGGAGCTCTGATGCCAATTGAAGTGGTGAAAAACACAAGAAGGGGGGGTTGAATTGTAAAACTGAAATCTAATGCAATGAACAAGATATTTTTATCCTGGTTCGTTTGATCTCAAACTACTCCAGTCCACCCGTCAAGGTGATTTCACCTCTCTCCAACGAGGTCTTAATCCACTATATTCAACTGAATATTACAGACTGCTTTAACAACTGCTAAAGCCTTCTTGATCCAAACCACAACCCGGTTTGTCAAGGTAACACTTTCTTACAAAGAGATAAAACTGAGTGTGTGGATGTTTTCTACAAAACTGTATCACAACTGTGATGTATACACAAATTGAAGCTTAGAAACTAGATTGCTAAACAATGATAGAATATCAGAATGAGTGGTTTAGCAAAACTGAGAGAAAGAAGATTATAATTAGCTTTTGTGCGTGTAGAGAATTGGAGAGCATTAGCCATTTCAATTTTCAAAGTCTTGTTTATATAGCACTGAGATGATGAACGTTGGATGCAATATTCTTGATTCAATGCTAATAACAAACTTTCCTTATAGAGAAGATCTTGTCTGGAATGAGGCCGTTGGAATTAATTTGCTTTCAATGCACAGTATCGTTGCTTACTTAATGCAAGTTCTGGCTTGGCTCATTCTGACTCTGCTTCGCTGCTGATGAACTGTTGTGTTTCTTTATCAGAGTGTTGAGCGCAGTCTTGTTCATCAGGCTTCAGCATGTACGTGAGTTGATCATCTGAGTTTGACATTCTGATATGGCAACTTTTGATGCTGGTGTCTGAAATCAAGTTCTGATGCTGAATAGATGTGATCTTGCTTATATCAATCAGAGTATCTGCAAGTCAGAACATAATAATTTTAGGCAGCAGATAGTTCATACATGAAACTTATAAATACTATATCTTTTCACTTTGTTATCATCAAAACTTAAATATAGGGTAGTAGATTCAAACTTTGTTCTAACAGACTGGATTCAGACCCGGCTTGATCAGCTGAATTTAATCGAAGAAAAGAGACTTACTGCTATTTTTCATGGTCAGACGTATCAAAAACGGATGATCAAGGCATTTAACAAGAAAGTTAGACGACAAGAGTATCAAGTTGGGGATCTGGTGATCAAGCGCATTATTCTACCTCAAGGTGATCCCAGGGGCAAATGGACCTCTACTTACGAAGGGCCATTTGTGGTTAAGAACATTTTCTCAGGAGGAGCATGATTCTAACCACCATGGATGGTGACAACCTTCCTCACCCCGTCAATGCAGACATAGTGAAAAAATACTACGCATAATCAAAGACCCGCTAGGTTGACTGGCCTAGGCAAAAATAAGGGCTTCCCGGCGAACCAAAAGGATTCGGGCAAAAATAAGGGATGAAAATGAAAAAAACTGTACACCCGACAAGTCGAAAACCCAAAAAGGCGGCTTGGGAAAAAAAAGGGTATCCCGGTGGACTGAAAACCCAAAAGGGCGGTCCAAGAAAAAATTAGGGATCAAAGCGTAACACTATGTCTCATTGGATCACCTACAACCAGACTTCAGTATCAACTGTCAAGCTCAAGCGGCACTAATCAATCTGATCTACCTTCAACCAAGTAGCAAAGTGATGAGATGCTCGAGGACATAAAGGCAATAGCAGAGTTGGAACCCAGTGGGATTATTCACATAGCTGTATGGTTTTCTTTTCATAAATTGTATAAATTCTATTTGTTTGGCGGTGTTCTCTTACTAGGACGTCAGCCTCTTGTACAAAAGCGCCTATTTACAGGCCAAACTTCAAAATTAATACAATTCATTTTCAAAGAAATTTCAAGCTATTTTTCCTTTATCTGTTTTGTTTTGCAAAGAACGTCCAATGTTCATTTTTGATATATGCACTTGACATTAATTGCTGCTCATAAATATTTACATGCGAAACAAAAGACGATTACTGGTAATATCATAAATAGGGGCAAATAAGAATTGTCCAAGCTGTACAATTGCTCTGTCCACCAGGTACAAGGTAAATTCAGCTGTAGAACATGGTTGAGATGCATTCACTCCCCTCAGAGTAAGACAGTAATGTTAACTCTCCCCAACTGAGACTTGCAACTATAAAGGAATCAGTAATATTCTCCCCAAGCAGAGTTTATCTACCATCAACACCGAAAAGGCTTAATATCCCCGACAGTCTTAATATTCCCCAACAGAGTATAAGAATATTCCCCGGAAGAATACAAGATATCCCCAGTGGAGTTAAAATTTTCCCAGCGCAGTCTGAAAAAGCTTCCCCAGTGGAGTTGAAGAATCATCCCCAATAGACTCTGGAAGTTTGTCCCCGGCAGTGTATAAAAGTAAATATCCCCAGCTGAGTTCAAAGGAAGATTGTCCCCAACAAATCTCAAAAGATTATCCCCATTAGAGTCTAAAAGGGTATCCCCAATGAAGTCGCAACTGAAGATCCTCCCTAGCGAAGTTCTCTCCTTTCACAAACAAGAAGTTAATCCCCAACAGATTCAATATCACCAACAACGATAATTCATCCCAACGGAATTTATCGGTGGAATTCTCAGCAGAGCATCTCTTCCCCACAGAGTAATCTCCTCATCAGTTTATTCCCCAATGGAGTTATCCTCTCCTGTAGGTTTATTCTCGCAATCACCTTCGTTCTCCATCCCCAGCGGAAACAAAGAATTCAACTCTATTCTCCAGCAGCTATCCGGGATTTATTTTCCCCAGCTAGAAACATTACATTTCCATAATCATGATACATGCATATACGCATCATACAATACAATCTCATTTATTTTGAGAACATCATTGCTTGATATATATCATGCATTGCATACGACTGACCTTTACCTTTCAGGAAAGATGCAGTTAAGTTTTCAACTATGTCAAAGACCTGACCATGTCTTAAATCTCAACTGAATTATCCTCGGTTGAATTTCAGATAAGGTTCTCAATCTCGACAATTTTCCTCCGTCAAAGTGTGGACGAGTTATAAAATCTCAACAGAATTATTCTCCGTTGAAGACCAGACAATTCCTAGATCTTGATGAAGATGTTTCCCTCAGTCGAAGACCTGACCAGTTCTTAAATCTCAACTGAATTATCTTCGGTTGAATTTCAGATAAGGTTCTCAATCTCGACAATTTTCCTCCATCGAAGTGTGGACCAGTTCTACAATCTCAACAGAATTATTCTCCATTGAAGACCAGACAGTTCCTAGATCTTGATAAAGATGTTTCCCTTAGTCGAAGACCTGACCAGTTCTTAAATCTCAACTGAATTATCTTCGGTTGAATTTCAGATAAGGTTCTCAATCTCGACAATTTTCCTCCGTCGAAGTGTGGACGAGTTCTATAATCTCAACAGAATTATACTCCGTTGAAGACCAAACAGTTCATAGATCTTGATGAAGATGTTTCCCTTAGTAGAAGACCTGACCAGTTCTTAAATCTCAACTGAATTATCCTCGGTTGAATTTTAGATAAGGTTCTCAATCTCGACAATTTTCCTCCGTCGAAGTGTGGACGAGTTCTACATTCTCAACAGAATTATACTCCGTTGAAGACCAGACAGTTCCTAGATCTTGATGAAGATGTTTCCCTTAGTCAAAGACCTGACCAGTTCTTAAATCTCAACTGAATTATCCTCGGCTGAATTTCAGATAAGGTTCTCAATCTCGACAATTTTCCTCCGTCGAAGTGTGGGCGAGTTCTACAATCTCAACAGAATTATACTCCGTTGAACACCAGACAATTCCTAGATCTTGATGAAGATGTTTCCCTTAGTCGAAGACCTGACCAGTTCTTAAATCTCAACTGAATTATCTTCGGTTGAATTTCAGATAAGGTTCTCAATCTCGACAATTTTCCTCCGTTGAAGTGTGGACGAGTTATACAATCTCAACAGAATTATACTCTGTTGAAGACCAGACCGTTCCTAGATCTTGATGAAGATGTTTCCCTTAGTCGAAGACCTGACCAGTTCTTAAATCTCAACTGAATTATCCTCAGTTGAATTTCTGATAAGGTTCTCAATCTCGATAATTTTCCTCCGTCGAAGTGTGGACGAGTTCTACAATCTCAACAGAATTATACACTATTGAAGACCAGACAGTTCCTAGATCTTGATGAAGATGTTTCCCTTAGTCGAAGACCTGACCAGTTCTTAAATCTCAACTGAATTATCCTCGGTTGAATTTCAGATAAGGTTCTCAATCTCGACAATTTTCCTCCGTCGAAGTGTGGACGAGTTCTACAATCTCAACAGAATTATACTTCGTTGAAGACCAGACAGTTCCTAGATCCTGATGAAGATGTTTCCCTTAGTCGAAGACCTGACCAGTTCTTAAATCTCAACTGAATTATCCTCGGCTGAATTTCAGATAAGGTTCTCAATCTTGATAATTTTCCTCCGTCGAAGTGTGGACGAGTTCTACAATCTCAACAGAATTATACTTCGTTGAAGACC
This sequence comes from Vicia faba, assembly GCA_948472305.1. Lineage (NCBI taxonomy): Eukaryota > Viridiplantae > Streptophyta > Magnoliopsida > Fabales > Fabaceae > Vicia > Vicia faba. Next base: position 437,190,392 of record OX451739.1, on the reverse strand, counting down.
AGACAGTTCCTAGATCTTGATGAAGATGTTTCCCTTAGTCGAAGACCTGACCAGTTCTTAAATCTCAATTGAATTATCCTCGGTTGAATTTCAGATAAGGTTCTCAATCTCGACAATTTTCCTCCGTCGAAGTGTGGATGAGTTCTACAATCTCAACAGAATTATACTTCATTGAAGACAAGACAGTTCCTAGATCTTGATGAAGATGTTTCCCTTAGTCGAAGACCTGACCAGTTCTTAAATCTCAACGGAATTATCCTCGGTTGAATTTCAGATATAAGGTTCTCAATCTCGACATTTTTCCTCCGTCGAAGTATGGACGAGTTCTACAATCTCAACAGAATTATACTCCGTTGAAGACCAGACAGTTCCTAGTTCTTGATGAAGATGTTTCCCTCAGTCGAAGACCTGGCCGGTTCTTAATCTCAATTGAATTATCCTTGGTTGAAATTCAGATAAGGTTCTCAATCTCGACAATTTTCCTCCGTCAAAGTGTGGACAAGTTCTACAATCTCAATAGAATTATACTCCGTTGAAGACCAGACAGTTCCTAGATCTTGATGAAGACGTTTCCCTCAGTCGAAGACTTGACCGGTTCTCAAATATCAACTGAATTATCCTCGGTTGATTTTCAGATAAGGTTCTCAATCTCAACAGTTTCCTCCATCGTAGTGTGGACGAGTTCTACATTCTCAACAGAATTATACTCCGTTAAAGACCAGACAGTTCCTAGATCTTAATGAAGATGTTTCCCCCCAGTTGAATTACGGACAGGTTCTTAAAACTCATCAGAGGCATTCTCTTAGTTGAGGCACATGCAAGTTCCTAAAAACTCATCAAAAAACAGGCTTCCCCAGCGGAATCTTCCACAATAACAGGTATGCAAGTTCTCGCTAAGGAATCTCTTATACGATCAACACTCATGCAGATGGCATCTTTAAGCCCATCCTCCCGCCAACAATCTCCAAATGGAATCTGTAAGCCCATTCCCGACATCACAAGGCTGATACCACTTCATGCGAGTGCAAATTTCTGGGCACTCTAGTGTTCAATCATCTTCCACCTTCGGATCACGAAAGGAATGAAAGCCAATCTACATCCTCAAGTTTAAGAAGATTGAACAGGAGCAGCTGTTTACCCCAAAATTTTCCCTCTCATATTTCTCAAGATATTGCAAGAAAAATCTCCAAGTGGTTCAAGCTTGCTCAAGAGTTGGACAGTCAAGCTATCTCCTAAGGCAATCTTCCTCAAATTAGGGTTTTGTGTTGCATCAAGATCCATGAGTCCAAATGACCTCAAGTTATCCCAAATGTCCTAATATGTTCTCAAGGTCATCCATGTCAAGTTTCAAGCCTTGCAGAGGAAGTTTGCTCAGTCAATTGCTCAAAGGTTCAAAACTCGATTATGCTAGGGCAAAAGTCAACTGTGACCTATAAATAGTCAAACTTCAAGGTTTTTTGTCAAAATTACCATTTTTAAGGATATTTCATCATTTTATCAAGGGTTTATCATGATTCATCAAGGATTTCTCAAAATTCATCAAGACTCAAAAGTTGCTAAATTAGGGTTTTGTAGGAAAAGTCAACTCAACTTTGACCAAGCATAACTTTATCATACTTTATGATAAATGACCCATCCAAAGCTAATTTTTAAGAGGATGCAATTTCCTAAAATCCATATTCATACCACAAGATCATAAAATGCACTCACAAGAAGTTATAAATTTGGACATTATAGGTCATTTTTGAAAGTCAACAAAAACACCTATTTTCCCAAAGGTTATAACTTGAGAATGGAATATGAAAATGAGATGAGATAAAAAGGGTTGGTTAGAGGACATCTCAAGCTTTCTAAAAAGTCAAAGAACACCTCCAAAAGTTAAAAATTGAAGAAGTTATTCATTGTTGAAGTTGGGCATTTTTGCAAAATTGCCAAAAGTCAACTATCCCCAAAACTTCAAATTTTGTCAAATGGGCCCATTCTTTTCCACTTGATTTGAGCTTGCACCATTGCACACCTGTCCTAGCTTCAACCTTGAGATCATATTTCTTTTTTATTATTTTATTTGATTTTTTATTGAATTATTTCATTTTAAATCAAATTAAATCAAATAAAATCCAAATATTGATTACTTGAGATCTTTTTGGCTATTTCAGGTTGAGATCATCATCATTAATCTCACCAAATTCGTATCACACTAAACCATGTGCAAAAGGATTGATTTTTGACAAATTTGGCAAGCTTTCAAAAGGAGATCAAATCAAATATGCAATGCATTGATGTGGAAGATTCAAGCCATATTTGTTACCCTAATGCATTCCACAATACATAAGGAAGGCAAAGGCACGAAAAATAGGGTTTGAGGCTGCAAGAACAAGAAGAACCAAACTTGAAAAAAGTGACAAAAAGTTGGAATTTGAAATCATAGCAAGAGAGGTTTTCAGAAGCCCAAAGCAATCCCAATCGATTCTTGGAGGTTCACTGAGTTGAAACCGATCAAAAACAAGCTCCCATACACGCCCAAACACGCCGTAAGTATCACGTTTCTTAGCCCTGTATTCGAAATCATAGCTCTCTATTCTTGCATCATTTGAACAAATTCTTGGCATATTTATAATCCTTATAGCATTTCTGAACTTTTGGCAATATTAAATTTGGTTTATATGGATTGTAACCTCAAAATGCCATGGCTAGGGTTACGTTTTGGTTTTTATGGATTTTTGTTTCAGGTGAAATTGATTCCTATAATAGGCATGGTTGCACTCAGGAGAGGGAGACAAACCTAACCATGTCTTAGAAGGTCGTTTTTATGGCCTGGTTGAGTTTTGGATCGAGCTGCGCTTTTAGCTGCGGATTCAAATCCGTAGGTAAAATTACAGTGGCTGGAGGTAGGGGACGATGGCGTGTCGCTTCCCCAATGGCCAATTCAAATAATGGAGCATTTTGTTTTTGTCTTTTCTGGCATATGAATTGTTTTCTTTTATTATTATTTTTGTGTAACATATTTACAAATGAAGCAAAGTGTCCCAGTGGTAAAGCAAGCATTCCAAGCGCCTATAGGACATGGGTTCGAATCCCAGGTCCTCCACTTTCTCAATATATTTTTTCTTTAGGTAATCACATGCAGATCCAGGCGCGTAGTGTACCATACTCCTTCACATATCTAAGTGCTAGATGGCCCCAGGCCAAATCTGGTGATCCAGGAGTGAGGGTCCATCATAGATCCAATCAATGCGCGCACACTGAATCTCAAAAGTCAAACAGGGCCAATGCAAATGGGCCTCAAGATTGCTATTCTGACCTCCAAAGAAAAGGCCCATACCTCTTTTCTCTTATATATTTACTTTATTTGTTTTATTTAATTGTTTTATTATATTTTATTTAATTAACTAACCAATCAAATTTTTTTCCTTTATAGAATTAAAACCATAAAAAATATCTTCTTTATCAAATTAAATTTTAGTATTTTTATTTTTTTTAACAAATCTATTAATTAATTTAGGCTATTAATTAGAAATAACTTTAATATATTTTTTGTAAATAATTAAAACTAATTAGACTTAATTAGGTTTTTACTAACATTGATTAATTTTATTTTCTTTCTTTAAATACCAAAAATCTAAAAATATTTTATTTTCATTAATTAATTAATTAATTTATTAATTAAATAATTAACTTAGGTAATTTCTTTCTTAATTCAAAAACAAACAAAAAAATCCTTTCTTTAAATAACAAAGGGTCAAAACCCTAAACTTGCACCCGGTTTAATTTCCCGCACGCGATCTATTTATTCAATATTGTACTTGTTCCCGGTGTGTAATAGCTTAATAGGACTTTTATTTATTTTTTATCACTTTATTTATTTTTAAAGGGTTTGTCTTTGGCGATGTGAATACCCGACGCCTTGTAATTTAAATTCCGCAATTTATTTTCGGCAAAATATAACTGTTAGATGTTTGATAAATAGGGATGCATGACAAGACTGAATGTTTTAACCTAAAATCAACTTAGATCACCCTTAACATGTACAAAGATAAAATTAACGGAAAACGACACACTCGCACATGCGCACTCTTAGGGTACACCCCACTTGGTTGCCTTCATACGCGGTCATTGAGTATAGGTCACTTTAGAGGTCGCCCTCTTGTCTAAAGATCATAGTCGCCTCGAAACGGTTGCCTCGAATATTGTTGCCCCAAACAAATGATCTAAGACATTAGGGTTACCACTAAGGCGTCCTAACATTGCTTTGGTGACCGTAAGTCCCTAAATTCGAATTGACCCTCAAACTCCAACGATGATGCTACCTACTCATTCATCGTAGGATAACATTGTCTAAAGGAAGATAGCATAGAACAGTTCCTTTTTCGAGTAGGTAAATGGTTTTTAGATATTTGCTCTTTCAAAAAACAAAAACTTTTCACACTTACACTTTTCGAACAAAGTTTTCAAAAAAACACTTCATACGCTCTTGAGGACAAAAGCAAGAGTTAAATCTAAGTTTTCAAAAACTTTTTCAAACCCACAAGCACAAAGACAGCATAATTTTGAAAACAATTGAGCAAGTACCTAAGAGCCCGTGGATAACCACAGATAGAAAGGGTGCTAACACCTTCCCTTTCTATAATCTACCCCCCGAACCCGAGAAATATCTCGAAAAAAGGATTTTTTTTCTGTGCTTTTTTCCTTTCCTTGTTGGATGAAATAAAAGTCGGTGGCGACTCTTGCTTACCGCGACATTTTGCAAAAACAAACGCAAAACACAAACCAGCATTCCAAAAAATAGTCAGTTCTTCCCACTGTATCACAGTTAGGGATTTAAAGCGTATAACTATGTCCCTTTGGATTACCTTACAGCCAGTCTTCAGTATCAACTATCAAGCTCAAATGGTACTAATCGATCCAGTCATCTTCAGACGAGCAGCGAAAGAGATGAGACGCTCAAAGACATAAAGGCAATGGCAGAATGGGAACCCAATGGATTATTTCACATAGCTGTTTTTCTTTGTATACTATTTTCTTACGACGAAATTCTCTTACTAGAATGTTCGTCTCCTTGTACTAAAAACACTTATTCAAGCTAATACAAAGCTATTCCTTTGAAAGTGAAAAACTATTTGTTTTTAATTTTCTATTTTGTTTGCAAAACGTCCAGTGATTATTTTTGAACATATGCATTTGAATATGATTACTGTTTAAAAATATGCACATAAAAAAAACAGAGAGACAGTTACTAATGACTTTAAGAAACAAGACAATATCTCAGGGCCATCCACAAAATCCCCGCAAATATTTCTCCAGCAGATACCTTCTCCAGCAGGTACAGAAGCAGGGGCATCCTACTACAAGGACACTTCCATATTCTTAATATGCAGCCTAATGATGTCAGATGTTCTCATATCCACGGCAGAGCAAGAATCTCTAAATTACGGCTCCAACAAAAAAAATTCCCCAGTAAAGTCACCAAGCTTCTCAGGATTCTCCAATAGGATTCCAACAAAATCCCCAAGTAGCTCACGGGGTCTTCCTTCCCCAACAAATTTTATTTCTCTAAAAGCGGAAATTAGTCTCCCAGTATGTCAATTTCAAAAAATTTGAAGACCTACATTCTTCATCCCCAACAACAATCAGAGATTTATTTTCCCTAATTCAAAAACACTTCAATAGAACAGCCGACACGTTCATACATTACACTCATACATCATTTTATAAACATCATGGCATATGCAACACAAATGCATATATCACAATCTTATTTATTTTGAGAGCATCATGCAATTCATACATCATGACATTGCATGAAACTGACTTTACCTTTTCAGGTTGAATTCACAGACAGACGAATACTATCAACTTATGTACAGCAGGTCAAAGATTAATGCCCGAAACCATATGGGGTAACTATCTACACGACCAGGTGGTATGAACTCCCAAAGCAAGACGGGTTTACCAACAAATACAACAGGCCACTAATTAATGCCCGAAACCAGACAGGGAACTATCTATGTGCCCAGCATTTCCAAGTTCCAGATTAATACCTGAAACCAGATAGGAAAACTATCTGAGAACTATCTGATTATAGATTAATACCTGTAACAATCGAGGAAAACTATCTACATGAGCAGATTGAAGATTAATACCAGTAACAAGCCAGGAAAACTATCTTTCTTTCTCAGGTCAGAGATTAATACCTGAAACCAAATAGGACAATTATCTCAACAACCAATAATTTTCATGTTCTAGATTAATACCTGTAATAAGCCAGGACAACTATATGTGGATGACCGACTGTAGGTTAATACCTGTAAAAAACCAGGAAAACTATCTACATGAGGAGATTGAAGGTTAACACCCGGAACTATACGGGAAAACTATCTTTCTTTCTCGGGTCAGAGATTAATACCTGAAACTAGCTAGGACAACTATCTCAACGACCGATAATTTTCAAGTTCCAGATTAATACCTGTAACAAGCCAGGACAACCATCTTTGGATGACCGACTGTAGGTTAATACATGTAACAAGACAGGAAAACTATCTAGATGAGGAGATTGAAGATTAACACACGAAACCAGACGGGAAAACTATCTTTCTTTCTCGGGTCAGAGATTAATATTTGAAACCAGCCAGGACAACTATCTCGACGACCGAAAATTTTCAAGTTCCAGATTAATACCTGAAACCAGCCAGGACAACTATCTGCGAATAGTGGATTATAGATTAACACCTGAAACCAGATAGGAAAACTATCTACATGACCAGACGAAGCAATCTTACACGGTTTTCTTCTCATGATCTTAAGATGCAGTCTAGCATAGACTCATCCTGAAGAAATCTTACATGGATTCCTTCTCAACTTTCCAGATGCAGTCTAACACAGACTCATCCTGAAGCAGCCCCACACAGGCTCCTTCTCATATATCTCCGGGTGCAGGTTAACACTGACATCCTGGAACAGCCCTACACAGGATCTTTCTAATACATTTTCAGGTAATGGTTAATTCAATTATCCCCAACAAGTTACTGTGAAACCTGGATTTCAACCAGAAAGCAACAAACTCTCATCTCTCCAGTATAGAGATAACTCCTCAGTAGAGCCATGGACAACTGAAGTTCCTAGACTCTATTCCCCATAGAGTTTTCCTCAAGCAGGAGAACAATAGAAAACAACATTCCTTAGTGGACTCCTCCTTAGATGGAAGGAACAGGAATTCCCCATAAAGGGACCTCTTATAAACTCAGTACCTACTCTGGATGGCATCTTTAAGCCCATCTCCTACAACTCTCAGTCATTTTCTCCAAATGGCATCTTTAAGCGCATTCCCTGCACAGTCAGCCATCACATCATCAAATGCAAATTTTTGGGCACTCTAGTGTCCAATCATCTTCCACCTTCAGATCACGAAAGGTAAACAAGCCAATCTAAATATTCAGGTTTAAGAAGATTGAACAGGGGAAGTTGTTGTACCCCAAAATTTTCCCTCTCATGTTCTCCAAGATTGTCTCTTACATAGATGGTTACAAACACTTGATGGAAGAAAATAAAAATTCTTTGAAGATGAACAAAGGTGTCTTCGATTGGCATCTGAACAGGATGTCCTTCGATTGGCATCTGGACAAAGAGCTTCAATTGGGTGTCTGGGACCCTTCGAGCGATATGTGTCTCACAAGCTTCGATTAGGAATTTAAAACCCTTCGATTAATCTTGGGTCCATCAAGCTTCGATTGAGAGCTGGGTCACCTTCGAGCAAGCCTTGGTCCAAGCTTCATTTAGGCAAGAACCAGTTCCCTTCGATTCACCACCAGTGGCCTCTACATGCATCCTTCGACTCACTAGGAAAAGGCCTCTTCATGCTTGCCTTGGATTCACTAAGTTAAAGGCTCCTTTCAACTGGCCTTCGATGCACAAGGAAGAGGCTTCCTCAGACTTGTCTAAGATTCACAAGGGCAAAGCCTTCTTCTATGATTTCCTTCAATGCATAATGAAAAGACTTTCTCTGTTCTTGCTTTCAATGCACAAGGCCAAGACCCCTCAACACAGTTTCTGCATTATGACACACAATATGATCCGTTCGAAAGAGAACTCCAAAGGTCCATTCGAAGGAAACACATTGGTGGCCATTCGAAGGAGACAAATAATTATTGAAAGCAAGTTTGTCTTATGATGAGTCTTGGTCCTACAGGTTGCTAGGCCTAAGCCTTCTGTGCAATGTCATTCGAAGGAAGTGACAAAAGAGGCTTCGACTGGCCAGAATGAAATTCTCATTTGGGCTATTTGAATTCTCCATAAACAAGCGGCTAAGGAAAATAGATGGGTCCAATCGAAGGAACCAAGAGGAACAGATCCAGAGTCAATCGAAAGGTAAAGATCTGAGGGGCTTTCAAAGAAACCCTTATAAGGGAAACTCTGAACAGGTTCGAATTGGAATTCAGAATCATCAAAAAGAACAATGCTCCGACGAATAGAATTCTGGGTAATTCGAATTGATGCAGATTGTGAATTAATTGAAGAAACTCTGACAAGGGAAAACTCTGAACAATTGGAATTCAGAGTCATCAAAGATCTGAGCAATTCGAATTGATGAGGATAGACTCAATCGAAGAAGCTATAAGAACAAAACTAGAGTGATTCGAAGGAGACAACTCAGGTCTAATCAAAGAGCAAGGCTGGAAGGTATTCAAAAGATTCAAATGTGTCCAGGTTCACTCAAGATTTCAAAATGGCAAGACATATCCAAATATGGCCAACTTTCAATATGTTGGATTCTTGTCTCGTGGACTTCAAAGCCTAGTTAATGGCTGTCCCTTTCCATTTCCATGCACCCTCACATCCCTATAAATAAAAAGCCAAACACAAACACAAAGGGGACATTCTCCAGGAGACTAGAGACAGACGCCCATGAACTACACATATATTTCCTTACACGCATACACAGTTTAAGAGAAGCATACCAAACATTCTCAAAATTCAACAAGATCACACCACACGTGCCTCTCTCCTTTGAAATCAAAGAGTATCCAACAACTCCAGTCCACACACAAGTTCCAATTTCAAGCAAGGTAAGTCCTTTTGACCTTGCATCTCTCATTTCAGCATAACATGTAAATAGCCTTTCACTTGTTTTTTCATTTCAGCATAACATGTAAATAGCCTTTCACTTGTTTTTCGTTTCAGCATAACATGTAAATAGCCTTTCACTTATTTTTTGTTTCAGCATAACATGTAAATAGCCTTTTAGTAATATTCTTCGTTTCTGTCCTTTTTGTTTATTTTCTTTTCTTGTCCAAATATATGTTGGAACTAACCTGTACAGACTCAAATGAAAGACAAAATGGGTGTGAATGAAGGATATACACTAATGCTGCTCTACAGATCCATTATGCTTCATAGTCTAATCAAAAGAAGCAGAGAAGGTTGCAATCAAAGGTTCCTCACACCAACTCCCAAGCTCAATCGAAAGAAGCAGGAAAGGGTGCAATCGAAGGTTGCTCATACCAACTCCCAAGCTCAATCAAAAGAAGTAGTAAAGGGTGCAATCAAAGGTTTCTCACACCAACTCCTAAGCTCAATCGAAAGAAAGCAAAAGAATGGTGAATCAAAGGAGTCTACTGCCTGGATCAAAGGACTCACTCCCCCTCTTTTTTTTGTTCTTGTTTTTACATTTTCTTGCCTTTCAATTTGGTTGTAATGGCGTAAGACACTTATTTTCTGCATTTTCTATTGCTTTCATATTAACTACTAGATGTATGACTAATATGATTGTATGGAAAAGATTAAAATCAAATGTTAGCAAACTTAATACAATACTAAAATAACATGAACATAACACACTTGCACATATACACCTCTAAGGTACGCCCACTTTGGTTGCCTTCGGAAATAAAATAGCCATGTCCCTCGAGAATAGGGACGCTTTTGCAAAAGACCCGTAAATCAAAAGATCATAGTCCCTCGATGACCCTACAGTTGCCTTTCGATAAATGATCTAGTCCCTAAACAAAATTGCTAAAGCGTCTCTACATGTTGCTTTTATGACTGTACATCCCTTCGAATGTCCCTCAAACATCCAACGATGGGGCTACCTACTCACTAATAGTAGGATAACACTGTCTAAAGGATAGTAGGAAAACAAAGAAACTTTTTGAGTACAAGTAGATAGTTCTTAGATGCTTGCTCAAAACAAATTTTCCCACTTACACATAAACATTTCAAAACACTTTCAAAAACATTCGCTTTGTCAACACTCTTGAGGACTGATACAAGAGTCATCATAAAGCGAATCTGCGCACTAAGGCATTTTAAAATACTTTTCAAAACACAAAGCATAAGGTATTTAAAAAATGAGCTAGCATCTAAGATCCCATAGAAAACTACGGATGGAAAGGGTGCTAACACCTTCCTTTTCCATAATCTACCCGCCTTACTCAGAAAACTCTCGAAAAGGTCTTTTTCTATTCTTTTCACCCTTTCCTTAATTTGGATTAAAGAAAAGTCGGTGATAACTCTTAGTTACCGTAACATTTGCAAACCCAAACACAAAACCAGTATAAACAGTCGGTTCTGCCACTGTATCACAATAGCTTAGTTGGAAAGAGTCGCAATCTAGAGTTAAAAAGGACTATTGGCCAACCGACAGCAAATTCTCTTTGCGCAATTATTCTATCATTCCATGCTTTAGTTTTCTCTTTGTAGATTATATTATTTTGTAGGCATTGCGTCAGAGTTCATCTAATTTGTGGATATCTAGGTTGCATTTGCTACTAGCTGTCAGATAATCCATGTTCAAAGCGTAAATGAAAATATTTCCCATAGACTAGATTGAAAGGTGTTGTCCAGATAGGGTACTTATAGGTAGTTCTATAAGCCCACAATGCACCATGTAACTTAGAGGACCAATCTTTTTTGGACATGGAGACAGTCTTTTCAAAAATCTGTTTAATTTCTCTATTCGAAACTTCTACTTGTACACTGGTTTGAGGATGATAAGGTGTAGCTACCCTATGTCTTATGTCATAGTTAGTTAAGATATTCTCGAAGATCTTAGAAATGAAATGGGATCCTCCATCGCTTATGATGAGGTGAGGGACTTCGAACCTGGGAAAAATATAATTTTTAAACATTCAGATAACTATTCATGTGTCATTGATGGGTGAGGCGATAGCCTCAATCCATTTAGATACGTAATCGACAACAAAAAGTATGTATTTATTTCCAATGGGTGACATGAATGGACCCATTAAGTCAATTCCCCAGACGTCAAAGACTTCTACTTCTTGAATATTCTGAAGGGGCATCTCATCACGTCTCGAAATGTTTATAGTGTGCTGGCACCAATCAAATTTGAATATGAAAGCATGAATATTGCACGAAAGGGTTGGCTAATATAGGCATGTTTGAAGGATTTTTGCGCAAGGTTTAGATATCCTTGCATGTCCTCTATATGGTGTAGAGTGGAAATGAGTTATAATACTTTCAACCTCCTTTTCAGGTATGCAACGCAGAAAAAGGTTGTCTATTTCTCTCTTGATAAGGAATGGTTCTTCCCAGTATAACTGATTAACTTCATGGAAGAATTTTTTCTTTTGTTGATAGGTCAGATTAGTCAGTACGACATTTGCTGCTAGATAATTTACGAAGCCTGTGTACTAAGGTGTATTAGTTATGACCAGAGTAGCCTCAATATTTATGTGTAACTCACTAGAGTCATCTCGTGATTTGTCCTATTTCCGAATGATGCTATAAATATATCATAAATGAAATCATTGTTAATTGGTGTTGTACCCCAAAATTTGCCCTCCCATATTCTTCAAAGAAATTGCCAAGTCAAGCTTCAAAATCTCCCCAAGGGTTGCACAGTTCAAGGGCCTCCTAAACAGTCAAAAGTAGGGTTTTGGTTCTGATCAAGAAAATGAAGTTTCCAAGGGTCCAATCAAGTCCCACATGCCTATAAACATGGTCAAGCATCCTCATATCAAGTTTCAAGACTTTCAGTATAAGATTGCACAGTCAAAAACCCTAATTGCACTACAGTCAACTGTAGGGGCAAAATGGTCATTTGACAGTCAAAAGTCCAAATTTTTGGTCAACATCTCATTTTGAAGCCACAAACATCATTTGATCAATGCTTGATCATGATTCTCAAAGCTTGGCCCAAAAAGCATCAAGATGCAAAAGTTTCCTTATTTGGACAGTTGAAAAAGTCAACTGTAAATTGATCAGGGCATAACTTTCACATGGATTATCAAAAAAATTCCATACAAATCTCAATTTGAAGAGAAAGACATTTCCTACAACTCATCTTCATACTTCAAGTCCAAGAAATGCTCTCACAAAAAGTTATCAATTTCAACATTATAGGTCATTTTCAAAAGTCAACAAAAAGGGACTTTAAGTCAAGGGCCATAACTTGAGATTGGTAAATAAAAATGACATGGGACCAAAGACATTGGTTATAGGACTCAAAGACCTTTCCAAAATGTCCAAGAACATGAGCAAAGCTTAAAAATTGAGCAAGTTATGCCTTGTGGAAGTTGGGAAATTTTTGGATATTTTGAAAAGTCAACATTGATTCAAATGACCTAAAATTGCTAATGGGCCTCTTTTTCTTCCACAATTCATCATCCAAGGCATGTGCACGACCACTTGGCCCAAAGGGAAGTTTTTCTTCATTTTTATTTATTTATTTGGATTTTTATTATTAATAATTCATTTAAATTAATTAAAATACATGAAAAATATAAAACCTAATGTTTCAAATCTTTTTATGCATATAATATCTCCAAGATTTTGTGTAAGTCAGATTAGGAAAGAATTGAAGCTAATTGGACATGATTTGGTAGCAAAAGCATGTGAAAAAGATTGCAAAATAATGGCTTGAAAATCAAATATTGCATAATCAATTCCTTGATTCTTTTGATCAGATTCTTGACCTAAATCATCCTCCTATACATACACAATCAAGATCTAATGCTCATTACCAAAAAGCTGCGCATAAACTCCATCATCAAACTCACACTTTTGGCCTAAAAATTTCAAAACTGAAAACAAGGTTAGAGGTTGATTCAAGCAAAGAGACGTATTCCATCACCTTCCTGAGGCTTCAAGGAAGGTTCCCAAATCAAAACCAACTATTCTAACACCAAGAAACGTAAGATTGATCGCACCCTGTCCAGAAAAAATTTCATGTTCTTGCATCACGAATCATACACTTTTTGCAATTTTTAACATGTGATTTATGTTCATTATGCAATTCTGAAGCTAACTGTGTGGTTTGATTTTGTTTTCGTGCCCCATATGAAGATTCACCATTAAAGACATCTAGGGTTTCCAAACTTTTAATTTAGGCGTTTCTTCATACTGTAAAATTAGAGGACCTCAATACCATAACCATGTTCAGCACGCTTGGACGGAAAAGATGGGACCCTCGCGCTCAATTTATGAGCCTCCCTGAGCTAATCGCTATTTTTCAATAGGGTGGCTATGACGTTTAAAAACTGTTGCTGATTGTGTTTTGTTTCAGGAAAAAGATAAGGCCATGAAGAAGATGACTAGGTGGCAAGGAACAATTGGGTGGTTTAAACTTTCGCGCGCAGAAAGCACTAACGCATTATCTTATCTTATAATATTTGTTTGTTGTTTGATATACAGAAAGCGTGTTTGGTCCGTTTGGCAAGGCATAGCATTGGTATTCATCAAGACCTGGGTTCGAGCCCCAGGTCCTCTTACCTTTCATATTATTTTTCCTCTAATCATTATCCCATGCAGATTCAGTACAAGGCGCCTACCATATACGCTTCCATCTAACGCGCCACTTGGTCAATCTCATTCATCCAAGGGCTCAGATCCAAAGAACATGGTGGATCCCAGTCAAAGATACCACACGCGTCTCGTAAAAGTCAAAGAGGCCAGGGTTATTGGGCTTAAATTACTAGCCATTCACCTCACAACTGGGGACAACACCCCCCTTAGGTTTGCAAACTTTTACATTCTTTATTTTTTCATTATTTTTTACTTTCTCTTAATTATTGTTTTTTAATTAATTTAATATTTTCATAATATATAAAAAACACCAAAAAAATCAAAAAAGACAAAAAAATAATAAATATTTTTATTTTAGTATTTTTGTAAATAAATTGCATTAATTAATTTTAGTTATTAAATTAGGTTTAATTGTAATATTTTCCTTAATAAAATCTAAAATTGGTAGAATTAGGGTTTATAATCATTTTTATCCCTTTTTATTTTCTTTCATAATAATTAAATATTTCCTATTATTTATTTTTATAATTAAATGGCATGTAAATAATTAGGTTAAATATTAGGTTAAAATTTAATCTTTTCTTAATAAACTAAAAACAACTAGAATTAGGGTTAGCATTTTATTTTAATTAATTCTTTTTCATTAAACTCATAAAATACAAAAATACCAAAAAAACAAATTTCTTTTCCTTTTAATTTTGTTAATTTAATAATCGTTTAATTTAATTTAGTTCAAAAGGGTCCAACGCCCTCGTTTCAACTTTAATTCCAATTCGCATATTTATTTTTTATTCTTTATAATATTTATGTATCTCTCCCAAGGCCATGTAACATTTTTATATGTCGCACTTTTAATTCTTTATTTTTCTGTCAAATCGGGTTCTGGAAATTTTGGCGATGTGGACCCGCGCCTTTTGTAATAGTTTAGAGCTTTTACCTTCTCGCAATTTTTAACTGTTAATCAATGCATGCAAGAATGAATGGACAAAAATAAAAACAAGCGCATAGATCACCCATGACATGACAAGACAAAATAACTGAACATGACACACAAATCACACACCACCCCTAGGGTACGCCTCACTGTTGCCTTGCCTCGAAAGGTGATCGTCGAGTAGAGGATGTCTTAGTAAGTCCTCATGATCCGGGAACCTGGCATGAGGGTAGCTTCTAAGGTGTCTTCCCATTGCTCTGGTGATCACCATGTCCCGAACCTCGAATTGACCCGAACACCTCCAACGGTGGTGCTACCTACCTCTCAATGGTGGGATGGCACTACTTTAAAGGACATTTACACAGACGAATTCCTTAGGGTAGGTAGACGACTCTAGATACTTGCTCTAATTTCAAAAACAAATCAAAAACACTTTTCACACCGACAACTTTTCAAAAAGCTTTCGAAAGCAATTTTTCAAACACTCTTGAGGACCGATACAAGAGTCGAACTGAAATTTTCAAAGGAACCTTTTTTAAAACCCACAATTGAAAAGCAAACAAACCATTTTTGAAAACACAAATGAGCAAGTATCTAAGAGCCCATGGATAACCATGGATAGAAAAGGTGCTAACACCTTCCCTTTCTATAACCTACCTCCCGAACCGAGAGCAATCTCTATAAGGAATTTTTCTGTGCTTTTGTCCTTTCCATTTGGAGAAAATAAAAGACGGTGGTGACTCTTGCTTCCGCGACATTTTGCGAACCAGCGTTAAATAGTCAGTTCCAGATCCACCGATCACAATGGGAATACGGTCTGGTTTAAGATATTCAAGCCTAGACAGATGGTCAGCCACCATATTTCCCATCCCTTTCTTATCGCGGATTTCCAGATCAAATTCTTGTAATAAGAGGATCCAACAAAGTAATCTAGGCTTTGCATATTTTTTGCTCAGTAGATATCTAACGGAAGCATGGTCGGTGATATAATAATTTTGGCTCCAACTAAATAAGAGCGAAATTTGTCTATTGTAAATACTACAACTATGAGTGCCTTTTCTGTCGTGGCATAGTTTAGTTGAGTGGAATCCAAAGTTCCGCTTGTGTAATATATCACATGCATTCTCTCATCCATTCTCTATCCTAAAACAACACCGACAGTGAAATCAATTGCATCATACATAATCTTGAACGGTTAATTCCAATTTGGTGGTTGCATGATAGTGCAGAGATTAGTACTTGTTTTAAGATTTTGAATGCTTCCAAACATTTTTTTCAAAAAGTAATTTGACGTCCTTCATTAAGAGACCAATTAAGGGTTTTGTGATTTTAGAGAAGTCTTTGATAAAACATCGATAGAAATTATCATGCCTAAGGAAACTTCGTACTTCCCTAACTATTCTCGGTGGTCGAAGGTTTTCTATCATCTCAATTTTTGCTTTATCTAACTCGATTCCTCTTTCTAATATTATGTGTCCTAAGACTATGCCTTTAGTCACCACAAAGTTGCATTTCTCCCAGTTTAGAATGAGATTTCCTTGTATGCATCTTTTCAAAATTTTGAAATCAGATTGCCTTGTATGCATCTTAGAATGAGATTGCCTTGTATGCATCTAACGCAGATTATGAAATCAGATCCACATACCGAGAAATTGTCCATGAATACTTCTATTATCTCGTCAATGAAATCAACGAATATGGACATCATACATCACTGGAAAGTCGCAGGGGTATTTCATAGCCCGAACAATATTTGTCGATAAGCAAAAGTTCCATGAGGGCATGTGAAGGTAGTTCCATAAATAGCAGAAGTAGGAATGCCTAGCTAAACGTTCTAGCATTTGATCAATGAATGGAAGGGGAAAATGGTCATTCTCGGTTACCTTGTTTAACTTTCTATATTCAATACACATGCACCATTCTTTTTGTATATGTTACGCTACTGATTCTCCCTTTTCATTTTGTACCACTGTTATGCCTCCTTTCTTTGGTACCACATGTACAAGGTAACCCATTTACTATCTGATATTTGATAAATTATCCCAACTTCGAGTAATTTTAATGCCTCTATCTTGACCACATCGCTCATGATGGGATTTATCCTTCTTTAGTGCTCCCTAGATGGTTTAGAGTCTTCCTCTAGTATTATTCGGTGCATACACACAGATAGACTTATCCATTTTAAGTCAGATATGTTATAGCCTAAGGTTGTAGGGTATCTTCGTAAGACATCTAAGAGTTGGTTAGTTTTGTCTTTGTTTAGGCTTACATTAACAATAACGAGACGATTTAGTTCTTTTTCTAGAAACTCGTATCTCAAAATTTTAGGTAGTTCCTTAAGCTCTATAGATGGTTTCTTAGGACCAGGTATATGGTCAGGAGTAAGTTCTATTCATGAAGGTTGTCGTCTACATAGTGTGTATATACCTTAATTTTATCCTCTTTCATTATGGGTATCGAGGGGAGTTTTTATTGTCTCAGTATTTGTCTTTGTATCCAACTCTCTAATACACTCATTAATAATATCAATAGAACAACATGCGTCATTTATTACTAGTGCTTTTAGGAATTTGGATAGGATAAACTCGACCTTTTTGTCACCTACTTTGAAAGTCATCTTTCCTCTTTTGACATCGATCATGGATCCAGCGGTTAACAAAAAGTTCTACCTAGGAGGATGAGGATATCATCGTCTTCTTTTATATCTATTACGACAAAGTCTGTTGGAATATAAAGTTAATTGATCCTAACTAGAATATCTTCTAATATACCGATTAGATACTTAACTGATCGATCTGCCAATTGGAGGGACATCCTTGTTGGTTGTACATCCCCAAAATTTAGCCTATCACAAACGGCTAGAGGCATTAAACTCATACTTGCACCTAAATCCAGTAGTGCATTGTCAATGATATGTATTCCTGCCATACATGGTATGGAAAAGCTTATATGATCTTTCTATTTTTTAGCCAATTTGTTCTCAACAATCGCATTGAACTCTAATGGCTTAGGGCCGTCGAGCTTGCTCTTGTTTGTTAAGATTTATTTTAGTAATTTAGCATAAGATGGGATTTGGGTTATTGCTTCAATGAAAGGTATTTCGACATGGAGTTTTTCAATTACTTTCACAAACTTCTTATATTGGGCATCCTGTTTGGTTTGTTTAATCCTTTCCGGATATGGAACAATGGATTATAAGGGCGACGTGGTACATAAGTTTGATTATCTTTCTCATCCCACTTATCTTTGACTTCTCCTTCTCTTTGTTTCTCTGGTTTGACTGATTTCTCTACCGCTGGGTTGTCTGGTGTAGTCATAATGGTTCTTTTGGTAGCTTGGGTATCTTTGTCAGATTTCTATTCAACCTAGGGTTTACAAACCCATCATATGCAATTCCACTTTGTAGTGAAATAACATTAGCATGGCCTTTAGGGTTAGGTTGAGGTTGTCTAGGGAATGATCCTCTTAGCGTAGCCTGAGCAGTTTGTTATTGTGCTACTTGAGAGATTTAGATTTCAAGCATCTTATTATGGGTTACCACAAATCGAATCTGTTGCCTAATTGTGTAATCAACTTATTTATATGAACGCTTTGATTCATAAATTTTTGTTTTGCTGAGTTTGAGTTGAAATGAAGTTTTCCATGATCTTCTCTATGTTGTGTTGGCTTTTGAGCTTGAAAACCTTACAATCTTTGAGGTTCGGTGTTTTGGATAAGATTATTATTCTTGTAAGAGAAGTTTGGGTGGTTCCTCCATCCAGGGTTATAGGTATTAAAGTATGGGTTTCCTTGGGCATAATTAACTTGATCTGGGCTTGGTTTGGCTAGAAGACTGCAGTCACCAGTGATGTGTGCTTGGGTTCCATAGATTTTGCATCTGGTTTGTAGTGCAGCTGTGGTGGTTGTAGGATTAACGACTAATCTTTCAACTTTTTGAGCTAAGGCGTCCATATTAGCATTCATATGGTCTAAGCTACCAACTTTGTATATACCTCATTTGGTTTCTTTCTCCTCTACTGATATTCGTTCAGTTTCCCATTGGTAATGATTTTGTGACATGTCTTCTATGAGTGTGCATGCTTCGGGGTATGGCTTGTTCATTAGTGTACGACAGTGTCAATGGTCATATTTGTGTTGTAGAGAAGTCCATTATAGAAGGCATGGATAATCAACCATTGTTCTAATTCATGGTGTGGACAGGCTCTTAACAGCTCTTTGTATATTTCCCAAGCGTCGAAGAGAGATTCACCATCTTGTTGAGTGAATCGGGTTATTTTGTTTCGCAAGATAGCAGTATTACTTGGTGGAATGTATCTATCAAGGAATACTTCCATTAGGTCATTCCAAGTGGTGATAGAATTGGTTAGGAGAGAATTTAGCCATGATCTTGCTCTATCTCTGAGGGAGAAAGGGAATAAATGTAATTGTATAGCCTCAAGAGGAGCACAGTTGCATTTCAATGTGTCGACTAGTTGAATAAACACTTCCAAGTGTTGGTTAGGGTTCTCAGTTGGAAGACCAGTGAATTGGTTTTGTTGCACAATTTACAGCAAAACGGGTTTCAATTTAAAATTGTTAGCTGTAATTGTAGGGTTAAGAATACTTGAGTGACGCTTTTCGTTAGAAGGTAATGTGAAATCCTTAAGTGGCTTAGGGTCTTGTTCGTCTGCCATTGCTTTCCTGATTTGTTGGAGAAAAAGTCTCGCACGTGCCTATCTTTATGGTTCAGCTATTGGATCTTCTAAAGTTCCGGTACTTCGAGTTCTTCATGTTTACCAAAAACAGGGTGCCTTAATCTAGACGGTGTAACAACTGAGTTACGATATTTGACGTAATTAGTCCTTGATAACAGTGCCAAAAACTTGATGGGGTATTTCACAAGTGCATAAAAAGTATCAGAGTAATATAAAGAGTGTTGAACCCACAGAGACCTAATAGTCAAGCTATCGTTATCTATTTCTACGATGTTTATCTAAGGAGAATAAAAAATAAGTGTCTGGGTTGTGAAAACAAAGTAAAATAACAAACTTGAATTAATTCAGAAATGCAATGCTGGAATAAGGATCTCATCAATTTGTTGATACTTTTATTGTTCCTAAATTGAACTACCTATGGGACAATATTCCCTTTTTGAAAAATAACTAATTAAAAAGGAACTATCATTGTCGCGTAATCGGAACCGGATTTTACTCTCTAATTTATACTATCAGATTTCACGTGCCCGACATGTTTTGCTTTAAAGAAGTAAACCTTTTTTAGAAATAAGTTTCTTTGACTCAGATGAAAAGTTGTTTTGATTGGAAAATAAGACTTTAAAGGGTTCTCGGCGTTCGCTCAGTCAATCGTACCTTAAACTTACAAACGCGCTCGAAAATAAATTCAAAAGTACTTTATTAAAATACTAACCTTCCTAATTAATTAACAAATAGTTTTCGCGGTTTTTATCAATTAAATTTTAAACAACCTTAGTCTTTTGTACCAGACGGCTTTCGATCTTACCCGGTCTATAAATGATTCTACTTTCGTAGTAACCAACAATTTTAAATTTAGAAAAGTTGTGATTAAAACCAAAATAACCCCATAAGCTTTTCTCAAGAACAATAATTTAGAGTATTGTCGAATCGACGGTTCTCACATTCCAACACTTGTAATTTAGCTTGTCATGATAGTAACATGCGATAAAATAATTGATTCGTTTTTGAAATAAAGCATAGTAGACATATTGAATAAAACTTTAAACATGCAATTGGAATAAAAGTAAAAGAAGAACATGCAATTAAATAAATAAACGATAAAGTAAATATAATGCGATAAATAAAAACCTGCTCCGAAGAGACTTTAATCTGGTACAAGAGTAAATTGCTGAAACTTGAATGCGAAAAGTAAAATGACAGAAAGATTAAAACTTCGATAAAGGTTGCTGCAAAATTTTGTTATGTGATTACCATTATCTCAGAGTGTTTCTTTTAACATAGCAAAGAAAAAATACATTTCAAATTTTATGAAGGCTCTTTATAGTTTGTATAAAAAGTTATAACCCTCAAATAAAGTTTATTTAATAAGGAAATTTTTTACGCTGAAGATGATTCTTTGGTGTTGGTGGACCAAGAGACGTTGGACGATACCTCAACTTTTGTTCGTGGGGGTTACATAGACCATTCCTTCACGATGATGGGATTTTCAGAAGAATAGAGGTTTGTTCTACATGAAGAAGATAGGAGGATTTCCAACAAATACAACCGGTGTCTCGTTCCCCTCCATGAATGTTTATTCCATGCAATATGATTTTTCCTTCCTTTCAATGATATGTAGCTCAACTGACTCATCACGAGGTCAAGGTTAGATATCTATCTGGAAGTGTACCAAGATATTCAAGATCTACTCAGAGAATGCCAAACACTTTAAAGATTAATACTTCTTGGTTACTCCCCTCAACAAGGTGGCTCATGTGAACATATGTACAATAGATCCTGGATTGTCCTACCAATGTTCGAATAGGTTCTCCAAGTTATAGCGCAAAGTTATTTCTTGGCAGATTTTGTGTCATGTTTGTAAAAAGGACAATTTGTGTCGAGAGGAGATTGACCTAAAAAAGAAATTGGAATATTTCTTTGAGGGTTTGGGCTACATCAATGACATAGTCCCTTCTGATGTGATGGCAATGAAATAATAAAAGTGGTACATAAAGACGCGCTCGTTGGTGGATGTCGCCGGCTCAAATAAGGATATGAAAGTCATTTTTGGTAAGAAAGATGGGGAATCCCCTTTTTCTTGAACATTATTTTGATGTTTGGATTTTTATCTTGTCTACTATTGACTTGTAGACAAAATGAAATATTATAAAACAATGCATAAGATGTATATTACTCCTATGGTTCATATCTCTTTTGTCGGGAGAAGCAAATGTTCTAACTATTAGGGAAGTATGGACCACATGGGCCATTGTTGGATTGGTTACCCTTTGATCACCTTTCCCAGTGCATGCGGAGACCTGTGATTCTCTTACTATGTGGAAGACTCTTCTTTCTCATTTTCGCGCATGGCTGGGGGAAGTCTGGGTTTGAGTCTTAGTTTGAGGTGCCTTAGAAGGAAAGGTCAACCAAACCAAGAGACTCATCCATAATTAAGAGATACACCCCTAACTATAAAGTTCAACCAAAAGGAATATTTTAGGGAATTTATAGTGATATATTTGTAAGGTCCCATAAATGGGGTGGCACTTTTCTTCTCTTCACCAAGCGCCTGCCCTGTATTGCTTCGCCCAGAGCATAACTCTCACATATCATGGGTTTTGAACTAAGGGTAAACATGGAAAATGAAGTTTACCTAGACTGTAAATTATGTGTGAAGTCATGCCTATGACTCCCTAAGAAGTAGATAGTCAATGACTCTCCTAGTCAAGGTGGAGCAAATACCACTTTCTAGGATTCCCTTAAAACTATGCCCACGAGTCTCTATAAATATATCATACCTAGCATAAAGAAATATATCTTATAATGTACATGAAACATAAGAGAATACAAAGTTTCTCACCTCACGTGAGCATTCTCTCTCCATAGCAAAAACACAACCAAATAGAGTTTCTCACCATCATGAGTGAGCCCTAAACCACTGAAAACCACTAAGGCCTCTGGCCACCTCTACCAACATAAGGGGGTCAGACATTATGTACTTTTTGACAAGTGCACTCCCCTTTCAGAATTCAATTGGGGAGTTATATGTCTTTGATGCCAGCTGTGTGTAAGCAATATCAAGGCCTCTCTTGTGTTTCAACTATGCCAATAGAGGCCATTTTAAGTACAACGACTTGATTGCCTTGCGAGATTGCTTCTCGTATCATGGTGTTCTTTGGCGTAGCATGTTTCAGTCTCTCTTTAATTTTAAATAGTCTCTCTACCAAGAACTATGAGTTTTACTAGTGCACCAGATCATAAATGATGTCCAGCAGGTCAGTGGCTCCATTTACTCCAAGGTTTTCCTGTAATAGGAGAAGACTTGGGAGAATTTCTTGTTCAGAAGGTCGGTGGCTCCCTATACTCCAAGGTCGATGTGATGGTTCTCCTTAGTGAATTTTTTTGTAGATCTAAAGAACACGAGATCCTAGAATATTCCTTGATTGAATCTTGGATGATAGAGTTCTTGTTGCACTGTGTTAGATGGAGACTCTACCATAACTGTATCGTCCTCCACCACAGGTTGAATAGGTGGAGCTTTAGTAGCTCCAGCGACTCTAGCAGCACCTTTTTCGTTAAATGGCGTATCAAGTGACTTGGACGTCACCATGCTTAATGAATCTAATGATAGATATGCTAGTAGAGGAAATTAAACTTCAAGAAAGAGGATCGTGATCTGGATCTTTGGATTAGAATAAATTTGAGTTTGAAAATTTGTAGAATCAGAAGTCGATTTCCAGAAATGACATCATTGTTCCATTATGGAACAAACATATTCGGTGAAACGGTGAAATAACATCTTGGAACGGTGGAACACGTTTTTGGTTCAACGGATAGAGGGATTGGCATGCAAGGTTAGCACTCTAACACCTAAGTCAAAGAAAGAATAAGAAGTCATGTGAGTGAGAGTGGAATTGAATATCTGAAATGGCACGCTTCTCCCTTATATACTAACAGTGGTTGAAATTGTTCACGTATGGTGTAACACCCTAAATATTCCCCGCGTCTTATCTTATAATTATCAGAGTAAAACAATATACATGTATTTAGGATGTTACGATTTCAACAAAAATATGCTCATGCAAATGACATGTACCACATACATACTCGAAAATTATAATTTTTTTAACTATAACAACCATACAAGTCTCAAACTTCAACTTCTTATTTAAAGCAGCGGAAACAATTCGACATTCAACAATGGTTAACACCAAAACATCATCATGTTTTTGAAACAAATAATCATAGTTATGACATTTTAAGAGATTAAACATAATCCCACACAACATAACCAAAAACACAATGTTCTGTTCCCCAATGTTACACATCAGAGCAGATGCCAACTCTAACAAAATAAAAGGAAGACTCCATCTTCACTAACTTAGGCTCTGTACTATTCCTGATTATCTGCATGATATCGTATAAAGTATCATTCCAACAGAAGGATGAGATTCTCAATCACATAAAAAATGCATATATATATATATATATATATATATATATATATATATATATATATATATATATATATATATATATATATATATATATATATATATATATATATATATATATATATATATATATATATATATATATATATATATATATATATATATATATACACTACTACGGAAAACCCATTTAACAACGGTTGGAAAACCCATATAATCACGCGGGTCCAGACGTTGTTGTGTAGAGTGTTGTTGTAAATTTGTTACTTACAATCACGGTCCTGGAACCGTTATAGTATACTGGAAAGTTTGGGTGATATCACAAAATTTAGTTAACTTAACCCTTTTTGTATGTCTTTTAATAAAATAAAAAATAGCAGTAGAACAACAATAGCAGCAGTAAGAACAACAAGAACAACAACAAGAATAATATGAACAACATGAACAACAACAAGAACAAAAAGAACAACAATAAGAACAAGAACAACAAGAACAACAAAAACAACAAGAATAACAACAAGAACAACAAAAATAAGAAGAAGAAGAAGAAGAAGAAGAAGAAGAAGAAGAAGAAGGAACAACAACAACAACGTACAAGAACAAGAACAAGAACAAGAACAACAATAATAAGAACAAGAACACCAACAACAACAACAATAACAAAAAATAACAATAAGAACAACAACAACTAATGTTTCTAACTTGAATCAATAATTTCCTTGTCTCATTCAAGATGGAGAATAATTGCTTTCGAGTTTTACTTATGGAAGAAATAATATTGTCGATCTTGGTTTAGTGGAGAAATAGTGTGTCCTAAATGAAAGATGGTGTTTCAAGGTAGAAGATAAAGTTCGTCTAACTTAGAAGTTTGTCTAAGTTTTAGGTTTCACGCGGATTACTAACGGTGGTGTCCTAAGCATTGATAGTCACTTGAATGGACGATTGAGATTTATTTAAGGATGATGAAGAAACACAATAATTACGCTACATACAACAAAGGTTGTATTAAATAACTGTTGTTATATGTATTTTAATAAAATATAAAAGATGCAACACTAGAAAAGCAACAACAATAACTAGATTTGAACTCATGACCATGTGTGCTACATACAACAACTATTGTATTAAATACCCGTTGTTGTATGTATTTTAAAAAAACATAAAAAATACAGCAGTAGAACAACAACAACATCAAGATTCGAACTCATGACCATTCGCTACTTTTTACCACAGTTGAAACTTCTAACCGTGGTGAAAAATGTCTTAATTTTGAAGAAAAAAAGAAAAACGCCTAGTAGAAAATATTCTACCATGGTGGACCATTTGACGTGGTGACTTAGGTGTTGTTGTTTGTGTGTTTTGTAGTATATATA
The DNA here is from genome assembly GCA_948472305.1 of Vicia faba. Classification (NCBI taxonomy): domain Eukaryota; kingdom Viridiplantae; phylum Streptophyta; class Magnoliopsida; order Fabales; family Fabaceae; genus Vicia; species Vicia faba. The sequence continues at coordinate 437,165,200 of OX451739.1, read as the reverse complement.
TATATATATATATATATATATATATATATATATATATATATATATATATATATATATATATATATATATATATATATATATATATATATATATATATATATATATATATATATATATATATATATATATATATATATATATATATATATATAAGCACATAATTATAATTCACCCATCCAATTATGAATTCTCGCATACAATTCAAGGCATTAGTGCATAATCTAACAAATCATATTACTAAACAACAACACAACATAATATTATTATGCAATGCAATGAGACTCCATATGCGACTCAATACATGTGGTACCATGGACTCATAAGAACCATTCAAATAATTCCCGTTGGAATTTGGGTACATCGCTCACACTCCACATAAGCACACAATCATACCACTATTTGACACTCACAACCCACATGAGCATACGACCAACATCATCGCTCACACCTCACATGGGCACACGATGATACGATTCTCATTAGAATCTAGATATATCGCTTTCACCCTACATGGGCACACGATAATCCTACACCTGTACAAAATGTATGCATGACACATGTACAACTCATACAACAACAACACTATGCACATCAACCTTTACCACGGACGATGCACTTCGCCACTACGAACATCACACAATATCACTTTCCTATTAAAACATGTGGTGATAACAACACATTGATCCTACAAACAAATCACAAGCATTTGAAACATTTCCCAAATTCAACATAGCTCGACTCACACAAAACATGGGTTACGAATCGAATAGTTGGAATTCTGATATTTAAATTATTTTCATAGAAAAGTACATTTAGTCATCTTTCCAACGATACGAACTATGCATCGAACGAACACTCGAAACGAAAGTTACGAATTTTCGAAGTTTTTCAAAATTATATTTTTCTCTTAGGTAACCGGTTACTCCAAACCCAGTAACCGACTACTTCAACCTATATGCGCCTCTTTTAGGCAAATTATGTCCTAGGTAACCGGTTACTCTAAACCAAGTAAACGGTTACTTAAACTTAACCGAGCCACTGTTTTCTCAATTTTTCTCAAGTAACCGGTTACTCCAAATGAGGTAACCGTTACTTCACTGGAAGTTCATTTTTCTGCTATTTTCTGCTGCGAAAATCATTTTTCACACACACCCATAAAGGCCCAAATATCATAGAATTCATAATTTGAATTCCCAATTCAAGTATAACATAACACACATTATTCACAATCATCAGTTGCATCAAAATCACAATTCAAACAATCAATTCGTACAATCGCACATATTATAGCAAACATTGACATTGACACTGACACTGACACAATCACTTATATCAAGAACACTAAGAAGGATGGTAATTCATGGAGAATAATAATTACCCACCCATATACATATCATACAATCCCTATGAAATCAAAAACTCCACCATTACCTTAGAGTTTTCTTGAGATTCTTTTACTTCAACAATGGTGATTGTCCCTTCCCTTGAGCCCTAGACTCTGTTTTCTCTTCTCTTGTTTCTACAATCGTTCTCTTCTCTAAACAATTTTTCGTTTCCTTTGTTTAGACCAATTCAACCCTTGGACCCTTAATACCATTATTCCCATTATTCCCTTCCTCATGTTAATAATAATAATAATTAAAATAATTATTTAATTATTAGTATTACTATAACTATTATTCTATTATAATAATAATATAATTCCAATATTAATCTCCCTTCACTCTTATTCCTCTACACTTTTGGTCATACACCCCCAATACCTTATTTTCTATATTTTCTAAGGTAACTGCCCATCAACAAAGGAATTATAACACATAACAAGACTCACCAGTTCACATAAATACACCATATCACATAATTAACTTATAAAAATTAATTTAATAAAAGTCGGGGTGTTACAACTCTCCTCGAAAATTACCTGATGCGAACAACTCCAGATACAACTCTTGCATCTTACTCTCCAACTCCCATGGCATATATTCTCTGGCAACTCCTCCTTAAACTACCTTCACGAGAGCGATTTCCTATCCCCTCAACTTTTTCATTTCACTGCCTTCAATTCTCACGGGCAAGGTCTCGATCGTAAGGTTATCCCACATTTGCATGTCATCCATCGGAATCACATGAGATAGATCTGCAATATACTTTCGAAGTTGCGAAACATGGAATGCATCATGCAAATTCGAAAGATTAGGCGGCAAAGCCACCCTATAAGCAATAGTCCCCACCTTCTCAAAAATCTTGTATAGACCGATAAATCGAGGAGTAAGCTTTCTCGACTTCAAGGCACGTCCGACACCAGTCACCGGAGTTACTCTCAAAAATACATGGTCTCCTTCTTGAAATTCAAGTTTTTTCCTTCTCTTATCATTGTAACTCGTTTTCCTACTCTGTGAAGCTTTCATCTTTTCCCGAATTAACTTCACCTTCTCCATAGTTTGCTGGACAATCTCGGGTCTAAGCGCCATGTTTTCACCAGATTCATACCAACACAAAGGTGTTCTACACCTTCGACCATACAATGCTTCAAAAGGTGCCATTCCAATGTTGGAATGAAAACTATTGTTATAAGTGAACTTGATCAATGGAAGATAACTACCTCAAGTACCTCTCTGCTCAAGAACACAAGCTCTCAACAAATCCTCTAATGGCTGAATAGTCCTCTCCGTTTGGCCATCCATCTGCGGATGATATGCAGAACTCAGTCTAAGCTTAGAGCCTAAAGAATTCTTCAAAGTCTTCAAAAATCTAGAAGTAAATCTCAGATCTGTATCAGATACAATACACAATAGAATCCCATAAAGCTTCACAATTATACGGATGTAAATCTCTGCCAACTTTGATACAAGAAAACTGATATTAATTGGAATGAAATGAGCCAACTTCACCATTCTATCAACTATTACCCAAATCGTATCATTCCCTCTTGGAGTACTCGATAACCTCCTTACAAAATCCATCGATATACTATCCCACTTCCACTCCGAAACATCCAACGGTTGTGACAATCATGCAGATTTTTGGTGCTCAATCTTTGACTTATGTCAAGTTAAACAAGCATACACGAACTGCGCCACATCTCTTTCTATTTCGAACCACCAAAATATATTTTTTAAATCTTGGAACATTTGAGTAGCTCCTGGGTGGATACTCAAGCTACTTCGATAACTTTCTTCTAGGATCATCTGTTAAAACTCATGATCATCTGGTATATAAATTCGATCTCTGAACCTCAACACTCCCTGTTCATCTACTTTGAAATCACTTCCTTCAGCTTGATTACTCGTTTTCATTAATCTAAAAATTTAAGATCCAACTTTTGAATCTCTTTAACATTATCCAGAAAATCATTGTTTACCTTCAATATACCCAACATCACGCTTTGCAACGTCATCTCACAAACCATACTCAAATCTCTGAACTGCTTAATACGATCTAGCTCTCTAACCATCATAGCAGACATATGTCAGGACTTCCGACTTAAAGCATCAACCACGACATTAGCTTTACCAGGATGGTAATTTAAGCCAAAGTCATAATCCTTAAGAAATTATAACCACCTCCATTGTCTCATATTCAATTCCTTCTGATTGAAAAGATACTTCAAACTCTTGTGATCACTGAATACTTCGAATCTAGAACCATAGAGATAATGCCTCTAAAGTTTCAACATAAACATCACTGCATTTAACTCTAAATCTTGAGTAGGATAGTTCTTCTCATGAACTCCCAATTTTCGTGAAACATAAGCCACAAATTTATCGTTTTGCATTAGCACATCGCCTAAACCCATCAAAGACGCATCACAGTATAATACAAACGATTCACTGGGATTTGGTAATATCAAAATTGGAGTTGTAGTAAACTTGTTCTTCAGCTCTCTAAAACTTTATTCATAATGGATATCCCATATGAACGCCTTTCCCTTACAAGTTAGTTGGGTCAATGGAAGTTCCAACTTGGAAAAACCTTTGATAAACCTGCGGTAGTAACCACCTGTTATACCCCAAAATTTTCTCTACCATTTTTCTTCAAGACATCCTCATGAGGTCCTCATTTGCTCAAGGTTTCCTAAGAATTGATCAGACAAATTCTCCTCCTAAGCAATGGGTCCACAACTAGGGTTTGATATTTCTCAAGGAAGATTGGGTTTGAAAGGTCTCAATTGGTTTTATTGGTTCTTCATATGTCTTCAATAATGCTCATGCCAAGTTTCAAGCCTTGCATCACAAGTTTGCTCAGTCAATTGCTCATATGAATGAAAATCAACTGTATTGGGTAAAAATTCAACTGCGATCAACATGCAGTCAAAATTCAAGATTTTTGGTCAACATAAACATTTTTAAGTAATATTCATAATTTGATAAAGGTTTGATCATGATTCCTCAAGAGAATCCCTCAAATCATCAAAAGACCAAAGTTGCCAAATTAGGGTTTCCTTAGGAGAAGTCAACTGAACTTTGACCAAGCATAACTTTCACATGCTTCATCAACTTTTCCCCAACCAAAACCCATTTTGAAGGAAATTAAATTCTATACAATTTTATATATCTATGATAAAGTCCAAAAAGTGCTTCATTTGAGAGATACGAGCCAATATATTACAGGTCATTTCAGAAGTCAACAAAAAGACACTTTTTGTCAAGGCAACTTACATCAAGATAAAGTCTCCAGATGCAAAAATGATAAAAAGAGAAATTGAAAAGGACATGTTGAGATTTCCAAAAAGTCCAAGATCACCTTCAAAAAGATAAAAAACTGAGAGAGTTATGACCAGTGCAAGTTGGGAAATTTTGAGAAAATGCATGAAGTGCAAAGTGAGCAAACTTGAAATTTTGAACTAGTGGGCTTAACTTTTTAGGTTTCAAACATGTCCATGACCTTATAGAAGACTCCTAAACTCATTATTGCCTTACCTTATTTTTTATTCAATTAAATACAAAATTAATTAAATAAAATTCAAGACAATTGAATCAAGGCGCGTGGATAGTTTTTGGGTCAGTTGGAGGCCCAAGACAACTCATATCAACATGCCTAAACCGTGTGAGCTCAAATATGGAAAGAATCTACAAAAATGGAAGCTTGAAAAACATGTTTGATAATTTTGGTCATGATTGCATGATTTTGTGCCATATTTGTTGACCTATTTTTTCCTCTATATAAGCAAAACAAACATCAGATGCAAACACGAATGCTGACCTCTAAAAGACTTGTCAAAATTTTCAATATCTTTCAAGAATCCTAAAGTCTTTCAAACCCGATTTCCAAACCCTCTCACGATAAACAACCTTTCTATTCACTCCTAGCAAGCATACATAGTAAGATTGGATCAGTTGTGTAATTCAAAACGCGTGGAATCTCATCGCATAGCATCTCCCATTGCATAATGATCATACAATTCATATCTTGATTTTTGTTTTAATTTAATTCATGCTAATTCCTTTATCATGCTTATGAGATATCCTTATGTAGGTTTGAGTCATCATTGTGACCCCATGCATCCAAAACCAGGATATACCATGGTTACACCGATTTTGTATCATATTCACTATAGCAGTCAGATCGTTGCGTTTTAGCCTTCCAAAACATTCCCATTGGATATGTAGCCCTCAATTTAGGGGGTAGGGTGTTGTTTGTTGTCTAATGATGTTTGTCTCGCAGGTTGAATAAAAAGGATAGCCGGATAAGACGACTGAAGCTAGGGCTCTGACGCCTCTCCGGTCAATGCATGCAGATTTATATTATGTGTTTATCATTTTAATTATGTTAGCAAATGTAACGCCGCCCCAGCGGTAAAAGCGAGTATTATTAAGGAATTAGTATACCAGGGAACGGGTTCGATCCTTGCCCCTAGTATTTTAATCTTTTTTCAAATGCTTTTCTTGTTTACATATTTAATGTAAGCCAAACTAACATGCTCACCATGCGCCTCATCTTATCATCATCAGATATTCACAAGACCATATATTGCGTCGAAGATTTGCACAGGTACCGTGGATCTCTTGGAGCCAGCTACACCGGATTATTCATAAAGTCTGGGTTTGCATGTTTAGGCATAAGTGAATTTCTTCCAGCACCCCCCAGATTTACTTCTTCAGGCCCATCCTTTCTTTTTTTAATCATTTTGTTTTAATCTCTTTTTTTAACATAATTAACTTTTCTTTCTCTAATTAATTAAAATCAAATCAGCTTAACCTTTTTTATTTAAATTAATCAGAATCAAATTAATTTTACTTTTTTTTAAATTTAATTTAACCTTTTTTTAAATTAGATTAATTGATTTAATTAACCTGGTTTCTTTAGGGTTTTATTACTAAAAAAATTTCAATTAAATATAACTTAGGTTTTTATTTTAGGTTTCAATCAATTTCCTTTTCTCAATTGAGATCAACTAATTGTAAGGATAATCATCAAATCTTTTTCGTCAAACAATTTTTCTCTTAGTTTATAATCTTCGTATGCTTTATTATTTTTCGCATTAATTTTTCCTATCATGTAATTGCTAAAGAATGTAATAATTTAACTAGGCTTTTATTTGCTTCCTATTTCCCCCCGATTTTTTGGTTTTGTATCCCCTTCCCCGAAGTTCTATAATAGCATAGGACTTTTAATTTTTGTCTTTACTGCTTTCCTTATAACTGCTAGTAATTAGGGTTTGTAGGGCAAGACATAAAAATAATCATAGAAAACCCTAATCCAGATAAAATAACTGAATTGAACCATTATTCACACTCACACCTCTAGGATAACCTCACTTGTTGCCTTTGAATAAACACTCATGTCCCTCGAACGTGGGGACGCTTTAGAAAAGTCTCTCTGATATAAAAGATCTTAGTCCCTTGATGACCCTTCGACGCTGCCTTTGGTAAACGATCTTAGTACCTTAATGAAATTGCTAAAGTGTCCTTACAAGTTTCCTTTATGACTGTACGATGAGGAGGATGAAAATAACACGAAAGATCTTTGAGTAGGTAGATAGCTCGTAATCGCTTGCTCACAAACAAAAAAATATTTTTTCACAAACACTTTCTCTGAAATATTTTCAAAACAAACACTTCGTACGCATTCTCAACTGATATGAGAATCATTACAAAGTTTGCCGCAATAACTTTTCAAAATATTTTCAAACACACTTACACAAAAAAGAATTTCACAGTGAGCTAGCGATTAAGAGCCTGTTGATAACTATGAATGAAAAGGGTGTTAACACCTTCCCTTTTCATAACCTACCCCCCAAACTCAGAAAATTCTCGAAGGTCTTTCCTGTTCTTTTTACCCTTTCCTTATTGGATAAAAGAAAAGTTAGTGGCGACTCTTGAAATCCATAACATTTGCGATAAAACGCAAAACCAAGTAAGTTCTCCCACCGTATTACAGAACTGGAGACTCTGCTGGGGATCTTCTAAAAGTGGGGTTACCTTTAAAGTTAGATCATATTTAAAATGCTTTACTTGCTTGATTTGTATGCTTTATATTTCGGGGTTTTGCTCGGGTTTGTTTTTGTAAAGATCCTATACCCGGATCTGGGGGAATTTTAGGTAAGTAGCTATAGATCGTGGAAACTGTATGGTGTAGACCGATATGGTTGAAGCGATGGATATGTTAGTGCGAAACATTGATTGGTACTGGTGTCCCTCGAGTCAGTCGGGGAGAATGTTGGGCTGTCGCGTGGTGTCATAAGCACCAACTGACCGTAGAACCTTAGTTGACACAACTTAGCCATTAGAAGGTAGTGAGATGGCTGGATTTGGTGCAGACTGAAGTTGGTTGATACTCGATGCTACACTCATTGAGATTGAACTCTCGGGATATTTCGGTCGCAAATCAGATGCTTGTGCTGAAATAATGCCTGAGAGAAAGATCGGTGATATTGAGACTCCTAGATCTCGGTTACTTCTTTTAGGACAATTTGAACCAACTAAAACTCAAGAGGGTACTTACCTACAAACTCCATGCAAGCGTGAACCTAAAGCCTTTTGTGTTTTGTTTGTGTCTGATTAACTGTTCGAACATGACATCATAACATCATGACATCATACCATATCATTTTCATTAACCATTTCAAGGACCAAGGGATTTATCTTTGTTCTTTGTTGTAGGTTATGGAATCCGCTCATAGAAACACTATCCGGATCAACTTCGTAAGGATACCTTCTCAACTTAAGCAGTTAGTCTCAAGGGTTCCCGAAGGTTCTCAATTCACCAAAAGGCATGGTCGACTTCTCAGTTTAGTTACCTTGGGTTTCAAAGAAGAGGTGATGAGTGTTCTATTCCAGTTCTTTGACCCTGTATATCACTGTTTCACCTTTCCAGATTATCAGTTGGTACCGAAAATAGAAAAGTTCTATAAACTACCGGGAGTACCAATTCTTGATCCGACACCCTTCACCGGTCTAGAGAAAGTTCCAAATCTTGAGGATATTGCAACAACTTTACATCTAAATCGGTCCTACATTGTATCTAATTGGGAAACAAGATGTGGAGTCAAGGGCTTTCTTTCTAAATTTCTGATAGAGAAGACTCAACTGTTTCTGGATGCTATGAGTTTTGAGGATTTCGAGGAGATCTTGGCTCTGTTGATCTATGGATTTCTACTATTCCCTAATCCAGACTAACTCATAGATATCGCCATCAAAATATTTCTCTCTCGTAATCCCGTGCCTACTTTGCTTGGAGATATTTTTCATTCTCTTTACACTCATACTATGAGGAATCAAGGGACTCTTATGTGCTGCAAACCTTTATTATCTAGGTGGTTTACTTCGCACCTTCCCCGATTAGTGATATAGAATGAACAAGGGCTGAGGTGGTCTCAAAAGGATAATGTCGCTCTCTCATACAGACATCTATTGGTGTTCCCGATCTCAGGAGGACATCACTATCATTGACCGCTATGGGAAATTCCCCAATGTTCCATTCCTCGGCATTTGGGGAGGCATTACTTACAACCCTTCTCTAGCTCTATGTCAGTTTGGTTATACTCGAAGAGACGGTCCTTATGACACGCTTATTTAGGGTATTATATTCGATTACGAGAGCGATCCTCAAGGTTATCATCAAAGGTTTATACATGCTTTGGGCATGGTGCACAAGATTGATAGCAAGACTTTAAGACATAAGAATTCCATCCTTTTGGAGACTTACCTCAGATGGGTAGGATCTCATGCTCAAAACCTTATAATGCCATATCCCGTTGTCCTACCAGTAATTATGGAGCCTGTTGTCGAGGGGGATATTCCTCATATCGTTCTTCATCCAGATATGCCTACTGACCTTGAAGAGTTACAGAAGTATTGGATTCAACTGAAAGAAGAAAGGGACATCTTTGAGACTCAGTTCTATGCTAGCGAGAAGAAGGTGTTGGAGATGACAAGACGACTTCATGAAGAGAAGAGCCTTAATGCATATCTCAACACAAAGAGGAAGCGTCTTTGGGGGATTTGAGTCTTAGGTCTTAGGAGTTCATTTTTTGTCTCCTTGAGACCCTTTTGTTTTCATTGTAAGCCTATGAGGCAATTATAATTTGAGCTTACTAATAAAAGCATTTGTCTCTGTTTTCTTTTGGTTAACAAATTTAAATCCCTCGAGATCCTTGAAAACATTGCATATGCATATCATGCATCATTACATCACAGGTTTTCTATTACAGGTTTTCTCATCATCCTTGCTGTTTATTTCAGTCAAAGATGGCTCTAGAATAGACTGTTAAGGAACTCCAAGCTAAGAACGCTCAATTCCAGGAGACTCTCCTAAACTTAGCACGAGGACAAAAAGACATGATGGCGTTTATCGCCAAGAAAAAGAAGACTCGGAATCCAGTTGATCTCTTCAATATGGGGAGAAGATTCAAAGGGCCTGCTCTACTGGTTCAAGCTATTCGTATCTCCTCTGATGAAGACAAAAATCAAGAGGAGGATGGTAGAAGTCTCAGGGATGAGGGTGGAAATAACCAGGGTTCTGAGAAAATTCCTAAAGATGAAGACTATTCTGATGAACAGTACCCTCTTGTGGATGATAAGTACAAGCAGTTAGAAGATCGTCTAAAGGCTATGGAAATCCAGAAAATGCCTGGACTGGATTTTGGAGAGCTAGGTGTGATTACGGGGGTGGTCATCCCTCACAAGTTCAAGGTCCCCATCTTTGCTTAATATGATAGTGTCTCTTGTCCGAAACTTCATCTGAGATCTTATGTGAGGAAGATCCAACCCCATACCGCTGACAAGAAGTTATGGGTTCACTTATTTCAGGAAAGCTTGTTTGGTACACAACTCGAGTGGTTTTATCAGCTGGAAGGAACCAACATTCACACTTGGGAAGACTTGGCTGCTACTTTTTACAAGTAGTATCAATATAATGATGAACTTGCACCGACTCGAGTGCAATTACAGGACATGTCTATAGGCTCGAACAAGGGTTTCAAAGAATATGCCCAGAAGTGGAGAGACTTAGCTGGAAGGGTGCAACCTCCCTTATCTGACCGGAACTAGTTGATATGTTCATGGGCACTCTGACAGGTCCATTCTTTAATCTGCTAATTAGGAGTTCTTTATCTTGTTTTACTGAGCTAATCCTGACTGGGGAACGAGTTGAAAGCGGTATCAGGAGCGGAAAGATCCCAGTGGCTGCGTCTCCTAGTGCTGTAAAGAAGATGTTCAATAATAAGAAGGAGACCAATATTGTCTATGGCCAGAAGGGCCATGGTAAAAATGACCGCAATCAGTCTGTGGGAGCGGTCATGATTTCTAATCTCGCACCTATTCAACAACAATAGCAGGGCAATCAGCATAGGTCAGGCGTTCTAAGGAGGCAATTTACCAAGATTAATATGCCATTATCTCAGGCATTACAACATTTACTGAAAGCAGAATTGATAACATTAAGGGATCCCCCTCAGCACCGCAACACCTCCTCTCCTAAGTACAATCCAAATGTGAAGTGTGCCTATCATTCTAACAGTCTTGGACACAACACCAATAACTGGTGGTCTCTAAAAATCAAAATTCAGGACATGATTGACAATAAGGAAATTGAGTTCGATCCTCCGGAGACTCCAAATGTGATTACTTCATCTATTCCTAAGCATGAAAAGGTATAAGTGCTATTGACAGTGTTCTATATGTTGCCACTGTAAGTGATTTAGTTACTCCTCTCTCAATAATCAAGAAGAATCTGTTACAGGCTGATTTATTTTCGGGTTGTGTTAAAAAATGTTACTGCTGTGCAGTCTAACCCAATGGCTGCAAGTTACTAAAGGAAGGCGCTCAATGCCTGATGGATAATCACATAATTCTGATCGAGAAGGTCCGTCTGCTAAGAATTTATGTCAAGATTTGTCTGTAATATCTGGTACTCCTGTCAGGGTTACCTCCAATGGTTTTGTAAGGATTACCGCCAATCCAAAAGATGCTCCTTTGATTATCACCACACATGGACCCATCCCATATTCTTCGAATAAAGCTATCCCGTGGAAATATGGATTCAACGTCTACCACCATGGCGTCGAGCAAGAGTTATCTGATGAAGATAAAATTACTAAAGACGTTGATCCCAACATTGACAATATTGCAGGTACCAACAAAGTTACTAGAAGCAAATGAATTTTCTCTCCATAAATCTCTCCAAAGACTGTTGCTACACCTGTTCGAGTTACCACTACCGATTCAACTGTTGGGGCTCGGGGTAAAGAGCCAATAATAGAGCCTTCCCAAATGGAGGTTGTGATACGGTGGCAGAACCAGACTATTTTTTAGGAAAATGCTGGTTTACGTTTTATGTTTGTGTTTGCAAAATGTCACGGTAAGCAAGAGTCGCCACCGACTTTTGTTTTATCCAACTGGAAAGGAAAAAAGCATAGAAAAATTCCTTTATCGAGATTTTGAGTACGGGGGGTAGATTATAGAAAGGGAAGGTATTAGCACCCTTTCTATCTGTATTTTTCTACGGGCTCTTAGGTACTTGCTCATCATTTTAAAATTGCTTCCGTGTTTGTGTGTTTTTTTGTTTACTTCGTTTTAACCCTTGCTTATGTCTTCAAGAGTGTTACGAAGTGTTTTTGAAAACTTTGTTTGAAAAGTGTGTAAGTGTGGAAAAAGTTTGATTTTGAGCAAGTACCTACTAGCATCTACCTACTCAAAAAAAGAATGTTTCTGTTCTTGTTTCCTTTAGTCAGCACTATCCCACTATTAATGAGTAGGTAGAACCATCGTTGGAGTTGTAAGGGTCAATTCGAAAGGTACGTACAACCACTAAAGCAATGTTAGGACATCTTAGTAATAATCCTAATGTCTTAAGATCATATTCGAGGCAACATTTCCGAGGCAACATTTCCGAACGAGACTTTTGATCTTTGTTTAGACAAGAGAGCGACCACTAAAACACCCTATACTTAATGATCGTTTACCGAAGGCAACCGAAGTGAGAGTATACCCTAGGAGTGCGCATGTGCGAGTGATTTGATTTCAAGTTATTATCTTTTCTCATTTAGGGTTTGCTAACCATTTTAAAATTAACATACATTCTTGTCATGCAATCCTATTATCATACATCTAACAGTTAATATTTTCGAAAATTAAGATGCGGAAGATAAAACTACGCTATTACAAGGCTTCGGGGAGGGGGATTAATTACATAGCCAAAAACCCGTAAAACGATAAATGAAGAGAAAATCCTAATTAAACTATTACATCCCATGAGCAGTTACATCAATATTGTAAAATAAATAAACGCGCGCGTTGAAATGAGAACGAGAGAAAATTAGGGTTTTGACCCCGTCTAACCTAATCAAAAGAAAAATTATTTTTTTGTTGTTTTTTATTATTTTAAGAAAAGAATAAGGTTTTAAATGAATAAATACAAACCTAATTACTAATTAAATTAAATTAAGTAAAATAATTAATTTTGACCTATTTTTGATAAAAGATAAAAACCTAAATCTAATTTGATGAAAATAATTTTTATGAGTTTTTTATAAAACAAAAGAATTAATTTTTATGTTAGAAAATAATCAAAATAATTAAGTAAAAGAAAATATAAAAAGAAAAGAAAGAGAGAAATTGGGCCTGGTGTCAAAATAGAAAGGGAGGTGCCAATCTAATATCTGGCCCAATAAGCCTTGGTCCAAGGTTGACCTTCATGATCCAATGTTGCACGTTTGATCAAGCCTATGGTAGACCCTCAGAATATGGCTCTTGGATCAAGCTTGTTGGAGATCTGGTGGTTGAATGTTGAGGCGTATGGTAAGCTCCATGCCTGTGCACATGCCTGATCACACAAGGAAAAATATTGTGAAATAATATGGGGGACTTGGGATTTGAACCCAGGTCCTATGGCCTTTTCACACACCTCCTTACCAACTGAGCCAGCACGCTTGTTTGTATATCAAATAACAAATAAACATTATATTAAAAAACACAAATTAACAATTGTACGGTGCGCGAATTTCAAATGGATGAATCAGGGGGTGCCACGCCACCCTTCTTCTTCCTTACTCCGTTGGTAAAAGTCCAAGACTTTTACCTACGGACACAGCCTGTAGCTATAACCCCTGCAATTTTCCAAAATCTCATACACGTACCATAAATGAAAACTAATGCTACAGACCAATTCGTCTTGGCCTTGTGAACATCATGGTATCTTTCTTTTGGGCCAATTTTACCTGTACAAGAAAATCCCAAAACGAAACAAGAAAACCTAACAATGGCATATCTCTGTAGGGTTAGAAAAAATGTAATTAATCATTACCAATAGCTTGCAAATGCTTCAAGGATTCAAAATATATAAACCAATCATGCTAACAATGTCAAATTCATGAGATTCGATTTTAAAAAGGGAGGGATGTCGTGAAGCACTTACCTCGCGTTTCTGGGCACAAAAACACTTGCTTTTGATTGGTATAGACTCCTTGTACACCCAGGAAGCAAATGAGATGGCTTGGGAGACTTGAGAATGCCTGGAAGTATGAAAACAAATTGCTACTTTTCTTGAGTTTTTCCAAGTTTGTTCTTCACTCTACACGCCTCCAACCCTTGTGCATTTGGTCTGAATTTGTTCTATATATGGTCTTGAGTGAATTAGGTTTACCAATGTGTATCCAATCTTTGCAATTATGAAGATTTGATCCTTGATTCACACATGTATCCAATCTTTCCAAAATAAGAAAAAATCAATCTTTTTGTGTACAAACATGCCTTGCACGATTTGATTTCATTGCTAGCTGTATAAGAGGCCTGAAATATGCACAAAATCTCAAGGTTTAAATGATTTTGATATTTCCATGATTTTATTTTGTTTTAATTTGATTTAATTGAAATACAAATCAAAATAAATGGAAAAAAATAAAATAAAGGAAAGTGGGAAGGATCATGGGTCGTGGACCATGTTACAAACTCAATACAAGCACAAAAAGTTGGACCCATTAGACAAAAATTGCAATTTGAGGCACTTTTGACTTTTGGCCATTTTGCAAAAAAGGTCAACTTCACCAATGCATAACTTCCTCAATTTTGACACTACGAGGGTGTTCTTGGACTTTTTAGAAAGCTTCAGATGTCCTCTAAGCAACCCTTTTGGTATCAACTCAATTGAGTCTTCCATGTTCATGTATGAAGCTTTGACAAAAAAGGTGCTTTTGTTGACTTTTCAAAATGACCTATAATGTCCAAATTCATAACTTCTTGTGAGTGCATATTTTGAACATAGGAGCTTAAGATGGATTGTAGGGCATTGCATCCTCTTCAAAATGAGCTTTGGATGGGTAATTCTTGATAAAGTATGAGAAAGTTATGCTTGGTCAAAGTTGAGTTGACTTTTCCTACAAAACCCTAATTTAGCAACTTTTGGGTTTTGATGAATTGTGAGCAATCCTTGAGGAATCATGATCAACCCTTGATCAAATGATGAATAATACTTCAAAATGAGGATGTTGACCAAAAATCTTGAAGTTTGACTGTATGTGGGCCACAGTTGACTTTTGCCCTAGCACAGTCGATTTTCAGGCATTTGAATAGTTGAGTGAGCAAACTTTCTCTGCAAGGCTTGAAACTTGACATGGATGATCTTGAGAACATATTAGGACAATGGTGAGAATTTGGTATCCCTTGTACTCAAACATCTTGATGCAACATGAAACCCTAATTTGAGGTAGACTGCCTTAGGAGAGAGTTTGTCTGGTCAACCCTTGGACTTCCTTGAGCAATTTGAGGACCTCACTTGAAATGTATTGAGAAATATGGGAGGGCAAATTTTGGGGTACAACAGAGGTGCCTAAAGAAATCATAGTTGAAGACACCTCTAGACAAGAGTCGGAATAGGTATTGAAGATTATCCGTAAGAGTGACTACAAAATTATTAAACAGTTGGGGCAGACCCTATCCAAAATCTCCATGTTATCCTTATTACTGTGTTCGGAAACCCATGCCCTGGCTTTAGTAAAATTCTTGAAGACTGATCATATGCCACAAGAGATTTTTGCTGATCAATTTGGAAGTTATGTTGCTAGCTTAATGACTGATAATGGATTAGGTTTCTCTGATGCTGATCTAACTCCAAAAGGGAGAAATCATAATAGGGCCTTGTATGTCTCTATTGAATGCAGGGGCACTACATTGGCTCATGTATTAGTTGATATTGGTTCTTCGCTGAATTTTCTACCAAAACGCGCTCTTGACAAACTGGATTGTGAAAGGGTTGTGCTCAAACCCAGTGATATTATAGTTCGAGCCTTTGACGGGTCAAAGAGAATGGTACATGGAGAAATGGATCTTCCGATCAAGGTGGGTTCACAGATCTTTGAATCCACCTTCTATGTAATGGACATTCAATCAGCTTATTCTTGCCTACTAGGACGCCCCTAGATCCATGGGGCAGGAGCTGTCACCTCTACCCTACACCAAAAGTTAAAGTATCCTGTGAATGGAAAGATTATTACTGGTTGTAGAGAAAAGGAGTATATGGTTTGCCACCTGAATTCATTCTGGTATGTAGATATGGACGGTGAATTCATCGAGACTCCCTTTCAGACTTTTGAAGTCATCTCTTCTGCTACTACTTAAGATGTTTATGCCATTCCTAAGGTCACCAGGGTTTCGCACAAGATGGCTTTCTTGAAAAATGCTAAAGCTACTATAGAAGAAGGTGGTTGTACTATTTGGGGTTAGCTTCCTGATATTCCCTATAAATCTGACAAGTTTGGTTTGGGCTTTACTGCATAAGGTAAAAGGGTTGTACGTCACGCGCGTGCTGGGAGACTTCCATTTCGTGTCAGCAACAACAAAGTCAACTCCCTAGAAGATGCTGATAGTTATTAGGACCTCGACAGTTAGATATTTCCTACCATTGGCAGTGGACTCGACAATTAGAAGGAGGAAGACATTATCTCTATCTCCTTTAGTAAGGAGTAATAGCTACATTTCTATCTTATTGCTTTAAAAGATATTGGCTATGTAATGTTTAAACAATGACTTTAAACCTTGTGTCTTACCCGGGGCAGAATGGTTCTTTTGTTAAGGGTTGTCAGTTCATAAACATATGTTCCTTTAATAAAAACATGGGACGTTTTGCATTCAAATTTTGTGCTCTCTTTCTGTATTTTACTTTACTGCACTTTCAAATATCCATGTGTCATTACACATACCCAGACACTACATTGCAGATTCACATCCACTCTGGATCTCGTTGATAATGATTCTGCTATTGCCACTTATGACTTTGAAAATCTGATCTACCAAGCCGAGGATGAAGGTGAGGAAGATTATGAAATACCTGGAGAACTTTCCAGACTCTTAATACAAGAAGAAAAGGCTATCCAACCATATGAAGAGTCAGTCGAAGTTGTAAACTTGGGTACCAAGACAAATAGGAAGGAAGTCAAGATAGGCACCAACTTAGAGAGCAGCGCCAAGAGAAGGTTAATTCAGATGTTGCATGACTATGTTGAGATCTTTGCTTGGTCGTATGAATACATTCCAAGGCTCGATACTGATATTATGGTCTATCATCTGCCAATGAAAGAGGGTTGTTCTCTGATTAAGTAGAAGGTTTGCCGCATGCGTCCCGAGATGTTAGAGAAGATCGAGGCCGATGTTATAAAGAAATTCAACGCGAGCTTCTTAGTAGTGACCTTATATCCTTAATGGGTTACTAATGTTGTTCTGGTACCAAAGAAAGACGACAAGGTGCATATGTGTGTAGACTACAGGGACCTGAACAGGGCAAGCCCTAAAGATGACTTCCGACTTCCATATATTGATGTTTTGGTCGACAACACTGCTCAACACAAGGTATTCTCTTTCATGGACGGTTTCTATGGGTATAATCAGATCAAGATGGCACCCGAAGATAGGGAGCAAACTACTTTCTTCACACAGTGGGGCATTTTCTACTACAAGGTTATGCCTTTTAGATTAAAGAACGTTCGCGCCACATACCAGCCTGCCATGGTAGCTTTGTTCCATGACATGATTCATCATGATATAGAGGTCTACATCGATGATATGATAGCCAGATCACATACCGAAGAAGATAATCTTGATCTTCTACATAAACTGTTTGAAAGACTGAGGTAGTACAAGCTAAGGTTGAATCCAAACAAGTGCACCTTTGGGGTGAGGTCTGGAAAACTCCTAGGTTTCGTCGTCACTGGTAAAGGTATTGAAGTTGATCCTGCCAAGGTCAAAGCCATTCAAGAAATGTCGGCTCCTTATACTGAGAAGTAAGTCAGAGGTTTCTTAGGACAACTGAATTACATTGCCCGATTCATTTCTCATTTGACTGCTACTTGATAGACAATCTACAAGCTGCTGAAGAAAGATCAAATAGTAAAGTGGTACGAATACTGCCAAATAGCCTTTGATAAAATTAAGGAGTAACTACAAGAAACTCTGATTCTGATGCCACCAGTCGAAGGAAGACCTCTAATCATGTACCTAACAGTGCTAGAGAACTCAATGGGGTGTGTATTGGGGCAGCATACGAGTCTGGTCGAAAAGAGCATGCAATATACTACCTTAGCAAAAAGTTTACCGACTATGAAATAAGATATTCACTGCTTGAGAAAACTTGTTGCGCTTTGGCATGGGCTGCTTTCCGACTAAGACAGTATATGTTGACCCATACTACCTTGTTGATCTCTAAAATGGATCCCATCAAATACATATTCGAGAAGCCAACTCTCTCTGGAAGAATAGCCCGATGGCAAATGGTCTTAACAGAATACGACATTCGGTACACCACTCAGAAAGCGGTCAAAGGAAGTGTATTGGCAGACCACTTGCCTCATCAAGCTGTAGATGAATACCAGTCTATGAATTTTGAGTTCCCGAACGAGAACATTATGCTAGTCACATATTGCGAAGAACCTAGACTGTATGAAGGACCTGAGCTAGGATCCCGATGGACTATGGTTTTCAACGGAGCTTCTAACACACTTGGAAACATATTTGGTGTTGTAATTATCTCTCCTCATGGTTGCCATACGCCCTTCACCGCCATATTATGCTTTGATTGTAACAACAACATGGTCGGATATGAAGCGTGCATTATGGGTTTCAAAGCTGCTATTGACCTAAGAATCAAGTTCTTGGATATATATGGGGACTCAACCCTGGTGATCAGTCAGATCAAGGGAGAATGGGATACGAAGCACCCGAATCTCATTACTTATAAAGAGTGTGTGTTAACCTTAATCTCATACTTCGAGGAAATCACTTTTGAGCATATTCCACGAGAAGAGAATCAATTGGCAGACGCATTGGCTACAATGTCATCTATGTTCAAGGTCAGATGGGACAACGAGGTGCCCAGAATTACCATTGAAAGACTGGACAAATTGGCACACTGCTATGAAGTTTACACTAACGGAATAGAAGAAAAACCTTGGTTTCATGAAGTGAAAAGATACCTTGAGGCTCAAGAGTGCCCTGAAGGGGCATCTATCAACGACAAGAAATTCCTACAGAGGTTCTCAGCTAAGTTCTTCCTGAGTAACAAAATTTTGTAGAAGTGCAATCATGACTCGACCCTGCTTCGTTATATGGAAAAAAAGGAAGTAGAGAAAATTATGGAAGATATGCACGAAGGCATCTTTGGTACTCACTCCAGTGGGCATACTATGGCTAAGAAGATTTTGAGAGCAGGTTACTATTGGTCGACTATGGAAACCGACTGTCACCACCATTCAATAACCTGTCACAAGTTCCAGATTTATGATGATAAAGTACATGTGCCTCCAGTACCTCTGAATGTCTTGACTTGTCCTTGGCCATTTGTGATATGGGGAATTGATATGATTGGAGAGATTACGCCCACTACTTATAACATATATTGCTTCGTCCTCGCCGCAATTGATTACTTCACAAAGTGGGTTGAAGTAGCCTCGTTCGTCTCTGTTACCAAGAATATGGTCGCCCGATTTATTAAACATAACCTTATCTATCGATATGGCATCCTCGAGAGGATTATCACAGACAATGGAACTAACCTTAACAACACTATGATCACTGAACTCTGCATGCAGTTCAAGATTAAGCACCATAACTCATCTCCGTATCGACCAAATATGAATGGCACGGTGGAAGCCACCAATAAGAACATTAAAAAGATTATACAGAAGATGGTTGTGACCTACAAAGACTGGCATGAGATGTTACCATTTGCTCTCCAGGGCTATCGCACTTCAGCTTGAACATTAATTGGGGAAACCCCATTCTCTCTGGTCTATGGTATGGAAGTAGTCCTACCTGTCGAAGTTCAGATTCCTTCTCTGATAATTATGAAAGATGCAGGTTTGGACGAAGACGAGTGGATTCAGACTAGGTTGGATTAGTTGAATTTGATTGACGAGAAAAGGCTTGTGGTTGTCTGGAACGGTCATATGTATTAGAAGCGTATGATCAAGGAATTCAATAAGAAAATCAAGCATCGGGTATATCAGGCTGGTGACTTTGTAATAAAGCACATCATCCTACAGCATGGTGATCCCAGGGGAAAATGGACTCCCACCTTCGAAGGGCCATTTGTAATCAAGATGATATTTTTTGGGCGGTGCTATGATACTGACCACCATGGACAGTGAAGATTTTTGCACGCTGTGAATGCGAACATAGTTAAAAAATACTATGCATAAAAAATGACCCACTAGGTTAACTGGCCTAGGAAAAAATTAGGGAATCCCGGCGAACCAAAAGGTTCGGGAAAAAATTAGAGATATATATAAAAGACTATACATCCGACAAGTCGAAAACCCGAAAGGGCGGCTTGGGAAAAAAAGGGTATCCCAGTGGACTGAAAATCCGAAAAGGCGGTCCAGGCAAAAGTTAGGGATTAAAGCATACGACTATGTCCCGTTGGATCACTTACAACAAGCTTTGTTACCAACGTCAAGTTCAAATGGTACAGATCGATTCAGTCAATTTCTTCCGATAACGAGGGATGAGATGCTCGAAGACATAAGGGCAATAGCAGAGTTGAAACCCAATGAGATTATTTCCACATCGCTATATGTTTTCACTTTGTAATCTTTTCTTCATGACGATTTCCTCTTACTAGGATTTCCGTCTCTTTGTACAAAAGCCTCCTGTTTATGGGCAAACTATGAATATAAATACAAATTCAAGCTTTTGTTTTACCTTTTTTCTATTTTGTTTTCAAAAACTTCCAATGACTAAGTTTAATGAACATATGCATATGAATACGATTATTGTTAATAAATATATGCATAAAAACAGGAATAAACATTCATTCAAGACTCTAGGAATTGGGATAATCTTTAAGTCATCCATAAATCACCACAGAACAAACTCTATGGGATTATCCCCATAGAGTCATCTCCACAAATTCATCTTCGACAAAGATACATTCCCCGCAAATTTGAATACACTAATCATACTCCCCGGAAAATCCCCTAACAAATAAAGGAGTATGATCTTTCCCCGACAATATCACCAACTTATAGAGTACAAATCCTCATAAGAGATCACATCATCGACATAGTTCATAAGAATTCTCTTCCCTAGCTGAGTTTATTTCTCCAGCGCGGTAAAATCCCCTGCAGAATTCTCTTCTCCAGCAGGGCTCATTTCTTCAGCAGAGTATTCCTTAGCAAAGTATTCCCCCAACAGGGTTTGTTTCCCCAACAGGTTACAGTTTCCCCAACTTGAGTCTATCCCCCAGACTACTAGGAATCACCGACAAAATTTCTCTCTCTAGCAAAGGGAAGTCCAAGCTACTATCCCCGAGAAGTTGCTACGAAATCTGAAACCAGACCAGATATGAGTTAACCTTATCCTCCCCGGATGATTTAGCACCCATATCAGAAATTCAATCAGATGATGCCTCAGAAGGTTACCCATCCCTTTTATCCCCAGTCAGGGTATATAAGAGTTAAAATTCTCCAGTAGAGCGATGAACGACCACTGTTCCTGAACTCTTCCCCCCAAATAGAAATCAATGTCCCCCAACAGAGTTTCTTCAAACAGAAAGCATGAATCCCCATCAAGATTGAAGATACACATATTCTTCATCCCTAGCAACAGTCAGGGATTTATTTTCCCCAGTCAAAGATGTTGCACGGAGCGACATATACGCTTTGACAACATTTCACATTCCTACATCATTTACAAATATCATAGCATACGTAGGCGAAACACATATAACACACTCTCATTTATTTTTAAAACATCATTACGTGATGTATTTCATACATCATGACATTGCATACAGTTAACTCTTTATCTTTCCAGATAAAATCTATAAGCGGATTCCTTAGAGACCAAATCTGACAAAGTATCTACTTAATCACTTTCTCTAGAGGGTCATTCTAAAAAAGCACCTCTTCTAGTTGAAGTCGGGCGTAAACATATTCCAGTACATCATTCAGACAAAATCAAGCGTAGATTCCTTCTAATATTCTTTTGGAAAAAAGTTGGGCGTAGACTCATTCCAATACCTGTTCTAGTTGAAGTCAGGCGTAGACATCTTCTGGTTCAGATAAAATCAAGCGTAGATTTATTCTGATATTCTTTTGGGAAAATTCAGGCGTAGACTCATTCCAATACATCTTTAAGTCGGGCGTATACATCTTCTAGTTCAGATGAAATCAAGCATAGATTCCTTCTGAAACTCTCTTGGAAAATATCAGGCGTTGACTCATTCTAATACCTCTTCTAGTTGAAGTCGGGCATAGACATCTTCTGGTTTAGATAAAATCAAGCGTATATTTATTCTGATATTCTTTTGGGAAAAGTCAGGCGTAGACTCATTCCAATATATCTTCTAGTTGAAGTCGGGCGTAGACATCTTCTAGTTTAGATGAAATCAAGCGTATATTTTTTCTGAAACTCTTTGGGAAAAAGTCATGCATAGACTCCTTCCAATACCTCTTCTAGTTGAAGTCGGGCGTAGACATCTTCTAGTTCAGATAAAATCAAGCATACATTTATTATGATTTTCTTTCATTCCAAGCGTATTTTCTAAGACAAGGTCAGGCGTATACTTAGTCTGACTTTCTTATCAACAGTTATCCTGGATGGCATCTATAAGCACATCTACGACGAATCTCCATCACCTCTCCAAATGGCATCTTTAAGCTGATTCCCGGTATAATCAACCAACAATGTTACTTGGTGCACGTGCGAGTGCAAATTTCTGGGCACTTAAGTGTTCAATCATCTTCTACCTTTAAGTCACGAAAGGCGGACATGCCAATCTAACTCTTTAGGTTTAAGAAGATTGAACAGAGGAAGCTATTGTACCCCAAAATTTTCTCTACCATTTTTCTTCAAGACATCCTCATGAGATCCTCATTTGCTCAAGTTTTCCTAAGAATTGATCAGACAAATTCTCCTCCCAAGCAATGGGTCCACAACTAGGGTTTTATATTTATCAAGGAAGATTTGGTTTCAAAGGTATCAAGTGGTTTTCATGGTTCTTCATATGTCTTCAATAATTCTCATGCCAAGTTTCAAGCCTTGCATCACAAGTTTGCTTAGTCAATTGCTCAGATGACTGAAAATCAAATGTATTTGGTAAAAAGTCAATTATGGTCAACATGTAGTCAAACTTCAATATTTTTGGTCAACATCAACATTTTGAATTAATATTCATCATTTGATCAAGGGTTGATCATGATTCCTCAAGATAATCCCTCAAATCATCAAAATACCAAAGTTGCCAAATTAGGGTTTCCTTAGGAGAAGTCAACTAAACTTTGACCAAGCATAACTTTCACATGCTTCATCAAATTTTCCCTAACCAAGTCCCATTTTGAAGGAAATTCAATTCTATAAAATTGTATATATCTATGATCATGTCCAAAAAGTGATTCATTTGAGATATATGATCCAATATATTACAAATCATTTCAGAAGTCAACAAAAAGACACTTTTTGTTAAGGCAACTTACATCAAGATAAAGTCTCCAAATGCAAAAATGATCAAAAGAGAAATTGAAAAGGACATCTTGATATTTCCAAAATTTCAAATATTACCTTCAAAATATGAAAATTGAGAGAGTTATGATTAGTGCAAGTTGGGAAATTTTGAGAAAATGCATGAAGTGCAAAGTGAGCAAACTTGAAATTTGAACTAGTGGGATTAACTTTTTATGTTTCAAACATGTCCATGACCTTATAGAAGACTCCTAAACTCATTCCTGACTTACCTAATTTTTTATTTATATTTATTTTGTTTTTTATTCAATTAAATACAAAATAAATTAAATAAAATGCAAGACAATTGGATCAAGGCGCATGGATAGTTTTTGGATCAGTTGGAGGCCCAAGACAGCTCATGACAACATGCCTAAAATGTGTGAGCTCAAATATGTCAAGAATCTCCAAAAATGGAAGCTTCAAAAACATGTTTGATTCTTGTTTAATTTTGGTCATGATTGCATGATTTTGTGCCATATTTATTGACCTATTTTCCCTTTATATAAGCACAACAAACATCAGATGCAAACACGAATGCTGGCCTCTAAAAGACTTGTCAAATTTTTAAATATCTTTCAAGAATCCTAAAGTCTTTCAAACCCGATTTCCAAACCCTCTCACTACAAACATCCTTTCTATTCACTCTTAGCAAGCATACAAGGTAAGATTGGACCAGTTCTGTGATTAAAAACGTGTGGAATCTCATCACATAGCATCTCCGGTTGCATAATTGGTCATATAATTCATATCTTGATTTTTATTTTAATTTAAGCAATGCTAATGCCTTTATCATGCTTCTAATATATCCTTATGCATGTTTGAGTCATCGTTGTGACCCCGTGCATCCAAAACCAGGAGACACAATGGTTACACCGATTTCGTGTCATATTCACTATAGCAGCCAGATCGTTGCATTTTAGCCTTCCAAAACATTCCCATTGGATATGTAGCCCTGAATTTAGGGGAGTAAGGTGTTGTTTGATGTCTAATGATGTTTGTTTAAATGTTCGAATAAAAATTATAGCCGAAGAAGACGACCGGAGCTAGGGCTTTGGCGCCTCTCCGATCAATGTATGCAGATTCATATTATGTGTTTATTATTTCAATTATGTTAGCTGATGTAAGATCGCCCTAGCGGTAGAAGCAAGCATTGTTAAGGCGTTAGTATACCAGGGCACGAGTTTGATCCCTGCCCCTGTGTTGTACCCCAAAATTTTCCCTCTCATATTACTCAATACATACTCCTAGAGATCCTCAATTTTGCCAAGTTTGCCCAGGAGTGGACTAGATAAACTCTCTCCTAAGGTGGTGTACCTCAAATTAGGGTTTCCATTTTCATCAAGATGGGTGAACCACAAAGGCCTCATATTCTCTCTATAGTCTTAATATGTTCTCAAGACCCTACATGTCAAGTTTCATACCTTGCACAAGAAGTTTGCTCAGTCAACTGCTCAGATGCTTGAGAATCGATTGTATTAGGTCAAAAGTCAACAGTGACCCACATACAGTCAAACTTCAAGATTTTTGGTCAACATTAACACTTTGAAGTGACTTTCATCATTTGATCAAGGGTTGATCATGATTCCCCAAGTAATGCTCCAAATTCATCAAAACCCAAAAGTTGCTAAATTAGGGTTTCTTAGTAAAAGTCAACCAAACTTTGAGCAAGCATAAATTCCACATGCTTTATCATAAATTTTCCATCCAAAGCTCATTTTGAATAGTATGCAATTACCTACAAATAATATTCATCCCACAAGTTCAAAATATGAACTCATAAAAAGATAGGAATTTCTACATTATGGGTCCTTTTGAATAGTCAACAAAACACCTTTTGGGTCAAAGCTTCTTACATGAACATGAAAGACTCAATTGAGATGATACCAAAAGGGTTGCTTAGGGGACATCCTAAGATTTCTAAAAAGTCCAAGAATACCTCTCTAGGGTTAAAATTGGAGGAGATATACCTTGTCAAAGTTGACCTCTTTTGCAAAATTGCCAAAAGTCAAATGTGCTCAAAAATGCATTTTTTGCTAAATAAGCCTAACTTTTTATGCTTGCACCTCACTTATAATGTGGTCCACGACACAAATATTCACCCACACATTATTTGCTTCATTTTTCAATTTATTTTGATTTTTTATTAATTAAAAATTGAATTAAATCAAATAATTGATGAATAATAGCAAAGATATGATTTGATTTGGTTTTTGGACAGGTTGGCAATCAAAATATGCTGAATTATCAAGGCCAAAACGAATCAAGCATAATTGGTACAAGAAAAGGATGATTTGGCTCAAAATATCCAGTTTACATGTAGCATGAAAATCAAATCAAATCTCTTATAATTGCAAAGATTCAATCCAATTTTGCTACCCTAATTCATTCCTAGATATATAATGGACAAGAACAAAGCATGGGACAAGGTTTTGTAGTCGTGAAAACATCAAACAAAATTTAAAAAAATTTGACAAAAAGTGTTGGATCGTTTTTGAACTTAGAGATCAATTCAAGCCATTCCAACACTTCCAATTGTTTCTTGGACCTTCCTAGAAGCTAATATGATCAGTTGTACGCATTATCATGCCCAGAATCTCCCCCTAGCATTCATACGATTTGAACTTTATTTCAAAATCGATTATTGTATTTCTTGCATCATTAGCATGATTAATTGGTATATTTGTGATGTTTGAGATGTTTGTAAGCTAACTGCATGATTCAATTGAATTTTTTACGCCTATATGTGCCTTTGCCATTGTTAGGGTTTGTGTGTGCAGTTTAGGGGTTTGTTCTACAGGTTAAATTAGGCAAAAAGAAGGGTACCATGATGTTCACAAGATCAAGACGAGTTGATCTATATAGTTAGAAATCATTTATCGTGTGTCTTGTGCGTTTTGGAAATTTGCAGGGGCTATGGCTACGAACATGTGACTGTAGGTAAAAGGTATATACCTAATACGACGGTCCCAGGAAGAAGAAGATATGTGGCGTGATTCCATTGGGCCATTTGAATTCCGCGCATGTTTCTTTTTCTTTCCAACTAATCCACTTATTTTTTCTATATTATATTTTGTTTCCATTATTTATACAACAAAGCAGACAACTCAGATGGTGAAGCGCGTTAGTGGGGAGTATGAGGACCTGGGTTCGATCCCAGGTCCCAACAATTTTCTTTATTTCATTTTCTTTCAACATATCCAATGCATCTCTCATCCTGGTGTCCACCATACTCCATCAACATCCAGCCATTTGATCCAACATAGTACCAGATCCAACACACAGGCAGTGAAGGACTGTGACGCACCCTCAGGTCAATGCTACAAGGAATCCAATGCTGACCAGGCTTGGAGCGTTTTTGGGCCTAGAAAATTCAGATTGGCACGCCCCCCCCCCCCCCCCCCCTTTTGCTAGCATACAGGCCCAGTTTGTAGTTTCTTTCTATTTTCTTTTTTAAATTTCTTTAATTATTTTCTTTAATTGTTTTAATTAATTAACACAAAAATTATTATTTTCATAAAATCAACAAATCATAAAAAAGAGCTTTTATTTATATATAATATTTATTTAATATAATTAGTAAGTTAGGTAAATTTAATTTTTGTTTCATTTAAAATTAAATAGAAACTAGGTTTTAAATTTTGTAATTAAATTGTTTTTTTCTCAAATAAAAAACCACAAAAATAGATAAAATCTTTTTTTTGTAACATATTTTATTCTTCTTGAAATTATTTAATTTGGTTTAAATTAGGATAATTTAAATTTCTTTTTATAATTAAAATAATTAGAATTAGGGTTTTAGTCGTACATAACTTAATTAATTCTTTTTTCAAAAATAACCTAACTATTTTTCAATTAGATTTTAGGGTTTTCAATTTCTCCTCGCATTTAATTTGCCGCACGCATTTTAATTTATTATTATTGTAACTGTTTCGAGTTTGTAATAGTTTAAATTAGGATTTTAAATTCAGCATTTTTATTTTCAGTCGAGATAATTATGTAACTGTCAAAGCCTTGTAATAGCTAGGTTTATTTTTCGCACTTTAAATTCCTGCAAATATTTAACTGTCTAGATGTATGCTAATAGGATTGTATGGCAAGAATATCTGGAAATTAAAACGGTAGATAACCTAATTTGCGAAGATTAAATAACTGAAACAATTCATATGCACATATTCAGTCCTAGGGTTTACCTCACTTCGGTTGCCTTCGGTAAACAGTCATTAAGCATAGGAGATTTTAGTGGTTGACCTCCAGTCTAAAAAGATCAAATTGTCCCATTCGAATATTGCCTCGGAAATGTTGCCTCAGAAATATCTTAAGACTCTAGGGTTACTACTAAAGTTTTCTAACTGTTACTTTAGTGATTGTACTTGTCCCTTTCGAATGTCCCTTACAACTCCAACGATGGTTCTACCTATTCCTTAATAATAGGATAGCGTTGTCTAAAGGAAAATGAAAAGACTTTTTTTCGAGTAGGTAGAATCTTAAGTACTTTCTCAATGAAAACTCTTCATACAAACACCTTTCAAAACAAATTTTCAAAACAAACTTCGTCACACTCTTGAGGACTGATACAAGGGTTATCACGAAGTAAAACATATTCAAGACAAACACATACAAGCAATTTGAAAAATGAGCAAGTACCTAAGAGCCCGTAGATAACTACGGATATAAAGGGTTTTAACACCTTCCCTTTCTATAATCTACCCCCCGTACTCAGAATATCTCGAAAAAAGGTTTTTTCTGTTCTTTTTCCTTTTCCATGATTGAATGAAATAAAAGTCGGTGGCGACTCTTGCTTACCGCGACATTTTGTGAACAAAAAACACAAAACACAAACCAGTATTAACAGTCAGTTCTGCCACCATATCACAGAACTGGCGACTCTGCTGGGGAGTAATAAGTGGGGTACACCTTAGGATCTAGGTCATTAAACTGCTTCTCTTGATTGTCTTGATTGCTTTAGTTTTAAAGGTTTGTTTGGGGTTACTATAGATCCTACACCCGGATCTGGGGACACTCTTTAGGTAAACAACAATAGATCGTGGAGACTGTGCGGTGTATACCGATATGGTTTAAGCGATGGCTGTGTTGGTGTGACACTTTGGTTGGTATCGGTATCCTTCATGGGGAAACGAGGAGAATACGGGGCCACCGCATTGTGTCGTGAAGCACTAACGGACCTTAGAACCTTAGTTTAACAAACTTGGCCATTAGAAAGTAGTGAGATAGCCGGCCTCGGCGTAGAGCTGAGGATTGGTTGATACTCGATGCTACACTAATTGAGATCAAACTTTTGGGATATTTTGGCCGCAAGAAAAGATTGCTTGAGCTGAGACAATGCCCGATAAAGGATGGTCAGTGATATTGAGATCCCTTAGAACCCGGTTACTTTTTAAGACAGGTTTAAAACCAACTAAACTTCAAGAGGGTATTACCTTTGACTTCATGCAAGCCTTAAACCTAAGGACTTTGTGTGATTTGACGGTGCTTGTTATACCTGTGTTTGCTATACATGTGTTTTATTATGACATCATGCACCATAACATAACATCCATTTTTATTGCACTAACCATTTCAAAGACCAAGGGAATTTATCTTTGTTTTGTTTTGCAGATCATGGCTTTCGTTCGTAGAAACACTATCTGAATCAGCTTTGTGAAGATACCTTCCCAACTCAAAGAGCTAGTATCAAGGGTTTCTGAAACATCTGCATTCACTAAGAAACATGGTCAACTTCTCAACCTGGTTACTTCAAACTTTGATGAAAAGATGATGAGTGTACTTTTTCAAGTCTTCGATCCCAAGCACCACTGCTTCACCTTTCCAGACTATCAGTTGGTACCTACCTTGGAAGAATTCTCTCAGCTGTTGGATATACCCATTCTTGAACAGTTGCCCTTCATAGGTCTAGAATAAGTTCCTAAGCCAGAAGTCATTGCCTCAGCTTTGCATCTAAAACGGGCCGACGTGGTATCCAATTGAGAAATAAGAAGCGGGGTCAAGGGTTTTCTAGCTAAGTTTCTGATAGACAAGGCCAAGTTGTTTTGGGATGATATGGATCATCAGGATTTTGAGGAGGTCTTGGCTCTTCTAATCTATGGGTTAGTCCTATTCCCTAATTCAGACTCATTCATAGATGTGAATGCTATCAAAGTTTTTCTCTCCCGCAACCCTGTGCCTACCTTGCTCGGAGATATTTTACACACTCTCCATACTCGTACCATGAAGAGAAGAGGGATTCTTATGTGCTGCATGTCATTGCTGTCGAGGGGGTTTATTTCTCGCCTCCCTAAGTCCATACTGAAGAATGAAGAAGGTTTGGGTTGGTCGTAAAGGATAATGTCACTCGCTCATACGAATATTCTTTGGTGTTCTCGAGCTATGGAAAACACAACTATTATTGACCGCTGTGGGGAGTACCCTAATGTCCCATTACTTGGTATTAGAGGGGGTATAACCTACAATCCTTATTTAGCTCTGCGACAATTTGGTTACGCTCGAAGGGATGGTCCCCATGAGCTGCTTATTGAGGGAATTGTATTCAACTATGAGGATGACGCTCACGAGTATCGCCGGAGGTTCATACAAGCTTAGGACATGGTAAACAGGTCTGGCACCAAGGCTTTAGGGCCAAAAACTTCCATTCCTATGGAACCTTACCTCCAATGGGTACGAGCTCGTGCCCAAAAGCTCATGATGCCCTATGTGGCCGTTTTACCAGTGATTGCGGAACTCACTATTGAAGAAGGTATTCTTTACACGGTTCTCTATCCTTATATGCCCACGGATCTTGGAGAGTTACAGAGGTCTTGGATTCAGTTGATGAAGGGGCGGGATACTTACAGGGATCAGTTCCATGCTCAGGAGAGGAAAGTTTTAGAGCTCACAAAGCAACTCCATGAGGAAAAAGGACTGAATGATTATCTTAGCACAAAGAGGAAGCATCCATGGGAATCTTGATGTCTTTTATAGTTTCAAATTTATTTTTAATTGTAACGCCTAAAAGGCATTTGAACTTCAAATTCAGCTAATAAAGTTTTGTTTATTTTGGTTTGCAAATTTAAATTTCTCGAAGTGTTTGAAATCATTGCATACGCATCCCATTATCATACACATCATTACAAGTACCATTACAAGTTTATCATCTTCTTCGCTGTTTATCTCAGCACGAAATGTCTTCCGAGCAAACCATCAAGGACTTCAGGCACAAAACGCCCAGTTCCAACAAATGTTCATAAGTTTGGCAAAAGGGCAGGAGGATCTGAAAGCCCCCTTCCTGAAAGAAAAGAAGTAAAAGAAGAAGGTTGTCAGTATTCTGAATATGGGCAGAAGGTTTGGGGAGCGGTTAAAGCGACAAGTCGATATGACCTCTTCATCTAAGGAAGGGGAGAATCAGGAAGAAGAGAAAGACCCCAGTCCTGCAGTTTCTGACAATGATACCGATTACAATGATGAGCATTACCCTCCTGCTGAGGATAGATACAAACAATTGGAAGATCGTTTGAGTGCCATGGAAGCTCAGAGGATACCTGGACTAGATTTCGAAGAATTAGGATTAGTGTCGGGAGTGGTCATCCTGCAGAAGTTCAAAGCTCTAGTTTTTGCTAAGTATGATGGGGTGTCCTGCCCAAAACTCCACTTCCGTTCTTATGTCAGAAAGATCCAGCCCCACACCACTGATAGAAATCCGTGGGTTCAGTTCTTTCAAGATAGTCTTTCAGGGACTCAGCTTGAATGGTTTTACCAGCTAGAGGGAACAAATATCCAAAACTGGGAAGATCTGGCTGCTGTTTTCTACAAGCAGTATCAATACAATGCCGGCCTTGCTTCTACTCGTAATCAACTCCAGAGTATGTCCATGGGTGCGAGTAAAGGCTTTAAAGATTATGCACAAAAATGGAGAGACTTGGATGGGAGAGTTCAACACCCGTTGTCTGATAGGGAGCTGGTTGATATGTTTCTGGGGACGCTATCTGGTCCATTTTTCAATCATTTAATTGGCAGCTCGTCAGTTGGTTTCACTGAGCTGATTCTAACTGGAGAAAGAGTAGAAGCTGGGATTCGGAGTGGCAAGATACAGAAAGATGCTTCTTCAAGCTCAGTAAAGAAGCCTTTTGCTGGTAAGAAGGAAGCCAATGCCATCTACAGCCCAAGGGGCCAAAACAGGGCTGAACATTGTCAGACAGTAAGTGTCGTAATGATACCAAGACCTGCAGTTGCTCCACAATGCAACAATCAACAAAGGATGGAAAGACCACAACGGCAGTTTACCCGCATCAACATGACATTGGTTGAAGTGCTACCTCACCTGTTGAGATCCAACTTGGAAACCTTGAAAGAGGCTCCCAAGAATCCAAATACTACATCTCCCCGATATAATCCGAATGCCCGGTGTGCCTATCATTCTGAGAGTCCTGGCCACGATACAAATGACCGTTGGGCTCTAAGGAACAAAATACAAGACTTGATTGAAGCCAAGGAAATAGATTGTGATGCTCCGGAGAAGCCAAATGTCATAACGGTTTCTATGCCCAAGCACGACCGTGGAGTTAATGCTATTGACACTGATTTGTTTGTTACCTCTGTTAATGAAATTTCCAATCCTCTCATGACTGTCAAGAAGAATTTTCTGTTGGCCAGTTTATTTCCGGGTTGTGGTGAAGGTTGCCACATGTGTTCGTTTCTACCTTCTGGTTTCCGTTTGCTGAAATTAGGTGTTCAACGCCTGATAGATAGCAAAGAAATTTTGTTTGAGAAAACTTTGGTTCCCGCTATTCCATTTGAAGATGTTTCCATTATAACCATTTCCGCCAATCCTTCCAAGGTTTCCCCGAGAAGACTTGTTAGGGTTACATCTGCTCCAAGAATTGCTCCGCTGATAATCATTGTTCCTGGTCCTGTCCCGTATGTCTCGGACAAAGCTGTCCCATGGCATTATGGTGTCGATGTGTACTATCATGGCATCAAACAAGATTTGAAAGACGAAGAGGTTGATCTTGATATTGGTAACATTGTCGGAACCAACAAAGTTACCCGAAGTGGAAGGGTCTTCTCTCCCGAGATTTCCCCTAAGACTGTCAACAAACCTATTGTCATTCCATCTGTTGTTCCTGCTAGTACGTCAACTACTGTTCCTGTTCTTACTCCAATTTTTACCCCTGTTGGCAAATCATCTGATACTCGCGGCAAGGAAATTATAGGTGAGCCTGCCCGGACGGAGGCACCTAGGAAAATTGTTGTGGAAGCCTCTAAGCAAGAAATGGAGGAAATACTGAAAATCATTAAGAAGAGCGACTACAATATGGTAGAGCAGCTGGGACAGACCCCCATCAAAGATATCCATGTTATCCCTGTTGTTGTGCTCTGAGGCCCATGTGAAGGCTTTGATTGTATTCCTCAAGACTGCGCATGTGTCGCAAGAGACTTCAGCTGATCAATTTAAAGATTGTATGGCCATCCTGACTGCTGATAATGGGCTGGGTTTTTCAGATGCAGACTTGACACCAAAGGGAAGGAAGCATAATGATGCTCTGCATGTCTCGATTGAATGCAGGGGCACCACTATGGCTCATGTGCTGGTAGATACTGGGTCTTCACTGAATGTTCTGCCGAAGAAGGCGTTGGACCAGTTGGATTGCAAGGGTTTGACTCTAAAGCCTAGTAACATTGTGGTAAGGGCTCTTGACGGATCGAAGAGAATGGTGCACGAGGAGGTGGACATCCCTGTCAAAGTGGGTTCTCATACTTTTGGGTCCACCTTCTATTTGATGGATATCAGGCCGTTGTATTCTTGTTTGTTGGGTTGTCCTTGGATCCACGAGGCTGGGGCGGTTACTTCCATACTCCACCAAATGCTGAAGTATCCGGTGAAAGGAAAGATTGTCACAGTGTGGGGTGAAGAAGAGTATATGGTGAGCCACCTCAATTCCTTCTGCTACATAGAGATGGATGGGGAATTCATAGAAACTCCTTGTCAGAACTTCGAAGAGGTCCCCAGATCTTGGCATTAACTGAAACTACTACCAACAGACCTCCTTTGAAGATGGCTTCTCTCAAGGATGCCAAGGCTGTGGTTGAAGAAGGTGGGTGTACCAATTGAGGTCAGCTCCCTGATTTCACTCACAAAACTGACAAATTTGGTTTGGGCTTTACTACAGGGGCTCAGAGGGCTGTTAGACGCGATCGGGATGGAAGACCTCCCCTACGCATCAGTAATCGGGGAATTAACGCCATTGAAGACAGCGAGGAAGACTCAGACATCGACAACTGGATCTACCCAACTACCAACGGTGGACTGAGTAACTGGACGGCTAGGGACTTTATACCTGTTTCTTTTATTCCACAGTAATTGACTTATTTGTTTTAAGATTTGTAATAAACAATTTGAAACTTTACGGCCTTGTGCTTTGCCCCAGGCACATTGGTTTTGTTTGTGAGGGCTATTATTTGTCATTTCATATATCATTAATAAAGCATTGGACGTTTTCTTGCATACAAATTTTGTGCTCTCTGTTTTTCTTTCATGCTTTCACTTTATCAAAACAACTATTCTCTTACACACACTCATGTATCATAATGCAGATCCATATCCACTTTGGATCCCATTGATAACACATCTGCTATTGCCAGTTATGACTTCAAAAATCCGATCAACCAAGCCGAGGACGAAGGTGAGGATGATTGTGAGGTGCCTGGAGAACTTGCTAGACTACTACAGCAGGAAGAAAGGGCCATACAACCTCATGAAGAGCCGGTTGAGATAATGAATTTGGGTACTGAGGAAGACAGAAAACAGGTTAAAATAGGTGCGAATCTGGAGCTTAACGTCAAACAGAGGTTTATACAAATGTTGCACGACTATGTTGAAATCTTCGCCTAGTCCTATGAAGACATGCCTGGTTTGGACACTGATATTGTGGTACACCGCCTGCCGACTAAAGAAGACTGTCTTCCGGTTAAACAGAAGGTATGTCGTATGCGCCCTGAAATTTCAGAGAAGATCAAGGCAGAGGTTATGAAACAGTTCGACGCAGGATTCTTAGTTGTCACTTCTTATCCACAGTGGGTTGCTAATTTCGTTCTGGTACCTAAGAAGGACGGTAAGGTACGGATGTATGTAGATTACAGAGATCTGAACAGGGCAAGCCCCAAGGATGACTTCCCACTTCCTCACATTGATGTTCTGGTCGACAACACCGTGCAATGCAAAATCTTCTCTTTCATGGATGGTTTCTCTGGCTACAACCAGATCAAGATGGCTCTTGAGGACATGGAGAAAACGACCTTCGTTACACAGTGGGGCACCTTCTGCTACAAGGTGATGCCTTTTGGGTTGAAGAATGTTGGGGCAACTTATCAGCGTGTTATGGTCGCTTTGTTCCATGATATGATTCACCATGCGATCGAAGTCTATGTTGATGACATGATAGCCAGGTCTCAGACTGAGGAAGAGCATCTTGATCATCTCCAGAAATTGTTTGACAGGTTGAAGACATACAAGCTGAGGTTGAATCCGAACAAGTGCACCTTCGGGGTAAGGTCTGGCAAGCTTATGGGTTTCATTGTCAGTGACAAGGGTATTCAGGTAGGCCCTACAAAGGTAAAAGCCATACAAGAAATTCTAGCTCCCCGTACAGAGAAGGAAGTTAGAGGCTTCTTGGGACGTCTGAATTATATCACCAGGTTCATTTCACATATGACTGCTACTTGTGAGCCAATCTTCAAGCTACTGAAGAAAGATCAAGTGGTAAAGTGGAATGATGAATGCCAAACCGCTTTTGAAAGAATCAAAGAATACCTTCAAGAACTGTCAATTTTGATGCCTCCAGTTGAAGGAAGACCTTTGATATTATACTTGACTGTGCTAGACAATTAAATGGGGTGTGTGCTAGGGCAACATGACGAGTCTGGTCGAAAAGATCACACAATTTATTAACTTAGCAAAAAGTTTACCGACTGTGAGACACAATACTCATTGCTCGAGAAATCTTGTTGAGCTTTGGCATGGGTTGCTCGCCGACTGAGACAGTATATGCTGACTCACACT
Organism: Vicia faba; assembly: GCA_948472305.1. Classification (NCBI taxonomy): domain Eukaryota; kingdom Viridiplantae; phylum Streptophyta; class Magnoliopsida; order Fabales; family Fabaceae; genus Vicia; species Vicia faba. The sequence continues at coordinate 437,129,725 of OX451739.1, read as the reverse complement.
ACCTTGTTGATATCGAAGATGGATCCGATCAAGTATATTTTCGAGAAGCTCGCTCTCTCCGAAAGGATAGCAAGGTGGCAGATGATCTTAACTGAGTACGACATACAATATACAACCCAAAAAGCAATAAAGGGGAGTGTATTGGCTGATCATTTGGCTCATCGGGCCGTGAACGACTACCAGTCCATGAATTTTGAGTTCCCGGATGAGAATATCATGTTGGTGACTGACTACGAAGAACTTGGATCGGATGAACGACCTGAGGAGGGACCCCGATGGTCTATGTACTTTGATGGAGCCTCAAACGCACTGGGTAACGACATTGGCGCTGTAATCATATCTCCTGATGGCTGTCATACTCCATTCACTGCCTGATTATGTTTCAACTACACCAATAACATGGCGGAGTATAAAGCATGTATCATGGGTCTTCGAGCTTCTATTGACCCGAGGATTAACTTTTTGAGTGTATTCGGGGATTTCGCTTTGGTGATAAGTCAGATCAAAGGCGAGTGGGATACGAAACACTCGAATCTCATTCCTTACAAAGAGTATGTACTGACATTGCTCCCGCACTTTTAGAAGGTAACTTTTGAACATTTCCCACGGGAGGAGAACCAGTTAGCGGACGCGCTAGCTACCATGTCTTCTATGTTCAAGGTTAGGTGGGACAACGAAGCTCCCCAAATCACCATTGAGATGATGGATGAACCAACATATTGATGCAAGATTGATACCGAAGAAGTGGAATACAAACCCTGGTTTCATGAAGTCAAAAGGTATCTCGAGGCTCAGGAATATCCCGAAGGGGCATCTGTCAATGATAAGAAGTTTCTGAGAAGGTTCGCTGCAAAGTTTTCCTCAGTAATGGAATCCTCTATAAACGCAACCATGACTCCACACTACTACGGTGTGTAGACAAGAGCGATGCATAGAGGATCATGACAGATCTACATGAAGGCACCATTGGAACCCATTCTAGTGGACATACCGTGGCTAAGAAGATCCTACGGGCAGGATATTACTGGTCCACCATGGAAGCTGATTGTTATCAGCACTCTCGAACTTGTCATAAATGCCAAATCTATGATGATAAGGTGCATGTACCTCCGGTTCCTCTGAATGTCTTGACGGATCCTTGGCCCTTTGAGATGTGGGGCATCGACATGATCAGCGAGATCAGACCTACTGCGTCTAACGGGCATCACTTCATCTTAGTAGCCATTGATTACTTCACGGAGTGGGTTGAGGAAGCCTATTTTGATACAGTAACCAAGAACGTTGTGGCGCGATTTATTCGCCACAATCTAATCTGTCGATATGGTGTGCCTGAGAGAATTATTACTGACAATGGTATGAATCTCAACAACACAATGATCATCGAGCTCTGTAAACAGTTCAAGATACAACATCATAATTCTTCTCCCTACCGGCCGAAGATGAATGGGGTTGTTGAAGCAGCTAACAAGAACATCAAGAAGATTGTGCAGAAGATGACGGTGACGTATAAAGACTGGCATGAGATGTTACCATTCGCTCTTCATGGGTACCGCACCTTATCACAGACGTCGACAGGGGAAACACCATACTCTCTAGTATATGGCATGGAGGCAGTCCTACCCATCAAAGTCCAGATACCTTCTCTTAGGATTATGAAGGATTCAGGTTTGAACGAAGACGACTGGATCCAAACCCGACTTGATCAGCTAAATCTAATCGATGAAAAGAGACTTACTACTATCTGTCATGGTCAGACGTATCAAAAGCGAATGATTAAGGCTTTTAAAAATAAAGTCAAGCGTCAAGAATATCAAGTCAGGGATCTAGTGATCAAATGCATCATACTACCGCAAGGTGATCCCAGGTGCAAATGGACCCCCACGTACGAAGGGCCATTTGTGGTTAAGAACATTTTCTTGGGAGGAGCTATGATTCTAACCACCATGGACGGTGAAGAACTTCCTCACCCCGTCAATGCAAAAATAGTGAAAAGAAACTACGCATAATTAATGACCCGCTAGGTCGACTGGCCTAGGCAAAAATAAGGGCTTCCCGGCGAACCAAAAGGGTTCGGGCAAAAGTAAGGGATGAAAATGAAAAAAATCTGTACACCCGGCAAGTCGAAAACCCGAAAGGGAGGCTTGGGAAAAAAAGGGTATCCCGGTGGATTGAAAACCCGAAAGGGCAATCCAGGAAAAATTTAGGGATTTAAGCCTATCACTATGTCTCATTGGATCCTCTTGCAACCAGACTTCGGTATCGACTATCAAGCTCGAACGGCACCAACCATTCTGATAAACCTTCGGCCAAGTAGCAAAGTGATGAGACGCTTGAAGATATAAAGGCAATAGCAGAGTTGGAACCCAATGGGGTCGTTTCACATAGCTGTTTTTCTTTCTTTTACACAAATTGTACAATTTCTGTCTTTTGGCGGCGTTCTCTTACTAGAGCGTCAGCCTCTTTGTACAAAACGCCTATTACAGGCCAACTTCAAAAAATCAATACAAGTCATTTTCACAAAACTTCAATATGCTTTTTCTTTTTCTGTTTTGTTTTGCAAGAACGTCCAATGATTTATTTTTGATATATGCATTTGAAAATGATTGCTGCTCATAAATATTTACATAAGAAACAAAAGGAAATTACTCGTAATTCCAGAAACAGGGAAAAAACAAGAAGTGTCAAATCCGACGGTTGCTTTGCCCAGCATGTACCAAGATAGAGCCAGTTTGGGAACATAATTATGGTACATACACTCCCCCATAGAGTAAAAGTATCCAAAGGCATTGGTGTTAGCTTCCTCGAAACATGACATAACTATACCCAACCAAGGTTCATAATCGCGGGCGAGTCATTAAATTTCATCCCATAAGCGGAGTTTCATTTCTACAGATACAAAAGTTCAATCTCCAACAGAGCTCATCATCTCCAGCAACAAATTTCATCCCCAACTAAGTTTATTCCTCCAGATCAGCAAGTCTACCAACAGAGTATCTCTTCCACATAAGTTTGGTCCCCGCAGAGTTATTCTTCAGCATCTCTTCCCGACAGAATATTTACAAATCTCCAGAAACTATCAGGGATTTATTTTCCCAGACAGGAGCATACCCCGATAGCATTTTATAAACATACATCATGAAATACACATGCATATCATATACAGCATAATCTCATTTATTTTGAGAACATCATCTCACCCTGCATTTCATGCATCACGTATAACTAACCCTGATATCTTTTCAGGAAAAGAGGATTAGCTTCAACAAATCCAGCAGTTATACAGATCACATCTACAGACGACCAATGGAAACTCAGTCCCCGAAATCAAATGGATCAACTGATCTATATTATCACTTCGAAGTAACCGTACTACCCAGGTTCCTTCTCACAGCCCTACTATCCAGACTTTCATATCGAATTAACCCTACGACCCAGGTTCCTTCTCACAACCCTACTATCACAGCTTTCATATCGAAGTAACCCTACGACCCAAGTTCCTTCTCACATCCCTACTATCCAGGCTTTCATATCGAAGTAACCCTACTATCCAGGTTCTTTCTCACATCCCTACTATCCAGGCTTTCATATCGAAGTAACCCTACTATCCAGGTTCCTTCTCACAACCCTACTATCCAGGCTTTCATATCGAAGTAACCCTACCATCCAAGTTCCTTCTCACAACCCTACTATCCAGGCTTTCATATCGAAGTAACCCTACTACCCAGGTTCCTTCTCATAGCCCTACTATCCAGGCTTTCATATCGAAGCAACCCTACTATCCAAGTTCCTTCTCACAGCCCTACTATTCAGGTTTTCATATCGAAGTAACCCTACTATCCAGGTTCCTTCTCGCAGCCCTAATATACAGGCTTTCATATCAAAGTAACCCTACTACCCAGGTTCCTTCTCACATCCCTACTATCCAGGATTTCATATCGAAGTAACCCTACGACCCAGGTTCCTTCTCACAGCCCTATTATCCAGGCTTTCATATCGAACTAACCCTACTACCCAGGTTCCTTGTCAGAGCCCTACTATCCAGGCTTTCATATCGAAGTAACCCTATCATCCAGGTTCCTTCTCACAGCCCTACTATCCAGGTTTTCATATCGAAGTAACCCTACTACCCAGGTTCCTTCTCACAACCCTACTATCCAGGACTTCATATCGAAGCAACCCTACTATCCAGGTTCCTTCTCACAGCCCTACTATCCAGGCTTTCATATCGAAGTAACCCTACTATCCAGGTTCCTTCTCACAGCCCTACTATCCAGGATTTCATATCGAAGCAACCCTACTATCCAGGTTCCTTCTCATAACCTTACTATCCAGGTTCCTTCTCTCTTATCTCCAGACAACAGTTTACAACACTGTAAGACCTGGACCTAATCAAATACGATTGGTTTGGCACTTCCCCAATAAGTCGCGGTGCAACATATACTCTGACCAGATATGCAGTTCACTTCCACTGCCTCAAGTCGGAGTTATTTCCTCAGTAGAGTAACAGACAACTGAAGCTCCTAAAATTCTATTTCTCCCAAGACAGATACCAATGTTCCTCAGCAGATTCCTCATCAACAACAGGAACTCTGATCGAAGGAATGTCTCAGGAAATCAACATCCTCTAGATGGCATCTTTAAGCCCATCTCTGACAGTAGTTCGCCACATCTTGGATGGAATCTTTAAGCCCATCTCCGACAATTCTCCGTCACATCTTGGATGGCATCTTTAAGCTCGTCTCTGATAGTATTCTGCCACATCCTATATGGCATCTTTAAGCCCATCTCCGAAAATTCTCCGTCGCATCTTGGATGGAATCTTTAAGCCCATCTCCGACAATTCTCTAGCAGCTTCCAAATGGAATTTGTAATCCCATACTTGATATCACCAAATCAAGTATCACTTTATGCGAGTGCAAATTTCTGGGCACTCTAGTGTTCAATCATCTTCCAACTTCAGATCACGAATGGCAAACGAGCCAATCTACATCCTCAGGTTTAAGAGGATTGAACAGGGGCAGCTGTTGTAACCCAAAATTTCCCCTCTCATATTACTCAATACATACTCCTAGAGATCCTCAATTTTCTCAAGTTTTCCCAAGAGTGGACCAGACAAACTCTCTCCTAAGGCAGTGTACCTCAAATTAGGGTTTCCGTTTTCATCAAGATGGGTGAACCACAAAGGCCTCATATGCTCTCTATGGTCTTAATATGTTCTCAAGACCCTACATGTCAAGTTTCATACCTTTCACAAGAAGTTTTCTCAGTCAAGTGCTCAGATGCTTGAGAATCGACTGTATTAGGCCAAAAGTCAATTGTGACCCACATACAGTCAAACTTCAAGATTTTTGGTCAACATTAACATTTTGAAGTGACTTTCATCATTTGATCAAGGGTTGATCATGATTCCCCAAAGAATGCTCCAAATTCATCAAAACCCAAAAGTTGCTAAATTAGGGTTTCTTAGTAAAAGTCAACCAAACTTTGACCAATCATAACTTCCACATGCTTTATCAGAAATTTTCCATCCAAATCTCATTTCGAAGAGGATGAAATTCCCTACAATTAATCTTCATCCCACAAGTTCAAAATATGAACTCATAAAAAGATAGGAATTTCTACATTATGGGTCTTTTTGAAAAGTCAACAAAAACACCTTTTGGGTCAAAGCTTCTTACATGAACATGGAAGACTCAATTGACATAAGACCAAAAGGGTTGCTTAGGGGACATCCTAAGCTTTCTAAAAATTCAAAGAATACCTCTCTAGGGTTAAAATTGGAGGAGATATACCTTGTCAAAGTTGACCTCTTTTGCAAAATTGCCAAAAGTCAAATATGCTCAAAAATGCATTTTTTTTGCTAAATGGGCCTAACTTTTTATGCTTGCACCTCAATTATAATGTGGTCCACGACTCAAATATTCACCCACACATTATTTTCTTCATTTTCCAATTTATTTTTATTTTTTATTAATTAAAAATTAAATTAAATCAAATAATTGATGAATAATAGCAAATATATGATTTGATTTGGTTTTTGGACAGGTTGGCAATCAAAATATGTTGAATTATCAAGGCCAAAATGAATAAAGCATAATTGGTACAAGAAAGGGATGATGTGGCTAAAAATAGCAAGTTTACATGTAGCATGAAAATCAAATCAAATCTCTTATAATTGCAAAGATTCAATCCAATTTTGCAACCCTAATTCATTCCTAGATATATAATGGACAAGAACAAAGCATGGGACAAGGTTTTGCAGTCGTGAAAACATCAAACAAAATTCAAAAAAAATTGACAAAAAGTGTTGGATCGTTTTTGAACTTAGAGATCATTTCAAGTCATTCCAACACTTCCAATCGTTTCTTGGACCTTCCCAAAAGCTAATACGATCAGTTACATGCATTCTCACGCCCAGAATCTCCCCCTAGCATTCATACGGTTTGCACTTTATTTCAAAATTGATTACTGTATTTCTTGCATCATTAGCATGATTAATTAGTATATTTGTGATGTTTGAGATGTTTGCAAGCTAACTGCATGATTCAATTGAATTTTTGACGCTTATATGTGCCTTTGCCATTGTTAGGGTTTGTGTGTGCAATTTAGAGGTTTGTTCTACAGGTTAAATTGGGCAAAAAGAAGGGTACCATGATGTTCACAAGATCAAGACGATTTGATCTATATAGTTAGAAATCATTTATCGTGTGTCTTGTGCGTTTTGGAAATTTGCAGGGGCTATGGCTACGAACATGTGACTGTAGGTAAAAGGTATATACCTAATACGACGGTCCCAGGAAGAAGAAGATATGTGGTGTGATTCCATTGGGCCATTTGAATTCCACGCGTGTTTCTTTTTCTTTCCAACTAATCCACTTATTTTTTCTATATTATATTTTGTTTCCATTGTTTATACAACAAAGCAGACAGCTCAGATGGTGAAGCGCGTTAGTGGGGAGTATGAGGACCTGGGTTCGATCCCAGGTCCCAACAATTTTCTTTATTTCATTTTCTTTCAACAGATCCATCGCATGTCTTATCCTGTTGTCCACCATACTCCATCAACATCCAGCCACTTGATCCAACATAGTACCAGATCTAACGCACAGGCAGTGAAGGTCAACGCTACAAGGAATCCAATGCTGACCAGGCTTGGAGCGTTTTTGGGCCTAGAAAATTTAGATTGGCACCCCCCCTTTTGCTAGCATACAGGCCCAGTTTGTAGTTTCTTTCTATTTTCTTTTTTTAATTTCTTTAATTATTTTCTTTAATTGTTTTAATTAATTAACACAAAAATTATTATTTTCATAAAATCAACAAATCATAAAAAAGAGCTTTTTTTATATAATATTTATTTAATATAATTAGTAAGTTAGGTAAGTTTAATTTTTGTTTCATTTAATATTAAATAGAAACTAGGTTTTAAATTTTGTAATTAAATTGTTTTTTTCTCTAATAAAAAACCACAAAAATACATAAAATCTCTTTTTTGTAAAATATTTTATTCTTCTTGAAATTATTTAATTTGGTTTAGATTAGGTTAATTTCAATTTCTTTTTATAATTAAAATAATTAGAATTAGGGTTTTAGTTGTACATAACTTAATTAATTCTTTTCTCAAAAATAACCTTTATATTTTTCAATTAGATTTTAAGGTTTTCAATTTCTCCTCGCATTTAATTTTCCCCGCGCATTTTAATTTTTTATTATTGTAACTGTTTCGAGTTTGTAATAGTTTTAATTAGGGTTTTAAATTCAGCATTTTTATTTTCAATCGAGATAATTATGTAACTGTCAAAGCCTTGTAATAGCTAGGTTTATTTTTCGCACTTTAAATTCCTACAAATATTTAACTGTCTAGATGTATGCTAATAGGATTGTATGGCAAGAATATCTTGAAATTAAAACGGTATATCACCTAATGTGCAAAGATTAAATAATTGAAACAATTAGTATGCACATATTCACTCCTAGGGTTTACCTCACTTCGGTTGCTTTCGGTAAACAGTCATTAAGCATAGGAGATTTTAGTGGTTTCCCTCCAGTCTAAAAAGATCAAATTGTCCCATTCGAATGTTGCCTCGGAAAGATCTTAAGACTCTAGGGTTACTACTAAAGTTTTCTAATTGTTGTTTTAGTGAATGTACTTGTCCCTTTCGAATGTCCCTTACAACTCCAACGATGGTGCTACATATTCCTTAATAATAGGATAGCACTGTCTAAAGGAAAACGAACATATTTTTTTTTTGAGTAGGTAGAATCTTAAGTACTTGCTCAATGAAAACTCTTCACACAAACACCTTTCAAAACAAATTTTCAAAATAAACTTCGTCACATTCTTGAGGACGGATAAAAGGGTTATCACGAAGTAAAACAATTTCAAGACAAACACACATAAGCAATTTGAAAAATGAGCAAGTACCTAAGAGCCCGTAGATAACTACGGATAGAAAGGGTGATAACATATCCCCTTTCTATAATCTACCCCCGTACTCAAAATATCTCGAAAAATGGTTTTTTCTATTCTTTTTCCTTTTCCATGATTGGATGAAATAAAAGTCGGTGGCGACTCTTGCTTACCGCGACATTTTGCAAACAAAAAACGCAAAACGCAAACTAGTATTAACAGTCGGTGTTGCCATCGTATCACACCCTGCTATTTTAGTCTTTTTTCAAATGTGTTTCTTGTTTATAGATTCAATGTAAGCCAACCTAACACGCTCACCATGCGCCTTATCTCATCATCATCATCAGATATTCACAAGACCAGATCTAGCGTCCCAGATTTGCACGTGTACTGTGGATCTCTTAGATCCAGCAACACCAGATTGTTCACAAAGTCTGGGTTTGCATGTTTGGGCACAAGCGAATTTCTTCCAACACCCCCCAGATTTACTTCTTCAGGCCCATCCTTTATTTTTTATAATCATTTTGTTTTAATCTCTTTTTTTAACATAATGAACTTTTTTTATCTAATTAATTAAAATCAAATCAACTTAAACTTTTTTTTTAAATTATGCAGAATCAAATTAATTTGACTTTTAAAAAAAAATTGTTTTAACCTTTTTTTAAAATTAGATTAATTGATTTAATTAACCTAGTTTCTTTAGGGTTTTATTACTAATTTTTTTCAATTAAATATAACTTGGATTTTTATTTTAGGTTTCAATCAATTTCCTTTTCTCAATTGAGATCAATTAATCGTTAGGCTAATCATCAAATCTTTTTCGTCAAACAATTTTTCTCTTAGTTTATAATCTTCGTACGCTTTATTATTTTTCGAATTAATTTTTCCTATCATGTAATTGCTAAAGAACATAATAGTTTAACTAGTATTTCATTTGCTTCTTATTTCCCCCTCGATTTTGTGGTTTTGTACCCCCTTCCCTAAAGCTCTGTAATAGCGTAAGACTTTTAATTTCTGCCTTTACTTCTTTCCTTATAACTGCTAGTAATTAGGGTTTGTATGGAAAGACATAAAAATAATCGTAGAAAACTCTAATCCAGATAAAATAAATGAATTGAACCACTATTCACACTCACACCTCTAGGGTAACCTCAGTTGTTTCCTTCGAATAAATAGTCATGTCCCTCGAACGTGGAGATGCTTTAGCAAAGTCCCTCCGATATAAAAGATCATAGTCCCTTGATGACCCTTCAATGCTGTCTTCGATAAACGATCTTAGTCCCTTAACAAAATTGCTAAAGCGTCCTTACAAGTTACCTTTATGACTGTACGATGACCCGCGCTTGTCCCTTCACATCCAACGATAGGGCTTCCTACTAACTAATGGTAGGATAGAACTATCTAAGGAGGAGGAAAATAACACAAGATTTTTGAGTAGGTAGATAGCTCGTAATTGCTTGCTCATAAGGAAAACATATTTTTTGACAAACACTTTCTCTGAAATATTTTCAAAACAAACATTTATTACGCATTCTCAACTGATATGAGAATCATTATAAAGTTTGCGCAATTAGGCACTTTTCAAAATATTTTCAAACACACTTTCACAAAAAAAGAATTTCAAAGTGAGCTAGAGATTAAGAGCCCGTAGATAAATACAAATGAAAAGGGTGCTAACACCTTCCCTTTTCATAACCTACCCCCCGAACTCAGAAAATTCTCGAAGGTCTTTCCTAATCTTTTCACCCTTTCCTTATTGGATAAAATAAAAGTTAGTGACGACTCTTACTATCCGCAACATTTGCGATAAAACGTAAAACCAAGTCAGTTATCCTACCGTATTACACTAGCCAAGCCCTAAAAGCTTCTGATCTCTATAACTGATATTGGGGCATCCCATTGTAATACTTCATCCACTTTAGATGAATCCACAGCGATACCGTTACCTGAAATTACATGACCAAGGAAACTAACCTCTTGCAACCAGAATTCAAACTTTGACAATTTCACATATAACTTCTTTTCTTTCAACACCTACAACACACCTCGCAAATGCTCAACATGTTCCTCCTCTGACTTGGAGTATATCAGTATGTCATCAATAAATACCACCACAAACCGATCCACATAATTATGAAATATATGATTCATATATTCCATAAACACTCCAGGTGCATTAGTAACCCCGAATGGCATCACCGAATTCTCATAGTGTCCATATCGAGTTCTAAACGTCGTATTTTGAATGTCTCCGTCTTTCACTTGAATCTGATGGTAACCCGACCTCAAGTCGATTTTGTAGAAAGCACACGCACCTACCAATTGATCCATCAAATAATCTATTATTGGCAATGGATACTTGTTCTTAATCGTCACTTTATTCAACTATCGGTAATCCAAGCACAACCTCATGCTACCATCTTTCTTATTTACTAACAATATTAGAGCTCCTCGAGATGACACACTTGGCCTCACAAACTTCTTGTCCAACGAGTCTTCTAATTTATTTTTCAATTTTGATAATTCCAATGTTGACATCTTGTACGGTGCCATAGAAACAGGTATGGTACCCAGTACAAGATTAATAGAGAACTTTATCTCTCTCTGGTGGCACATCTTTAATATCATAAGGAAACACATTTGGAAATTCACACCCCACCGACAACTCACCAATCGCAGCTTGACTTTCAACAAATAAAGATGCAAATAAAGTAAATACTCGAGCTTTATCTCACAAAAACTCCTCAAGCTGCCTAGCAGACAAGAATTCAGTTTCTCCCTCATCACTAGGAGGAAGAATTCACACTGATTTGTTATAACAATTGATACGAACATGGTTGGTCTTCAACTAGTCCATTCCCAAGATAATATTCAGGCCCTTCAGTGGAAAACAAATAAGGTTAACATAGATATACCTATAATAAATCGAAAGAGAACAATTCAGGCAGACTGTAGAAGTAGTCACTGATCCTTTTACTGGAACATTGATAACTATCCCTCTACTTATAGACGACAATACAAGACCCAGTCTTTTCACACAATCAGTAGAAATAAAAGAGTATGTAGCACCAGTATCAATAATAATAACTAAAGGAATACTATTAAACAAACATGTACCTCTAATCAACCAGTCAACACTAGAAGTCTGAGTTTCTGCTAGAGCAAACACCTTTCCTCGAGCTTGTTTTGGTTTCTGACAATTAGTACTAATATGTCATGTTTCACCGCAATTGTGATAATTTACCACCTTACTTTTGCAGTCAACGATCAGATGCCATGTCTTTCCACATTGGAAACACTTATTCTCTTCACCACTACATTCGTTAGCGTGATAACCAGATTCACCACACTTAAAAGGAATGTAAGCACCTCCCAAACTTGGCCCCTTGCCATCATGAGATCTTTGCTTACCCTTTTCAGCTGGATTACTGTAAGGCTTCCCACGGTTTTGATGTTGTTTTCCTCTCTTCTCACTCAAACTCTTGTAGTGAGCCGAATGAGCCTTTCTATCCTCTTCATATATTCTACAACTATTCACCAACTCTGGAAACTTGCAAATCTGCTGATACCCTATAGATTGTTTGATCTCTGGACGCAACCCATTCTCTAACTTGATACACTTTAGAATCAACAGTCGCTTCACTATAGTAAGGGTAGAACTTCATCAGTTCCACGAACTTAGTAGCATATTCAGATACAAACAAAGTCCCTTGCTTCAACTCCAGTAACTCAATCTCTTTCTTTCCATGAACATCTTCTGGAAAATACTTCCTCAGAAACTCTCTAATGAACACATCTCAAGTAATGACCTCACCTACGCCTTCTAGCCTCTGATGAGTGCTAACCCACCAGTCATCAGTTTCCTCTGCGTCCATATGAGTACCAAACTATACCTTCTATCCCTATGTACAATCCATAACTCAAAATATTATTTCAATCTCTTTGAGCCAAGTCTGCGCTCTGTTGTACCCCAATTTTTCCCCTTAAGATCCCTTCACCATACCGTGTTGATTCACTCACAACAAGATCACACTAGGATTCTTGGTTCCCCTCCCTACATTTAGTTTTGCCCTTTTTGAGGGATTACCAAGCACCTTGACTTATGTTCCTTTTGTGATCATGAATATTGTTTTAATTTCTTCATTTAACTAATAAAATGCAATGTTGGTTTGTCTTGCTTGTTATCAATGTAGGTGAAGGCAATGAGATTTAACAAGCTACCCCATGGGTTCATGAGTTTATTTCCATGCCCTAGTCAATAAAGCTTGAGAAGTTCAAACCTCACCATTGGATTGGTTTTGGAAGAATTGGCATGTCAAGGTTGCTTTGGTTCATCACATTTCAAGGTTATTAGATTTGACTCAAAAGTACAGGGGGGTTGATTGGAGAAGTTGTCATGTTTGGACAAGGCCTTGTTCCTATTGGCCACAAGAGCATATTTCCATCAAATTTCAAGATATGGAAGTGGTTTTGGTGGATATGAGTCCTCATTATCATCCTAAACAACTTCTATTTACAAAGCAAGAATGTTGGTGTTGTACCCCAAAATTTTCCCTCCCATATTTCTCAAAACATTGCAAGAAAAATCTCCAAGTTGGTCAGACAAGCTATCTCCTAAGACAGTCTACCCCAAATTAGGGTTTTGTTTTGCATCAAGATCCTTGAGTACAAATGACCTAAATTGCTCCCCGATGTCCTAATATGCTCTCAAGGTCATCCATGTCAAGTTTCAAGCCTTGCAGAGGAATTTTGCTCATTCAATTGCTCAAAAGGTCCAAAAATCGACTGTGCTAGGGCAAAAGTCAACTGTGACCCAAATACAGTCAAACTTCAAGATATTTTGTCAAAATTATCATTTTTAAGGATATTTCATCATTTTACCAAGGTTTGATCATGATTCATCAAGGGTTGCTCAAAATTCATCAAGATTCAAAAGTTGCTAAATTAGGGTTTTGTTGGAAAAGTCAACTCAAATTTGACCAAGCATAACTTTCTCATACTTTATGAGAAATGACCCATCCAAAGCTAATTTTTAAGAGGATGCAATTCCCTACAATCCATCTTCATACCCCAAGATCAAAATATGCACTCACAAGAAGTTATGAATTTGGACATTATAGGTCATTTTGAGAATTTTTTTTATTAATAACCATGTATTAAAAAAATATTTTGCAAATAATCGGGTTTCGGAAAAAATTACGCAAATAACCATGTTTGAGATGGCTCCACAAAGGAGGAGCCATCTCATTTGGCGCATCCTCCTCTTTTTTTAAGGGAGGCGCCATCTCACTTGGCGCCTAAGGGCAAAGGGCAAGCCCTAAGCCAAGTGAGATGGCGCCTATGTACAAAATTAGGTCAAAAAAAAAAATTTTTTTTTTCTTTCCTGCGCGTTGCGTATTAGACAGAGATAAACAAAATGGATTTTTTATTTAAAAAAAATAATTACATTCAACTGTTTTACATTTAAAGAACAGTAAAAAAATAGATACAAAAAAGTACTGGGAAAAAAAAAGATACATCAGTGATCCCCAGGAACCCGGTAATGACCCCCAGTTCCGCATCCCCGTCCCCGCCTTTCTCTTGCTGGGTGTCGTCTCATTTCCTGCTGCGGCAAGGTCGATGGCCCAGCGAAGTCAATGCGATCCGAATCCATAAAATCGGTAAGATCTCCATATCTCGAAGATCCGCTCTGGTACAGTCGGTTACCCATACCCTCGAAGTTTGGTCGTGTTGGCGGTGGGTGGGGTTCCATGGTTGGTCGGTAGCATTGGTCGTCTGAGTATGGGGGGTAGAAAGGAAATGGATCTTGGGGTGTTTGGTATTGTGGATGTTGGGTTGTTTGGTGATATGGTGGTTGATGGTAGGTTTGGTCGGGTTGGTCATAATCTTCTGACATTCCCATATCAGGGCTAAGGCTGGATGTTGAGGGCGCCATATTGGGATATGTGGAAGATTGAAATTGTGTATGGGGTATGTGGGTTTGCTGGTATTGGGGTTGGTATTGTGGTTGGGTTTGAGGCATTTCCGGGTATTGGTAGTTTGGCGGTGATTGTGGTTGGTAGTACGGCATTTGGTTGTAGTTGTGTTGTGGTGGGGAATGTGGTTGTGTGTTTGTTGGTCTGTTTCTTCTTGGGGGTTGGTTTGAGGTTGATGGATTTTGGGTTTGTTGGTGGGGAATCGAGGTTTGTGCCCATTGTGTGCGTGGGTCAACCAAGTACCTCGGATGAGACACGTGCATATCTGGGTTACTAACCGACCTGTACCACGACATATATTGATCGGTGTGTCGCATGTTACCTTGAGTAAGGAAAACCGGGGATTGCAAGATGTAGCGGTGACGCCTTTGCCACATTTTACACCATTCTGGAGCAAAGTCTTTCCAGTTGGTAAGATTCCACTGGGCGTCGACCCTTTTTAGATGCCAGGGGGATAAATCTGTTGGATCACTTGGTATCTCCTGGATCATTCCGAACTGCATCTTCACACGGTCGCTGTGGTGCATCTCCACAATGTTGAACCGAATGAGTGCAGTCTTTGCAGTCCAAGTTGCTGCATCCTCTGGATTTGGAGAATGGTCCAAACCCAAATATGGTCTCCAGACGAACTGCGATAAAATTTAAATCAGGTAAGCGCAAAAGTAATGTATAAATAATTAAAATGAACAAAAGTTAAAAGCTACGACGTACGTCATCTGGGCCTAAGTGATCCAACAGATTCCGGTAGAGTGCGACATTGAATCTGGGATTCTTGCCGTAATCCATACCCCTCACGCAGTACCTAAAGGAAATGAGAAACATGTTATTTTTAGCATATATTTTGGAAAGAGAAGAATAGTTATAAATGCTATAACTTAATGACTTACTTTGTTGCGTAAGGGAAACCAAAAGTGTTGTTGTTGATGGGGTTTAAGGACTCCATCCTCCACCAACCCCAGGCTTGTAGTAAAAATGCGCACTCATAAAATGTACATTTTTCCTTGACTGCGTTTTTGCACAAGGAACTGTACAGGTGGGCTAATACTGCAGAACCCCAACTAAATTTTCTAGTTTTATCAAAATTTGTTAGTAAATGTAAGTACATGAAATTTACACTATTTCCCGTACTTTCGGGAAATAAAAATGTACCAAAAAGTATCATAATATACGTTCGGGCTTTTACTACTCGGTCATTCTCTGAGGAATTTTCATTTAATTCCATACTTGCATAATGCCGTTTCAGGTCAGTGAGTAGTATTCCCTGCCCTCTTGCTCCACCACCTTCTACCATGTCCCTTCCAAACAGTTCTTCACACTGTGAGTTCGGTTGTTGAACCGACCCGTTCACCGCCTTACCGTCAATAGGGAGGCCCAGTAGCATGTAAACATCTTCGAGAGTGATGGTACATTCACCTATTGGTAGGTGAAATGTATGGGTCTCCGGTCTCCACCTCTCCAACATTGCAAGAATGAATTTGGAGTCAATGGTGCAGTTGGAGATCTTTATCACGTGTCCGAAACCTGCATATTCCAGATAAGGGACGATAAATGGGTCGGGAGCAAGGTATTTGTGCGAACGGATTCTGAATCTTTGTGTATCCTGAGATCATAATTAAACAAGAGTAAGATTAATTAAGATGAACAACACGTTATTTGAAGTATGAAAAATGTATAACCAAAGAAGAGACTTACAAATGCAGCAATGTTTTCCTTTGTGCCTCTGTGAGTATCTCCCATTGTTAGAAGGGCCATTGTTCAGAACGCTTGAGAGAATGAAAGACTTAGGAAGAAATAGAGAGTATGATAGACTTAAGAAATATTTCGTAGCAGAGAGTGAGAGAGTTGTGTGGGTGTGAGAGATGTTTCATAAGGTATGTATTTATAGTCAAATAAGTTTGATGTAGTGGTTGCATGCCTGCGATGTGTCACATTTGCATGCTTAGGGTGTTACACATATGCATGCATGCATTTACAAAACATGTAAGGTGTCACTCTTGCAGGCTAGGTGGCAGCCCATGCATGTATCACGATTGGACAGTAAGGGAGGCGCCATCTCACTTGGCGAAATAGTACAAAAATGAATGGTGTCGCCACCCCATTTGGCGAATAAGAGGTGTCACATTTTACAGCATTGGCTCAGGCTACGTGACAGCCTTTGGGATTCCTTTCTTTGTTGCATGCAAGGCCATTGGAGTTGATGGGTGGAGTCTTACACAAAACATTTATGTGTGCAGAATAGGGCCAGGCTAGGTGGCAGCATAAGCCCATGCATGTATCACGATTGGACAGTAAGGGAGGCGCCATCTCACTTGGCGAAATAGTACAAAAATGAATGGTGTCGCCACCCCATTTGGCGAATAAGAGGTGTCACGTTTTACAGTATTGGTTCAGGCTACGTGACAGCCTTTGGGATTCCTTTCTTTGTTGCATGCAAGGCCATTGGAGTTGATGGGTGGAGTCTTACACAAAACATTTATGTGTGCAGAATAGGGCCAGGCTAGGTTGCAGCATAAGCCCATGCATGTATCACGATTGGACAGTAAGGGAGGCGCCATCTCACTTGGCGAAATAGTACAAAAATGAATGGTGTCGCCACCCCATTTGGCGAATAAGAGGTGTCACGTTTTACAGCATTGGCTCAGGCTACGTGACAGCCTTTGGGATTCCTTTCTTTGTTGCATGCAAGGCCATTGGAGTTGATGGGTGGCAGGCTAGGTGGCTGCATAAGCCCATGCATGTAATATTATTGGCAGCCTTGGGGGGTTGCATCACTTACTTAATTGAAGTTTTTTGCCTTACGTTGAACATAACATTCATTCACATAAACTGTAAAATTTTCCAACCTTCGAATCAGTCATCTAACCTTCAAACATTCCAGCATTCATACCTTCATACAATCAATAAACCCAAAACATTCCCACCTTCATACCTAAAACAATTCTACACAATGGCCTCTTCACCACAATTTGTTGTCAAAGCACATTTCAACGGTGAGACATACATGTGTCCCACAGTTGGGTTTTTGTTTAGAAACACCGACAATGTCCGATTTCTCTTAAACGGGAAAGCAAATTTCTCGTACTTTAAGAAAAGATTGGAGGCCAAACTTGAACGAGGCCCGGTATCCCAAATATTTTATCAGAGTCCAGTCTTTTTTGGAAACAACCAAGTTATTTTTTATAAGGTTGCAATTCAAGATGACGAGGATTTCCAGAACATGATTTCCAGCCATGTCTATTCTGGAAACGACTCTATTGAGTTGTACGTTCTGTTTCAAGAGCCTCCGGTGACACAGAAGGTAGAGCCTCCGATGACACAGGAGGTTGATCCTTTGGAGAATGAGCAAGATGAGGTGGATGCAGTTGATGATGAAGAAGAAGATAACGAGTTAGAGTTTGATGAAATGGTGAACGACGATTCTGACGATGATGGCATCCCAAGTATTCCTACCGACAAAATCTACACACCACCTACGCACATGACAAACTTCAACATGGGCGGAGATGAACCTTCTACGGACTTGTTTTTCCAACCGTATATGCAATCGGATGAAAATTTAAAAGAGAAGGACAAGTTTCGTAATAGAGAGGAATGCATAAGGGCCATCAAAAAATTTCACATGCTCAACTCGGTTGATTATAAGGTGGATCGTGTAAACCCGGAAAGGTACAAGATCAAGTGTGTCCACCCTGACTGTATGTTCAAGCTGACCGCTTCATACAGACTAAGGGGTGACTGCTGGGTCATAGGTTCCATGACTACCCATACTTGTGTAAGTTCCACTCAATCACAAGACCACCGAAAACTCAACCATGATCTAATCTGTCAAGAAATCCTACCCCTGGTCAGCAACGACCCTTCTTTGAAGGTGAAAACAATCATCTCCCACATCACCACGGTTTTTAACTACACTCCGTCTTACCGTAAGGCGTGGTTAGCAAAGACTAAGGCGATTGAAAGGGTGTACGGGAACTGGGAGGAGTCATACCGAGAACTTCCATGCTACCTAAATGCACTCAAGACATATTCTCCAGGTAGTGTTTATGTTCTGGAAACATTGCCAGCGTACGCCCAAGATGGTAGTCTACTACATGGCAACGGAATATTCAGTCGCGTCTTTTGGGCATTTCAACCATGCATCACAGGGTTTGCTTCATGCAAACCAATTCTACAAATAGACGGGATTTGGTTGTATGGGAAGTACAAAGGCACGCTTTTGATGGCAGTTGCACAAGATGGCAACAATAACATTTTCCCCGTTGCGATTGCCCTTGTCGAGGGGGAGACCGGTGGTGCTTGGAGCTTTTTCCTGAAATGTGGTATGCGGTCTTGCAATCAGGACAACTATGGAGTGAAAGCTGTATGAAATACATTAAGGCTGAAAGTGCTAAAGCCAACACTCACATGGTTACACGGTTTGACCGCCATAGCCACAACTTCATTGTGAAAGAGACAATTGACCACAATGAAGGCCTGGCAAGACAAGAATACAGGGTCATTTTACCTTCTCAATGGTGCGATTGTGGCAGGTTTCAAGCTTTTCGTATGCCTTGCTCTCATGTCATTGCCGCTTGTGCGCATACCCATCAAGACGCGCTTCAACTGCTCTCAAACGTTTATAAATCTGAAACGTTGCTCACTGTTTACAACAACAACTTTCCTTTGGTGGCAAAACCGGACTATTGGCCTGAATACAACGGTGATATAGTTTGGCACAATGACCAAATGCGAAGGAACAAGAAGGGTCGTCCCAAAAGCAGGCGCATAACAACAGAAATGGACGATCTTGACAGGTTGGAAAGAAAGTGTGGTTTATGCCGTCAGGTCGGACACAATCGCAAAAACTGTCCGAATCGGGCGTCTGGCTCGACCACATAAATTTTGTAATACATTAAATCTTTTCAATATTTGTGTTGTAAACATTATGGGTTTTCCGTTAATAAAACTGTTCACACAATTTAAGAAATTCAATATAGGAAATTACATTAGGGTTTTCGCGTACAACAATGATTAACGATATTCAATCTAGGAAATTACAACTGTTAACACAATTTCATCTGACCCATGCATCATCAGCATTACATCACTGTCTATTTTGACTTCCTCCAACCACACATTAGGTCTTCCTGTCGCATGCGAGGTTGTTGTTCGTTTTCGCTGGATCCTTCGAATTTTTCCCCCTCGGCGATGTCTCCATCTAGCCACCGCATCAACTCCCGCTTCAGACGCTCCATGGAGTGAATGTGCCAGAATTTCATTTTCATCGCAGGTTTCGTGGAGGAGAATATAACATAACCATCTCTGCTAAAAATCATAGGCGACGTCATTACGTAAATAAGGGAGTACAAAATAAAAATACAGTGCGAGAAAGTGTGAGAAATTTCAAAGAAACGGACGAATTATTTATAAAACAGCAAAAAACCCTAGTTTTGCCCTAGGCGCCAAGTGAGATGGCGCCTCCTCTTCTTTTTAAGGAGCATGCGCCATCTCACTTGGCTAAATGCCAAGGGAGGCGCCAAGTGAGATGGCGCCTAGGGCAAAACCCTAGGTGCATGCGCCAAATGAGATGGCTCCTCCTTTGTGGAGCCATCTGAAACATGGTTATTTGCGTAATTTTTTCCGAAACCCGGTTATTTGCGAAATATTTTTTTAATACATGGTTATTAATAAAAAAAATTCTCATTTTGAAAAGTCAACAAAAACACATTTTTTGTCAAAACTTATAACTTGATCATGGAATATCAAAATGAGAT
This sequence comes from Vicia faba, assembly GCA_948472305.1. NCBI lineage: Eukaryota > Viridiplantae > Streptophyta > Magnoliopsida > Fabales > Fabaceae > Vicia > Vicia faba. The sequence continues at coordinate 437,109,590 of OX451739.1, read as the reverse complement.
GATACAAAAAGGATTTGTTAGAGGACATCTCAAGCTTTCTAAAAAGTCCAAGAACACCTCCAAAAGTTCAAAATAGAAGAAGTTATGCATTGTTGAAATTGGACTTTTTTTGTAAAATTGCCAAAAGTCAACTATCCCCAAAACTTCAAATTTTGCAAAATGGGCCCATTCTTTTTCACTTGTTTTGAGTTTGCATTGTTGCCCACGTGCTTTATCCTTGGCCATGTGTCCATATCTCATTTTTATTATTTAATTTGATTTTTATTTGAATTAATCCATTTTAAATCAAATAAAATCACATAAAATCTAAGGCATTGATAACTAATGATTTTCTGGTTGTTTTAGGTTTTGATCACAGCTAGCATTGCAATAAAATTCGTGTCAAGGTCATTATGCACAAGAAGATATGATTTGGATCAAATTTGGCAAGTTTGTAAAAGCAAATCAAATTAAATATCAAAGCCTTAATGGAGAGAGATTTGGACAGCAAATTGAGACCTAATGCAATGTGTTGTACCCCAATTTTTGACCTAAGATCCCACTTGCATTTTTGCATTTTTTATACAAAAGTCAAGGTCACTAAATACGGTCGGTTTTAACCTCTTACCTTCGAGCTTTGACTATGTGAAGATTGTCAAGTGTTTTGAAAATTCTTAGCCTATGTATCACTAACTTCTAATCAAGCACGAAGTGTGTGTGTTTTTCGTTTCTTTGATTTCATTTGCAGGGAACAGATCTGAATCAAGAGCATCAGGCGTCACGCCTCGATTAGGGTTCGGAATCTCTCAATCCGGAAGTACAATTGATCGTTGATTCTTGAAGACTGATTCATCAGGGCAATCGTGTGATTATTTCCACGCTCTGTTCAATAAGTGGTCTCAAGCTTCTCCACAACTTCCTCAGAGCACGAACAAGATTTCATCATCACTGGTTCACATGTGCATCAAGATGCTTTGGAATGCGAAGAAAGATCAAGTTTGTAGGTCAATTCAAAGCACTTTGTCCAAAAGTCAACGCTTGCACATTCAAGTTCAAACGATCGTAACTTTTCATTATTCAACATTTTTGAATGGTTACTTTTGCGTACAATTTTCTTTGATGTCATCTCTAACCCCTCTTTACCAGTCAAGGTCTGATTAGGTGCGGAGGATCATCAAAAGTTCGGATACTCAGAGGTCACTTTGATGACTGTGGCCTAATCTCAAGTAACAATTACTCGACTTTCAAGGATCGTAACTATTTCTATTTTCATCATTTCGGGATGGTTCTTTTTGCAACATGTCACAAATGATGTCGTCTACAAGATTGCTTCAAGGATCGACATCCGAATGCGTTTGGAAGGCCATGAATTTCGCTTGAACATTTTAGGCTTAAAATTGATTTTGTATTGAGGTTGTTTTCCACTGAGTCAAGGGTAAAGACAAGATGTTGAGTTTGAGGATTCATTGATTATATATTGCTATAATACAAGTTGCTTGTATTCGAGCATTAGTAATTAATGAATTAAAATTGGATTTAGATCAAGTTTCTTTGTTTGTTCATCAAGATTCGGTTCATGGTAAAAGGTTTAGGTGTTTTATTTGGAATGCATTTCAAAGTAAAAAAAGACCATTCAAGGAATCCAAGTTCATTCAATTCTAAATTCAAGAGTTTATGAAAGACATTCAAGTCTTATTTGACTATGTTATTCAATAATTATTTCAAGTCCAGACTTTATTCAAAGCTCAATTTCAATTCAAGTCTCATTTAATCATATTCAAATCCAAATTGTGCAAGATTATTTCAAGGTTCTTTTCAAAAGTGATGCTTTGTATTAATTCAAGATTCATAATGCACTTCGCAAGTCGACATTTATTCAAGAGTTTTTATGGACATATCATGTTCAGCAAGAATTATTACAAACTCATTCAAGTTCAAAAGTCAAGAATGAATGTCATCTTAGCATACAAGTTTCATCAAGATACTATGGTTCATCACCATGTTACAAAGCAATCACGAAAATACATGGAAATCCCTAAGGTTTTTCTTCTTTCTAATCTTCAAATTCCACATTTAAACTCTGCATATCAGTCCAAATCATGCTTCAAAATAATCCATGCTGTATGCTGCCCACAACTTGCCAAAAAAACATGCTACTGCAATGCTGCTCCAAATCCTGTCAAACCTGTCCAAAAATAAGTCAAAATTCTGCACAAATAATGCCAAAAACCTGTCCAAAAGCAGTATAAAATTTCACAAAAATAGAGGATGCAAATCCTGCATCAGAAAGGGAAAAATCAGCATATCAATTTGTCCAAGACCCATAAATTTTCCCTCCAAAAATTCATTCTGAAGGAGGGAAAACAAAGTAAAGACCTGTGGAAAATTTCTAATAAAACCTCAAGGTTTAGAACAAAAATTGGAAGACATCACCTGCTGTAAAACAAAGAAAAAAGAGGAGATACCTTGAGCAATAGCAGCAATTACTAAAAAGAATTCTGCACAAACATCATCTCCCGCCATGCTTCAAACTTGTACATACCATACAGCTTCCATTAGCAAAACTTAAGCTAAACATCAGCATAGTCTGTCTCTTAACCCCTGCAAAAAAAATGTTGAGAAATAGGGGAAAGAAAGTTACTGATATTAGGGAAGAAATCAAGAAGAAAAATAGTTGTTGATAAAATGAAGGAATCTTCTCCTACATCGGTAACCATCTATAAACCTTGCTTGTTTTATCTATTGTCAATGTATTGTTGCTTATTTGCCTTGGTGTGATGTTGTTAATATTTATGTATATTGTTGTGCAATAAAACTGGAATTTGGAATTATTGTTATTGATTCACCCTAAACCAAAAAATACAGAGAGCTTGAATAAACTTTTTTTAAACTGAAACTGAGACCGTGAAAAAAAATCGATCGTGGGAGGGAGAGAGAGATTAGGTCTGAGAGATATATAGGAAGCTGTTTTCGTGGTTGATTGCTTTTGCGTGTTTGTGAACCAAATTTCACAATTGATGTTGTTAATATAGAAGAAAACTAAGATGAGGAACAAGAGCAAAACACGGGTTTTGTCATTTGTTATTGTTTCTGAAATTTGAAGCAGAGAACTGAGAGAGGGAATTAGTTGATGAGAGGTTAGAGTTTGAAGATACATACCAGTCGCGAGGGAAGGAGAGTCCGCTGCCATTGTTGCTTGTGTTATAGTCGGTCCCTTTCCTTATCACTCTTAAACCTGCAATTTTACCAACTCACCAAATCTCCAAGCTTTTCTCATTCCTCCATCACTTTTCCCCTTTCTCTCTCCACGTATCTCCTTTTCCTCTTATCTTCATCTCCTCTAAACATCAAAATCAAAACAGCACATTGAACTGGAATAATGAGAAAGAAGAAAGAAATTGTACCACAACGGCCACGCAAAAGGATGGCATGATCGGCGATTAACGGAAGGCTCGACAACAGTGGAGTGGGTTATGGAGAACAATAACATTTTCGCATAGGGAGATTCGTGGTGACGTGTTGGTATCGGAATTGAGCTTTGTCTCATGGGGTTCGGAGTTCGATCATGACAGAGATTCAAAGAGTAGTCGTAGCTGCGGATTCCGTTGGAGGATGGAACGATAATAGAGGCTAGTCGCGGATTGGCCGGAGTGCTATGGAAGACCGCGTGTGGTTGAGGCTATGGTGGTGGAGGATGGATCTGAGTAGTTTTGTGGGAGGAAGAAGAAAGGTGGGAGAGGGAAGTTTTGTTTCTGCAACTACGGCCGCCGTTCTGAGATGAAGAGTAGGAGGGTTTTCTTCAACCCCAATTTTGTGAATCTGGAAGATGGGTCCGGACCACCCTGACCCGGTCCGGCCCATCATTTTTTTTTAATTATTTTTTTGTTTGTTTTCTGATCTTTATTTGTGTTACAACTTGGACTTATTGTTTTATTTCTTTAGGCCCACTTTGATTTGCTTCATACTTCACCTCATTATTTTGCTTAGACACTTTTTTTTAAAGTTAGGTTAGTTTTAATTTATTTTAATTAGTTTCCATTTTTTAATTTAAACTCATATAAATAATTAGTTATCATGCATGTTCTTTTTATTATTAGATAGTTTTTTTTCTTTCTTAATTATTTAATTTCAAAATTAATTTGGTAATCATTAGTGAATTTTTATATTCGTTTTAGTTTAGTTTAATAATTTCTGTCAATTCGTTTGGTTACAAATCTTTTCTTTTCACATTTGGTTTTATCTTCCCTTTTAAGTTAGAATCCTCATTGTTATTTATAATTTTCCTTTTTTTGATTAATGTTAAATGTATGCTGGTTGATCTTGTGCCAATTATTCTCCAATTAATTTCATGATTTATTTTTTCGCTGATTGCATCAACTCCAAGGGAAACGTTCTAACTTTGTTGACTTCTTGTCATCAAACACATGTTATACGATTATGCGAATACCCTCCTTCATCTTTGTTTTACTATTTTGTTAATTTTAAGTTAATTTTTTCTAAAAGACTCAATTTTAAAACTCACCCCCTTTTAAGTTAAAACTTCGACACTAGGTCGTCGCATCTTCAAAAATCTCGTCCATACCCATTTTTTAGCCAAACGAACCATTTTAATCAAACAAACAATTTTAAACCAAAAAACAGATATTTCAAAAGGTTCCTGCGGAGTACCGCAGATGCAGTGGGTGCTAATACCTTCCCATTGTATAACCAACCCCCGAACTCTCGATCTCTTTCAAAAACGCATTGTATTTTTATTACTTTTAAGTATTATTTTACATTGCATATTTTAGGGTTTTATTTCGCTCTTTTCCCTTTTCCCTTGGAAATAATAAAGCGCGGTGGCGACTCTTGCTTTTGTGAGTCAAGTTAATTAATAGCTTGATCTCCGATTTTCACCGCTACAGAATTGGCGACTCTGCTGGGGAAAGATTGACCTCTTGCTGGTCCATCCCTAAGTGGGTTAAGCCTAATTTGTTTTATCTGTTTTATCATTATTTGATTGTTTGATTATATGTATATATTATGATTATTTGGGTGTTGATAATATTTACAAAGGACAAGTCCTATACCCGGACTAAGTTACACTTAGGAATAGGACGGGCGGTATAGTCATGTTAACTTTGAGGGAGTAATCCCGAAGAAGGAGACATGAGATCCCCCACTCAGTGGAAGGCCCTTTTGAACGTAATATTTGTTTACCTAGTAATCGGGAAGACATTATTATTTTCGACCTGGGAGCCAGAGAAGCTGGGAACCGTAGAACCCTAACCCATCTTGGCCTTTTAGGTGTAGCGCGGAGATTATAACGGAGTAATCCGGAAGTAATTGTTACGCGATGCTACGCTCGGATGAGTTTCTCTTGAGAATATTGCTGATTATTGAGTAATCAAGACGTTGGTAATATCCGAAGGAGGAATGTAGACTCCGGGAACTCTTAGAACCTTGTTCTACATGTGTGATTAAACCGTTAGTACATACCTTGGGTGTGTTCCTTACCTTGACTCCATGCTCGTGACGTTGAATCTTTCGACTTTATTTGTGACCTTGCTTGTGGTTTTTGCATAGCCATGCATTCATGCATCCATAAAACCCTTTTCACTTGACTTTCAAGGAATTTGGAGGTCTTTCTTTGTAAATATCACAAGTTTTGTCAAGCTCAATGGATCTTGGGTGTTGATAGGGCGAAAACCCTAATCCACCAAAATGGATGATTGATCTTGATGATAACTGGATCAATGTTTGGAGCCAATTTGAAATTCATCTTCTATCTTCATACTTTGATGTTTACAACTTAATATCTTGAGTTCCTTGAAAATCAAATAAAAACTCTCTTTTGCATATCATACATCATTCTACATTTTTTATTTCACTGTCAAAGGTCTTTTTCCGAGTCTTATTTTTCCTTTGGTCTCACCAGTACAACACTCGCGCTAAGAAAACAATGGAGAATATCAAGCAAGAGGTTTCTGAACTCCGTAGAGAGATGACTATTTTGAAAGCTAGTATGGAGCACTTAACTGGTCTGGTTGAAATTCTGGTTTCCGCCCAAGTCAATCCTTCTAGGAGGGAGGAAGCGATGATAAAAGTCTTCACTGAAACTCTAAAATCATTCTCTCATGAGAAGGTGACGGTTAATGCACCTAATGACTTTCCTGACAAGGTGAATGTGGGAGTGCGTCTAGAAGAAGATGTTGGGAAGGGATGTTCATATGAAGATGGTAGCTCAGCTAATGGTGTGAAGAAGTTTGATAATAACTTTTCCAAGAAGAGAACCAGAGGAAGAAACAATCATCGTCAGAATCATCATGTTTCTCCTATTCATCAACAGAATCAACAAGTTCCTAATCAAAGGAAAACCCAATTTGATCCAATTCCAATTACCTATACAGAGTTGTTCCCTATCCTGATGCAGAGGAATTTGGTTCAGACCCGACCTCCACCGAAGGTTCCTGAGAAGACACATTGGCACTACAAAGCTGATTTGGCTTGTACTTTTCACCAAGGTGCTCCTGGGCATGACTTGGAGGGTTGCTTTGCTTTGAAGATTGAGGTTCAGAAGTTGGTCAGAAGTGGTATCTTGTCATTCAAGGACTTTGGTTTTGAAGTTCAAATCAAGCATGTGCCGAAGAGTAAACACGATTGATGGTCACTTTGAGTTTTGAATGATGTTTTCGGTAATTCAAGTCCAGATGGAAAGCCTTCCTCGATTATTAACTTATTTATGCTCTTTGTAATTTTTCTTGTTTATCAAAACATTGTTTGCATGTAAGAGCTTGTTTGCATCTGAATGATTATCTTGATACAATGGGTATGTTTGTCTTGAAGAAATTCATTCGTTTCACTCATATTTGTTTTCAAATTTTAAATTTCTTTTTGCATTATGATACCAACTTGTTGCCCATTCTCTTGCCTAGGCAGAGATTGAAGGGAGGATGATGATCTAAAGAACACAAAATCTCTGGTTGCATGCTTTCGGATAAAATCTTGCTGATGATGTACAGGCATTGTTTCAAATCCCTAAACACCGGAGATATAAGGAAGATAATCCCTTGCTAACCCTTTTGAGCCTTTGAAGCAGAAGTTTCTTTTTTTTTTATACGAAAAAACCTTGAATTTTAACCCGGGGCAGGGTAGTTTTTAGTTAATCTGACTGAGTGTTCGAAATTCATAAGGAAGATGTTTTTTGAAGAGAAACTACGAGGGCTATCCTTCATGTATAATGAATCTAGAGGATCTGGAACCATAATGTTATCCCTCACTCATCAAGAAATGAGGCAATCACAATCCTCTCAACAAGCAAATACAAGCTAATGTCACACATTTTGTTCAAAAAGTCAAAAATCAAGAAAAAGAAAAGCCTGCTAAGTCAAAAAAAACATGAAAATGTGTGACTTAGGCAAAATTAAGGCATCCCGCTGGACTATCAATTCAAAAGAATTAGTTCAGGCAAAAGTTAGGGAAAATAAAATTGCAAAGAAAGGACTGCAAAGAAAAGTCCTCAGCAAAGAACAAATGGGTGACTACAAACACGAAGACATGAGGGTGGTTTCTACTCTGAAAGCCTCGTCGTTTCCTTGACCGTCACAAAATCCTTTTGAGAGATGAACACTCATGTTGAATTAACTGAACATAGGGTTGGAGAACATCATGAAGAATGGGTGGGCACCAAATATTTTGAGCCTTAAAATCTTTTTTCTGAAAAAAACATGAACCAGGCCACGTTACAACCTTCAAAAGTCCTAATTGAAGCAAGGTTATTTTGAAAGCATACTTCAATGAGATAGTGTTCCTGACTCCCATGAATGTTCTAAATAGTTATGTTGGTATCATATGTTTTTCCTATACAAAAATAAATGGTGCTCTAACTCGCAAAATTTGTGCGATATCTTTCAAAATCTTCAAGACTTACATAACTGTTGCATTAGAATTTTCATTCTCATTGTAAACTTTTTCTAACTGCAAAACATTTGTTTGATATCAAGGAAGCTCACATAAGCACCAGTGATGAGTTTATTCTTTTAAGGCCTGAAACTATGTTGAGTAATTGGCAGATCACTTCAAGAAAAAATCATATCCATGGGCATGTCACCTGAAGACCGTAAGCACGAACATGTGGCTTCTCCCAGTTAATGCTTTCCCAACTTGTTTACTCTTTTGGGGCAAAATTTGAAGACTTTGATGTGCCAACTACAGTCAATCTGGGGCAATCACGTCGAGATTCGATGAATCTCTCTAAGAGTTTGAAGACACCAGAGCACGGTGGATGCCAGGTCTTTTGTAAAATCCTCTTGAGACGATTTCTTCTCATCAACCATTTAGCTTGGGGCATTTTAGAAGTGAAGTTATTCACAAGAATTGTCGTGCATCACGCAGCTTATCAGCAGTAAACTTGGGGCATCCAAAATTAGTCCCAGGGGCAATCCAGATTTGTCAAGATATGTTTTGCACACATTATCATAGGGTGGTGTTCCCAGAATCTCTAAGCTAAGCATGACTTTTTCCAGCTGAAACTTTGTTTGTGTTGTTATCCTTTTAATGGATTGTTTGCAATAGAAGACTAGACTTTGGGTTTTCTACCTGAAAATATCTTCCTGTCCAGAGACATTTAAGCCTTGTAAAAGGACTTTGCTCCAATGATGGCCTGTGTTCTATCTCCAGTAATATTCCCATCTTGTTGAGATTAGCCGTGTGTTGAGTTGTACTGTGACGTCTTATCATCTCCTGTCTATCTCCTGTCTGTTTTGTCAGCATATACATAACATTCATTTATTCATTCACACTTGCATCATGCATGCACAGTTGTATTTGTTGATATTTTGAGTTCGTATACCTTGGTTATGTCTATTCAAATAGCGTATTTGATCTTTCCAAATAGAGTGCCAACTTAAGCAGAAAGTGCGTCTTCTTTCTAATTCCCCACTGAGTTAACTCTCGTGGAAGAATCTTGCTTTAGCTTTCCTTTTCCATCTCTGGATAGGATAAATCCCCATTTGAGTTGTTTCCTCATTGGGTGGAGTCTTGTTTGACTATTTTCTCTCCAGTTTATTCCTGGATTGAGCTGTGTCTCTTGTGAACGATACCCTGTGAATATCTCTAGGCCGTGAAACCTAGATGGAGAGTGCATTTATTTTGCAACGTAAATACCTGGTCTCCTCAAGAAGGATTTATTCATAGTTCCCCATTGAAGATGAACTTTATTCCCCAGCAGTGTTATCACAATCTTCTTCTGGAATATCGACATGACAATAAGCGACTGACTCTTTATTTGAGCAGTTTGATTATTTCTGATTTCTCTATGACAAATGGCGGTCTCTTCATGAGCAGTTTGTCTATCCTCGGTGAAATTATTGACTCTCACCTCCAGTAATATCTTCATGATATTTTATGGGTATCTTTGAGAAAACAACAAGCGGCAGTTTCTTCATGAGACAACTTGTGTGTTATGGATACTCTTGACAAACAGCAAGCGGCAGTTTCTTCATGAGACAACTTGTGTGTTATGGATACTCTTGACAAACAGCAAGCGGCAGTTTCTTCATGAGACAACTTGTGTGTTATTGATACTCTTGACAAACAGCAAGCGGCAGTTTCTTCATGAGACAACTTGTGTGTTATTGATACCTTGAAAAGACAACAAGCGGCAGTTTCTTCATGAGACAACTTGTGTGTTATTGATACTCTTGACAAACAGCAAGCGGCAGTTTCTTCATGAGACAACTTGTGTGTTATGGATACTCTTGACAAACAGCAAGCGGCAGTTTCTTCATGAGACAACTTGTGTGTTATGGATACTCTTGACAAAAGCAAGCGGCGGTCTCTTCATGAGCAACTTGTATGTTATTGTCACCTTCGAAAACATCAAGCGGCAGTCTCTTCACGAGGCAACTTGTTATGTTATTAACAACTTTAAAAAAAAAACAACAAGCGGCGGTCTCTTCATGAGCAACTTGTGTGTTATTGGTAATTTTGAAAAGAAAACAACAAGCGGCGGTCTCTTCATGAGCAACTTGTGTGTTATTGGTAATTTTGAAAAGAAAACAACAAGCGACGGTCTCTTCATGAGCAACTTGTGTGTTATTGGTAATTTTGAAAAGAAACAGCAAGCGGCAGTCTCTTCATGGACAACTTGTATGTTATCAACACTTTTAAAAACAGCAGGCGGCAGTCTCTTCATGGACAACTTGTATGTTATCAACACTTTTTGAAAACGGCAAGTGGCGGTCTCTTCATGAGCAGCTTGTACGGAAAATGGCAAGTGGCAGCTTCTTCATGAGCAGCTTGTACGTTAGTATTTTGGAAGACAGCAAGTGGCAGCTTATCTATTTGAGCAACTTGTGTGTTATTGTTCCCTTGAAAACGGGAAGTGGCAGCTTCTTTATGAGCAGCTTGTGTGCTTTAATATTCTTTGAAGACAACAAGTGGCAGCTTCTTCATGAGCAGCTTGTGTGCTTTGATATTCTTTGAAGACAGCAAGTGGCAGCTTCTTTATGAGCGGCTTGTGGATTTTTGGCAACAAGTGGCGGACTCTTCATGAGCAGCTTGTGTGCTTTAATATTCTTTGAAGACAGCAATTGGCGGTCTCTTCATGAGCAGCTTGTATGTTATTGACACCTTTGAAAGGAAGCAAGTGGCGGCCTCTTTATGTGAGTAGCTTGTGTATCCCCAACAATAATGTTTACTCAGCAAATGGCATCCCTTCGGAAAAGTCCCGTGGGGAAGTTTGTTATTTTATCCTTTTCAAGTGATATCTTGGTTAAAGAAGAAATGTGTTACCGTTCTTGGTAAAATTCAGAAATCAGAGATGTTTATCTCCAGCCACAGTGCTGATGTCAATCATTTTCCAGTCTCAATGCTGCTGTCAATCATTTTCCAGTCTCAGTACTGATGTCCATCATTTCATTTTCCAGTCACAGTGCTGATATAAATCATTTCTTTTTCCAGTCTTCGTGCTGATGTAAATCATTCAAGAGTCTCTCATTTGAAGTCTATGACTTTGTTTCCCCAATGGAGTTACAACCTCTTCCTCTGTGGGATTACTGTATAATGTGCTTGGTTTCTCCAGCATAGTCTGTCTCATATGGCGTCATTCCCCATAAAATTCAAAACATCACATTCATATCATATTGTAAACATAATCGCGGTATCTTAAGGCCAAAAATTGGGTATTCTATATTTAAGTCCCTTCAATCTCGTCGAAATGAAGATCCCAATCTTCATATCTCCAGATAGAAGAAACTTAAATAGGGGCAGCTGTTGTACCCCAATTTTTGACCTAAGATCCCACTTGCATTTTTGCATTTTTTATACAAAAGTCAAGGTCACTAAATACGGTCGGTTTTAACCTCTTACCTTCGAGCTTTGACTATGTGAAGATTGTCAAGTGTTTTGAAAATTCTTAGCCTATGTATCACTAACTTCTAATCAAGCACGAAGTGTGTGTGTTTTTCGTTTCTTTGATTTCATTTGCAGGGAACAGATCTGAATCAAGAGCATCAGGCGTCACGCCTCGATTAGGGTTCGGAATCTCTCAATCCGGAAGTACAATTGATCGTTGATTCTTGAAGACTGATTCATCAGGGCAATCGTGTGATTATTTCCACGCTCTGTTCAATAAGTGGTCTCAAGCTTCTCCACAACTTCCTCAGAGCACGAACAAGATTTCATCATCACTGGTTCACATGTGCATCAAGATGCTTTGGAATGCGAAGAAAGATCAAGTTTGTAGGTCAATTCAAAGCACTTTGTCCAAAAGTCAACGCTTGCACATTCAAGTTCAAACGATCGTAACTTTTCATTATTCAACATTTTTGAATGGTTACTTTTGCGTACAATTTTCTTTGACGTCATCTCTAACCCCTCTTTACCAGTCAAGGTCTGATTAGGTGCGGAGGATCATCAAAAGTTCGGATACTCAGAGGTCACTTTGATGACTGTGGCCTAATCTCAAGTAACAATTACTCGACTTTCAAGGATCGTAACTATTTCTATTTTCATCATTTCGGGATGGTTCTTTTTGCAACATGTCACAAATGATGTCGTCTACAAGATTGCTTCAAGGATCGACATCCGAATGCGTTTGGAAGGCCATGAATTTCGCTTGAACATTTTAGGCTTAAAATTGATTTTGTATTGAGGTTGTTTTCCACTGAGTCAAGGGTAAAGACAAGATGTTGAGTTTGAGGATTCATTGATTATATATTGCTATAATACAAGTTGCTTGTATTCGAGCATTAGTAATTAATGAATTAAAATTGGATTTAGATCAAGTTTCTTTGTTTGTTCATCAAGATTCGGTTCATGGTAAAAGGTTTAGGTGTTTTATTTGGAATGCATTTCAAAGTAAAAAAAGACCATTCAAGGAATCCAAGTTCATTCAATTCTAAATTCAAGAGTTTATGAAAGACATTCAAGTCTTATTTGACTATGTTATTCAATAATTATTTCAAGTCCAGACTTTATTCAAAGCTCAATTTCAATTCAAGTCTCATTTAATCATATTCAAATCCAAATTGTGCAAGATTATTTCAAGGTTCTTTTCAAAAGTGATGCTTTGTATTAATTCAAGATTCATAATGCACTTCGCAAGTCGACATTTATTCAAGAGTTTTTATGGACATATCATGTTCAGCAAGAATTATTACAAACTCATTCAAGTTCAAAAGTCAAGAATGAATGTCATCTTAGCATACAAGTTTCATCAAGATACTATGGTTCATCACCATGTTACAAAGCAATCACGAAAATACATGGAAATCCCTAAGGTTTTTCTTCTTTCTAATCTTCAAATTCCACATTTAAACTCTGCATATCAGTCCAAATCATGCTTCAAAATAATCCATGATGTATGCTGCCCACAACTTGCCAAAAAAACATGCTACTGCAATGCTGCTCCAAATCCTGTCAAACCTGTCCAAAAATAAGTCAAAATTCTGCACAAATAATGCCAAAAACCTGTCCAAAAGCAGTATAAAATTTCACAAAAATAGAGGATGCAAATCCTGCATCAGAAAGGGAAAAATCAGCATATCAATTTGTCCAAGACCCATAAATTTTCCCTCCAAAAATTCATTCTGAAGGAGGGAAAACAAAGTAAAGACCTGTGGAAAATTTCTAATAAAACCTCAAGGTTTAGAACAAAAATTGGAAGACATCACCTGCTGTAAAACAAAGAAAAAAGAGGAGATACCTTGAGCAATAGCAGCAATTACTAAAAAGAATTCTGCACAAACATCATCTCCCGCCATGCTTCAAACTTGTACATACCATACAGCTTCCATTAGCAAAACTTAAGCTAAACATCAGCATAGTCTGTCTCTTAACCCCTGCAAAAAAAAAGTTGAGAAATAGGGGAAAGAAAGTTACTGATATTAGGGAAGAAATCAAGAAGAAAAATAGTTGTTGATAAAATGAAGGAATCTTCTCCTACATCGGTAACCATCTATAAACCTTGCTTGTTTTATCTATTGTCAATGTATTGTTGCTTATTTGCCTTGGTGTGATGTTGTTAATATTTATGTATATTGTTGTGCAATAAAACTGGAATTTGGAATTATTGTTATTGATTCACCCTAAACCAAAAAATACAGAGAGCTTGAATAAACTTTTTTTAAACTGAAACTGAGACCGTGAAAAAAAATCGATCGTGGGAGGGAGAGAGAGATTAGGTCTGAGAGATATATAGGAAGCTGTTTTCGTGGTTGATTGCTTTTGCGTGTTTGTGAACCAAATTTCACAATTGATGTTGTTAATATAGAAGAAAACTAAGATGAGGAACAAGAGCAAAACACGGGTTTTGTCATTTGTTATTGTTTCTGAAATTTGAAGCAGAGAACTGAGAGAGGGAATTAGTTGATGAGAGGTTAGAGTTTGAAGATACATACCAGTCGCGAGGGAAGGAGAGTCCGCTGCCATTGTTGCTTGTGTTATAGTCGGTCCCTTTCCTTATCACTCTTAAACCTGCAATTTTACCAACTCACCAAATCTCCAAGCTTTTCTCATTCCTCCATCACTTTTCCCCTTTCTCTCTCCACGTATCTCCTTTTCCTCTTATCTTCATCTCCTCTAAACATCAAAATCAAAACAGCACATTGAACTGGAATAATGAGAAAGAAGAAAGAAATTGTACCACAACGGCCACGCAAAAGGATGGCATGATCGGCGATTAACGGAAGGCTCGACAACAGTGGAGTGGGTTATGGAGAACAATAACATTTTCGCATAGGGAGATTCGTGGTGACGTGTTGGTATCGGAATTGAGCTTTGTCTCGTGGGGTTCGGAGTTCGATCATGACAGAGATTCAAAGAGTAGTCGTAGCTGCGGATTCCGTTGGAGGATGGAACGATAATAGAGGCTAGTCGCGGATTGGCCGGAGTGCTATGGAAGACCGCGTGTGGTTGAGGCTATGGTGGTGGAGGATGGATCTGAGTAGTTTTGTGGGAGGAAGAAGAAAGGTGGGAGAGGGAAGTTTTGTTTCTGCAACTACGGCCGCCGTTCTGAGATGAAGAGTAGGAGGGTTTTCTTCAACCCCAATTTTGTGAATCTGGAAGATGGGTCCGGACCACCCTGACCCGGTCCGGCCCATCATTTTTTTTAATTATTTTTTTGTTTGTTTTCTGATCTTTATTTGTGTTACAACTTGGACTTATTGTTTTATTTCTTTAGGCCCACTTTGATTTGCTTCATACTTCACCTCATTATTTTGCTTAGACACTTTTTTTTAAAGTTAGGTTAGTTTTAATTTATTTTAATTAGTTTCCATTTTTTAATTTAAACTCATATAAATAATTAGTTATCATGCATGTTCTTTTTATTATTAGATAGTTTTTTTTTCTTTCTTAATTATTTAATTTCAAAATTAATTTGGTAATCATTAGTGAATTTTTATATTCGTTTTAGTTTAGTTTAATAATTTCTGTCAATTCGTTTGGTTACAAATCTTTTCTTTTCACATTTGGTTTTATCTTCCCTTTTAAGTTAGAATCCTCATTGTTATTTATAATTTTCCTTTTTTTGATTAATGTTAAATGTATGCTGGTTGATCTTGTGCCAATTATTCTCCAATTAATTTCATGATTTATTTTTTCGCTGATTGCATCAACTCCAAGGGAAACGTTCTAACTTTGTTGACTTCTTGTCATCAAACACATGTTATACGATTATGCGAATACCCTCCTTCATCTTTGTTTTACTATTTTGTTAATTTTAAGTTAATTTTTTCTAAAAGACTCAATTTTAAAACTCACCCCCTTTTAAGTTAAAACTTCGACACTAGGTCGTCGCATCTTCAAAAATCTCGTCCATACCCATTTTTTAGCCAAACGAACCATTTTAATCAAACAAACAATTTTAAACCAAAAAACAGATATTTCAAAAGGTTCCTGCGGAGTACCGCAGATGCAGTGGGTGCTAATACCTTCCCATTGTATAACCAACCCCCGAACTCTCGATCTCTTTCAAAAACGCATTGTATTTTTATTACTTTTAAGTATTATTTTACATTGCATATTTTAGGGTTTTATTTCGCTCTTTTCCCTTTTCCCTTGGAAATAATAAAGCGCGGTGGCGACTCTTGCTTTTGTGAGTCAAGTTAATTAATAGCTTGATCTCCGATTTTCACCGCTACACAATGCACAATACATAAGCAAGCGCAGCATACAAGAATCAGGGTTGGAAATCACTGGTAGAGGCAGAACAAAAACTTGCAAAATCACAAAAAAGTGGGAGATCGAAATCAAAGTTAGAGGCATTTTCAGGACTTGAGACTTGTCTCAATCGATTGCTGGCCATCTCCACAAGCTAATCCGATCTAAACCACGCATTTTCAGACCTCCTAGAGCGCTGTAAGTGGTCCATGAATCTGCCCCATTTTTGAATTCGATTTGTGTTATTCTGGCATCCATTGGGTAAAATAATTGCATATTTGTGATCACAATAACATTTTCAAGCTTTTGGTATTAACGTATTTCATTTATCTGATCTGTAACAAGAATCACCATAGTTAGGGTTTCTTGGAATTTTTTGGGCTTTTTCATTTCAGGTACAATTGGTCCACATGAAGGACATGGTTGTGATCAGGAGTTTATCACGAATCCAACCATGGTCTTAGGGTCCATTTTTATGGCCTATGCAAGATTTTGGAGATGAGCAAGGTTGTAGAGACGGACCTCTGTCCGTTGGTATAGGTGGTTATATTTTTAGCCACGGTTGGGAGGTCAGGGACAATGCGTGTCACGTTCCCATTGGATTATTCAAATAGCGCGCGTTTTTATTTTTTTCTGACCATTAAGCCTTATTTTATTATATTATTGTTAATTTGTGTTATAATAACAAATGAAGTAATTTGGTCTGGTGGTAGCCACATAAGCCTTAAAGCGTTCCAAGGCTGGAAGTCAGGGGTTCGATCCCTGCCTCCAGCAATTTGCCTTTTCTCTATTGTTTTCAGGAGATCTAGTGCGTGTTCAAGCCAAGGGATCACTATACTCCCTCACCAATCCACACGCCAGATGGCCAAATGGCCAGATCTGGTGGCCAAGCCTTGAGGGTACATGATGGAATCAGTCAACGCGCCTACATTGGATCCCAAAAGTTCAAACGGACCAACTGCTATTGGGCCAACAAGTTGCTACTAACACCACCCAAACCAGGCCCAAACTCTCTTTCCCTTACACTTTTATTTATTTTTATTAATTGCTTTATTTTATTTAACTAATTTTCTAACCAATAGATTAATTTAATTTTTTATCAAAAATCACAAAAATACTTTTTTTTATCCAATCAAATTTTAGAACTTTCATTTTTATTAATAAATACTTATTAATTAATTAGGATATTAATTAGGAAACTTTAATTTATTTTGTAAATATTTAAACTTAATTAGAAATCATTAGGTTTTAATTATAACTTAATTATTTTAATTTCTTTCTTAAATTAATAAAAACTCCAAAAATATGCCATTATTTTTTTTTCATTTATTAATTTATTTAATAATTAATCTAGTATTTAATTTAGGATTTAATTTCTTTTCTTAAATAAAAATAAAAAAAATAAAAAAGGCATCTTCTTTTAAAAAGGGTCAAAACCCTAATTCACACTCGATTCAATTTTCCGCGCGCTTTATTTATTTTTATCCATATTGATGTATCTGTTTCCGGTATGTAATAGATAACTAGGACATTTTATTTATTTACCGCTTTATTTTATTTTATTTTAAAAGGGTTGCTTTTGGCGATGTAAATACCCGACGCCTTGTAATTTAATTTCCGCATTTTAATTCCGCAAATTATCACTGCTAGATGTTTGATAATAGGGTTTGCATGACAAGACTGAATGTTTAATCTTAAAATCAAATTAGATCACCCTTAACATGTGCAAAGATAAAAATAACTGAAAACGATACACTCGCACATCCGCACTCTTAGGGTACACCCCACTTGGTTGCCTTCGTACACGGTCATTAAGTATAGGTCGTTTTAGAGGTCGTCCTCTTGTCTAAAAGATCATAGTCGCCTCGAAATGGTTGCCTCGGATATTGTTGCCTCAAACAAATGATCTAAGACATTAGGGTTACCGCTAAGGCGTCCTAACATTGCTTTAGTGACCGTATGTCCCTCATTTGAATTGACCCTCAAATTCCAACGACGGTGCTACCTACTCACTAATAGTGGGATAGCATTGTCTAAAGGAAATTAGCATAGAACGATTCCTTTTTCAAGTAGGTAGATAGTTCTTAGATACTTGCTCATCCAAAAATAAACCTTTTTCACACTTACACTCCTTTTTAAACAAAGTTTTCAAAAACACTTCATTACACTCTTGAGGACAGAAGCAAGAGTTAAATCGAAGTTAAAATAAAAACTTTTCAAAACCCACAAGCACAAAGAAAATATTTTGAAAATGATGAGCAAGTACCTAAGAGCCCGTGGATAACCACAGATAGAAAGGGTGCTAATACCTTCCCTTTCTATAATCTACCCTCCGTACTCTGAGAATATCTCGAAAAAGGAATTTTTCTATGCTTTTTTCCTTTCCTTGTTGGATAAAATAAAAGTCGGTGGCGACTCTTTCTTACCGCGACATTTTGCGAAAAAAAAACGCAAAATGAAAACCACCATTCCAAAAAACAGTCAGTTCTTCCCACCGTATCACATAACTGGCGACTCTGCTGGGGACTTAATAAGTGGGGTATACCTTAGGATTGATTCATCATAATGTTTTCAATTGCTTGAATTGTATGCTTTATCTTTGTGGGTTTTAATCGGAGTTACTATAGATCCTAACCCGAATCTGGGGGATACCTTTTAGGTAAGTAGCAATAGACTGTGAGGGAATTGTACAACATATACCGATACGGTTGAAGCAGTAGCTACGTTGGTGTGGCACTTTAGCTTGTACCGATATCCCTTGTGGTGGAACAAGGAGAATATGGGTCTTCTAAGGGGTCATTAAGCACCAACTGACCTTAGAATCTATAATTGACCAACTTGGCCATAGAAAAGTAGCAGTATGCTACACTCATTGAGACCAAACTCTCGCGATGATTCTGGCTGCAAGAAAAGGTTGCCAAACTGGAATTATGACCGATCGAGGGTGGTCAGTGATATTGAGATCCTCTAGAACCCAGTTACTATTTCTAGGACAGGTTTGAACCAACTAAACTGAAAGAGGGTAATACCTAAACTCCATGCAAACCTGAAATCCAAGGGCTACTGTGTGACTTGTGTGCCCTTACCATGTTTGCTATCTGTGAATACTTGTGGTGTGTTTCTATCATAACATCATGCATCATGACATTGCATGCATCTTGCATTGGACTAACCCATTTCAAAGACAGAGGGGATTCATATTTGTTCTGTTTTGTAGGTCATGACACCTATGCGTAGAAACACTATTCATATCAGCTTTGTCCAGGTTCCTACTCATCTTAAAGATTTGGTTGCAAAGGTCCCAGATACTACCTCCTTTATCAAAAGACATGGGCACCTCCTTGGTTTGGTCACTTCCAGATTAGACGAGCAGATGATGAGTGTTCTGTGCCAGTTCTTTGATCCATTATACCATTGCTTTACTTTTCGGGACTACCAGTTGGTCCCTACCTTGGAAGAGTTCTCTGATCTACTGGGTATTTCTATTCTGGAGCAGACCCCATTTACAGGTTGGGAGAAAGTCCTTAGGCCGGAAGAGATTGCTTCAGCCCTCCATCTGACAAAGGCTGAGGTAATGTCTAACTGGGAAACTCAAAGTGGGACAAAAGGCTTCTTGGCTAAATTCTTGGTTGATCGGGCTAATCAGTTTTGGGACAGTCTAGACTTTCAGACATTTGAAGACATTCTGGCTCTTCTCATATATGGTTTGGTATTGTTTCCTAACTCAGATTCCTTTGTTGACGTGAATGCGGTGAAGATCTTCATTTCCCGTAATCCAGTACCCACTCTCTTGGGTGACATTTTGCATTCTTTATGCCCGTACTGCTCAGAAACGGGGAACCCTTATGTGTTTTGCACCATTGCTGGCGAGGTGGTTTATTTCTCACCTCCCCAAATCAGTTTTGAAGAACAAGGAAGGCATGGGTTGGGCCTACAGGATTATGTCTCTCGCTCACAATGACATTATCTGGAGTACTAAGGACATGGAAGAAGTAGCTATTATTGATCGCTGTGGGGAGTACCCCAATGTTCCACTACTTGGAGTTCGAGGAGGGATCACCTATAATCCTTGTCTGGCCTTACGTCAGTTTGGGCGAGCTATGAGGGAGAGACCTCATGAGTTGCTGATGCCAAGCATTTTCTTTGACTTCCAAGGGAATAGTGACGAGCATCGCCGCAGGTTCATACGAGCTTGGGATAGGGTACACAGGTCTTATTCGCACAAGTTAGGGATGACGACCTCTCTTCCAATGGAACCGTATCTCCGATGGGTTCGAATTCATGCCCAAAAGCTGGGAATGCCGTACGAAGCTGTCTTGCCTGTGATTGTTGAGGTTGCTGATGAAGAAGGGGTTCCTCCAACCATCCTCCATCCATACATGCCTACTGACATTTGGGTATTAAAGAGGTCTTGGATGCAGCTAAGAGAGGAACGAGATACTTACAGAGAAAAGTATCACGAACAAGAGCGGAAGATCCTGAAGTTGACAAGACAATTGGAGAATGAGCAGATCCTCAACGACTATGTCAGCACCAAAGGGAAACGTCCATGGGAGCGCTGATGTCTTTTGATTATTTCTAGTTTTAATTTATTTTTCAGTTTTTCTTTCTTGTAACGCCTTAAAGGCATTTGTCAAACATTGTTTCAAGTTTTTTTTAATCTAATAAAAGTGTGTTTCATTTTGATTTACGAATTTGAATCTCTCGACGTCTTTGAAATCATATCATACGCATTTCATTCCATGCACCTCATTACAGGTACCCCTTACAGGTCTCTTATCTTCGCTATTTATTTCAGCACATCATGTCTGCTGAAACATCAACTGATCAAGCTATCAAGGCTTTACAAGCTCAGAACGCCCAGTTCCAGGAAATGTTCATGAACTTGGCTAAGGGTCAGCAAGATCTGAAGACCCTTATCTTGAAGGATAAGAAGAAGAAGAAGAAGAAGAAGATGGTCCTATTGAATATGGGTCACAGATTTGGAAACAATTTGCGAGAAGAGGTTGATTTGACTCACTCATCTGGAGGGGGAGAGAATCAGGAAGAAAAGAGGGCTCCTAGCCCTGTGGTTTCTGACAACGAGACTGACTTTGACGAAGACCAGTATCCTCCGGCTGAGGATAAGTATAAACAGCTTGAAGACCGGTTAAGTGTGATGGAGATCCAGAAGGTCCCTGGTCTGGACTTCGGAGATTTGGGTTTGTCATCTGGGGTGGTGATTCCCCACAAGTTTAAAGCACCAATATTTTCTAAATACGACGGGGTCTCCTACCCAAAATTGCACCTCCGCTCGTATGTTAGAAAGATCCAGCCATACACCGCTGACAGGAACCTCTGGATCCACTTATTTCAAGATAGTCTTTCAGGGACTCAACTTGAATGGTTTTACCAGCTGGAAGGAGCTAGTATCCGTAATTGGGAGGATCTTGATGCTGCTTTTTACAAGCAGTACCAATACAATGCCGACCTCGCTCCCACGCGTACCCAACTTCAGGGTATGTCTATGGGTGCGAGCGAAGGTTTCAAAGACTACGCTCAGAAGTGGAGGGACCTTGCTGGAAGAGTACAACCCCCTTTGGCTGACAGGGAGTTAGTGGATATGTTTTTGGGGACCTTGTCTGGTCCGTATTTCAACCATCTGATTGGAAGTTCACCGTTCGGGTTTACTAAGCTGATAATGACTGGGGAAAGAGTTGAAGTCGGTATTAAGAGCGGTAAAATACAGAAGGGTGCTTCATCAAGTACCGAAAATAAGCCTTTTAAGAAGGAGCCAATGCAGTTTACAGTTCAAAGAGCCATAATCGACCTGAACGCAACCAAGCAGTCAATGCGGTTGTTATATCAAGACCTGTTGTTGCCCTACAATACAACAATCAGCCAAGAGCCGAGAGGCCGCGAAGACAATTCACTCAGCTTCATATGACCCTGTCTCATATTCTGCCGCAGTTATTGAAAACCAACTTGGTGATTCCGAAGGAGGCCCCGAAGAATCCCAATACAACATCACCGTTGTACAATCCGAACGCCCGTTGTGCTTTTCATTCTGATAGCCTGGGGCATGATACGAATGATTGTTGGGTCCTGAAGAATAAGGTACAGGACTTGATTGATGCTAAGGAGATTGAGTTCGAAGCACCTGAAAGGCCTAATGTTATGACTGCTCCTATGCCCAAGCATGGGGTGAATGCTATAGATGAAGACTCGTTTGTGGTTTATGTGAAAGACATTGCTACTCCATTGATGACTGTGAAGAAGAACCTTTTGTTAGCCGGTTTATTTTCGGGCTATGGCGAAGGTTGCCATCTGTGTGCCGTCTTACCTACTGGTTTCCATCTTTTGAATTCAGGTGTCCAACGCCTGATGGATAATAAAGAAATTCTGTTTGAGAAGACTTTTGTTCCTTTGGTTCCTACTAAAGAAGTTGCTATAATCACCATTTTCGACAATTCTTCCAAGGCTTCCTCGAGAAAGCATGTTAGAATTACATCTGTTCCGAGAATCGCTCCCTTGATCATTATTGTTCCTTGGCATATCCCCTATACATCAGATAAAGTTGTCCCCTAGCACTACAGGGCTGACGTATATTATCACGGGGTTAAGCAAGTCTTGAGTGCTGAAGAGGTTGATACTGACGTCAGCAATATTTTTGGATCTAGTAAAGTCACCCGCAGCAGAAGACTTTTCTCCCCTGAGATCTCTCCACCAACTGTTTGGAAGCCTTTTGTTATTACACATGCCAGTGCACCTGCTACTGTTCCTGTTCATGTTCCAATTCTTACCCCTGTTTTCGAGTCATCTGACACTCGGGGCAAAGGGACCACCGGTGAGCCTGCCCGGACGGAGGCACCAAAGAAGGTTACTTTTAAAGCCTCTAGACAGGAGATAGATGAAATCTTAAAGATCATCAAGAAAAGCGACTACAATGTAGTCGAACAGTTGGCGAAAACCCCATCGACGATCTCTATGTTGTCCTTATTATTGTGTTCAGAGGCCCATGCTAAGGCTTTAATTGCTTTCCTGAAGACTGCGCACGTGTCGCAGGAGACATCAGCTGATCAGTTTAATGATTGCGTGGCTAGTCTGACAGCAGATAATGGGTTGGGTTTCTCCGATGCAGACTTGACTGCTAAGGGGAAGAATCACAATGACGCCCTGCATGTCTCCATTGAGTTCAGGGGAACTACTCTAGCACGTGTGTTAGTGGATACTGGGTCCTCGTTGAATGTGTTACCCAAGAAGGCGTTAGACCGGTTAGACTGTGAAGGGCTGGAGCTGAAACCAAGCAACATTATAGTCAGGGCTTTTGATGGGTCCAAGAGAATGGTACACGGAGAAGTGGATATTCCAGTGAAGGTTGGTTCTCAGATTTTCGCATCTACATTCTATGTGATGGACATTCAACCATCTTATTCTTGTTTGCTGGGTCGCCCGTGGATCCACAATGCTGGGCCAGTAACTTCAACGCTCTACCAAATGCTAAAATACCCAATCAAGGGGAAAATTGTTACAGTGCGAGGAGAAGAGGAGTACATGGTGAGCCACCTCAACTCTTTCTGATATGTAAAGATGGATTGGGAGTTCATTGAAACCCCGTTTCAACATTTTGAAGAGGTTACCCAGACGCTGGTATCAACTGAAACTGTTGTTGAAGATCCTCCAATGAAGATGGCTTCCCTAAAGGATGCCCGGGCTGTTGTTGAGAAAGGTGGGTGTGCGAATTGGGGCCAACTCCCTGATTTTGCACATAAGACTAACAAGTTTGATTTGGGTTTCACTGCAGAAGCTCAAAGGGCTATTCGGAGTGCGCGGACTGGAAGACATCCCCTGTTTATCAGCAATTCGGGAGTGAATGCCATTGAAGACGATGTTGAAGATTCTGAGTTTGACAGTTAGATTTACCCAACTGCCGACGGTGGACTAAGCAATTGGACGGCAAAGGACTTCGTCCCAATTTCTTTTATTACCCACTAATGAGACTTTTGTTTTGTACTTGTAACAAACAATTTTTAAACTTTACGGCCCGGTGTCTTACCCGAGGCACTGTGGCTTTGTTTGTGAGGGCTTGATATTTGTCATCTCCATATATCATTAATAAAAGCATTGGACGTTTCTTGCATTTCAAATTTTGCGCTCCTTGTTTTTCTTTTATTATATATTGCGAAACAGCTATTTTACACACACTGACATATACAGGTCTACATCCATTCTGGATCCCACTGATAACGACTCTGCTACTGCCAGTTATGACTTTGAAAGTCCGATCAACTTAGCTGAAGACGAAGGTGAAGATGATTACGAAGTGCCTGGTGAACTTGCAAGACTCCTACTTTAGGAAGAGAGGGCTATTCAGCCGCATGAAGAGCCAGTGGAATCAGTAAATCTGGGTACAGAGATAGACAAGAAAGAGGTCAAGATCGGTGCAAATCTGGAGTCTAGTGTTAAGCAACGGTTGATTCACATGCTACATGACTATGTTGAGATCTTTGCCTGGTCTTATGAAGATATGCCCGGTTTGGATACCGATATCGTGGTTCACCGCTTGCCTACCAAGGAAGACTGTCCTCCAGTAAAACAGAAAGTCCACCGAATGCGCCCGTAGATGTCTGAGAAAATCAAGGCTGAGGTTATGAAACAGTTTGATGCCGGTTTTCTAGCAGTTACTTCTTACCTGCATTGGGTTGCTAACGTGGTTCCGGTGCCGAAGAAGGATGGTAAGGTTCGAATGTATGTTGACTATAGGGATCTGAACAGGGCAAGCCCCAAGGATGATTTCCCTCTACCTCATATCGACGTTCTGGTTGACAATACCGCATAACATAAGGTCTTCTCCTTTATGGATGGTTTTTCCGATTATAATCAAATTAAAATGGCTCCCGAAGACATGGAGAAGACAACCTTTGTTACTCAATGGGGTACCTTTTGCTACAAGGTCATGCCTTTTGGATTGAAGAATGTTGGGGCAACGTATCAGCGCGCCATGGTCGCCTTGTTCCACGACATGATCCATCATGAGATTGAGGTATACGTCGATGACATGATTGCAAGATCCCATACTGAGGAAGAACATCTTGACCACCTTCAGAAGCTATTTGATAGGTTGAAGTTGTACAAGCTGAGGTTAAACCCGAACAAGTGCACCTTCGGGGTGAGATCTGGTAAGTTGTTGGGTTTCGTCGTAAGTGATAAAGGTATTCAAGTGGATCTTGCAAAGGTAAAGGCTATACAGGAGATTCCAGCTCCCAGAACAGAAAAAGAAGTCAGAGGCTTTCTGGGACGTTTAAATTATATTTCCCGATTCATCTCACACCTGACTGCTACTTGTGAGCCAATCTTCAAGCTACTGAAGAAATATCAAGTGGTAAGATGGAACGATGAATGTCAGGCCACTTTCGAAAGGATCAATGAATATCTCCAAGAGCCTCCTATTCTGATGCCTCCAGTTGAAGGGAGACCTTTGATCCTATACTTGACAGTACTCGACAATTCAATGGGGTGCATGATGGGGCAGCATGACGAGTCTGGCCGAAAAGAGCATGCTATTTATTACCTTAGCAAAAAGTTTACCGACTGCGAGACCCGATACTCGTTGCTTGAGAAAACTTGCTACGCTTTGGCATGGGCTGCTCGTCGGCTGAGACAGTATATGCTGAATCACATTACTCTATTGATATCAAAGATGGATCCAATCAAGTATATCTTCGAAAAGCTTGCCTTATCCGGAAGAATAGCAAGATGGAAGATGATCTTGACTGAGTATGACATCCAATATACGACCCAAAAGGCAATTAAGGGAAGTGTGTTGGCAGATCATTTGGCACATCAGGCAGTGGATGATTACCAGTCTATAAACTTCGAATTCCCAGATGAGAATATCATGTTAGTGACCGACCGTGAGACACCTGGACCGGATGAAGGACTTGAGTTAGGGTCCCGATGGTCTATGTACTTTGATGGAGCTTCAAACGCTTTGGGTAATGGCATTGGCGCCGTAATCATATCTCCTGAAGGCTCTCACACTCCGTTCATCGCCCGACTATGTTTCAACTGCACCAACAATATGGCGGAGTATGAAGCATGCATCATGGGCCTTCGATCAGCAATTGACCTAAGGATTAAGTTCTTGAGTGTGTTCGGAGATTCCGCTCTCGTAATCAGTCAGATCAAAGGTGAGTGGTGTAATACCCCAAATTTGTCCTACCCTTTTACTTCCTATCTGGCTTACGCATTTTTGCATTTTTCTCACATATGTAATTTCCATTAGGTCATCTAACACATCATGCATCATTAATCAATAAATTGGCATAAGATCATGGATTTCGAGGAATAAGGGTTGGTGTATGGCTTTTTTCTCTAACACTGTGGACTTATTTTAGTGATACAATTTTTGGTTCTCATCAAATACTTGCCGCTTCAATTGTGAGTCATCCCAAGGCTATCTCGAAAGGCTGTAAGCTTGAGCAGTGAGGAACATCATCTTATACTTATCACCTCCACAGGAATGATGATTTATTTCCATAATCATATAAGACTTCAAGAGGGATTCCATGTGTATTGGTTCTTCAATAAATTTCAAAGGGGTTCTATAATTACTTAAAGTGCAAATGGTTGAAGATTTTTGATATATCCATGGCCATTAAGATCTTGTTCAAGGATGCTTCAATATGTCATACAAAAAGGTTATCATATAAGAAAATTGTATCTTTTACGAGTTAATATTTCAAATGGTCCTTTCTTCATCAAATGAGGTTTAGATATTCCTTGTATGTTCACGAGCTCTAGGCAAGAAAAGAAGATTCAATAGGATACTATTTGCCAAATTGGAGTTTGTACACTTTATGAGGCAAAGCTCTTCGTCGGGTCTATTCGCTTACTTGTGATATAAAATGCTTTGGGGGACTTCATTTCAAAAAAACATTAAAATCAAAATCCTAAGCTTCTTCAATTATGGTTTTGAAGTGAGGATTAAGAAAGATGCAAGGCTCGTTCATTTGAAGGTGTTTAGGCATGTTTTCATTCAAAAGCAAAGAAACTCGACGTTACAAATTTGTCCTTGGAAAAGGCTCTTATTAAATTCATATCACAACCATGAAGTTACATGCAATATAAAATTAAAAGATATTGGAGATACAAAAGGCAATTTGAAAGAGAAGACTACTTGGAATATTTGGGCTTCATCATTAAAATTCAAGGGTTCACATTCATTCAATGATATAATCCTTACAAGTTCTAAAGCATTACTCGTGATTTGTCAAAAGGTTATCCAAATTCGTTCTCGTTCATACGAGGTCATAACCATGCAATTTACAAGCGGTGTCATTAGAACATTACAAGAGAAGATTTCAAAAGGGCGTTTACATCCAAAATTACTAAATCAAAAACAAGAATTTACATTAAATATTCAAGTGGTCTAAAGCTAAAGAATTCTAAATCAAGGTCTCCATCATTTCTAAACTTATTTATCTTCAAGCCACTATCTTCCAAGATTGCCCCATTCCAACCTGGTTATGTCCAAGCCTCAGTCCATGTTTCATACCAAAAGAAAACCTGCATAAACAACCATTTTGCAAACCAGTTCAGTACCAATATATAATCAAGTTAATTTAATTTGAAATACAGAAATCAACAATTACACCAAGTATTATGTGCTTAAAACAAACCCACAAAGAGGTAAGAGTCACAGAGAAGCCAACCATCTTTCTCTTAATTCCAATCGTATAAATACTTCATCAAACTGTTGGTTCTGAAACATTCTTGATTTCATGGCATCTCAAGCCAGCCTTCTCCTTCAAAAACAGCTCAAAGACCTTTGCAAACACCCTGTCCATGGCTTCTCTGCTGGGTTGGTTGATGAAAGCAGTATTTTTGAATGGAGTATCACCATAATTGGACCCCCTGATACTCTCTACGAGGGAAGGTTTTTCAAAGCTATAATGAGCTTTTCTTCCAATTACCCCACTAGTCCACCATCAGTGAAATTCACCTCAGAGATATGGCACCCTAATGTATATCCTGATGGTCGAGTTTACATATCAATCCTCCATCCTCCAGGTGATGATCCTAATGGTTACGAGCTTGCAAGTGAGCGCTGGACACCTGTTCATACGGTAGAGAGTATAGTATTGAGTATCATCTCAATGCTTTACGGTCCTAATGACGAATCTCCTGCAAATGTTGAAGCTGCAAAGGAGTGGAGAGATAGCAGAGATGAATTCAGGAAGTGGGCCACACAACACTCTATTTTCTTCAGTTCCATATGTTAGGAATTGGAAACGAACTGTATTCTAAGTGCTTTGGCCTGGTGGTTTTACATGGGAAATTTACTTTGTTCATTTGCATAAACTTTTTTTGTTTAATTCTAATGAGCTGAAAATAACAGATTTATACAGTCCTTTAACTATTTTTCTAACCTCCTTAACCATAACAAACTAACGGAAATTCTAACAGCTTCCTAACCTCAGCATTACCCCAACCATATCCATAACCAATTCATAACAAACTCTCAAACCTTCTAACCACTTCTAACAGCATAACTAACTTAACTAGTAACAAATTCCTAACTGCATCTTAACTTCCTAAACAAAATTTTTGTTAACTACCTCCTAACCAACAAACTTCCAGCATAAGGATACATATACAACAGATGACAGAAGAGGGAGAAATACGATTTTCAACACAGAAAAGAAGAAATTATTACCTCTCAATCATCTCATTCTGGAACTTGCAGAAGAATTACATCCAAAAAAATACAGAAATTTTATCTCTCTCTCTATCACTCTCTGCATCAATCATCATTGAAACTTCACATTTGAATCATCTTCATCGTGTCACCTTCAGCGCCATCTCGCCATTCATATCAACTGCAACAACAATCAGTGTAACAACAACATCTTCACCATCGTTATTCTTCATCGGCAAGAAGAACAACACATCAACAGCAAATCAGAGAAAACGCAGAACAGAAGAAGAAGAAGATTGAATACGCAGAAGTACAGAAGACAGAAGAAGAAAATGAAAAATAAGAAGCTCACCTGAAGCAGCCACCGGAAAACTCGTCGCAGTCGCCGTGAGGTAGGCAGGTCCACTGCCTCTTGATACCAAGGTATAGAATAAAACCTCCTTAGTAGTTCCCCTAAGGTCGCGGTGCAAGATCATTCGCCGTTGCGATTTAATTTCGCTTTTAGTCATCCTAGGGTTTCCAACTTCGTTTGGAATTAGGAGAGTTGATGCAGAATTGATGAAAAGAGAGGTTAGATTTAGACTCAGGGCTTGATTTCGGGTAGGATTGACGTTTATAATTTCTTAGTCCAAGGAGAGTTTGCCGGTGATTGGTGGGGACGCATTTTACGGCCGCGGCGGGGAACAGAGAGAGAACTGATGAGAGGGAGAGAAAGAGTTGAGATGCAAAGGAAGTTGAAACATCACTACTAAGTGCGTTTTGTTTTAAATTTTATCTCTTTTTTTTTCTTTCTTCTTTAATAATTGATAAAAAATCAGAAGTAATAGTAAATGAATTGAAAAAATCGGAGGGCTATTGGTTTGGGCTCATGATCTTTGGACCTTTATTCACACCGCTGTTTAATCCAGAACACCTCCCAACTTTCTCTATTTTCTTTACTTTGTTCTTTAAATTTCGCAATTAATTTTAAGAGTTTCTTGCATGATTTTCTTGTTGAATTTTTTTATGAACATTAACATGTTTATTTCTGATTAGATGATATTTTTCTTGATTTTTTCTATAAGTTTTAGGATTAATTGAATTAATGTTGAAAGTGGTTAAAATTAGGTTTTTTTAGGTGCTCTTGCAAATTCCTTATCTATGATTCAATTTCTTTGGCATGATGAGTGGTTTAATGGCTGGTTCTGAACATTAGGTTCTTGATTAATTGTTTGCTTTTGCTTAAACTTATAAAAAGTATCATAAACTTGATAGAAATAGGCTTTATGTGTCATTGAATGTTCACGGGATTTGCAAGTTTTGTGGTAGAATGTTGATGCAACTTTTAGGATACGAAATTCTTGAGGATTAGTTTGTGCGAAGCTTCGGTAGAATTCTCTTACCGCTTGCACAATTTTGGAGAGGCAACGAACCTTCTCCGTTTGGTATCGTTGCAACCCTATTTTATCCTTCATTTTGGTACTTTATCGCAAACCATATGCGTGCTGACATTAGGTAGAATTCCCTCATTCATTCTAACTTTAGGGCTAACAATACACGATAACATTAGGTTAGAAATAGGCTAATTCCCCTTTAACTTTTCTTTCCCTTTTGCATTCGCACCTAAAACAAAAACTTCTTTTCTTTCAAATTTCAAAACACTTTAAAACTATTGATGAGAATCATGCTTTTGCTTAGTACGAGAAATGATAAGCGGGTCTCTTCTCGATCTTATTGTTCTTCATCTCAAGCTTAGGTGTGGTTCAATTCTCAAAGACCCCTTTCATGACTAAGTAGAAAAATGGCTAATATCTCTCTCTTGAGGTCAATCAGTCATCATCTACAACAAAAATACAAAACAAAATCAAATCTTTTGTGCGCTCGAGCACCTTTCATTAGAAAAACCTTTTCAGATAAGGACACGATTAATTTACTTATGTGCCAACGCATAAGTCTCCAGAGGCCGATCTGCGGCAGAAGGCGGAATTAACTTCATCCACAAAAAACATCTACAACAAAATATAAACCAATTCAAATCTTTTGTGCGCTCGAGCACATTTCATTAAAAAAACCATTTTCAGGTAAGGACACGATTAATTTACTTCTGTGCCAACACATAAGTCTCCAAAGGTCGAGCTGCGGCAGAAGGCGGAATTAACTTCGTCCATAAAAAACACAAGCAAACAAAAACATATGAGCCGAACTACGGTAGCTCTGATTCCTCAAAAAGGATACGTAGGCATTGGGGTAGGGCTCAGGCGAGCACAATTTTATTTTCCCTACATTCTTTTCTCCTTTCTTTTAGATGCATTTTCCCTCCAGTAGTATAGTAGATAGTAAGCATAGATTAAACACACCCATAAGATAGATAACAAGAGTGGATACCGTAGAGTACTACGGGTGTGTGGGGTGCTAATACCTTCCCCTCGCGTAACAGACTCCCTTACCCGATCTCTCGGTCGCAAGACCGTGACTTCTCCCTTCTCAGGTTTTCTCGATGTTTACCTTTCCCTATATGTGGGATAAAAGACGTTTGATGGCGACTTCATTGTTTGATGATTTTCAGCCGGTTGTTTCAGCTGGCGACTTCACTGGGGAAATTATCGACCAATTGCTGGTCCATCCCGGAGTCGCTCCTAGCTCTTGTTTTCTTTCCATAGGGTGTTTATTTTTATGCTTTCAGTTTACTCATTTGTACATGTTTATCTGAGCATAAGTTTGCATTGCATTTTATGGCTTTCCATATTTGTTATCTATTAGGCTGGACTCTGTTCTCTATGTTGGGTGGGGATGTCACTACTGAGGTAAAAGGCCCAGTACCCAGGTGTTATACCCCAAAATTTCCCTCCCATTTTCTTCAATATTTGCTAAGAGCATGCTTTAAAATCTCCCCAAAGGTTGCACAGTCCAATTGCCTCCTAACAGTAAAAAATTAGGGTTTTGGTTCTGGCAAAGAAGTTGAAGTTTCCAAGGGTCCAAACAAGTCCCACATGCCTACAAACATGGTCAAGCATCCATATGCCAAGTTTCAAGACTCCCAGCACAAAATTGCACAGTCAAAAACCCTAATTGCTTCACAGTCAACTGCAGGGGCAAAATGGTCATTTGACAGTCAAAAGTCAGAATTTTTGGTCAACATCTTTTTTTTGAAGCCACAAACATCATTTGATCAATTCTTGATCATGATTCTCAAAGCATGGCTCAAAAAGTCTCAAGATGCAAAAGTTTCTATATTTGGACAGTTGAAAAAGTCAACTGCAAATTGACCAGGGCATAACTTCCACATGGTTTATCAGAAAAATTCCATCCAAAGCTCATTTTGAAGAGAATGACATTTCCTACAACTCATCTTCACACCTCAAGTCCAAGAAATGCTCTCACAAAAAGTTATCAATCTCAACATTATAGGTCATTTTCAAAAGTCAACAAAAAGGCACTTTAAGTCAAAGACCATAACTTGAGATTGGTAAATCAAAATGACATGGGACCAAAGACATTGGTTAGAGGACTCCAATACCTTTCCAAAATGTCCAAGAACATGATCAAAGCTTAAGAATTGAGCAAGATATGCCTTGTGGAAGTTGGGAAATTTTTGGGAATTTTGAAAAGTCAACTTTGCTTCAAATGCCTCAAAATTGCTAATGGGCCTTAATTTCTTCCATGGATCATCACCCAAAAGCTATGCACGACCCATTGACCCAAAGGGGAGTTATTTTCTTATTTTTAATTAATTAATTGAGTTTTTTATCATATTAATTCATTTAATTAAAATTAAATATAAGAAAAATACTAAAACATATTTTCCAAATCTTTTTATGCAGCATATTCACTCTTTATGACCTAAATATTTCGTGCACATGCTCAAGAGACCAAATCTTCCAAAATAGGAAAGTTCCATGGCAAGAAAAGATTGAAAAAGATGCTTGAAAATCAAATATTGAAGATCATTG
Source organism: Vicia faba (assembly GCA_948472305.1). Lineage (NCBI taxonomy): Eukaryota > Viridiplantae > Streptophyta > Magnoliopsida > Fabales > Fabaceae > Vicia > Vicia faba. Next base: position 437,077,361 of record OX451739.1, on the reverse strand, counting down.
AATACAAGGCTTTGGGCTTGTTTTGCTTGACCTAATCATGCCTCATACATATACAAACAAACCCTAATGCTAAAAAACAAGAAAGCTGCGCATAAGCATCAAGAACACATTGCAACTTTTTGACAAAAAAATCTCAAACTGTTTTCATAGCTAGAGCTTGTTTCAAGGTCCAAAAAGTATTCCAATCCACTCCTAGCATTACCAGGAAGCTTCTCCAATTGAAACCAACCCTCCATACGCAAGGAATCGGTATAACAAAGTCTGACTTTCCTTGAAAATTTTCATATTCGTGTTTCATTATTCATGCAGTATTTTTGATTTTTAATCATGGATTTGGACTAACGTGAGTATTCTGAAGCTGATAGCATGCTTTAATTGAATTAATAAGGCCTGTATGAGAATCCACCACGGAAGCTCTTTAGGGTTTCAGAGGTTTGAAATTAGGGTTTCTTTAAAGTGGAAAAATTAAGCCACGAGACCTATACCACTGGATTCAGAATGTCCAAACGAACCAATTTTACACCTCGCGCCCTTTTTCTTTCCAACTATATGCTAATCGCTATTTTTGTATGTTATGGTAAGTGGGGGTTTAAAACCCCCGCTATTTGATTTCAGTTACAGGGAAAAGATGAAGAAGAAGGCAGCGTGTCTGATCATGATTGGCCAATTTGAATACTGGCGCGTTTTTTTTATTATTCCAGAATAATGCTTGTTTTCCATTATATTATTTCTATTCCATATAACTAACAAAGAAACGCATTGGCTCAATTGGCAAACGCGCTGGCATGCAGGTATTGGGACCTGGGTTCGATTCCCAGGTCCCCCCACTTCTTCAATATTATTTTTCTTAACACCTTTCCATGCAGCGCCCATTATTCAGTCCACCATGCATCCCAACGCAGTGGCTTGACAAGTGGATTATGGATCAATCAAAAGGCTAGAACGTGCAACCTACCATACACACTCAGTCAACCACATGTACGCAAGCATAGAAAGTCAACCAGGCCTTGAATTCTTGGGCCAATTTGCTTACAAATGACCTCTATAATTGGGCCAGAAACCCCCAATGTTTGTATATCTTTTAATTTCTTTTCTTTTTTCTCTTTTTTAATTCTTTTGATCATTTTATTTAATTTCCTTCAAATAATTTTCTTTTCATAATAAAACCAGAAAATCATAAAACAAAAAATATGTTTTATTAATATTAATTTCTATTAATTTTGTAAATAAATTCTAATAATCAAATTAGTTTAATTTTAGGTTTAATTTTAATGTTTTTCTTAAATAAACTAAAAATGTAGAAATTAGGGTTTTAGTACTTTTATTCTTTTTCTTAATAAATAACTTTTTCATTATTATTAATTCTTAATTATTTTGTAAATAAACTTGTAATTAATTAATTAGGGTTAAATTAGGTTAAAACTTAAATATTTTCTTTAATAATTAACAACAATTTAGAACTAGGTTTTTTTTATTTAACTTTTAATTTTAATTAATGTTCTTTATTTTCATTAAATACAAAAACATAAAAAAATAACTTCTTTTTTTCTTTATTTAATAATCAATTGCCTCTTAATTTCAATTCAATTTCCTTAAAGGGTCTAACGCCCTCGCACCTTCGATAATAATTTCCTTTCGCGCGTTTGTCTTTGTTTTTTCGTTTTAAGTTTATGTAATTGCCCCAAAGCTTTGTAATAATAATTAGGACATTTACTTTCCGCACTTTTATTCAAAATCGGGTTTTGTTAATTTGGCGATGTATGGACCCGCACTTTGTAATAGCGTAGGACTTTTATTTTCCGCATTTTAATTCCCGCACCTTTTAACTGTTAATCACATGAAAGAATGTATACCCAAATAAAATCGAAGCGTAGCTCACCCAATGCATGACAAGACAAATAATAACTGAAAATGACACACAATTCACACACCACTCCTAGGGTACGCCTCACTGTTGCCTTGCCCCTCGAAATGTGGTCGTCGAGTATAGGACGTTTTAGTAAGTCCTCATGTCCATGAACATGGCATGGGGGTAGCTTCTAAGGTGTCCTACTATTGCTCTGGTGACCACACTGTCCCTAAACTCGAATTGACCCGAACACCTCCAACGGTGGTGCTACCTATCTCTCAATGGTGGGATGGCACTACCTCAAGGACATTTACACAGACTAATTCCTTAGGGTAGGTAGATGACTCGTAGATACTTGCTCTAATTCAAAACAAATCAAAAACTTCTTTTCACACCGACACTTTGCAAAAAGCTTTCAAAAACAACTTTTCAAACACTCTTGAGGACTGATACAAGAGTCGACCTGAAACTTTAAACGAAACTTTTTCAAACCCACTCACAATTGAAAAGCAAACATTTTGAAAACACAATGAGCAAGTATCTAAGAGCCCATGGATAACCATGGATAGAAAGGGTGCTAACACCTTCCCTTTCTATAAATCTACCTCCCGAACCGAGAGCTAATCTCATAAGGAATTTTTCTGTGCTTTTGTCCTTTCCATATTGGAGAAAATAAAAGACGGTGGCGACTCTTGCTTCCGCGACATTTCGCGAACCAGCGTTAAACAGTCAGTTCCAGATCCACCGATCCCAGAACTGGCGACTCTGCTGGGGATACTTTATAAGTGGGGTGTACCTTAGGAATAGTTCACTCTTGTTTTCAATTGCTTACTTTGATTGCTCTTTTATTGTGGGCTTGCATCGGAGTTTCATAGATCCTAACCCGGATCTGGGGAATACCCTTTTAGGTAGCATAAGCTGTGAGGGACCTGTCCGGCGTAGACCGACACGGGTGAAGCAGTGGCTACGTTGGTGTGGCGCCTTGGTCTGTACCGATATCCCTTGTGTCGCAACGAGGAGAATATGGATCTTCTAAGGAGTCATTAAGCACCAACCGACCTTAGAACCTTAAATGACCCAACTTGGCCAATAGAACAGTAGCAGTATGCTACGCCCATTGAGGCTAAACTCTCGTGATGGTTCTGGCCGCAAGAAAAGTTTGCGATGCTGGAGTTATGACCGATTGAGGGTAGTCAATGATATTGGGATCCTCTAAGAACCCGGTTACTTTTGATAGGACAAGTATGAACCAACAAACTGAAAGAGGGTAATACCTAGACCCCATGCTGGCCTAAACTCTGAGGGCTTGTCTTGTGTGACTTGTGTGCCTTATCATGTTTTCCCTTGTAAATATTTGTGGTGTGCTTTATCATAACATCATAACATCATGACATTGCATGCATCCTGCATAAGGACTGACCATTTCAAAGACAAGAGGGTTTCACCTTTGCTCTGTTTTGTAGGACATCATGATGCCTATGCGAAGGAATACTATCCGGTTCAACTTTTTTCACCCACCTGAGTTGCTTGAAGAGTTGGTTAGCATAATTCCAAACACCATTTCCTTCATCCGGAGGCATGGTTCTCTTCTCAGTTTAGTCACGGAAAAATGGGACCAACAGTTGATGAGTGTCCTGACCCAGTTCTATGACCCTCTGTACCAGTGCTTCACCTTTCAAGACTTCCAGCTGGTCCCTACCCTGGAAGAGTTCTCTGATTTGCTTGGTATCCTTATCTTGGATCAGACTCCCTACACTGGTTGGGAAAGGACTCTTAGGCTTGAGGAGGTTGCTGCAGCTCTTCCCTTGACTCACCAAGAAGTAATGGACAACTGGGTGACTAGAAGCGGAGTTAAGGGTTTCTTGGCTAAGTTTCTGATTGGTAAAGCTAAAAATTTCTGGAATGACTTGGACTTTAGGGCATATGAAGACATCTTGGCTCTCTTAATCTATGGGCTAGTCTTGTTTCCTAATCCTGACAACTTCATCAATGTCACTGCCATAAGGATCTTTATGTCTCAGAATCCTGTGCCCACTCTCTTGGGTGACATCCTGCAACAACTTTATGCTCGTACTGCCCGAAGACGAGGAACTCTGTGGTGTTGCATCCCTTTGTTGGTGAGGTGGTTTATTTCGCACCTCCCTAAGTTCGTGCTGAAGAACCAAGAAGGAAGAGGCTGGGCTCATAGGTTAATGTCTCTCACCGATAAGGACATCATTTAGACTTTCAGAGGTTTGGATGAGATAGATGTTATTGATCGTTGCGGAGAATACCCTAATGTTCCTTTGATTGGTACTCAAGGAGGAATCTCTTACAATCCATGTCTAGCGCTCCGTCAGTTTGGAAGGGCCAGAAAAGCAGGGCCTCATGAGATGTTGGTGCCTCACATCAGTTTTGAGTTTCAGGTGGATAGTGACGAGCTGCGTCGTAGGTTCATCAAGGCTTGGGACAGAGTTCATAAAGCTGACCCACAGGAGTTAGTGCCAAAGACTTCTCTACCTCTGGAAGCCTACTACAAATGGGTTCGCATCCGTGCTCAGAAGTTAGGTATGCCATACGAAGCTGTCAGACCCGTCATTCTTGAGTATCCTGACAAAGATGGGGCTCCTCCAACTGTCCTCCCTCCTCAGATACCTACTGATTATGAGACATTAAAGAGGTCTTGGTCGCAACTGCGAGAAGAACGGGATTCTTATCGGGAAAAGTTCAACGAGCGGGAATTGAAGATCCAGAAGCTGACAAAGCAGTTGGAGAATGAGCGGGCTCTGAATGACTACATCCGTACTGAGAAGAGGAGACCCTGGGATCAATGATGAGCTGTGGATGTTCTTTTACAGTTTTATTTCCCTTTTCAGTATTTCCATTTTTATGTAACGCCTAAGGGCAATCTGTTGAACAATTAAATTGCAAAGTTGACTCTAATGAAGTGTGTTCCTTTTGTTTACAAAGTTGATTCCCGATTGTCTTTGAAAACATAAATCATACGCATTCCATTCATCATGTGCATAGCAGGTACTCTTCTTTTTAGGTTGCTTACTGTTCTTCGCTGTTTATTTCAGCATCATGAACCCTGAATCATCAACCGAGATGTCTATCAAGGCCCTTCAGGCGCAGAAAGCACAATTTCAGGAGCTGGTCATGGGTTTGGCTCAAGGCCAAGAAGAGCTGAAGGCTTTGCTCCTGAAGAAGGAGAAGAAGAAGAAGAAGAGAACAATTCTATTCAACTCGGGCCGGAGGTTTGGTAACACTCTGCAGAATGAGGAAGCTGGTTCTTCTGTAGGCAAAGACAGTCCCCAGGGGGGAAAGGCTCCAAGTCCGGTAGTCTCTGACAACGAGACTGATTTTAATGAGGAACAGTATCCTCCGGCTGAAGACCGGTACAAGCAGTTGGAAGACCGTCTGAACGCCATGGAGATCCAACAAGTGCCTAGTTTGGATTTCGGAGACTTAGGTTTGTCTACTGGTGTGATCATCCCTCACAAGTTTAAAGCACCATCTTTCACCAAGTATGACGGGGCGTCTTGCCCTAAGCTACACCTCAGATCTTATGTGCGGAAGATTCAGCCGTACACCGTGGATAAGAACTTGTGGATCCACTTCTTCCAGGAGAGTCTTTCAGGGACTCATCTCGAATGGTTCTATCAGCTGGATGGAACCAAGGTTCGTAACTGGGAGGAGTTGGCTACTGCTTTTTACAAGCAGTATAAATATAATGCCGACCTTGCTCCTACACGTACCTAACTCCAGGGTATGACGCTAGGATCAGGCGAAGGTTTTAAAGAGTATGCACAGAAGTGGAGGAACCTGGCTGGCAGGGTGCAGCCTCCGTTAACAGACCGCGAGCTAGTGGATATGTTCTTGGGGACCCTCTCCGGGCCATTCTTCAATCATCTCATTGGCAATTCATCTGCAGGGTTCACTTACCTCATTCTGACTGGGGAAAGGATAGAGGCTGGCATGAAGTCCGGTATGATTCAGAAAGGCGCGTCTTCGAGTTCTGAGAAGAAACCTTTTAAGAAGGAGGCCAGTGTTGTGTATGGGCCTAGGAGGCAAGATAAACCAGAGCGCCGCCAATCTGTCAACGCGGTGGTGATTGCTAAACCTGCTGCCGCTCCTCGGCAAACCAATCAACAAAGGGCTGAGAGACCCAGAAGAGAATTTACCCGGCTGAGTATGACCTTGTCACAAATCTTGCCGCAGTTTCTATCCACCAACTTGGTGACTGTCAGAGAGGCTCCAAAGGTTGTGAATACTGCCTCTCCTAAGTATAATCCAAATGCCCGCTGTGCTTATCATTCCGATAGCCCGGGGCATTCTACTGATGATTGCTGGGCCCTAAGGAATAAGGTGCAGGACCTTATTGATGCGAAGGAGATACAATTTGAGGCACCTGAGAGGCCAAATGTGGTGACTGCTCCTATGCCCCAGCATGGAGTAAATGCTGTTGATGAAGACTTGTATGCCGTTTCTGTGAATGATGTAGCTACCCCTTTGATGACTGTTAAGAGGAACCTATTGCTAGCCGGTTTATTTCCGGGTTGTAGCGAGGGTTGCCTTTTGTGTGCTGTTTCCCTTACTGGTTGTCCGTTGCTGAAGTTAGGCATCCAAAGCCTGATGGATAGCAAGGAAATTCTCTTCAAGAAGACCGTTGTTCCGTTTGTTCCTGTGGAAGAAGTATATGTCGTTACAATTTTCAACAATCCAATCAAGGCTCCCCCGAGGAAGCCAGTTAAAATCATGATTGTCGCACCCATTGTTATTACTGTTCCGGGGCCCCTCCTCTATGAATCTGATAAGGCTGTCCCATGGCACTATGGGGCAGATGTATATGTACATGGTATAAAGCAAGAGTTCAACACTGGTACCAGCATCAGCAATATCACTGGTCCAACCAAAGTAACCCGCAGTGGAAGGCTCTTCTCGCCTGACATTGCACCACCAGCTATTCGAAGACCTCTCATTATAACACTTGCAAGTGCGCCCGTTTCCACTTCTGATCAAGTTGCTTCCCCTGCTGTCGAGTCATCTAATACTCGGGGCAAAGGGATTGATGATGAGCATGCCCGGATGGAGGCACCAAAGTCTGTGAATGTTGAAGCCTCCCAGCAAGAGATGGAGGAAATTCTCAAAATAATCAAGAAGAGCGACTTCAATGTCGTTGAATAGCTGGGGCATACACCCTCCAAGATCTCTATGCTCTCCTTACTACTGTGCTCAGAGGCCCATGCTAAGGCCCTGATTTCATTTCTAAAGACGGCCCATGTGCCACAAGAGACCTCTGCAGACCAGTTTACTGATTGCGTAGCCAATTTGACAGCTGACAATGGTTTGGGTTTCTCGGATGCTGACCTTACTGCTAAGGGAAAGAACCACAATGATGCCATGCATGTCTCTATAGAATGCAGGGGCACTACTCTCGCTCACGTGTTGGTGGACACCGGTTCTTCCCTGAATGTGCTACCCAAAAAGGCCTTAGACCGGTTGGATTGTGAGGGCCTGGAGCTGAAACCTAGCAACATCATTGTCAGAGCCTTTGAAGGTTCTAAGAGGATGGTTCATGGAGAGGTAGATATTCCAATTCGTGTGGGTTCTCAAGTTTTCGACTCAACTTTCTATGTGATGGATATTCGTCCATCTTATTCCTGTTTACTGGGTCGACCTTGGATTCACAAAGTTGGGGCAGTGACCTCCACCCTACACCAAAAGCTCAAGTACCCTGTCAGAGGGAAGATTGACACTGTGCAGGGAGAGGAAGAGTACATGGTGAGCCATTTGAATTCCTTCCGGTATATTGAGATGGACGGGGAGTTTATTGAAACCCCCTTTCAGCATTTTGAAGAGGTACCTCCAACATTAGCAGCAGCAAAAACCGTGGTTGAAGAGGACTTTCCCTTGAAGATGGCTTCCTTGAAGGACGTGTTACAACAATGTTTGAATCTACTACCCTATAATTAAGTTTTGATGATAACAAAGTGAAAAGATATAGTATTTATAAGTGTCATGAATGAACTATCTGCTGCCTAAAAATTATTATGTTCTGACTTGCAGATACGCTGATTGAAATAAGCAAGATCACATCTATTCAGCATCAGAACTTGATTTCAGACACCAGCATCAGAAGTTGCTACATCAGAACGTCAAAATCAGATGATCAACTCTCGTACATGCTGAAGCCTGATGAACAAGACTGCGCTTAATACTCTGATACAGAAACACAATAGTTCATCAGCAGCGAAGCAGAATCAGAATGAGCCAAGCCAGAACTTGCATTAAGTAAGCAACGGTACTGTGCATTGAAAGCTAATTAATTCCAACGGCCTCATTCCAGACAAGATCTGCTCAATAAGGAAAGCTTGTTATTAGCATTGAATCAAGAATATTGCATCCAACGTTCATCATCTCAGTGCTATATAAACAAAGCTTTGAAGATTGAAATGGTTAATGCTCTCCAAATCTCTACACGCACAAAAGCTGAACCATAATCTTCGTTCTATTAGTTTTGTTAAACCATACACTCTGATATTCCATTACTGTTTAGCAATCTAGTTTCTAAGCTTCATTTTGTGTATACATCACAGTTGTGATACAGTTTTGTAGAAAACATCCACACACATAGTTTTATCTCTTTGTAAGAAAGTGTTACCTTGAAAAACCGGGTTGTGGTTTGAATCAAGAAGGCTTTAGCAGTTGTTAAAGCAGTCTGTAATATTCAGTTGAATATAGTGGATTAAGACCTCGTTGGAGAGAGGCGAAATCACCTTGACGGGTGGACTGGAGTAGTTTGAGATCAAACGAACCAGGATAAAAATATCTTGTCAATTGCTTTAGATTTCAGTTTTACAATTCAACCCCCCCTTCTTGTGTTTTTCACCACTTCAATTGGCATCAGAGCGCCTGGTTCTGAGCTAAACCACTTAACCGTGTCAGTACAAGATCCAGCGTCAGAAAAACACAATGGCAGGAAACAATTCTCACATCAGCAATGACAACAATGAGGACAGAGACAGATTCAGTGGCAAACCTCCAGTCTTCGATGGAGAAAACTTTGATTACTGGAAAGACAGAATTGAAAGCTTCTTTCTAGCACATGATGCTGATCTGTGGGATATGGTGACAGATGGATACACGCACCCTGTGAATGCAAGTGGTCAGAAGATTGATAGAAAAACAATGTCTGATCAACAAAAGCGTGACTTCAAGAATCACCACAAGGCCAGAACCATCCTCCTCAGTGCCATCTCCTATACTGAGTATGAAAAGATCTCCAACAGAGACACAGCAAAAAATATCTTTGATTCTCTCAGAATGATGCATGAGGGAAACGTTCAGGTCAAAGAAACAAAAGCTCTGGCGCTCATTCAGAAGTATGAGGCGTTCAAAATGGAAGAATCTGAATCCATTGAAACTATGTTCTCTAGATTCCAGATTCTGGTAGCTGGTCTCAAAGTTCTGGACAAAGGATACTCTACTGCTGACCATGTCAAGAAAATCATCAGAAGTTTACCCAAACAGTGGAGGCCTATGGTTACTGCTCTGAAGCTAGCTAAAGATCTCAACAAAATCACTCTGGAGGAACTTATCAGCTCCCTCAGAAGTCATGAGATAGAGCTAGAAGCTGATGAGCCTCAGAAGCAAGGTAAGCCTTTAGCATTAAAATCTAACAGAAAATTTGAGTCTAAAGTTTTGCAGGCAGTTGAAGAAACATCTGATGGATCCTCATCAGAAGAAGACGAACTTTCCCTTCTCTCCAGAAGAGTAAATCAACTGTGGAAGCAAAGACAAAGGAAGTTCAGGAATCCCAGAAGATCTGATCAGAACGAGTCTTCTTCCAGATACAGAAGGACAGATTCTTCCTCTGGATACAGAAGATCTGAAGGCTCCTCAAGTAGCAAGAAGCCAAACACCAAAGACATCATCTGCTATGAGTGCAATGAGCAAGGACACTACAAGAGTGACTGCCCAAAGCTTCAGAGGGAAAAGCCCAAAAAGAAGTTTGGAAGAGAGAAGAAGAAAAGTCTCATGGCCACATGGGATGACTCTGACTCGTCTGAAGCTGACTCAAAATCAGATGATGAAAGGGCAAACATAGCTCTCATGGCTAACATTTCAGAAGATAGTGAAGCTTCTGAATCAGACTCAGAATCAGACACTGAAGAGGTATTTCCTAACTTCGCTGTTAACTTTACAAAGGCTGAACTTGCTGAAAGCCTTAATGAGATTCTGGAACGTTATCAGCAAATTAGAGCTAAATTCAGAGACCTGAAAAGGAATCTTGAATCTGACTCTAATAAGTCTGAGAGTCTCAAATTGGAAAATTCTGAGCTGAGAAATAAGATTTCAAAATTAGAAAACACTTTACAAAACTCTCAGAAGGAACCAATTTCTGAAACTCCCAGCAACGCTGATGAGATCATCAAGGAGTATGATCACAGTTTCCAGAAGTTCCTAGCTAAAAGCATAGATAGAAGCAGAATGGCTTCAATGATCTATGGAGTTAGCAGAAACGGCAGGAAAGGAATAGGATACCAAGGTAAGGTTCCTACACCAAAGAATGTCATGGACTTAACCATTAAACACACTCCTCTAAATTCACACTTTGTGTATGGTCACACACATGATATCAAATATACTAGCAGTAAGCACTCTGTGAAACCAAAATTCAACCAGAGTTTTGGTAAAACTAACAAATCAGGACCCAAGAAAATCTGGGTACCTAAGGATAAAATAATACATGTTGCAGATATCTTTAGCAGCAAGTCAGAAACACCAGTCATGGTACCTGGACTCTGGCTGCTCACGACACATGACGGGAAGAAGGCATATGTTCCAAAGCCTGGAACTTAAGCCTGGAGGCCACGTTGGCTTTGGAGGCAATCAGAGGGGAAAGATAATTGGCTCTGGAACTGTAGGTAATGGAAATCTTCCCTCTATTAATAATGTTCTGCTAGTAGATGGATTGATGCATAATCTGTTATCCATAAGTCAATTAAGTGATAACGGTTATGATATAATCTTTAATCAAAAATCATGTAAAGCTGTTAGTCAGAAAGATGGGACTATCCTGTTTAATGGTAAGAGGAAAAACAACATTTACAAAATCAAACTTTCTGAACTAAAGAGTCAAAATGTAAAATGTCTTCTGTCTGTTAACAACGAGCAGTGGATCTGGCACAGAAGATTGGGGCATGTTAGTATGAGAAGAATATCTCAGATTAACAAACTCAATCTGGTCAGAGGACTTCCTAATTTGAAGTTCAATTCAGATGCTCTGTGTGAAGCATGTCAGAAAGGCAAATTTGCAAAACCTTCTTTTAAATCCAAAAATGTTGTTTCTACCTCTAAGCCATTAGAACTTCTGCACATTGACTTATTTGGACCAGTTAAAACTGCTTCAGTCAGTGGTAAGAAGTATGGGTTAGTAATCGTAGATGACTATAGCAGATGGACATGGGTAAAGTTCTTAAGACACAAGGACGAGTCACACTCTGTGTTTGTTACCTTCTGTAACCAAGTTCAGAATGAAAAAGATCTTAGAATCGTTAAAGTCAGAAGTGATCATGGTGGAGAATTTGAAAATAAAGATTTTGAGTCATTCTTTAATGACAGAGGCATTCTGCATGATTTCTCTTGTCCTAGAACTCCCCAACAAAATGGAGTTGTAGAACGAAAGAACAGAACATTGCAAGAAATGTCCAGAACCATGATCAATGAGACAAACGTTGCTAAGACTTTCTGGGCAGAGGCAATAAACACAGCATGCTACATTCAGAATAGAATCTCAATAAGACCTATTCTGGAAAAGACTCCATATGAATTGTGGAAGAACAGAAAGCCCAACATTTCATATTTTCATCCATTTGGATGTACTTGCTTTATATTAAATACAAATAATTATTTGAACAAGTTTGACTCTAAGGCACAGAAGTGTATTATGTTAGGATACTCTGAACGCTCAAGAGGGTACAGAGTATACAATACAGAAACACAGATTGTGGAAGAATCAATCAATGTTCGTTTTGATGATAAGCTTGACTCTGAAAAGTCAAAGCAGAATGAAATTTTTGCAGGTATAGAAATTGAATTTGCAGGTTCTGAAGACAAGTCATCAGAAGCTCTCAACACAGACATTCCTTCAACGTCTGAAAGGAGCACTGCTAGAAATCCTACAACAGCTGCTGATCAACCTCAGAAGAGATTACCCAGAAGCAGCTTGGATCACCCAGAAGAGACCATCCTAGGAAGAAAGGAAGATCCAATCAGAACAAGAGCAAGCTTCAGAAACTCTGAAGAAACTCTTATGGGACTGGTGTCTCTGATTGAACCTTCTTCTATTGATGAAGCACTTCTGGATAATGACTGGATTCTGGCAATGCAAGAAGAGCTGAATCAATTCACCAGAAACGACGTATGGGATCTTGTTCCCAGACCAAAAGGATTCAACGTCATTGGAACAAGATGGGTGTTCAGAAACAAGCTAAATGAACAAGGTGAAGTCATCAGAAACAAGGCACGACTGGTTGCACAAGGTTATAGTCAGCAAGAGGGGATAGACTATACAGAAACCTTTGCCCCAGTCGCCAGGTTAGAATCTATCAGACTTTTAATTTCATTTGTTGTTAATAGAGGCATCACTCTGTATCAGATGGATGTCAAAAGTGCATTCTTAAATGGTTATATAGAAGAAGAAGTTTATGTTCACCAACCCCCAGGTTTTGAAAATACAAAACATCCAGAACATGTTTTCAAACTAAAGAAGTCACTGTATGGTCTGAAACAAGCTCCCAGAGCTTGGTATGAAAGGCTAAGTAACTTTCTGCTTGAAAATGAATTCACCAGAGGGAAAGTGGACACTACTCTATTCTGTAAAACAGTTAAGAGTGACATCTTAGTCTGTCAAATCTATGTTGATGATATCATTTTTGGTTCTACTAATCCTTCTCTTGGAAGAAAATTTGCTAAGTGTATGCAGGCAGAATTTGAGATGAGCCTCATGGGGGAACTGAAATTCTTTCTGGGAATTCAGATCAATCAAACTCCAGAAGGAACTTACATTCATCAGAGCAAATACATCAGAGATCTTCTGAAGAAATTTGACCTGTCAGAATGTAAGCCATCAAAGATTCCAATGCATCCCACGTGCATTCTGGAAAGAGAAGAGGTAAGCAAAAATGTAGAACAGAAAGTCTACAGAGGTAAGATTGGTTCTCTCCTCTATCTGACTGCTTCAAGACCTGACATATTATTCAGTGTTTGTATATGTGCTAGATTCCAATCAGATCCTAGAGAATCTCACTTAACAGCTGTTAAGCGAATTTTCAAGTATCTGAAAGGTACTACTAATCTGGGTTTGTTTTATAGAAAATCTAGTGATTACAGCTTAGTAGGCTACTGTGATGCTGATTTTGCTGGAGACAGAGTGGAACGTAAAAGTACTTCTGGAAGCTGCCAGTTTCTGGGAGAAAATCTGATCTCTTGGTCCAGCAAAAGGCAATCAACAATTGCTCTGTCAACAGCAGAAGCTGAGTACATAGCAGCAGCAGGATGTAGCACACAAATGCTCTGGATGAAAAGTCAGCTTGAAGACTTCCAGATTTTTGAGAGAAACATTCCTATACTTTGTGATAATACTTCTGCTATTTGCTTAAGTAAGAATCCCATTTTACATTCTAGAGCTAAGCATATAGAAATAAAACATCACTTCATTAGGGACTATATTCAGAAAGGTATTTTGAACTTAAAATTTATAGATACAGACCATCAATGGGCTGATATCTTTACTAAACCCCTTTCAGAAGATAGGTTTAATTTCATTCTGAAACATCTCAGCATGAAAGTGTGCCCAGAGTGAAAATGTTTTAATTCCATATATTTACTTTCAGAATGTAATTATTTTACTGTGAACTTCTGATCAATCTCCTTTCAGAAAGATAGAACATGCAGATTGTATCAGATGCAAGTCTAAAGATCTGAGAGTCTATGCTCAAAGACAGACGTGCTGATCACTACATCAAACAAGTGTCATCCAATCATCAGCATATCTCTGAAGCAGAACGCGTGCACGCTTCTGAGAAGACAAAGCGCTGATTGGGTGCATTGAGACACATGTCTGGTAACCGTTTTTAAGTATCTTTCTCAAATCCCCCAAAATCAGCAAGCATTTAATGAAAATTAATCATGCTTTTAAATGGCAATCATGATTTTTCTCTCTCTTAAAAACGTTTATCTTTTCAAAATAATTTTGAAAACTCTATTTAAGCACATTAATCTCTCATTCTTATTCTTTACGCTTTCTCACTATCACTCAAGCATTTTCTGCATATTTCTGAGTTCATCTCTTGCAAACTTTTTTTCTCAGTTCATTCTCAAAACCCTTTTTTAGTGTGAACATGGCATCCTCCAGTAGCGTTTCTGCAGGTAATCAGAAGAAAGCAACTTCCGAGCAATATCATGTGCCACTCAGAACTCTCCTCACTCCGGTGAAGAACCTTGAAGTGCTCTCTGAGTTAATCATTGATTTTGAAAGCTTGAAGGAGAATGGTTTTGACCTAACTGAAGAAGTTAGGGCTCAAAAGTGGGAAAGGTATTTCGATAGGTTGGTTGGACCAACATTCCCAGCGCTGGTCAAGGAATTTTGGATTCACGCCAAGGTTTCAAAACACCTGGTCATCTCCTTTGTCATGGGGAAGAAGATTGTGATTTCTGAAGATCTCATTGCAAGGCTAATCGGTCAAAGTGGGGGTGGCGTCCGTTGTGTGGACATGGCTGAAAGATGTGCTGATATAGGTGTGGTAGCTAACAGGATTTTCACTCTTGGGATGCCCAGCAGCAAGATTAAATATCTGAAGGATCACTGCAGAGTATGGGCTAAGATTATTCTGGGGTGCTTCAACCACAGGAAACCAACAAGTTCTCCTGATTACATAAACGTGGATCAGCAGTTTCTGATCTACTTTATTGATCAGAAGGTAAAGATCAATCTGGCTCACTTCCTGTTCAACCACCTCAGAACCAGTGTGAAAGAAACAAGGGAAGAAGAAAGAACCAAGAGGGACTGGATACCTTTTGGAAGGTTGATATCAGATATTCTGACAGAGAATAGACTGATTGAGCATCTGATAGAAGCTCAAGAGCTGAGCACTATTGAACCAACAATTGGGAAACCTCTGAACGCAAAGAATCTGAAAAAGATGAAGCTGATAGAGAATATTCAGAAGGAACCCAGAGCTACTTCCACTGCTGATATCTCCAGCAGAAGAGTGCCTCTGAGTGATTTTCCGGTATTTTCTGAAATGGAATCCAAACCAGAGATGTTTCTCAGGTACCCAGATGCGTACAAGGCAGATGATACAGATCCAAAGCTGAATATCAGAGATCTGCGTCAACCCCAACCAGAAGTGACTCTGAAGAAGACAAAGAAGAGGAAAGCGTCATCAGAAGGATCATCTCAGCAGACTCCAAAGAAAAGAGGTATTTCATCTGCTGCCCCTATTTCAAATTCTTTTACTATTCCAGCATCTATCCCTCCTCAAACCTCTCATAGAATATCAATTCCCATCCCTACCATTGATGAAACCATACAAGAAGAAGACCCTTCTGAGGCATTAAAGCTCAGAAGACCTAGAACCAAACACCCCAAACAACCAACAATTTCAACAACAACAGCACTTGACCAAGTGTTGTCTGATATTGAGCGTCAACATGCCTCTGCTCAACCAAACTCTGAACCACAAAATGTTCCTCCTCCACAACCAAAACAACAACAACCAGAACCAGAACAACAACAACAACCACTCTCAGAAGAACCTCTGATCCCTGAGCAATCAGAGATTCCACCTCCCTCTCCCCAACCAGAAATTAATCCACCTTCACCACAAACAGAGTTTCACCACTCTGAAACTCCTTCTCCTCATCAATCTGACCCTCACTCACCTCAACCATCACCGCTAGCAATTCAACTGCCATGTGGAACCACTGTTATCATGCCCCAGTTACCATCCTCATCAGAATCGACACCACCAAATACTCCCAAAACACCACCCACTCCAATCGAAATATCTGACTGTGATACCCCCTTTCCAAAACAAACAGCATCTCAGAAAACCTCTGAAAACCCCAGCAGGACTTTCATTGACTTAACCAGTCTTGAACGTCTTGCTGATCTAAAACACAAAATTGCCATCCCAAAACCAAAGCAACCAGATGTTGGCTCTGGTATTTTGAATTTTGAAACAGATGTGCTGCAATGGATTGCTTCTTTGAAGCAATTATGTCCTGGGATGATTGACCCAACTGCTTCTGATCAGCTCTGGTCACAGTTCAGACTTTGGGTACGTGCTGAAGCCCTCAAGTTGCAGGATATCAACTATGAGCAGGCACAACAAAATTTCAGCAAACTTCTGAATGAAGTTGGAAGTATGCTTCTGAAAGAGGACGTGCTCCCTCTGGACAGTGAACCTTAGTCTGAGAAACAGCAAGCTGCAAAGGTGCAACCATCAGAAGAAGACAAGACCATTCAGGCAGAAAGTCAAGCAGAAGATGTCGCTGAAAGTTCTGAGAAGCCTCCTCCTTCTGATGCTTCTCAAGCTGCCTTGGACAGGCAGACTTTGGAAGAACTAAGGCTGAATGACATGCGTCTGCAGCAGCGGATGGATGAAAACGATCAGAAGATGAAAGAGAGAATGGATGTGCAGGACAGCAAGATTGACACTGTTGTCAGCATGGTGCATAAGCAGAATGAGACTTCTGAAAAGATTCAAGCGATGCTGGAGAGCCTGTTCACACGCTTGCCTCCTCAACCTTAAATCTTTTCTTTCATGCATGACCTTTTTCATGTTTTCCCTGATTTTCTGATGTACTGTTTGATTATGTTTTGTAATATTTTTCTGTTTTGATTCTGAACTATATTAATATGATTAGTTTTTCTGATCTTAATTGTTTTAGCACATCACCGACACTTTTTGATTGCTGACAAAAAGGGGGAGAACAAGAATGATATTTAAATCAATAACGGCTAACTAGACAGAAATTCTCAAACATTCTAACTTTATTACTTGAAATGTTTTTTTTCTGTTTTGTTTAAAGTCTACAGGCACAAGGAAGCTCCTGGACACTCTGAAGACTAGAAGCTCTGATCAATGTTGCTCTGATCAATATGAAGTTCTGATCGTCCTAATACTCTGATCCAAAGCAAAGCTCTGACAAGAAAAGCTCTGAAGCTCTGCTCTCTGATAAGTCAAAGACTCTGATAATCTGATGTTCAAAGAAAGAAAAAGATCTGATCCTGAAGAACACGTATAATCAAAGGGAAGTAATAAACTCAGGGGGAGTATTTCCTTACTCCTTATTCCTTTACTTCTTATTCTGATACATATTCCAGATACCTTTTCACGTTATTTTCATTTAAAATATCTAGTTTTTGTCATCATCAAAAAGGGGGAGATTGTTAGAACAATGTTTGAATCTACTACCCTATAATTAAGTTTTGATGATAACAAAGTGAAAAGATATAGTATTTATAAGTGTCATGAATGAACTATCTGCTGCCTAAAAATTATTATGTTCTGACTTGCAGATACGCTGATTGAAATAAGCAAGATCACATCTATTCAGCATCAGAACTTGATTTCAGACACCAGCATCAGAAGTTGCTACATCAGAACGTCAAAATCAGATGATCAACTCTCGTACATGCTGAAGCCTGATGAACAAGACTGCGCTTAATACTCTGATACAGAAACACAATAGTTCATCAGCAGCGAAGCAGAATCAGAATGAGCCAAGCCAGAACTTGCATTAAGTAAGCAACGGTACTGTGCATTGAAAGCTAATTAATTCCAACGGCCTCATTCCAGACAAGATCTGCTCAATAAGGAAAGCTTGTTATTAGCATTGAATCAAGAATATTGCATCCAACGTTCATCATCTCAGTGCTATATAAACAAAGCTTTGAAGATTGAAATGGTTAATGCTCTCCAAATCTCTACACGCACAAAAGCTGAACCATAATCTTCGTTCTATTAGTTTTGCTAAACCATACACTCTGATATTCCATTACTGTTTAGCAATCTAGTTTCTAAGCTTCATTTTGTGTATACATCACAGTTGTGATACAGTTTTGTAGAAAACATCCACACACATAGTTTTATCTCTTTGTAAGAAAGTGTTACCTTGACAAACCGGGTGTGGTTTGAATCAAGAAGGCTTTAGCAGTTGTTAAAGCAGTCTATAATATTCAGTTGAATATAGTGGATTAAGACCTCGTTGGAGAGAGGCGAAATCACCTTGACGGGTGGACTGGAGTAGTTTGAGATCAAACGAACCAGGATAAAAATATCTTGTCAATTGCTTTAGATTTCAGTTTTACAATTCAACCCCCCCTTCTTGTGTTTTTCACCACTTCAGGACGCCCGGGCCGTAATCGAAAAAGGTGAATGTGCTAACTGGGGCAGGCTCCCTGATTTCACTCCTAAAACTGACAAGTTTGGACTGGGTTTTACTGCAGAGGCTCAGAGGGTTGTGCGCAAAGCTAGAACCGAAAGACCTCATGTGCTCATCACCAATCCAGGAGTGAATGTTGTTGGGGATGAAGACGAAGTGGAAGAATCAAAGTTCGATAGCTGGATCTACCCGACGACTGACGGTGGATTGAACAATTGGACCGCCAAAGATCATACGCCTGTTACTTTCGTTACGCAGTAATGAATTCCTTTGTTTTTGTTATTTGTAATAAACAATGAATTGAAACTCTATGGCCCAGTGTCTTACCCGGGGCACCGTGGCTTCATTTGTGAGGGCATATTAATTGTCATTTCATATATCATGAATAAGGACCTTGGACGTTTTCTCGCACTTTAAATCTTATGCTCCTTTTCTTTCTTTCCTTTCTTTATATATTGCAAAACAGCTGTATTTACACACACTCACTCATACAGGTTTCAATCCACTCTGGATCTCACTGGTAACGACTCTGCTACTGCCAGTTATGACTTCGAAAATCCGATCAACTTAGCCGAAGACGAAGGTGAAGATGATTGCGAAGTGCCTGGTGAGCTTGCAAGACTGTTACTCCAGGAAGAGAGGGCAATTCAACCACACGAAGAGTCGGTGGAAACAATAAATCTGGGTACTGAGGCAGACAGAAAGGAAGTCAAGATTGGTGCCAACCTAGAGCTCAGCGTGAAGCAACGATTGACTCAGATGCTACATGATTATGTGGAGATATTTGCTTGGTCCTACGAAGACATGCCTGGGTTGGATATGGACATTGTGGTCCACCATTTGCCTACCAAGGAAGACTGCCCTCCGATTAAGAAAAAAGTCCTCCGTATGCGTCCAGAGATGTCTGAGAAGATCAAAGCTGAGGTTATGAAGCAATTCGATGTCGGGTTTCTTGCAGTAACTTCTTACCCTCAGTGGGTTGCCAATGTGGTGCCGGTACCAAAGAAAGATGGAAAGGTCAGAATGTGTGTCGACTACAGGGATCTGAACAGGGCCAGCCCCAAGGATGACTTTCCCCTACCTCACATTGATGTCCTGGTTGACAATACTGCTCAGCACAAGGTGTTCTCTTTCATGGATGGTTTTTCAGGGTACAATCAGATCAAGATGGCTCCTGAAGACATGGAAAAGGACCTTTGTCACTCAGTGGGGCACCTTCTGCTACAAGGTCATGCCATTCGGGTTGAAAAATGTTGGGGCAACCTACCAACGTGCCATGGTTGCTTTATTTCATGACATGATCCATCATGAGATAGAAGTGTATGTCGACGACATGATTGCAAGGTCCCAAACTGAGGGGGAACACCTTGACCATCTACAGAAGTTGTTTGACCGTCTGAAACTATACAAGCTGAGGTCGAACCCGAACAAGTGCACCTTCGGGGTAAGATCTGGAAAGTTGCTAGGCTTCGTCGTAAGTGATAAGGGTATCCAAGTGGACCCTGCCAAGGTTAAAGCCATTCAAGAGATGCCAGTTCCTAAGACAGAGAAAGAGGTCAGAGGTTTTTTAGGACGCCTGAATTACATTGCTCGATTCATCTCGCACCTAACCGCTACCTGTGAACCAATCTTCAAGCTGCTGAAGAAAGATCAGGTAGTACGTTGGAATGATGAATGTCAGGCCGCTTTTGACAGAATCAAAGAGTATCTCCAAGAACCACCCATTCTTATGCCACCGTTTGAAGAGAGACCTATGATACTATACCTGACAGTACTTGATAACTCAATGGGGTGTGTGCTAGGGCAGCATGACGAGTCTGGCCGAAAAGAGCACGCCATTTATTACCTTAGCAAAAAGTTTACCGACTGTGAGATACTCACTGCTCGAGAAAACTTGATGCGCTTTGGTATGGGCTGCTCGCCAGCTGAGACAGTATATGCTGACTCACACTACCTTGTTGATCTCAAAGATGGATCCAATAAAGTACATATTCGAAAAGCCTGTTCTGTCTGGGAGAATAGCAAGATGGCAAATGATCTTGACAGAATATGACATCCAGTACACGACTTAGAAATCCATCAAAGGAAGTGTATTGGCAGACCACTTGGCACATCAGGCAGTAGACGACTATCAGTCAATGAACTTCGAGTTTCTAGACGAGAGTATCATGATAGTGACTGATTGTGAAGTACCTGGACCGGATGAAGGACCTGAGGAAGGATCCCGATGGTCTATGCACTTTGACGGAGCATCCAACGCTTTGGGTAACGATATCGGCGATGTAATCATATCCCCTCAAGGCACTCATACTCCACTTACTGCCCGACTATGTTTCAACTGCACCAACAACATGGCGGAGTATGAGGCATGAATCATGGGTCTCCAAGCTGCAATTGACCTAAGGATCAAGTTTCTGAGTGTCTTCGGAGATTCCGCTCTCGTGATCAATCAGATCAAAGGCGAGTGGGATACGAAACATCTGAATCTTATTCCTTACAGAGAATGTGTGTTGACATTGATCCCCCATTTCACAGAGATAACCTTTGAACATTTCCCAAGAGAGGAGAATCAGTTGGCGGACGCGTTAGCTACGATGTCTTCCATGTTCAAAGTCAAATGGGACAATGAGGCTCCCCGGGTCATCATCTGGAAACTGGACAAGCCGGCATACTGTTGTGATCTCGAGGCTGAGGTAGTGACTGAGAAACCTTGGTACCATGAGGTGAAGAGATACTTGGAAGCTCAGGAATACACTGAAGGTGCATCTGTCAACAACAAGAAGTTTCTGAGAAGGTTCGCTGCAAAGTTCTTTCTTAGCAATGGCATCCTGTACAAGCGAAACCATGATTCGACCTTACTGCGTTGTGTGGATAAGACTGAAGCAGAGAGGATCATGGCAGAACTACATGAAGGTACCTTTGGAACACATTCCAGTGGACATACTATGGCGAAGAAAATACTTCGGGCAGGGTATTTCTGGTCCACAATGGAAGCCGACTGTTACCAGCATTCTCGGACATGTCACAGGTGCCAGATATATGCAGATAAGGTGCACGTTCCTCCGGTTCCTCTGAATGTCTTAACAGCACCTTGGCCTTTTGCAATGTGGGGCATAGATATGATCGGTGAGATTAAACCTACGGCATCCAACGGGCATCGCTTCATCCTGGTAGCGATCGATTACTTTACAAAGTGGGTTGAAGCAGCTTCCTATGCCACTGTAACCAAGAACGTTGTGGCACGATTCATTCGGCACAATCTGATCTGTCGATACGGTATCCCGGAAAGAATCATTACAGACAACGGTACCAATCTCAATAACAAGATGATCACTAAGCTCTGCGAGCAGTTTAAGATACAGCACCACAACTCTTCTCCTTACTGGCCGAAGATGAATGGGGCTGTAGAAGCAGCGAATAAGAATATCAAGAAAATCGTGCAGAAGATGACAGTGACCTATAAAGATTGGCACGAGATGTTACCATTCGCTCTACATGGGTACCGTACCTCAGCAAGGACGTCAACCGGAGCAACTCCTTTTTCCTTGGTCTATGGTATGGAGGCAGTCTTACCAATCGAAGTGCAGATACCCTCTCTCCGGATAATGAAGGATGCAGATCTGAGCGAAGATGATTGGATCCAGACACGACTTGATCATTTAAATCTAATCGACGAAAAGAGACTCACTGCTATTTGTCATGGTCAGACGTACCAAAAACGAATGATCAGGGCATTTAACAAGAAGGTCAGACCACAAGAGTATCAAGTTGGGGATCTGGTAATCAAACGTATCATCCTTCCTCAGAGTGATCCAAGGGGAAAATGGACCCCTATATACGAAGGGCCATTTGTGGTTAAACATGTGTTCTCAGGAGGAGCCATGATCCTAACCACCATGGATGGTGACGACCTTCCTCACCCCGCCAATGCAGACATAGTAAAAAGATACTACGCATAATAAAGACCCGCTAGGTTGACATACCTAGGCAAAAATTAGGGCTTCCCGGCGAACCAAAAGGGTTCGGGCAAAATGAAGGGATGAAATGAAAAAAATCTGTACACCCGGCAAGTCGAAAACCTGAAAAGGCGGCTTGGGCAAAAATGGGTATCCCGGTGGACTGAAAACCCGAAAGGGCGGTCCAGGCAAAAGTTAGGGATAAAGCGTAATACTATGTCTCATTGGATCACTTTGCATCCAGAATCCGGTATCAACATCAAGTTCAGAAGGCATCAACCAATCAACTTCATCTTCAGCTAGGTCATCAAGTGATGAGACACTCAAAGATATAAAGGCGATAGCAGAGTTGGAACCCAGTGGGATTATTCTTTTCACATAGCTGTTTTGTTTTCCCTTTGTACAAATTTGTATAAACTCTTTCATTCGGCGGCGTTCTCTTACTAGGACGTCAGCCTCTTGTACATAAACGCCTATTTACAGGCAAATTCAAAAATCAATATAAATTCATTTTTCAGACAAATTGCCAATTGCTTTTCCTTTTTCTGTTTTGTTCTGCGAAGAACGTCCAAGGTTCAATTTGTGATATATGCATTTGACAAATAATTGCTTACTCATGAATGTTTGCATACGAAACAAAGGATTAATTACAGGTAGCATTAGAAGCAGGGACAATAATGAGTGGTCTAAGCGATCTAATTGTTCTATCCACCAAGGTACCAAGGTAAGTTCAGCTGAAGAACATAACCAATATACCTTAATTCCCCAGAGAGTGAGCCAGCAAGTCAATGCATTCTCCCCAAGCAAAGCTATATTAGCAGCCTTAAGGAAGTTGGGTATCCCCCGTAGATCTCAACATTCCCCAGCACATCATACAGATATTCCTAACAAGCATCCCCGACAGTCTTGATCTAAGATTGTTCCCCGGCGGTCTACCAGATATTCAGTGGAGTCACTTCCAGTACATCTCAAAATTTCCCCAGGAGAGTCCAATATAGTTCAAGATTTCCCCAGGAAAGTTTGAATCCATCTCCCCAGCAGTAAGCTTATCCCCAGTAGGTTCTGGAAGCTTATCCCCTACAGAGCACGAGCGCGTCCCCCGGCTTTATTCAAAGGTTATTTCCCTACCAGGATATAACTGGGTTATGCTCAGCCAAAAGCCACGGAAAGATCGTCCTCGGCGAAGTCTTCCTATCCTCAGCGGAGTCTATTAACACTTCCAACATAACAACGGTATCCCCAGCGGAATTATCATCAAGCATCTCAATAGAGTACCTCTCTTCCCACAGAGTATTGTTCCCCAGCAAGATCTCTAGAATAATTTTCCCCCGCAGAGTATTCTATTCGCCAAGTTTATTCCCCAACGGAGTCATCTTCTCCTACCGGTATTCTTGCAACTATCATCCCCAGCAGAAACAACAAAGCACTATTCTCCAACATCAGCCCGGGATATGACTTCCCAGCACCCGTCAAGGATCTACTTTCCTAGACAAAAAACATACATTCATAAACATCGCATTTCCATACATTATAGCATGCATATACGCATCATGATCTTACAATCTCATTTATGTTGAGAACATCATTGCTTGATCCATGTCATGCATTGCATATGACTGACCTTTACCTTTCAGGAAAGATCCAGTCAAGTTCTCAGCTATGTCCAAGACCTTCTCTGGTTCAGTTAAATCGACCCTAAGATTTTTTCTGATTCTTATCCAGTTGAAGTTATTTCAAGACCTTGCCTGGTTCAGTTAAATCGACTCCTAAAGATTTTTCTGATGCCGATCCAGTCAAAGGCCTTCTCTGGTTCAGTCAGATCGACGCTAAGATCTCCCTGATTCTTATTCCAATTGAAGATTCCAAGACCTTGCCTGGTTCAGTTAAATCGACTCCTAAAGATTTTTCTGATGCCGATCCAGTCAAAGGCCTTCTCTGGTTCAGTCATATCGACCCTAAGATCTCCCTGATTCTTATTCCAGTTGAAGATTCCAAGACCTTGCCTGGTTCAGTTAAATCGACTCCTAAAGATTTTTCTGATGCCGATCCAGTCAAAGGCCTTCTCTGGTTCAGTCAGATCGACGCTAAGATCTCCCTGATTCTTATTCCAGTTGAAGATTCCAAGACCTTTCCTGGTTCAGTTAAATCGACTCCTAAAGATTTTTCTGATGCCGATCCAGTCAAAGGCCTTCTCTGGTTCAGTCAGATCGACGCTAAGATCTCCCTGATTCTTATTCTAGTTGAAGATTCCAAGACCTTGCCTGGTTCAGTTAAATCGACTCCTAAAGATTTTTCTGATGCCAATCCAGTCAAAGGCCTTCTCTGGTTCAGTCAGATCAACCCTAAGATCTCCCTGATTCTTATTCCAGTTGAAGATTCCAAGACCTTGCCTGGTTCAGTTAAATCGAATCCTAAAGATTTTTCTGATGCCGATCCAGTCAAAGGCATTCTCTGGTTCAGTCAGATCGACCCTAAGATCTCCCTGATTCTTATTCCAGTTGAAGATTCAAAGACCTTGCCTGGTTCAGTTAAATCGACTCCTAAAGATTTTTCTGATGCCGATCCAGTCAAAGGCCTTCTCTGGTTCAGTCAGATCGACCCTAAGATCTCCCTGATTCTTATTCCAGTTGAAGATTCCAAGACCTCGCCTGGTTCAGTTAAATCGACTCCTAAAGATTTTTCTGATGCCGATCCAGTCAAAGGCCTTCTCTGGTTCAGTCAGATCGACCCTAAGATCTCCCTGATTCTTATTCCAGTTGAAGATTCCAAGACCTTTCCTGGTTCAGTTAAATCGACTCCTAAAGATTTTTCTGATGCCGACCCAGTCAAAGGCCTTCTCTGGTCCAATTAAATCAATTCCTAAAGATTTTCCTGATGAAGACTTAGTAGAAGACGCCCCAGGTTCTCTCATCGTTACTATTGAGGTAGTAATCGTCCAAGGTTCTCTCATCGTCCCGTTGAGGTAGTAACCATCCCTGATTCATTCATCACCTTTTGAAACTCCAGACTCGACTCCTGTATCTCGCCAGGGCACGTCTGAAGAGGTTTAAGGATCCAATTCCTGTAACCAGTCAGGGCACATTTACACAAAGAGTTTGAAGACCAACTCCTGTAACAGGTCAGGTAATCATCTTTCTTTTTCAGGTACGCAAGTTCTCGCTAAGGAATCTCTTACGCGATCGACACCCAGATGGCATCTATAAGCCCATCCACCTATCCATCACCTCTCAACATGGCATCATTAAGCCCATCTTCCTATCCATCAATCTCCAAATGGCACCTGTAAGCCCATGCCCACCATCACACTGCTAACACGTGAGTGCAAATTTCTGGGCACTCTAGTGTTCAATCATCTTCCACCTTCTGATTACGAAAGGCACGCCAGCCAATCTACATCCTCAGGTTTAAGAAGATTGAACAGGGGCAACTGTTGTACCCCAAAATTTGCCCTCCCATTTTCTTCAAGATTTGCTAAGATCATGCTTTAAAATCTCCCCAAAGGTTGCACAGTCCAATTGCCTCCTAACAGTCAAAAATTAGGGTTTTGGTTCTGGCAAAGAAGTTGAAGTTTCCAAGGGTCCAAACAAGTCCCACATGCCTACAAACATGGTCAAGCATCCATATGCCAAGTTTCAAGACTCCCAGCACAAAATTGCACATTCAAAAACCCTAATTGCTTCACAGTCAACTGCAGGGGCAAAATGGTCATTTGACAGTCAAAAGTCAGAATTTTTGGTCAACATCTTTTTTTTGAAGCCACAAACATCATTTTATCAATTCTTGATCATGATTCTCAAAGCATGGCTCAAAAAGTCTCAAGATGCAACAGTTTCTATATTTGGACAGTTGAAAAAGTCAACTGCAAATTGACCAGGGCATAACTTCCACATGGTTTATCAGAAAAATTCCATCCAAAGCTCATTTTGAAGAGAATGACATTTACTACAACTCATCTTCACACTTCAAGTCCAAGAAATGCTCTCACAAAAAGTTATCAATCTCAACATTATAGGTCATTTTCAAAAGTCAACAAAAAGGCACTTTAAGTCAAAGACCATAACTTGAGATTGGTAAATCAAAATGACATGGGACCAAATACATTGGTTAGAGGACTCCAAGACCTTTCCAAAATGTCCAAGAACATGATCAAAGCTTATAAATTGAGCAAGATATGCCTTGTGGAAGTTGGGAAATTTTTGGGAATTTTGAAAAGTCAACTTTGCTTCAAATGCCTCAAAATTGCTAATGGGCCTTAATTTCTTCCATGAATCATCACCCAAAAGCTATGCACGACCCATTGACCCAAAGGGTAGATATTTTCTTATTTTTAATTAATTAATTGAGTTTTTAATCCTATTAATTCATTTAATTAAAATTAAATATAAGAAAAATACTAAAACATATTTTCCAAATCTTTTTATGCAGCATATTCACTCTTTATAACCTAAATATTTCGTGCACATGCTCAAGAGACCAAATCTTCCAAAATAGGCAAGTTCCATGGCAAGAAAAGATTGAAAAAGATGCTTGAAAATCAAATATTGAAGATCATTGAATACAAGGCTTTGGGCTTGTTTTGCTTGACCTAATCATGCCTCATACATATACAAACAAACCCTAATGCTAAAAAACAAGAAAGCTGTGCATAAGCATCAAGAACACATTGCAACTTTTTGACAAAAAAATCTCAAACTGTTTTCATAGCTAGAGCTTGTTTCAAGGTCCAAAAAGTATTCCAATCCACTCCTAGCATTACCAGGAAGCTTCTCCAATTGAAACCAACCCTCCATACGCAAGGAATCGGTATAACAAAGTCTGACTTTCCTTGAAAATTTTCATATTCGTGTTTCATTATTCATGCAGTATTTTTGATTTTTAATCATGGATTTGGACTAACGTGAGTATTCTGAAGCTGATAGCATGCTTTAATTGAATTAATAAGGCATGTATGAGAATACACCATGGAAGCTCTTTAGGGTTTCAGAGGTTTGAAATTAGGGTTTTTTTCATGTGGAAAAATTAAGCCACGAGACCTATACCACTGGATTCAGAATGTCCAAACGAACCAATTTTACACCTCGCGCCCTTTTTCTTTCCAACTATATGCTAATCGCTATTTTTGTATGTTATGGTTAGTGGGGGTTTAAAACCCCCGCTATTTGATTTCAGTTACAGGGAAAAGATGAAGAAGAAGGCAGCGTGTCTGATCATGATTGGCCAGTTTGAATACTGGCGCGTTTTTTTTATTATTCCAGAATAATGCTTGTTTTCCATTATATTATTTCTATTCCATATAACTAACAAAGAAACGCATTGGCTCCATTGGAAAACGCGCTGGCATGCAGGTATTGGGACCTGGGTTCGATTCCCAGGTCCCCCCACTTCTTCAATATTATTTTTCTTAACACCTTTCCATGCAGCGCCCATTATTCAGTCCACCATGCATCCCAACACAGTGGCTTGACAAGTGGATTATGGATCAATCAAAAGGCTAGAACGTGCAGCCTACCATACACACTCAGTCAACCACATGTACGCAAGCATAGAAAGTCAACCAGGCCTTGAATTCTTGGGCCAATTTGCTTACAAATGACCTCCATAATTGGGCCAGAAACCCCCAATGTTTGTATATCTTTTAATTTCTTTTCTTTTTTCTCTTTTTTAATTCTTTTGATCATTTTATTTAATTTCCTTCAAATAATTTTCTTTTCATAATAAAACCAGAAAATCATAAAACAAAAAATATGTTTTATTAATATTAATTTCTATTAATTTTGTAAATAAATTCTAATAATCAAATTAGTTTAATTTTAGGTTTAATTTTAATGTTTTTCTTAAATAAACTAAAAATGTAGAAATTAGGGTTTTAGTACTTTTAATCTTTTTCTTAATAAATAACTTTTTCATTATTATTAATTCTTAATTATTTTGTAAATAAACTTGTAATTAATTAATTAGGGTTAAATTAGGTTAAAACTTAAATATTTTCTTTAATAATTAACAACAATTTAGAACTAGGTTTTTTTTATTTAACTTTTAATTTTAATTAATGTTCTTTATTTTCATTAAATACAAAAACATAAAAAATAACTTCTTTTTTTCTTTATTTAATAATCAATTGCCTCTTAATTTCAATTCAATTTCCTTAAAGGGTCCAACGCCCTCGCACCTTCGATAATAATTTCCTTTCGCGCGTTTGTCTTTGTTTTTTTCGTTTTAAGTTTATTTAATTGCCCCAAAGCTTTGTAATAATAATTAGGACATTTACTTTCCGCACTTTTATTCAAAATCGGGTTTTGTTAATTTGGCGATGTATGGACCCGCGCCTTGTAATAGCGTAGGACTTTTATTTTCCGCATTTTAATTCCCGCAACTTTTAACTGTTAATCACATGAAAGAATGTATACCCAAATAAAATCGAAGCGTAGCTCACCCAATGCATGACAAGACAAATAATAACTGAAAATGACACACAATTCACACACCACTCCTAGGGTACGCCTCACTGTTGCCTTGCCCCTCGAAACGTGGTCGTCGAGTATAGGACGTTTTAGTAAGTCCTCATGTCCATGAACATGGCATGGGGGTAGCTTCTAAGGTGTCCTACTATTGCTCTGGTGACCACACTGTCCCTAAACTCGAATTGACCTGAACACCTCCAACGGTGGTGCTACCTATCTCTCAATGGTGGGATGGCACTACCTCAAGGACATTTACACAGACTAATTCCTTAGGGTAGGTAGATGACTCGTAGATACTTGCTCTAATTCAAAACAAATCAAAAACTTCTTTTCACACCGACACTTTGCAAAAAGCTTTCAAAAACAACTTTTCAAACACTCTTGAGGACTGATACAAGAGTCGACCTGAAACTTTAAACGAAACTTTTTCAAACCCACTCACAATTGAAAATCAAACATTTTGAAAACACAATGAGAAAGTATCTAAGAGCCCATGGATAACCATGGATAGAAAGGGTGCTAACACCTTCCCTTTCTATAAATCTACCTCCCGAATCGAGAGCTAATCTCATAAGGAATTTTTCTGTGCTTTTGTCCTTTCCATATTGGAGAAAATAAAAGACGGTGGCGACTCTTGCTTCCGCGAAATTTCGCGAACCAGCATTAAACAGTCAGTTCCAGATCCACCGATCACACCAGGCCAGAGTGCACTAGGACACCTAGGAATAGAGTGGGGGCATGACGGCTATAGGACGTGGTCCGATTAGTGCAATCATGTCATATACCACGCTCAGATGAGGTTCAAATGAATTACTATCGGCACCCACGTCTGTGGGTAAGCCCATAGCACTTTCAGGCGGACCCGTGATTTTCGAGTTACCATTATCTTATCCTGACCTAGTTTCACCCGTGAGTGGGGAGGGAATTTCTATCTCAGGTACAGATGGTGACTCATATTCAGATGGTTACTCATATTCAAATGATGATTATGCTCAAACAGTGACTATCGGTTCTATTGGATATGCCCTGAAACTCTGTCAATGATTAGGAGGTTCTCAGATTTATTTTCTGAGTCCCGAGTCTGTTCGTAAGATTGTATGGTTTATGTTCCGGACCTATGATCCTGGTACTTACAAGCTACACAGAGACAGTACAGCGGATATTGGTATCATGGAAGTAGTAATACCATGATCATTTTGCATTTACACCTAACATGTTTATTTCTCAAAAAAAAATGTCAGAAAGATGAAATTATCAACCTTGCATATGCATGTCCACTTTGGATACCTCTCTGGCATAATTTTCGCCAATAACATTAGGCAACGGTGATGTTCTCAAGAAAACCAAAGGAGACAATCATACTTATTTGTACTATTCAAAGTTTTCCGCTCAAGTTCTTGGCCTTCTTTGAAGAATCTAGAGAATCGTTTTCGTCATTTCGTCCCTATTTCAGTCTTACAGCTACGAGTTACACATTCCAGGACTACCAAATTGTTCCAATTCCGGAAGGACAATCCTCTTTCCTGAACACCTACCTGTCGCCAAGTCCGGATAGGCACAATTTTGAAATTATCGCTAAGGCACTTTATTTGAGCCTAAGCGACATGGAAAAATAACCTACCCCCGAACTAATCATTATTGTTACCAATTGCTCACACTCCTATAACCTTCTTATATTCAGTTCTGTGGGAATTTCTCTTATTTTTGGATGTCTTCTTCATGTGGTCGTTCTTGTCATCATGTTGCTTGATTACTATTGACGGTAGTTGAACCATGGAGAACCGGAGTGGACAATCATTTCATACATCATACATATCATGCATTTCATGAATTGCAGGTTTGCTGGCAGGAGTTCTTATCTGATGATTTTGCCTTTTATTATAGAATCTACAAGACGACTTCCATACATCCTTATCGCACTCGAGCCAACAAGTTGAGGATCATGGAACAGATTGAGCAGAACCAGGCCTCTCTCCGCAAAGACATGGACACCATGGGTGACCGGATGAACCAACTCATGGAAACTCTTCATGCCGTCATCCAAGGGCAGGAAGAGATCAGAATAAGCGTCACAAAACTGGTAGACGTTGCCTCCACATCCGAGAACGGCGGACCCAAGAATGATCATGGGGGGATTCCTAAGGAGAACCCACAGATGATTATAGATGACCACCATGATGTCATTGATCTCGATGACCCTCCAAAGGATTCTACGACTGATCTGTCTGAAACTGCTAAGATGTACAAGGCTCTGGAAGAACGCTTAAAGGCTATGGAGACTTCTAAGAAACCAGGATTCAGTGCCGCTGCTATGTGTTTAGTTTCGGGGGTTGTGATTCCGCCGAAGTTTAAGGTACCTGATTTCGACAAGTATAAGGGGGTTACATGCCCAGAGACTCATCTTCGATCTTACTGCAGAAAGATGGTTGCTTATGCTAGCAATGAGCCATTGCTTATGCATTTCTTTCAGGACAGTCTTGCTGATGCTCCATTAGAGTGGTACATGCAGTTGGAACAAACTCATGTTAGTAATTGGAGTGAGCTTGTTGATGCTTTCTTAAAACATTATCACTACAACACCGCCATGGCACCTAGTCGTGCGCAGCTGCAGAGTATGTCTCAAAAGACTAGTGAGTCTTTCAAAGAGTACGCCCAGAGATGGCGCAGTTTGTCCGCAAGAGTTCAACCTCCTCTCCTAGATCGAGAACTAGTGGATTTGTTCATGAGTACCCTTTGAGGCCCGTATTTGCAACATATGCTCAGTAGTACTTCTGACTCGTTTTCAGACATGGTCATCATCGGAGAGCGGGTTGAAATGTGTATTAAAGTGGGGACTATTTCAGGTGCATCTGGCACGAATAATAACAACAACTCAGGTGGTGGGAAGAAACCATACTCTAGCGGTTTCGTCAAGAAAAAGGAAGGAGAGGTGAGCAATGCCTCCGATGATAAGGGGAAGGCTACTATACAAGTTCCATATTACCAGACCCCCGCGGCTGCTCCACAACAACAGTACGCACCGCCACGAAACTATCAACAGAACCAAAGGCCTCAGGGACAGAGGGGTCAACAAAGGCAGCAAAGGTATCCTGAGAGTTGGATCCAATCCCGATGTCGTATGCTTAATTACTCCCGCAGTTGCTAGCTGGTCAGTTGGTACAACTTCGAGAGTTACCTCCCCCGCCGGCAGAGCTTCCAAGGGGTTATGATGTTAATGCACATTGTGAATTTCATTCAGGTGCTCCCGGTCACTCAATTGAAAACTGCAGAGCTTTGAAATACAAGGTACAATCTCTATTAGATGCTAAAGAGCTAAGCTTTGCACCTATAGGCCCTAATGTTCAGAATAATCCTATGCCTCCCCACCATGGGGCTGCTGCCAACGCTATTGAGTTTGACAATGACCATGACTTAGTGACTCAAGTTGAAGGGATTCAGATGTCAATGGCAGTCCTAAGAGAGCATCTTTTACAGCAGAAAGTTCTACAAGAGCTTCATAGTTTTTGTTTGAAATGCTCATCCAATCCAGACGAGTGTGACGATTTGAAAAATTCCATTCAAAAATTGATGGACGAAGGGATTGTCAGAGTTGAGAAAGTCGTTCTCGAAGGTGATGTCGCTATTTTGGAAATTCCGTATTATCCGGCCAATGTCCAGAGAAATGCTTCAAGAGTTCCATTGGTTATACAGGTTCCAACGCTCCCTGCACCAAACCTGAATCCGGTTGCTCCCCTGCCAACCCAAGCGTCAACACTTCCAAGTTATGTTCCTAACTCATTAACTGACAACAGGGCAGTGCCATGGGAATACAACGCTATTTATATTCGGGGAAAGAAAGTTGTTTGTCCGCTGATTGAAAATAAGGATGTAACCAACATTGTCGGGACTAGTAGAATAACTCGAAGCGGGAGAGTCTTTGCTGCTACTCCACCACCTCCTGAGGAAGTTATCGAAGAGATTACTGTAAGAGATAAAGGGAAACAGGCAATTAATGATTCTCCTGGGACGTCTTTTGAACAACAAGTGGAGCAGTTAATTAGGGTAATCAATAAGAGCGATTTCAAGGTGGTTGACCAGCTGAATCAGACACCTGTAAAGATCTCAATCTTATCCCTCCTCCTGTATTCTGAAGCTCATCGAACCGCCTTGATGAAAATTCTACATGGTTTCCATGTAAATCCTGAGATCTCTGTGGCCCAATTTGAAGGGGTTGTTACAAATATCTCCGCAGGAAATTGTCTAGGCTTCAGTGATGACGAGCTCCCTCCTGAGGGTCGGGCTCATAATAAGGCGCTGCATATTTCCATCTGGTGCTTAGATACTGTAATGTCTCGGGTCTTAGTAGACACTGGCTCTTCTCTGAACGTGATGCCCAAGCATACTCTGCTCAAGCTAAACATGGACGGGGTGATGATGAAACCCAGTATGCTAACAGTCAAAGCCTTTGATGGGTCGAGGAGATCTGTAGAAGGAGAAGTTGACCTACCCATCAAAATCGGCCCCCACGTGTTTTACCTGTCATTCTATGTCATGGACATTCGTCCATCTTACACTTGCTTGCTGGGACGCCCGTGGATCCATGTGGCAGGGGCCGTTACCTCAACCCTGCACCAACGTTTGAAGTTCATTATCCAAGACAAGGTCGTCATTATTGGCGGAGAAGAAGATGTCGTGATTAACAATCTTACTTCCTTCTGTTATGTAGAAGTAGACGGAGAAGTTCATGAAACCCCTTTTCAGGCCTTGGAAATCGTTTCTGTTGACAGAGTCCCCACCATGCTGGAAAATACACATAAGTCTGGAGTTCCGTTGGTTTCCTTGAGAGATGCTAAGGCTATTGTAGAATCTGGAGTCTCTAATGGAGACTGGGGAAAAGTGATAGAGGTGCGCGAAAAGCAGGACAAGTCTGGACTTGGGTTCAGGTTGCCGTATTCAGACCATGTTGGTACGAGTCCAGTTATGCTCAAGGGAAAACAAGTTCCTCCGCTTTCAAAGGTATTTGTTAAGGCCGGTCCGGAGGCTCAAGGACAAATCCATGCAATTGACGGTGAAGACGATGCAGATATGGCTCAGTACATCTACCAGATTGCGCCTGATCAAGAACTCGACAATTGGACTGCCACTGATATTCCCGAAGTGGTTTTCTTTGACATGTAATGTTCTTGTTTTAAATAAGTCATATGCTTTTTCCCGAAGCATGTTGACGGCTTGTGAAAAGGGCCCCTCATGTTTCTATGTTTGTTTAAAAATTGAATAAAATGTCATTTTTGCATACAATTTTTCTATATGTCTTTTCTTATTTTCTTAAAATAAAATGGCAATGTTTTTCTGAATCTTTAACCATTTCCCAATTCGCATCCATATTCTAAAATAAGGCATGATTCATCAAATCATGCAGGTCTGCCTCAAATTCCATAAAAAACGGTGATGTTACAGTTCCTTGCACCAATATCCTTGGAAATCCGAATGACCAAGCCGATGAGGGTAGTGGGGAAGATTGTGAAATTCCGGAGGAATTGGCGAGACTGTTGAAACAAGAAGAAAAAGTGATATTGCCTCATCAAGAAGCCATTGAAGTCATCAATCTTGGCACTAACACAGTAAAAAAGGAGGTCAAGATAGGGGCTGCTTTGCAAGATAACGTAAAGAAGGGGTTGATTGGGCTCCTCAGAGAATACTCTGACATCTTTGCCTGGTCGTATGAAGATATGCCTGGTCTATATACGGATATAGTCATGCACCATTTGCCACTCAAGCCTGAATGTCCTCCAATAAAGCAGAAGCCAAGGAGAACTCGTCCAGATATGTCTCTCAAAATCAAAGAAGAAGTTGAAAAGCAGTTGAATGCAGGCTTTTTGTTGGTATGTGAATACTCAGATTAGATTGCAGACATCGTACATGTCCCTAAGAAAGATGGGAAGGTGCGCATGTGTGTAGATTATCGAGATCTAAACAAAGCAAGCCCAAAAGACGACTTCCCATTGCCACACATCGACGTGTTGGTTGATAACACGGCTCAATCCTCGGTTTTCTCCTTCATGGATGGTTTTTCAGGATACAATCAGATAAAGATGGCCCCAGAAGACATGACAAAAACGACATTCACTACTCCATGGGGTACTTATTGTTATAAGGTCATGCATTTTGGCCTCAAAAATGCTGGTGCAACATATCAACGTGCCATGGTAACGCTTTTCCATGATATGATTCATAAAGAGGTCGAAGTGTATGTTGACGATATGATTGCAAAATCACAAAACGAGGAAGAACACTTAGTCCATCTACAAAAGTTATTTGCGCGTCTGCAAAAGTTTAGACTAAGGCTTAACCCGAATAAATGCACATTTGGAGTGCGATCCCGTAAACTACTCGGTTTTATCGTAAGTCAGCGAGGCATCGAGGTAGATCCCGACAAAGTAAAAGCTATACAGAATATGCCAGCACCAAAAAATGAAAAAGAAGTAAGGGGGTTCCTCGGGAGATTGAACTATATAGCCAGGTTCATTTCTCATCTCACAGCTATTTGTGAACCTATCTTTAAATTGCTGCGCAAGAATCAAGATGTCCGATGGGATGCTAATTGCCAAGAAGCCTTTGAAAAGATTAGACAGTACCTCCAAGAGCCACCAATCCTTATCCCCCCAGTACCTGGGAGGCCACTCATTATGTACTTGACGGTGCTGGAAGGATCCATGGGTTGTGTGCTCGGGCAGCAGGATGAAACAGGACATAAAGAGCACGCCATCTATTATCTAAGTAAAAAGTTTACTGATTGCGAATCTAGATATTCTTTACTTGAAAAAACTTGTTGTGCGCTTGCTTGGGCAGCTCGATGTTTGAGGCAGTATATGCTGACATACACGACCCTTCTAATATCGAAAATGGACCCGATAAAGTATATCTTTGAGAAACCAGCACTCACAGGCAAACTTGCTCGATGGCAGATGCTTCTATCTGAATATGATATTCAATATGTTACACAAAAGGCTATCAAAGGTAGCATTCTTGCGGATCATCTTGCTCATCAGCCGTTAGAGGAATACCAATCAATGAAATTTGACTTCCCTGATGAAGATGTTATGAAGCTTGATGATTATGATGGGGTCGATCCAGAAGAACGATGGACTCTTACGTTTGATGGTGCTTCGAACGCTGCAGGGCATGGCATTGGGGCAGTACTGACTTCTCCACGTAATATTCATACACCATTTACGGCCCAGTTATGTTTCAATTGTACAAATAATGTGGCAGAGTATGAGGCATGTGTAATGGGTCTTGAGGCAGCTATCGACCTTAAAATCAAGATCCTGGAGGTCTTTGGAGACTCTGCTCTGGTCATACATCAGGTACGAGGTGATTGGGAAACGAAGCACCCCAGTTTGATTCCGTACAAAGATTACATCTTGCAGCTAATACCCGCTTTTGAAGAAATCACCTTTGAGCATATTCCCAGAGATGAAAACCAGCTGGCTGATGCTTTAGCCACACTAGTATCCATGTTTTCAGTGAGATTTCCAAATCAGGCGCCTAATATACGCATCCTCAGGTACAAAGAGCCGGCACATGTCTTTCCTGCCCATTGTCTCTCAACCGAGGATATGACTGATGAGAAGCCATGGTATTACGACGTTAAAAGGTACCTCGAGAAGCAAGAGTATCCCGAAAATTCTACGATTTGTGATAAGCGTATGCTTAGAAGGTTAGCATCCAAGTTCTTCTTATCAGGAGACGTCCTGTATAAGAGAAATTATGACTCGGTTCTGCTCAGATGCGTGGATAGACACGAAGCAGAGTCGATCATAAAGGAAATCCATGAGGGTTCTTTCGGGACTCATCCAAGCGGGCATTCTATGGCAAAGAAAATCCTACGAGCAGGATACTTCTGGACGACGATGGAGAGCGACTGTTGTGTATATGCGAAATCATGCCACAAATGCCAAGTATATGCAGACAGAATTCATGTTCCTCCAACCCCGCTGAATGTTATGACCTCCCCGTGGCCGTTCGCAATATGGGGAATTGATATGATTGGAAGGATTGAACCAAGTGCTTCGAACGGTCATAGATTCATCCTAGTGGCTATCGACTATTTCACCAAATGGGTAGAAGCAGCTTCTTACAAAAATGTAACCAAACAGGTCGTCACCAATTTCATCAGGAAGGAAATCATATGTCGTTACGGAGTCCCTCATAGAATCATCACTGATAATGGTTCTAACCTTAACAACAACATGATGAAAGAATTGTGCGGAGAATTCAAGATCGAACATCATAATTCATCACTTTATCAACCAAAAATGAATGGTGCAGTTGAAGCTGCTAATAAGAATATAAAGAAGATCATCCAGAAGATGGTCAGAACGTATAAAGATTGGCATGAAATGTTGCCTTTTGCTCTACATGGCTACAGGACATCTGTGCGCACTTCGACAGGGGCAACCCCATTTTCGCTTGTCTACAGCACTGATGTCGTGCTCCCTGTCAAAGTAGAAATTCCTTCGTTAAGAGTGTTGATGGAGACCAAGCTTGATGAGGCAGAATGGGTTCAGACGAGGTACGACCAACACAATCTGATTGATGAAAAGCAGCTGGCAGCCATATGTCATGGCCAGTTGTACCAACAAAGAATGAAAAGAGCATTTGACAAAAAGATTCGTCCTCGAAAGTTTTATCCTGGTGATCTGGTCCTAAGAAGGGTCATCATACAAAGCCATTCCGATCCAAGGGGCAAATGGACTCCCAATTACGAGGGACCATACATCGTGAAGAGAGTTTTTTCGGGAGGTGCCTTAATCCTGACAGATATGGATGGGGAAGACGTGCCGCTCCCAGTCAATTCAGACTCAGTCAAAAAATTCTACACATAAAAAGACCCGCTAGGTCGAAAACCCGAAAGGGCGACTTAGGCAAAAACGGGCATCCCGGTGGGCACAAAAGTCCAGGCAAAAGTTAGGGATAAAATGAAAAAAATAATAACCCGCTAGGTCGAAAACCCGAAAGGGCGACTTAGGCAAAAATGGGTATCCCGTTGGGTCGAAAACCTGAAAGGGCGATCCAAGCAAATATTAGGGATTTTAAGCGAGAGGCTGCAGTCTGAATGCTCTTCACAAATGACACGCGCACATCTATAGCACCTTGGCAGCGAATTGACCGATCCAACTACTACTCTTCAGAGGCAAGGCATTGAGACAACTTAGGATATGGGAACTGTAGCAATACCGGTTTTAATGGAAATTCGAGCATCTCTCATTGCCATTTACGCCTGTTGTACTTTTTTCGTTTCTATTTTTGCAGCTACCTCATATAGGAGTTGCTTCCTTGTACGAATGCCTATTCACAGGCCAATCAATAAAATCTGTTTTCATCAAAGTTGCCTCTTATTATCATGAAATGTTTTGTATGCAAAATATGTTTTATTTGATAATTAAACATGGCGTTAGAAACATGGGGAATAAAAATTCTCAAGCCAAGGTAAAACGTGACTTCACATCAAAATATAACCATGTGGGGATGTCATATGCACTCCGAATGTTGTTTTTCCTTGCAGGTAGCAATTTGTGACAGTCACCCTAACCCAGCCAGCACGTGAAACTGCCTCCATCTACTACAGGCAACTTCGGGTCTGATTCCCCAAGTGAATTCAGAAAGTCTAGAATTGTCTTTTAACTCAGCACGCGCAAGTGCATCCTCAGTGGAGTTAATCAAGAGCATCCCCAGTAAAACCAAACTGGGGCATTCGCATAGCTAGACCGGGGCATTCGCAGAACCCAACCGGGGCATTCACAGAGCTAAACCGGGGCACTCGTAAGTGTCCATGCCCATCTCTTATTCCTCAAGTGATTCAAGAAATAATTCCCCAGTGTGCGTAAACTTGGGACATGTATTCAGAGGGATCCACATGTGTTCAGTATCCATTCTTCGACATATTCACTTATATCACCCCCTCAACAGTTCAGGATGTTTGGAAGTCCGGCCAGGTTATCTCTTCCCAACGGTATGATTCAGAATCCAGCATCGTACCTGAAGACTCGTTTCGTTGGCAATTCAATCTCCAACAGAGTCATCAACAATCTTCGGTATCATGGTTTCCCCGGGGCAAATTTTTATCAGTATCCCCAACAACCTTTGATACTACAGGCTTCCAACGTCGATATATATTGGCATCCCCAGTGATGAGCAATGGCTCCCAGCAAGCCTTCTCCTATCCCCATGAAGTTTATTTCTTCGCATTGCATATAATTATCATTACATATCATTGCATCCTCAAAAGCGCGTAGCTGATCCATCAGAGTGGATCTTTGCGTCAAAAGAAATTCAAACATGCATACAAAGCATAAGCCAGATCAGGTACCTTACAAAAAAAGACCTAAATTATTCAAGGACAACAATACATCCCTACAGAAGGGTATCATGCCTGAAATCCCCAGTCGGTGACCTTCACCTTTTCAATGCCAAACAAAATCAATACTTTGCCGTTCTAAACCCAGTTCTTGTCTAGTAGTCGGTTCCCTAAACATTCATCCGTGTCCATTCCTAAGCACTCGTATGTGTCAAGTTTCCTAAACACCCACCCGGGTCAGTTATTCAAACACTCGTCCGTGTTTATACCTTTGATACTCGTCCGTATCTCCTTTCAATACTCGTCCGTATTGATTCAAACACTCGTCCGTGTTTATACCTTTGATACTCACCTATATCTTCTTTCAATACTCGTCCGTATTGAATCAAACACTCGTCCGTGTTTATACTTTTTGACACTCACTTGTATCTTCTTTCAATACTCGTCCGTATTGAATCGAACAGTCGTCTGTGTTTATACTTTTTGATACTCGTCTGTATCTTCTTTCAATACTCGTCCATATTGAATCAAACACTCGTCCGTGTTTATACTTTTGATACTCGCCTGTATCTCCTTTCAATACTCGTCCGTATTGATTCAAACACTCGTCCGTGTTTAACTTTTTGATATTCGTCCGTATCTTCTTTCAATACTCGTCCGTATTGATTCAAAAACTCGTCTGTGTTTAAACTTTTTGATACTCGTCCGTATCTTCTTTCAATACTCGTCCGTATTGAATCAAACACTCGTCCGTGTTTAACTTTTGATACTCGCCTGTATCTCCTTTCAATACTCGTCCGTATTGATTCAAACACTTGTCCGTGTTTAACTTTTTGATACTCGTCCGTATCTTCTTTCAATAC
The DNA here is from genome assembly GCA_948472305.1 of Vicia faba. Classification (NCBI taxonomy): domain Eukaryota; kingdom Viridiplantae; phylum Streptophyta; class Magnoliopsida; order Fabales; family Fabaceae; genus Vicia; species Vicia faba. The sequence continues at coordinate 437,037,456 of OX451739.1, read as the reverse complement.
TCGTCCGTATTGAATCAAACACTCGTCCGTGTTTAACTTTTGATACTCGCCTGTATCTCCTTTAAATACTCGTCCGTATTGAATCAAACACTCGTCCGTGTTTAACTTTTGATACTCGCCTGTATCTCCTTTAAATACTCGTCCGTATTGAATCAAACACTCGTCCGTGTTTAACTTTTGATACTCGTCCGTATCTCCTTTCAATACTCGTCCGTATTGAATCAAACACTCGTCCGTGTTTAAACTTTTTCTCACATATGTAATTTCCATTAGGTCATCTAACACATCATGCATCATTAATCAATAAATTGGCAGAAGATCATGGATTTCGAGGAATAAGGGTTGGTGTATGGCTTTTTCTCTAACACTGTGGACCTTCTTTTAGTGATATAATTTTTGGTTCTCATCAAATACTTGCCGCTTCAATTGTGAGTCATCCCAAGGCTATCTCGAAAGGCTGTAAGCTTGAGCAGTGAGGAACATCATCTTATACTTATCACCTCCACAGGAATGATGATTTATTTCCATAATCATATAAGACTTCAAGAGGGATTCCATGCGTATTGGTTCTTCAATAAATTTCAAAGGGGTTCTATAATTACTTAAAGTGCAAATGGTTGAAGATTTTTGATATATCCATGGCCATTAAGATCTTGTTCAAGGATGCTTCAATATGTCATACAAAAATGTTATCATATAAGAAAATCGTATCTTTTACGAGTTAATATTTCAAATGGTCCTTTCTTCATCAAATGAGGTTTAGCTATTCCTTGTATGTTCACGAGCTCTAGGCAAGAAAAGAAGATTCAATAGGATACTATTTGCCAAATTGGAGTTTGTACACTTTATGAGACAAAGCTCTTCGTCGGGTCTATTCGCTTACTTGTGATATAAAATGCTTTGGGGGACTTCATTTCAAAAAAACATTAAAATCAAAATCCTAAGCTTCTTCAATTATGGTTTTGAAGTGAGGATTAAGAAAGATGCAAGGCTCGTTCATTTGAAGGTGTTTAGGCATGTTTTCATTCAAAAGCAAAGAAACTCGACGTTACAAGTTTGTCCTTGGAAAAGGCTCTTATTAAATTCATATCACAACCATGGAGTTACATGCAATATAAAATTAAAAGATATTGGAGATACAAAAGGCAATTTGAAAGAGAAGACTACTTGGAATATTTGGGCTTCATCATTAAAATTCAAGGGTTCACATTCATTCAATGATATAATCCTTACAAGTTCTAAAGCATTACTCGTGATTTGTCAAAAGGTTATCCAAATTCATTCTCGTTCATACGAGGTCATAACCATGCAATTTACAAGCGGTGTCATTAGAACATTACAAGAGAAGATTTCAAAAGGGCGTTTACATCCAAAATTACTAAATCAAAAACAAGAATTTACATTAAATATTCAAGTGGTCTAAAGCTAAAGAATTCTAAATCAAGGTCTCCATCATTTCTAAACTTATTTATCTTCAAGCCACTATCTTCCAAGATTGCCCCATTCCAACCTGGTTATGTCCAAGCCTCAGTCCATGTTTCATACCAAAAGAAAACCTGCATAAACAACCATTTTCCAAACCAGTTCAGTACCAATATATAATCAAGTTAATTTAATTTGAAATACAGAAATCAACAATTACACCAAGTATTATGTGCTTAAAACAAACCCACAAAGAGGTAAGAGTCACAGAGAAGCCAACCATCTTTCTCTTAGTTCTAATCGTATAAATACTTCATCAAACTGTCGGTTCTGAAACATTCTTGATTTCATGGCGTCTCAAGCCAGCCTTCTCCTTCAAAAATAGATAAAAGACCTTTGCAAACACCCTGTCGATGGCTTCTCTGATGGGTTGGTTGATGAAAGCAGTATTTTTGAATGGAGTATCACCATAATTGGACCCCCTGATACTCTCTACGAGGGAAGGTTTTTCAAAGCTATAATGAGCTTTTCTTCCGATTACCCCACTAGTCCACCATCAGTGAAATTCACCTTAGAGATATGGCACTCTAATGTATATCCTGATGGTCGGGTTTGCATATCAATCCTCTATCCTCCAGGTGATGATCCTAATGGTTACGAGCTTGCAAGTGAGCGCTGGACACCTGTTCATACGGTAGAGAGTATAGTATTGAGTATCATCTCAATGCTTTCCGGTCCTAATGACGAATCTCCTGCAAATGTTGAAGCTGCAAAGGAGTGGAGAGATAGCAGAGATGAATTCAGGAAGTGGGCCACACAACACTCTATTTTCTTCAGTTCCATATGTTAGGAATTGGAAACGAACTGTATTCTAAGTGCTTTGGCCTGGTGGTTTTACATGGGAAATTTACTTTGTTCATTTGCATAAACTTTTTTTGTTTAATTCTAATGAGCTGAAAATAACAGATTTATGCAGTCCTTTAACTATTTTTCTAACCTCCTTAACCATAACAAACTAACAAAAATTCTAACAGCTTCCTAACCTCAGCATTACCCCAACCATATCCATAACCAATTCATAACAAACTCTCAAACCTTCTAACCACTTCTAACAGCATAACTAACTTAACTAGTAACAAATTCCTAACTGCATCTTAACTTCCTAAACAGAATTTTTGTTAACTACCTCCTAACCAACAAACTTCCAGCATAAGGATACATATATAACAGATGACAGAAGAGGGAGAAATACGATTTTCAACACAGAAAAGAAGAAATTATTACCTCTCAATCATCTCATTCTGGAACTTGCAGAAGAATTACATCCAAAAAACTACAGAAATTTTATCTCTCTCTCTCTATCACTCTCTGCATCAATCATCATTGAAACTTCACATTCGAATCATCTTCATCGTGCACCTTCAGCGCCATCTCGCCATTCATATCAACTGCAACAACAATCAGTGTAACAACAACATCTTCACCATCGTTATTCTTCATCGGCAAGAAGAACAACACATCAACAGCAAATCAGAGAAAACGCAGAACAGAAGAAGAAGAAGAAGATTGAATACGCATAAGTACAGAAGACAGAAGAAGAAAACGAAAAGGAAGAAGCTCACCTGAAGCAGCCACCGGAAAACTCGTCGCAGTCGCCGTGAGGTAGGCAGGTCCACTGCCTCTTGATACCAAGGTATAGAATAAAACCTCCTTAGTAGTTCCCCTAAGTTCGTGGTGCAAGATCATTCGCCGTTGCGATTTAATTTCGCTTTTAGTCATCCTAGGGTTTCCAACTTTGTCTGGAATTAGGAGAGTTGATGCAGAATTGATGAAAAGAGAGGTTAGATTTAGACTCAGGGCTTGATTTCGGGTAGGATTGACGTTTATAATTTCTTAGTCCAAGGAGAGTTTGCCGGTGATTGGTGGGGATGCATTTTACGGCCGCGGAGGGGAACAGAGAGAGAACTGATGAGAGGGAGAGAAAGAGTTGAGATGAAAAGGAAGTTGAAACGTCATTACTAAGTGCGTTTTGTTTTAAATTTTATCTCTTTTTTTTTTCTTTCTTCTTTAATAATTGATAAAAAATCAGAAGTAATAGTAAATGAATTGAAAAAATCTGAGGGCTATTGGTTTGGGCTCATGATCTTTGGACCTTTATTCACACCGCTGTTTAATCCAGAACACCTCCCAACTTTCTCTATTTTCTTTACTTTGTTCTTTAAATTTCGCAATTAATTTTGTGAGTTTCTTGCATGATTTTCTTGTTGAATTTTTTTATGAACATTAACATGTTTATTTCTGATTAGATGATATTTTTCTTTATTTTTTCTATAAGTTTTAGGATTAATTGAATTAATGTTGAAAGTGGTTAGAATTAGGTTTTTTTAGGTGCTCTTGCCAATTCCTTATCCATGATTCAATTTCTTTGGCATGATGAGTGGTTTAATGGCTGGTTCTGAACATTAGGTTCTTGATTAATTATTTGCTTTTGCTTAAACTTATAAAAAGTATCATAAACTTGATAGAAATAGGCTTTATGTGTCATTGAATGTTCACAGGATTTGCAAGTTTTGTGGTAGAATGTTGATGCAACTTTTAGGATACGAAATTCTTGAGGATTAGTTTGTGCGAAGCTTCGGTAGAATTCTCTTACCGCTTGCACAATTTTGGAGAGGCAACCGACCTTCTCCGTTCGGTATCGTCGCAACCCTATTTTATCCTTCATTTTGGTACTTTATCAAAAACCATATGCGTGCTGACATTAGGTAGAATTCCCTCATTCATTCTAACTTTAGGGCTAACAATACACGATAACATTAGGTTAGAAATAGGCTAATTCCCCTTTAACTTTTCTTTCCCTTTTGCATTCGCACCTAAAACAAAAACTTCTTTTCTTTCAAATTTCAAAACACTTTAAAACTATTGATGAGAATCATGCATTTGCTTAATACGAGAAATGATAAGCGGGTCTCTTCTCGATCTTATTGTTCTTCATCTCAAGCTTAGGTGTGGTTCAATTCTCAAAGACCCCTTTCATGACTAAGTAGAAAAATGGCTAATATCTCTCTCTTGAGGTCAATCAGTCATCATCTACAACAAAAATACAAAACAAAATCAAATCTTTTGTGCGCTCGAGCACCTTTCATTAGAAAAACCTTTTCAGATAAGGACACGATTAATTTACTTCTGTGCCAACGCATAAGTCTCCAGAGGTCGAGCTGTGGCAGAAGGCGGAATTAACTTCGTCCACAAAAAACATCTACAACAAAATATAAACCAATTCAAATCTTTTGTGCGCTCGAGCACCTTTCATTAAAAAAAACCCTTTTCAGGTAAGGACACGACTAATTTACTTCTGTGCCAACGCATAAGTCTCCAAAGGTTGAGCTGCGGAAGAAGGCGGAATTAACTTCGTCCATAAAAAACACAAGCAAACAAAAACATATGAGCCGAACTACGGTAGCTCTGATTCCTCAAAAAGGATACGTAGGCATTGGGGTAGGGCCCAGGCGAGCACAATTTTATTTTCCCTACATTCTTTTCTCCTTTCTTTTAGATGCATTTTCCCTCCAGTAGTATAGTAGATAGTAAGCGTAGATTAAACACACCCATAAGATAGATAACAAGAGTGGATACTGTAGAGTACTACGGGCGTGTGGGGTGCTAATACCTTCCCCTCGCGTAACATACTCCCTTTCCCGATCTCTCGGTCGTAAGACCGTGACTTCTCCCTTCTCAGGTTTTCTCGATGTTTACCTTTCCCTATATGTGGGATAAAAGACGTTCGATGGCGACTTCATTGTTTGATGATTTTCAGCCGGTTGTTTCAAGTGGGATAAAAAACACCCAAATATTATTCCTTACAAGGAGTATGTATTGACGTTGCTTCCACACTTCGAGGAGATAACCTTTGAACACTTCCCTAGAGAGGAGAATCAGTTGGCGTACGCGCTAGCTATGATGTCTTCTATGTTCAAAGTCAATTGGGACAACGAAGCTCCCTGGATTACCATTGAGAGGTTGGACGAACCTGCACATTGCTATGACATTGAGACTGAAGAGGTAGCAGATAGACCCTGGTTTCATGAGGTAAAGAGGTATCTTGAAGCACAGGAGTACCCCAAGGGTGCATCTGTTAATGATAAGAAGTTTCTGAGGAGGTTCGCGGAGAAGTTCTTCATCAGCAATGGCATCCTTTACAAGCACAACCATGATTCAACTTTACTGTGATGTGTGGATAAGAACGAAGCAGAAAGGATTATGGTAGAATTGCACGAAGGTACTTTCGGGACTCATTCCAGTGGACACACCATGGCAAAGAAAATCCTACGGGAAGGATATTTCTGGTCCATAATGGAAGCCAACTGTTATCAGCATTCTCGGACCTGTCATAAGTGCCAAGTCTATGCTGATAAGGTGCATATACCTCCAGTACCTCTGAACATCTTGACAGCTCCTTGGCCTTTTGCAATGTGGGGCATTGATATGATCGGCGAGATCAGACCTACGACAACTCACGGGCATCGCTTCATCCTGGTAGCTATTGATTACTTTACGAAGTGGGTTGAAGCAGCTTCCTTCACTACAGTAACCAAGAACGTCGTGGCACGGTTCGTTCGGCATAATCTGATTTGTCAATATGGTGTACCAGAGAGGATCATTACGGAAAATGGTACAAATCTCAACAATAAGATGATCACCGAGCTCTGCAAGCAGTTCAATATACAACATCACAACTCTTCTCCTTACCGGCCGAAGATGAATGGGGCTGTAGAAGCGGCTAATAAGAACATTAAGAAGGTTGTGTAGAAGATGACGGTAACATACAAAGATTGGCACGAGATGTTACCATTTGCTCTTCATGGGTACCGTACCTCAGCACGGACGTCAACATGGGCAACACCATATTCCTTGGTATACGGTATGGAGGCCGTATTGCTCATTGAAGTTTAGATACCCTCTCTTCGGATTATGAAGGATGCAGGTTTGAGCAAAGATGACTGGATTCAGACCCGGCTTGATCAGCTGGACTTAATAGACGAAAAAAGACTTACTGCTATTTGTCATGGTCAAACGTATCAAAAACGGATGATCAAGGCATTTAACAAGAAAGTTAGACGACAAGAGTATCAAGTTGGGGACCTGGTTATCAAGCGCATCATACTACCTCAAGGTGATCCTAGGGGAAAATGGACCCCTACTTACGAAGGGCCATTTGTGGTTAAGAACATTTTCTCAGGAGGAGATATGATTCTAACCACCATGGATGGTGACAACCTTCCTCACCTCGTCAATGCAGACATAGTGAAAATATACTACGCATAATCAACGACCCGCTAGGTTGACTGGCCTAGTAAAAAATAAGGTCTTCCCGGCAAACCAAAAGGTTTCGGGCAAAAATAAGGGATGAAAATAAAAAAATTGTACACCCGGCAAGTCGAAAACCTGAAAAGGCGGCTTGGGCAAAAAAGGGTATCCCGGTGGACTGAAAACCCGAAAGGGCGGTCCAGGCAAAAATTAGGGATCAAAGCGTAACACTATGTCTCATTGGATCACCTTCAACCAGACTTCAGTATCAACCATCAAGCTCGGATGGCACTAATCAATCTGATCTACCTTCAACCAAGTAGCAAAGTGATGAGATGCTCTAGGACATAAGGGCAATAGCAGAGTTGGAACCCAGTAGGGATTGTTCACATAGCTGTTTTTCTTTTTCACAAATTGTATAAAATCTATTTGTTCGGCGGTGTTCTCTTACTAGGACTTCAGCCTCTTGTACAAAAACGCCTATTTATAGGCCAAACTTCAAAATCAATACAAGTCATTTTTTTAAAGAAATTTCAAACTGTTTTTCCTTTTTCTGTTTTGTTTTGCAAAGAACGTCCAATGTTCATTTTTTATATATGCATTTGACATTAATTGCTGCTCATGAATATCTACATGTGAAACAAAAGACGATCACTGGTAATATCAGAAACAGGGGCAAATAAGGATTGTCCAAACTGTACAGTTGCTTTGTCCACCAGGTACAAGGTAAATTTAGTTGAAGAATATGGCTAAGGAACATTCACTCCCCGCAGAGCAAGAAAAGACAGTGATGTTAGCTCTCCCCAGCTGAGACTTGCAACTGTGAATGAATCAGTAATATTCTCCCCAAGTAGAGTTTATTTATCATCAATACTGAAAAGTCTTATTATCCCCAGTGGAGTTTAAAAATTCTCCCCAGCGCAGTCTAAAAAATATTCCCCAGTAGACTCTGGAAGATCATCCCTAGTAGACTTTGGAAGATTGTCCCCAGAAGAGCCTAAAAGGTCATCCCCAGTGAAGTCGCAACTGAAGATCATCCCCAGTGGAGTTCATGCCTTCCACAAACAGGAATTCAATCCCCAACAAGATTCAGTATCACCATTAAAGGTAATTCATCCCCAGCGGAATTTATCAGTGGAATCCTCAGCAGAACATCTCTTCCCCACAGAGTAATCTCCTCATCAGTTTATTCCCCAACGGAGTTATCCTCTCCTGCAGGTTTATTCTCACAAACATCTTCATTCGCTATTGTGATCGGTGGAAATAGAACTGACTGTTTTGGAATGCTGGTTCGCGAAATGTCGCGGTAAGCAAGAGTCACCACCGTCTTTTATTTTCTCCAACAAGGAAAGGACAAAAGCACAGCAAAATTCCTTTTCGAGAATGTTTCTCGGTTCGGGAGGTAGATTTATAGAAAGGGAAGGTGTTAGCACCCTTTCTATCCGTGGTTATCCACGGGCTCTTAGGTACTTGCTCACTATGTTTTCAAAAATTGTTTGCTTTTCAAGTGTATGTGGGTTTTGAAAAAGTTTAGTTTGAAAAACTTCTAAGTAACTCTTGTATCAGTCCTCAAGAGTGTATGAAGTATTTGTTTGAAAACTTTTTGAAAGTGTAGGTGCGAAAAGTGTTTTTATTTTTTGAAAGAGCAAGTACCCAGGAGAAATCTACCTACTCTAAGGAATTAGGCTGTGTAAGAGTCCTTTAGACAGTACTATCCCACTATTGAGAAGTAGGTAGCACCGTCGTTGGAGTTATTCGGGTCAATTCGATTATCGGGACAATGTGGTCACCAAAGCAATAGTAGGACGCCTTAGCGGTAACCCTAGTGTCTTAGATCCTTTTTATCCGAGGCAACCGTTTCGAGGCAACTGGATCTTAGACAGGAGGGCGACCTCTAAGACACCCTATACTTGATGACCACGTCGAGGCAACCAGTGAGGCATACCCTAAGAGTGGCATGTGCATGTGTGTTGTTTCAGTTTATGTTTATCTTGTACATGTCATTTGTTAGCTACAGATTGATTTTATTTTTCATACAAGTCTTTCATGCATTTTTAACAGTTAAGAGTGCGGAAAATAAAGTGCGGAAAAGGTAAATCTAGCTATTACAAGGCGCGGGTCTATACATCGCCAAAAACAAAAACCCGTTTGGAAAATAAAAATGCGAGAAATTAAAAGAAAGCAATAAGGTTCTAATTAACTATTACATTTCTGAGCAGATACATAAATAATGAATTAAAATAAACATGCGCGCAAAAGATTGAATCGGGACGTCTTTAGGGTTTTGACCCCTTTTTTTGAGAAAAGAATTGAATTTGTCCTTTTTTGTAATTTAATTAAATGTTAAACCTAATTTACTAATTAATTAATTATTTACAAGAAAAAAATGTTTTTGTGTTTTTTTTGTTTTTAATGAAATAAAATAAAAATTAAATTAAAAGTGTCAAAAGAAAAAGAAACCTAAGTCTAATTCATTTTTATTTTATTGTAAAAGAAAATTAAAATTAAATCTAATTAAACTAAATTAATTTAAGTTAGTGCTTATTTACAAAAATAATAATTGAAATTAATAAAAATGAAATATTTACATTTTTTAGTTTTCTGAGTTTTTATTGAAAATATTAATTATCTAGTTAATAATAATAATAATAATAATTAAAGAAAATAATAATTAAAGAAAATAAAAGGAAAAAGAAAAATGAAAAAAAAGGAATAGTGAACCATGGGTGCTGGGCCAGTAAGGGGGTGAGTTTAGAAATTCTGAAGCCCAAGAAGAGTCAAGCTCTGTTAACTTTATGGAATTGTCCACGTGCATGTTGACTGAGGAGCACCATGATCCTCCATCTCTGGCCTTTGGATCTGGGTTTGAGGCCACTTGGCGCCCATCTGGATGAGGCGTATGGTGAGATGCTTTGTATAGCCTGCATAGGATCATATGAAGCAAAATATGAAATAATTATTTGGGGGACCTGGGATTCGAACCCAGGTCCCAAGGGATTATGCTTGCACGCCTTAACCAACCCAACTGCCTTGTTCAATTGAAATAATAATAATGAGTGGTTATTATATTAGTAAAACAACACAATGCCTGGAAAAAAAATATAAACGCGCTACTTTTTGAAAGAGAAAATGAGAGGGAGACGCGTCAGCATCTTCTTCCTTTGTTACTGGTTTTTTACCTGTGGATTTCTATCCGCAGGAAGTTTCGCAGGCTGTCTCAAAAATTGTCCTCAGGCCATGAAAACGCCACCTAAAGCCATGGGCATATTCGTCTTGGTCCCCTGATCACATCCATACTCATGATTTGCTCCAATTGTACCTGGAAACAAAATGCCTAAAACGCAAAAGGATGAACCCTAGAATCGGGCATCACGATTCAGGGCCTAAAAACGCAATTGGATATTACAGTTATGTTAGAAATCAAATAAGGAACACAAATATGCCAATGCTTTTGAGAAAAAGTGCAAGAATAAGGAGTTCAAGTTTCGTGTACAGGGGTCTGTATTTGAGAACTTACAGCGCTATTCAATGGATCTTAGGACGTGATATTGGTCTCTTTAGGTTCAGTGGACAGCAAGGAGGAAGACTACGTTCTTCTTTTGATCTCCAAATGCCTGCAACCTTGTTCTAGATCTCTCACTTTTTCAACAATTTTTTAGTTTTGATTTTGCCGTTTCAGTAATGCTTGCATTCTGAATTAGGTCTGGCCTCCTTGCATATGTATATGGCAATCAGTTTTGGTTCAAATATGGGCTTGCATCCTTGTGTAATTAAGTTTTGAGATTTTGTTGTCCACCATTAAAGACCTTTCCATCTTTGAAGCAAAACCAAGATTTCATGCACAAAATAGCCCTAGCACGAATTTGTGAGTTGGCACATGACATATAAAAGCCATTCAAGTCACAAAGATGCCATTCCATTAATTTTTATATTTTATTTGAATTATTATGGATTTAAAATGAATTAAATCAATAAAAATTAAATAAAATAGAAAAATAAATGTTTGATCTTGAAATTAAGCATGGTACACGTGGGTGGCATGACAAGGCTGAATCAAGTGGAAGAAAGTGGGCCCTTTTGTCAAAAATTGAAGTTTTAAGGATAGTTGACTTTTGCCATTTCAAAAAAATTTCCCAACTTCTCCAATGCATATCTTGCTCAATTTTGATCCTATGAACATGTTCTTGGACAATTTGGAAAGGTCTTGAAGTCCTCTAACCAATGCCTTTGGTCCCATGTCATTTGGATTTACCAATATCAAGTTATGGTCTTTGACTTAAAATGCCTTTTTGTTGACTTTTGAAATTGACCTATAATGTAGAAATTGATAACTTTTTGTGAGAGCATATCTTGGACTTGGAATGTGAATATGAGTTGTAGGAAATGTCATCCCCTTCAAAATGAGCATTGGATGGGATTTTTCTGATAAACCATGAAAAAGTTATGCCCTGGTCAAGTTACAGTTGACTTTTCAGCTGTGCCAAAATGGAAACTTTTGCATCTTGATGATTTTTGAGTCATTCTTGTGGAATCATGATCAAGAATTGATCAAATGATGATTGTGGCCTCAAAATAAGATGTTGACCAAAAATTTTGACTTTTAACTGTAAAATGACCATTTTACCCCTGCAGTTGATTGTGAAGCAAATAGGGCTTTTGACTGTGCAACTTGACCCTGTGAGCCTTGAAACTTGGCATGTAGATGCTTGACAATCTGTATAGGCCTATGGGACTTGATTGAGCCATTGAAAACCTCAAATTCTTTGCAGGAACCAAAACCCTAATTTTGACTGGCTTAGGAGATGGTTTGACTGTGCAACCCCTGAGGAATCTTGAAGCATTTGAAGATTGATCTTGACAAATCTTGAAGAATATGGGAGGGAAAATTTTGGGGTACAACAGTTGCCCCTGTTCAATCTTCTTAGACCTGAGGATGTAGATTGGCTTGCGTGCCTTTCGTGATCCGAAGGTGGAAGATGATTGAACACTAAAGTGCCCAGAAATTTGCACTCGCATAGTAGAGTATCAGCAATGTGATGGCGGGAATTGGCTTACAGATGCCATTTGGAAAGATGGTGGATAGGAGGATGGGCTTATAGATGCCATCTGGAGATGTGACAGAACCTCGTCGGGAATGGGCTTATAGATGCCATTTGGAAATGTTATGGAGATGGGCTTACAGATGCCATCGGGAGGTGTGACAGAACTTTGTCGAGAATGGGCTTATAGATGCCATTTGGAATTGTGTGTCGATCGCGTAAGAGATTCCTTAGCGAGAACTTGCGTACCTGAGAAAGAAAGATAATTTCCTGGCCTGTTACAGGGGTTGATCTTCAAACTCTTCATGCAGACATGCCGTGGCTGGATACAGGTATCGAATCTACAATCGATTGCTCACAGATATGCCCTGACTAGATACAGGAATCGAATCCGGAACTTCAAAAGGTTGCTTACAGACGTGCCCTGGCTGGATACAGGTATCGAATCTACAAACAATCGCTCACAGATATGCCCTGGCTAGATACAGGAATCGAATCTGGAATTAGGCGTCTACAGATATGCCCTGGCTGGGTACAGGTATCGAATCTCTAAACTCTTCATGCAGACATGCCCTGGCTGGATACAGGTATCGAATCTACAATCAATCATTCACGGATATGCCCTGGCTAGATACAGGAATCGAATCTCTAAACTCTTCATGCAGACATGCCCTGGCTGGATACAGGTATCGAATCTACAATCAGTTACTCACAGATATGCCCTGGCTAGATACAGGAATTGAATCTTGAATTAGTCGTCTACAGATATGCCCTGGCCGGATACAGGTGTCGAATCTCTAAACTCTTCATGCAGACATGCCCTGGCTGGATACAGGAATCGAATCTGGAATTGGTCGTCTACAGATATGCCCTGGCCAGATACAGGTGTCGAATCTCTAAACTCTTCATGCAGACATGCCCTGGCTGGATACAGGTATCGAATCTACAATCAGTTACTCACAGATATGCCCTGGCTAGATACAGGAATCGAATCTGGAATTGGTCGTCTACAGATATGCTCTGGCTGGATACAGGAATCGAATCTCTAAACTCTTCATGCAGACATGCCCTGGCTGGATACAGGTATCGAATCTACAATCAGTTACTCACAGATATGCCCTGGCTAGATACAGGAATCGAATCTGGAATTGGTCGTCTACAGATATGCCTTGGCTAGATACAGGAATCGAATATCTAAACTCTTCATGCAGACATGCCCTGGCTGGATACAGGTATCGAATCTACAATTAATCACTCACAGATATGCCCTGGCTAGATACAAGTATCGAATCTGGAATTGCGAAAGTTGATGGTAATCATCTTTGGATTGACCTTTTCCTGAAAAGGCAAAACATTAGTTGTATGCAATGTCATGATGTATGAAATGCATGATGTCATGATATTCTCAGGGGTAAATGAGATTGTGTGATATCACGCGTATATGCATGCATTATGTATGTAAGCAGGATGTATGAAATGTGGAATGTCTATGAATGTATTTTCGCCTGGGAAAATAAATCCTTGACGAATGCCGGGAGCTTATTGAATCCTGGGATGATGTTTGAAGAGTAGAGTTATTCATTTCCGCTGGGGATGATGGTTGCAAGAATAAACCGGTAGGAAAAGATGACTCCATTGAGGAATAAACTTGTTGGAGAGATGACTCTGCGGGGAATTACTCTGTGGAGAAGAGATACTTCGCTGAGGTTTTGACGATAACTCCTGCTGGGGATACCGTTGATATATTTTGTTGGGAGATTTGATGAACTCCGCTGGGGGATAGCAAGAACTTCGCCGAGGACGATCTTTCCGTTGTAATTAGCTGAGGATAACCCAGTTATAAGCTCTGGTGGGGAATAACCTTTAAATATGGTCGGGGAGAGACGTATGTACTCTGCAGGTGATAAGCTTCCAGAATCTACTGAGGGTAATCTTCCAGAATCTACTGGGGAGGATAATTCAACTCTCCTAGGGAAACTTTTTGGACTGTACTGGGAAATGGCTCCACTGGGGTGTCTGGTATTCCGTCGGGGAACAATCTTATATTAAGACTTCCGGGGATGCTTGCTTGGGAATATCTGTATACTCCGCTGGGGGATGTTGAGATCTTCTGAGGATACCCAACTTCCTTAAGGCTGACAGTAGACTAACTCTGCTTGGGGAGAGTGTTGCTGACTTGCTAGGGATACTGTGCCTTTCCGGGGCTGAGGGGAGATCAACTCTTCTTGGGGTGAGCATTGTTGAATCTTGTCTCGTGGAGTGAAGGTATCCTGGTTACGTTCTTCAGGTGAACCTACCTTGGTACCTTGGTGGACAGAGCAACTAGATCGCTTAGACAACCTGTTATTGCCCCTGTTTCTGATGTCACTTGTAATTAGCCCTTTGTTTCGTATGCAAGTATTTATGAGTTAGCAATTAATGTCAAATGCATATATCAAAAATGAACATTGTACGTTCTTTGCAAAACAAAACAGAAAAAGGGAAAACAATTGGCAATTTGTCTGGAAAATGAACTTGTATTGATTTTGAGATTTGCCTGTAAATAGGCATTTTGTGTACAAGAGGCTGACGTCCTAGTAAGAGAATGCCGCCGAACAAGAGAGTTTATACAATTTTGTGAAAAGGAAAACAAAATAGCTATGTGAAAAGTCCCACTGGGTTCCAACTCTACTATCGCCTTTATGTCTTCAAGCGTCTCATCACTTGGCTGCTTAGTTGACGATGAAGCTGATTGATTGATGCCGTGTAAGCCTGATAGCTGATACTGAAGTCTGGATGCAGGGTGATCCAATGAGACATAGTATTACGCTTTAATCCCTAACTTTTGCCTGGACCGCCCTTTCTGGTTTTCAGTCCACCGAGATACCCATTTTTGCCCAAGCCGCCTTTTCAGGTTTTCGACTTGCCGGGTGTACAGATTTTTTTCATTTCATCCCTTATTTTTGCCCGAACCCTTTTGGTTCGCCGGGAAGCCCTTATTTTTGCCTAGGTGTGTCAACCTAGCAGGTCTTTTATTCATGCGTAGTATCTTTTTACTATGTCTGCATTGGCGGGGTGAGGAAGGCTGTCACCATCCATGGTGGTTAGAATCATAGCTCCTCCTGAGAAGATGTTCTTAACCACAAATGGCCCTTCGTACGTAGGGTCCATTTGCCCCTGGGATCACTTTGAGGAAGAATGATGCGCTTGATTACCAGGTCTCCGACTTGATACTCTTGTCGTCTGACTTTCTTGTTAAATGCCCTGATCATCCGTTTTTGGTACGTCTGACCATGACAAATAGCAGTAAGTCTCTTTTTGTCGATTAGGTTTAATTGATCAAGCCGAGTCTGGATCCAGTCATCTTCGCTCAAACCTGCATCCTTCATTATCCGGAGAGAGGGTATCTGGACTTCAATAGGCAAGACTGCCTCCATGCCATAGACCAAGGAAAAAGGTGTTTCCCCTGTTGACGTCCTTGCTGAGGTACGATACCCATGAAGAGCAAACGGTAACATCTCGTGCCAATCTTTATAGGTCACTGTCATCTTCTGCACAATCTTCTTAATATTCTTATTTGTCGCTTCGACAGCCCCATTCATCTTCGGCCGGTAAGGAGAAGAGTTGTGGTGCTGTATCTTGAATTGCTCGCAGAGCTCAGTGATCATCTTGTTGTTAAGATTGGTACCATTGTCTGTAATGATCCTCTCGGGTACACCGTATCGATAGATCAGGTTGTGCCGAATGAACCGTGCCACGACATTCTTGGTTACGGTAGCATAGGAAGCTGCTTCTACCCATTTTGTGAAGTAATCAATCTCTACTAGGATGAAACGATGCTCGTTGGATGCCGTAGGTATGATCTCTCCGATCATATCAATGCCCCACATTGCAAAAGGCCAAGGTGTTGTCAAGACGTTCAGAGGAACTGGAGGAACGTGCACCTTATCAGCATAGATCTGGCATTTGTGACACGTCCGAGAATGTTGGTAACAGTTAGCTTCCATTGTGGACCAGAAATATCCTGCCCGAAGGATTTTCTTTTCCATGGTATGTCCACTAGAATGAGTTCCGAAGGTGCCTTCATGCAGCTCTGCCATGATCCTTTCTGCTTCAGTCTTGTCCACACAACGCAGTAAGGTGGAATCATGGTTTCGCTTGTATAGAATGCCATTGCTGAGGAAGAACTTTGCCGCGAACCTTCTCAGAAACTTTTTGTCATTAACAGATGCACCCTCGGGGTATTCTTGAGCTTCCAAGTACCTCTTCACTTCATGATACCAAGGTTTTTCAGTTACCTCCTCAGCCTCAAGATCGCAGCAATGTGCAGGTTCATCCAATTTCCAAATAATGATCCGGGGAGCCTCGTTGTCCCATTTTACTTTGAACATAGAAGACATCGTAGCTAATGCGTCCGCCAACTGATTCTCCTCTCTTGGTAAGTGTTCAAAAGTTATCTCCTCGAAGTGGGGAATCAACGTCAACACATACTCTTTGTAAGGAATAAGATTCGGGTGTTTCGTATCCCACTCGCCTTTGATCTGATTGATCACGAGAACGGAATCTCCGAAGACACTCAGAAACTTGATCCTTAAGTCGATTACAGCTTGAAGACCCATGATACATGCTTCGTACTCTGCCATGTTGTTGGTGCAGTTGAAACATAGCCAGGCGGTAAGTGGAGTATGAGTGCCTTTTGGAGATATGATCACAGCGCCAAAGCCGTTACCCAAAGCGTTTGAGGCTCCGTCAAAGTGCATAGACCATCGGGATCCTTCCTCAGGTCCTTCATCTGGTTCAGGTACTTCACAATCAGTCACTACCATGATATCCTCGTCTGGAAATTCAAAGTTCATATAGTGGTAGTCATCCACTGCCTGATGTGCCAAATGGTCTGCCAATACACTTCCCTTGATTGCTTTTTGGGTCGTGTACTGGATGTCATATTCCGTCAAGATCATCTGTCATCTTGCTATTCTTCCGGACAAGGCGGGCTTTTCGAAGATGTACTTTATTGGATCCATTTTTGAAATCAACAGAGTAGTGTGAGTCAACATATACTGTCTCAGCCGGCGAGCAGTCTATACCAAAGCGCAACAAGTTTTCTCGAGCAGTGAGTATCGGGTCTCACAGTCGGTAAACTTTTTGCTAAGGTAATAAATAGCGTGCTCTTTTCGGCCAGACTCGTCATGTTGCCCCAGCACACACCCCATTGAGCTGTCAAGTACTGTTAAGTATAGTATTAGAGGTCTCCCTTCAACCGGTGGCATAAGAATGGGTGGTTCTTGGAGATACTCTTTGATTCTTTCGAAAGCGGCCTGACATTCATCTTTCCAACGTACTACTTGATCTTTCTTCAGCAGCTTGAAGATTGGTTCACAGGTAGCAGTTAGATGTGAGATGAATCAGGTGATATAGTTAAGCCATCCCAGAAAGCCTTTGACTTCTTTTTCTGTCTTGGGAGTTGGCATCTCTTGTATGGCTTTCACCTTGGCAGGGTCCACTTGAATACCTTTGTCGCTTACGATGAAACTTTGCAATTTTCCAGATCTCACCCCGAAGGTGCACTTGTCCGGGTTCAACCTCAGCTTGTACAACTTCAACCGGTCAAACAGCTTCTGTAGATGGTCAAGGTGTTCCTCCTCAGTTTGGGACCTTGCAATCATATCGTCGACATATACTTCTATCTCATGATGGATCATGTCATGAAATAAAGCAACCATGGCACGTTGGTAGGTTGCCCCAGCATTTTTCAACCCAAAAGGCATGACCTTGTAGCAAAAGGTGCCCCACTGAGTAACAAAAGTGGTCTTCTCTATGTCTTCAGGAGCCATCTTGATTTTATTATAACCTGAGAAACCGTCCATGAAGGAGAATACCTTATGTTGAGCAGTGTTGTCAACCAGAACGTCGATGTGAGGAAGAGGGAAATCATCCTTGGGGCTTGCCCTGTTCAAATCCCTGTAATCAACACACATTCGGACCTTACCATCTTTCTTCGGCACTGGAACCACGTTGGCAACCCACTGAGGGTAAGAAGTCACTGCTAGAAACCCGGCATCAAATTGTTTCATAACCTCAGCTTTGATTTTCTCGGACATCTCTAGACGCATACGGCGGACCTTCTGTTTAACCGGAGGGCAGTCTTCCTTGGTAGGCAGGTGATGAACCACAATGTCGGTATCCAACCCAGGCATGTCTTCGTAAGACCAGGCAAAGATTTCCACATAATCATGCAACATTTGAATCAACCGTTGTTTCACACTGAGCTCTAGATTGGCACCAATCTTGACTTCCTTTCTGTCTGTCTCAGTACCCAGATTTACCGTTTCCACTGGCTCTTCATGTGGCTGAATGGCCCTCTCTTCCTGGAGTAGCAGTCTTGCAGGCTCACCAGGCACTTCGCAATCATCTTCACCTTCGTCTTCGGCTAAGTTAATCGGATTTTCGAAGTCATAACTGGCAGTAGCAGAGTCGTTACCAGTGAAATCTAGAGTGGATTGGAACCTGTATAGGTGAGTGTGTGTAAATATAGCTGTTTTGCAATATATAATAAAGAAAGACAAGGAGCGCAAGATTTGAAATGTAAAAACGTCCAATGCTTTTATTAATGATATATGAAAGTGACACACAAAATCCCTCACAAATGAAACCACGGTGCCCCGGGTAAGACACCGGGCCATAAAGTTTCAAATTATTGTTCGTTACAAATTTAAAACAAAGGAGTTAATTACTGAGTGACAAAAGTAATAGGTGTAAAGTCTTTCGCAGTCCAGTTGCTTGGTCCACCGTTGGTCGTTGGGTAGATCCAGCTGTCGAATTCAGATTCCTCCATGTCGTCTTCAATAGCATTCACTCCCGGGTTGGTGATGAACACAGGAGGTCTTCCAATTCTTGCCTTACACATAGCCTTCTGAGCTTCTGCAGTGAAACCCAAACCAAACTTGTCAGTCTTCGGAGTGAAATTAGGAAGTCGGCCCCAGTTTGCACCCTTACCCTTCTCAATCACAGCCCGGGCATCCTTTAAGGAAGCCATCTTCAAAGGAGAGTCTTCTTCAGTCACAGTCTCTGCTGATGCCAGTGTTTGAGGCACCTCTTCAAAGTGTTGAAAGGGGGTCTCAATGAATTCCCCATCCATCTCTATGTACCGGAACGAGTTAAGGTGGCTGACCATGTATTCTTCCTCCCCCTGAACTGTCACAATTTTCCCCCTGACCGGGTATTTAAGCTTCTGATGTAATGTGGAGGTCACAGCTCCAGCCTTGTGGATCCATGGACGACCCAGCAAACAAGAATAGGATGGTCTGATGTCCATCACATAGAAAGTAGAATCAAAAACTTGAGAACCAACCCTGATTGGAATGTCAACTTCCCCATGTACCATCCTTTTCGACCCGTCAAAGGCCCGGACAACGATGTTACTAGGCTTGAGCTCTAAACCCTCACAATCCAACCTGTCTAGGGCCTTCTTGGGTAATACGTTCAACGAAGAACCGGTGTCTACCAACACATGGGCAAGAGTAGTGCCCCTGCATTCAATGGAGACATGCAGGGCGTCGTTATGGTTATTTCCTTTGGCAGTTAGATCGGCGTCAGAGAAACCCAACCCATTATCAGCAGTCAAGTTGGCCACACAATCGGTGAATTTATCAGCAGACGTTTCTTGTGGCACATGGGCCGTCTTTAGGAAGGAAATCAGGGCCTTGGCATGGGCCTCTGAACACAACAGCAGTGATAGCATAGAAATCTTTGATGAGGTGTGGCCCAGCTGCTCAACTACATTGAAATTACTCTTCTTGATAATCTTGAGGATCTCTTCCATCTCTTGCTTGGAAGCTTCGACAGTGGTTGTCTTTGGTGCCTCCGTCCGGGTAGGCACATCAGTAGCAATCCCTTTGCCCTGAGTGTCAGATGACTCAGCAGCAGGGGTAGAAACAGGAACTTGGTCAGGCAGGGAAGTGGGCATACTTGCAGGTGTGATGACAAGAGGTCTCTGAATAGCTGGTGGCGCAATATCTGGTGAGAACAGCCTACCACTACGAGTAACCTTGGCAGTCCCGGTGATGTTACTGACGCCGGTACTAGTATCAAACTCTTGCTTAACTCCGAGCACATAAACATCTGCCCCATAGTGCCAAGGGACAGCTTTGTCATATGTATAGGGGAGGGGCCCCGAGAACAGTGATGATGATAGGAGCAATCTTCTGAGTGGACATGATTTTGACAGGCTTCTTTGAGGGAGCCTTAGGAGGGTTGTTGAAAATAGTGACGATAAAAACTTCTTCGGTACGGGTAGCAGGAACAGCAATCTTCTTGAACAAGATCTCTTTGCTATCCATCAGGTTTTGGACGCCTGACTTCAGCAAAGGACAACCAGCAGGTGAAACAGCACATAGAAGGCAACCTTTACTACACCCCGGAAATAAACCGGCTAGCAACAGGCTCCTTTTGAAAATCAACAACGGAGTAACAATATCATTCACGGAGGCTACATACAAGTCTTCTTCCACAGCATTCACTCCATGCTGGGGCATGGGAGCAGTCACAACATTGGGCCTTTCAGGCGCCTCGAACTGTATTTCTTTAGCGTCAATAAGGTCCTGAACCTTATTCCTCAGAGCCCAACAATCATCAGTAGAATGACCCGGGCTACCAGAGTGATAAGCGCAGCGGGCGTTGGGGTTGTACTTTGGAGAGGTTGTGTTCACTACCTTCGGAGCTTCTTTAACAGTTACCAGATTGGTTGACAGCAGTTGTGGAAATATCTGAGATAGGGTCATGCTGAGCCGAGTGTACTGCCTTTTGGGTCTCTCACCCCTTGGTTGGTTGTATTGCTGAGGAGTAGCAGCAGGCTTTGAGATTACCACCGCGTTAACAGCTTGGCAGTGTTCCGGTTTGTTTTGTCTCCTTGGATCATAAACAGCACTAGCTTCTTTCTTGAAGGGCTTCTTTTCAGTACTCGAGGAGGCACCTTTATGTATCTTCCCTGACTTGATACCAGCTTCTATCCTTTCACCAGTCAGAATGAGGTCTGTAAACGCTGTAGAAGAATTACCAATCAGATGGTTGAAGAATGGACCAGACAGGGTCCCCAAGAACATGTCCACGAGTTCACGGTCAGTCAACGGTGGTTGCACCCTGCCAGCCAGGTCTCTCCACTTTTGCGCGTACTCCTTAAAACCTTCACCCGTCCCAAGTGACATACCCTGGAGTTGGGTACGCGTGGGAGCGAGGTCGGAATTGTACTGATACTGCTTATAAAATGCAGTAGCCAAGTCCTCCCAGTTTCGAATACTGGCTCCATCCAGCTGATAGAACCATTCGAGTTGAGCCCCTGAAAGGCTATCCTGGAAGAAATGGATCCATAAATTCTTGTCTGCAGTATACGGTTGGATCTTCCTTACATAAGATCTGAGATGCAGTTTAGGGCAGGAAGCCCCGTCGTACTTCGCAAAGGCAGGTGCCTTGAACTTGTGTGGGATCACCACCCCAGAAGATAAACCTAGATCTCCAAAATCTAACCCAGGCACGCGTTGGATCTCCATGGCATTTAACCGGTCCTCCAACTGTTTGTACCTGTCCTCAGCAGGAGGGTACTGTTCATCATTGAAATCTGTCTCGTTGTCGGAGACCACAGGACTAGGAAGCTCTCTCCCTTGTGGGATGTCTTTCCCAGCAGAGGAAGTAGCCTGATCAGCCTCATTCTGCAGTGTATTCCCAAACCTCCGTCCGGTGTTAAACAGCACAGTCCTCTTCTTCTTCTTCTTCTTTTCCTTCAAGAGCAGAGTCTTCAACTCCTGTTGACCCTGGGCTAAGCTCATGACCAGCTCCTGGAACTGGGCGTTCTGGGCCTAGAGGGCCTTGATAGCTTGTTCGGTAGTAGGCTCGGAAGACATGATGATTGAGTGCTGAAATAAACAGCGAAGAAGATTAAGCAACCTGTAGAAAAAGGGTACCTGTTATGCACATGATGCATGATATGCTATTTATGCAATGCATTCAAGGGTTTGGAAGTTCAAATTCGTTGTAGACAGAAAGGAACACACGTTATATTAAGAAATAATATGTTCAGTACATCAGGGCCTCATGGGCAAAACATTACAAAATAATTAATCCCAAAAGACATTGCGCATCCTCTTTGGAGCGATGTAGGTGTTGAGAGTCTTTTCCTCGTGAAGTATACGGGTGAGCTCCAAGACCTTCTTCTCACTGGCATGTAGACTGATTTCAAGAGAATTCTGCTCTTCCTTGAGTTGGATCCAGCTCTTTTTCATTTCCTCCCAAGACGTTGGCATGTCAGGATGTTGAATGGTGTATGGCACCTCTCCTTCCAAAACTGGCTCTTTGATCACGAGGAGAACATGAGGATATGGCATCACCAGCTTCTGGGAGCGGGCTCGTACCCACTTGAGATAAGGCTCCAGGGGGATGGAGTTCTTGTGCCCCAGTGTCTTACTATCAACCTTGTTAGGCATCCTCCAAGCTCTGATAAACCTCTGGAGAAGTCCTGGCATATCATTGTTGAAGTCAAAAACTATGTCAGGAATCAACATGTCATGAGGGCCGTCCCTCCGAGCATATTCAAACTGCCTCAAAGCCAGACAGGGGTTGTAAGTAATACCTCCTCTGATTCCAAGTAAAGGAACATTAGGATACTCTCTGCAACGATCAGTGATAGTGACATTTTCTCTGGAACGAGAACACCAATGTATATCAGAATATGTAAGAGTCATTAATCGTTGTGACCATCTCAAACCCCGCTCGTTCTTCAAAACTGATTGTGGAAGGTGAGAAATAAACCACCTTTCCAGGAGAGGAGTGCAACACATGAGAACACCTCTTTTTCTCATGGTTCGAGTGTAACATGTGTGGAGGATGTCCCCAAGCAATGTAGGTATGGGATTCCTGGACATGAAGATCTTGACAGCATTGATATCTACAAGCTGATCTGGATTCGGGAACAATACCAACCCATAAATAAGGAGTGCCACAACTTCTTCAAAGGCTTGTAGGTCAAGGGAATTCCAACATTCCTGGGCCTTCTCAAACAGGAACTTTGCCAAGAATCCTTTGATACCACTTCTAACTTCCCAATGCCCCTTGATGTCAGATGGTTGTAGGTGTAATGCTTTAGCTACCTCTTCAAGTTTTGGTTCCTTTTCCGTACCGTTGTAAGGTAGTTGATTAAGAATAGGAACCTTTAGAAGCTGAGAAAACTCTTCCAAAGTAGGCACCAATTGATAATCCGGGAAAGTAAAACAGTTGTGCAAAGGGTCAAAGAACTGGAACAACACTTTCACCATATCTTCTTCAATGTTGGTGTTGACCAAGCTGATGAGTCTACCATGCCTTTCACTGAAGGAAGAGTTCTCGGGAATCCTGGATGTAAGCTCGTTAAGCTGAAGAGGGACCCTTACAAGGTTGATCTGAATTGTCTTTCTGTGGATAGTTTCCATGTCCTACAAAACAAGAACAAAGATGAAGATTCGAACCCTTGAAGTGGTCAGTAAATGCATATGATGCTGTATGATGCTATGATGTTATGATAAGGACATACCACAAGTATTCACAAAAAGCAAACATGATAAGGCACACAAGTCACACCAGACAGCCCTTAGAGTTTAGGCCAGCATGGGGTCTAGGTATTACCCTCTTGAAGTTGGTGGGTTCAAAACCTGTCCTATCAAAAGTAATCGGGTTCTAAGGATCTCAATATCATTGGGTTGTTTTCTATGTTCATTGTTTTGATTTAGCCACTGAACTGGAGATCAAAATATTCCAAGAAAACAACCCTCAATGAGTGTAGTATCGAGTATCTACCAACTTCGGACTGCACCAAAGTCGGTCATCTCACTACCCTAAAGAGGCCAGGATGGTCAAGTAAGGTTCCTAAGGTCAGTTGATGCTTCACGACACCACGCGGCGGCCCCGTACTCTCCTTGACTTGACTCAAGGGTTACCGGTACTCACCAAAGTGCCACATCAACGTAGAAAACTGTTTCAACCGTGTCGGTATACCCCGCACAGTTCCCTCACAGTTTGTTGCTACTTTCTAAAAGGTATCCCCCAGATCCGGGTTAGGATCTATGAAAATCCCAAAGCAGGCCCACAATATTAAAGCAATCAAAGCAAGAAATTGAAAACAAGAGTGGTCTAATCCTAAGGTACACCTCACTTATTAATTATCCCCAGCAGAGTCGCCAGTTCTGTGATCGGTGGAAATAGAACTGACTGATTTGGAATGTTGGTTCGCGAAATGTTGCGGTAAGCAAGAGTCGCCACCGTCTTTTATTTTCTCCAACAAGGAAAGGACAAAAGCACAGCAAAATTCCTTTTCGAGAATGTTTCTCGGTTCGGGAGGCAGATTTATAGAAAGGGAAGGTGTTAGCACCCTTTCTATCTGTGGTTATCCACGGGCTCTTAGGTACTTGCTCACTATGTTTTCAAAAATTGTTTGCTTTTCAAGTGTATGTGGGTTTTGAAAAAGTTTAGTTTGAAAAACTTCTAAGTAACTCTTGTATCAGTCCTCAAGAGTGTATGAAGTATTTGTTTGAAAACTTTTTGAAAGTGTAGGTGCGAAAAGTGTTTTTATTTTTTGAAAGAGCAAGTACCCAGGAGAAATCTACCTACTCTAAGGAATTAGGCTGTGTAAGAGTCCTTTAGACAGTACTATCCCACTATTGAGAAGTAGGTAGCACCGTCGTTGGAGTTATTCGGGTCAATTCGATTATCGGGACAATGTGGTCACCAAAGCAATAGTGGGACGCCTTAGCGGTAACCCTAGTGTCCTAGATCCTTTTTATCCGAGGCAACCGTTTCGAGGCAACTGGATCTTAGACAGGAGGGCGACCTCTAAGACACCCTATACTTGATGACCACGTCGAGGCAACCAGTGAGGCGTACCCTAAGAGTGGCATGTGCATGTGTGTTGTTTCAGTTTATGTTTATCTTGTACATGTCATTTGTGAGCTACGGATTGATTTTATTTTTCATACAAGTCTTTCATGCATTTTTAACAGTTAAGAGTGCGGAAAATAAAGTGCGGAAAAGGTAAATCTAGCTATTACAAGGCGCGGGTCTATACATCGCCAAAAACAAAAACCCGTTTGGAAAATAAAAATGCGAGAAATTAAAAGAAAGCGATAAGGTTATAATTAACTATTACATTTCTGAGCAGATACATAAATAATGAATTAAAATAAACATGCGCGCGAAAGATTGAATCAGGACGTCTTTAGGGTTTTGACCCCTTTTTTTGAGAAAAGAATTGAATTTGTCCTTTTTTGTAATTAAATTAAATGTTAAACCTAATTTACTAATTAATTAATTATTTACAAGAAAAAAATGTTTTTGTGTTTTTTATGTTTTTAATGAAATAAAATAAAAATTAAATTAAAAGTGTCAAAAGAAAAAGAAACCTAAGTCTAATTCATTTTTATTTTATTGTAAAAGAAAATTAAAATTAAATCTAATTAAACTAAATTAATTTAAGTTAGTGCTTATTTACAAAAATAATAATTGAAATTAATAAAAATGAAATATTTACATTTTTTAGTTTTCTGAGTTTTTATTGAAAATATTAATTATCTAGTTAATAATAATAATAATAATAATAATAATAATAATAATAATAATAATAATAATTAAAGAAAATAATAATTAAAGAAAATAAAAGGAAAAAGAAAAATGAAAAAAAAGGAATAGTGAACCATGGGTGTTGGGCCAGTAAGGGGGTGAGTTTAGAAATTCCGAAGCCCAAGAAGAGTCAAGCCCTGTTGACTTTATGGAATTGTCCACGTGCATGTTGACTGAGGAGCACCATGATCCTCCATCTCTGGCCTTTGGATCTGGGTTTGAGGCCACTTGGCGCCCATCTGGATGAGGCGTATGGTGAGATGCTTTGTATAGCCTGCATAGGATCATATGAAGCAAAATATGAAATAATTATTTGGGGGACCTGGGATTCGAACCCAGGTCCCAAGGGATTATGCTTGCACGCCTTAACCAACCCAACTGCCTTGTTCAATTGAAATAATAATAATGAGTGGTTATTATATTAGTAAAACAACACAATGCCTGGAAAAAAAATATAAACGCGCTACTTTTTGAAAGAGAAAATGAGAGGGAGACGCGTCAGCGTCTTCTTCCTTTGTTACTGGTTTTTTACCTGCGGATTTCTATCCGCAGGAAGTTTCGCAGGCTGCCTCAAAAATTGTCCTCAGGCCATGAAAACGCCACCTAAAGCCATGGGCATATTCGTCTTGGTCCCCTGATCACATCCATACTCATGATTTGCTCCAATTGTACCTGGAAACAAAATGCCTAAAACGCAAAAGGATGAACCCTAGAATCGGGCATCATGATTCAGGGCCTAAAAACGCAATTGGATATTACAGTTATGTTAGAAATCAAATAAGGAACACAAATATGCCAATGCTTTTGAGAAAAAGTGCAAGAATAAGGAGTTCAAGTTTCGTGTACAGGGGTATGTATTTGAGAACTTACAGCGCTATTCAATGGATCTTAGGACGTGATATTGGTCTCTTTAGGTTCAGTGGACAGCAAGAAGGAAGACTACGTGCTTCTTTTGATCTCCAAATGCCTGCAACCTTGTTCTAGATCTCTCACTTTTCCAACAATTTTTGAGTTTTGATTTTGCCGTTTCAGTAATGCTTGCATTCTGAATTAGGTCTGGCCTCCTTGCATATGTATATGGCAATCAGTTTTGGTTCAAATATGGGCTTGCATCCTTGTGTAATTAAGTTTTGAGATTTTGTTGTCCACCATTAAAGACCTTTCCATCTTTGAAGCAAAACCAAGATTTCATGCACAAAATAGCCCTAGCACGAATTTGTGAGTCGGCACGTGACATATAAAAGCCATTCAAGTCACAAAGATGCCATTCCATTAATTTTTAGATTTTATTTGAATTATTATGGATTTAAAATGAATTAAATCAATAAAAATTAAATAAAATAGAAAAATAAATGTTTGATCTTGAAATTAAGCATGGGACACGTGGGTAGCATGACAAGGCTGAATCAAGTGGAAGAAAGTGGGCCCTTTTGTCAAAAATTGAAGTTTTAAGGATAGTTGACTTTTGCCATTTCACAAAAATTTCCCAACTTCTCCAATGCATATCTTGCTCAATTTTGATCCTATGAACATGATCTTGGACACTTTGGAAAGGTCTTGAAGTCCTCTAACCAATTCCTTTGGTCCCATGACATTTGGATTTACCAATCTCAAGTTATGGTCTTTGACTTAAAATGCCTTTTTGTTGACTTTTGAAATTGACCTATAATGTAGAAATTGATAACTTTTTGTGAGAGCATTTCTTGGACTTGGAATGTGAATATGAGTTGTAGGAAATGTCATCCCCTTCAAAATGAGCATTGGATGGGATTTTTCTGATGAACCATGAAAAAGTTATACCCTGGTCAAGTTACAGTTGACTTTTCAACTGTCCCAAAATGGAAACTTTTGCATCTTGATGATTTTTGAGCCATTCTTGTGGAATCATGATCAAGAATTGATCAAATGATGATTGTGGCCTCAAAATAAGATGTTGACCAAAAATTTTGACTTTTAACTGTAAAATGACCATTTTACCCCTGTAGTTGA
Source organism: Vicia faba (assembly GCA_948472305.1). Lineage (NCBI taxonomy): Eukaryota > Viridiplantae > Streptophyta > Magnoliopsida > Fabales > Fabaceae > Vicia > Vicia faba. Next base: position 437,010,085 of record OX451739.1, on the reverse strand, counting down.
TTGTGAAGCAAATAGGGCTTTTGACTGTGCAACTTGACCCTGTGAGCCTTGAAACTTGGCATGTAGATGCTTGAAAATGTGTATAGGCCTATGGGACTTGATTGAGCCCTTGAAAACCTCAAATTCTTTGCAGGAACCAAAACCCTAATTTTGACTGGCTTAGGAGATGGTTTGACTGTGCAACCCCTGAGGAATCTTGAAGCATTTGAAGATTGATCTTGACAAATCTTGAAGAATATGGGAGGGCAAATTTTGGGGTACAACAGCTATCTCTAACGGAAACGAAGAATTCAACTCTTCTCTCCAGCGGCTATCCGGGATTTATTTTTCCCAACTAAAAACATTACATTTCCATACATCATGCCGCATGCAGAAACGCATCATACAACACAATCTCATTTATTTTGAGAACATCATTGTCTAATACATATCATGCATTACATACAACTAACCTTTACCTTTCAGGAAGGATGCGGTTAAATTCTCACAAAATTCAAAACTATGAAGCTTTTACTCCAGTCGAATTACTGACAAGTTCTTAAATCTCAACAGAGTTTTTCTCAGTTGAATTACATACAAGGTCCTAAATCTCGACAAAGTTCCTCTGTTGAATTACAGACGAGTTCCTAAATCTCAGCAGAGTTCTCTCAGTTGAATTACGGGCAAGTTTCTTAAATCTCGATGAAGATGTTTCCCTACAGTCGAATTACTGACAAGTTCTTAAATCTCAACAGAGTTTTTCTCATTTGAATGACAGACAAGGTCCTAAATCTCGACAAAGTTCCTCCGTTGAATTACAGACGAGTTCCTAAATCTCAACAGAGTACTCTCAGTTGAATTATGGGCGAGTTTCTTAAATCTCGATGAAGATGTTTCCCTACAGTCGAATTACTGACAAGTTCTTAAATCTCAACAGAGTTTTTCTCAGTTGAATTACAGACAAGGTCCTAAATCTCGACAAAGTTCCTTCGTCGAATTACAGACGAGTTCCTAAATCTCAGCAGTGTTTTCTTAGTTGAATTACGGGCGAGTTCTTAAATCTCGATGAAGATGTTTCCCTCCAGTCGAATTACTGACAAGTTCTTAAATCTCAACAGAGTTTTTCTCAGTTGAATAACAGACAAGGTCCTAAATCTCGACAAAGTTCCTCCGTCGAATTACAGACGAGTTCCTAAGTCTTAGCAGAGTTTTCTCAGTTGAATTACGGGCGAGTTCTTAAATCTCGATGAAGATGTTTCCCTCCAGTCGAATTACTGACAAGTTCTTAAATCTCAACAGAGTTTTTCTTAGTTGAATTACAGACAAGGTCCTAAATCTCGACAAAGCTCCTCCGTCGAATTACAGACGAGTTGCTAAATCTCAGCAGAGTTCTCTCAGATGAATCACGGGCGAGTTCTTAAATCTCGATGAAGATGTTTCCCTACAGTCGAATTACTTACAAGTTCTTAAATCTCAACAGAGTTTTTCTCAGTTGAATTACAGACAAGGTCCTAAATCTCGACAAAGTTCCTCCGTCGAATTACAGACGATTTCCTAAATCTTAGCAGAGTTTTCTCAGTTGAATTACGGGCGAGTTCTTAAATCTCGATGAAGATGTTTCCCTCCAGTCGAATTACTGACAAGTTCTTAAATCTCAACAGAGTTTTTCTCATTTGAATTACAGATAAGGTCCTAAATCTCGATAAAGTTCCTCCGTCGAATTACAGACGAGTTCCTAAATCTCAGCAGAGTTTTCTCAGTTGAATTACGGGCGAGTTCTTAAATCTCGATGAAGATGTTTCCCTCCTGTCGAATTACTGACAAGTTCTTAAATCCCGACGAAGATGTTTCCCCTAGTTGAATTACGGACAAGTCCTTAAAACTCAACAGAGATGTTCTCTCAATTGAAGTGCAGGCAAGTTCCTAAATCTCAACAAAAGTTCAGACTCCCCCAACGGAATCTTCCACAACAACAGATATACAAGCTCTCGCTAAGGAATCTCTTATGCGATCGACACTCCTTCAGATGGCATCTTTAAGCCCATCCTCCCGTCAGCAATCTCCAAATGGCATCTGTAAACCCATTCCCGACATCACAAGGCTGATACCATTTCATGCGAGTGCAAATTTTTTAGCACTCTAATGTTCAATCATCTTTTACATTCGGATCACGAAAGGCTCCAAAGTCGATCTACATCCTCAGGTTTAAGAAGATTGAACAGGGGCAGCTGTTGTACCCCAAAATTTGCCCTCCCATATTTCTCAAAACATTGCAAGAAAAATCTCCAAGTTGCTCAAGGTAGCTCAAGAGTTGGTCAGACAAGCTATCTCCTAAGACAGTCTACCCCAAATTAGGGTTTTGTGTTGCATTAAGATCCTTGAGTCCAAATGACCTCAATTTCTCCCCAATGTCCTAATATGCTCTCAAGCTCATTATTGTCAAGTTTCAAGCCTTGTAGAGGAATTTTGCTCATTCAATTGCTCAAAAGGTCCAAAAATCGACTGTGTTAGGGCAAAAGTCAACTGTGACCCAAATACGGTCAAACTTCAAGATTTTTTGTCAACTTTCCCATTTTGAAGGATATTTAATCACTTTATCAAGGGTTGATCATGATTCATCAAGGGTTGCTCAAAATTCATCAAGATTCAAAAGTTGCTAAATTAGGGTTTTGTAGGAAAAGTCAACTCAACTTTGACCAAGCATAACTTTCACATACTTTATGAGAAATGACCCATACAAAGCTCATTTTGAAGAGGATGTAATTATATACAATCCATATTCATACCCCAAGATCAAAATATGCACTCATAAGAAGTTATGAATTTGGACATTATAGGTCATTTTAAAAAGTCAACAAAAACACCTTTTGTGTCAAAACTTCTAACTTGAGCATGGAATATAAAAATGAGATGATACCAAAAGGGTTGGTTAGAGGACATCTCAAGCTTTCTAAAAAGTCAAAGAACACCTCCAAAAGTTCAAAATTGAAGAAGTTATGCATTGTTGAAGTTGGACTTTTTTGCAAAATTGCCAAAAGTCAACTATCCCCAAAACTTCAAATTTTGCCAAATGAACCCATTCTTTTTCACTTGTTTTGAGTTTGCATTGTTTCCCACGTGCTTTATCCTTGGCCATGTGTCCATATCTCATTTTTATTATTTAATTTTATTTTTATTTGAATTAATCCATTTTAAATCAAATAAAATCACATAAAATCTAAGGCATTGATAACTAATGATTTTCTGGTTGTTTTAGGTTTTGATCACAGCTAGCATTGCAATCAAATTCGTGTCAAGGTCATTATGCACAAGAAGATATGATTTGGATCAAATTTGGCAAGTTTGTAAAAGCAAATCAAATCAAATATCAAAGCCTTAATGGAGAGAGATTTGGACAGCAAATTGAGACCTAATGCAATTCACAATACATAAGCAAGCGCAGCATACAAGAATCAGGGTTGGAAATCAATGGTAGAGGCAGAACAAAAACTTGCAAAATCACAAAAAAGTGGGAGATCGAAATCAAAGTTAGAGGCATTTTCAGGACTTGAGACTTGTCTCAATCGATTACTGGCCATCTCCACAAGCTAATCTGATCCAAACCATGCATTTTCATACCTCCTAGAGCGCTGTAAGTGGTCCACGAATCTGCCCCATTTTTTAATTCAATTTGTGTTATTCTGGCATCCATTGAGTAAAATAGTTGCATATTTGTGATCACAATAACATTTGCAAGCTTTTGGTATTAACGAATTTCATTTATCTGATCTGTAACAAGAATCACCATAGTTAGGGTTTCTTGGAATTTTTTGGGCTTTTTCATTTCAGGTACAATTGGTCCACATGAAGGACATGGTTGTGATCAGGAGTTTATCACGAATCCAACCATGGTCTTAGGGTCCATTTTTATGGCCTGTACAAGATTTTGGAGATGAGCAAGGTTGTAGCGAGGGACCTCTGTCCGTTGGTATAGGTGGTTATATTTTTATCCACGGTTGGGAGGTCAGGGACGATGCGTGTCACGTTCCCATTGGATTATTCAAATAGCACGCGTTTTTATTTTTTTCTGACCATTAAGCCTTGTTTTATTATATTATTGTTAATTTGTGTTATAATAACAAACGAAGCAATTTGGTCTGGTGGTAACCACATAAGCCTTAAAGCATTCCAAGGCTGGAGGTCAGGGGTTCGATCCCTGCCTCCAGCAATTTGCCTTTTCTCAATTGTTTTCAGGAGATCTAGTGCGTGTTCAAGCCAAGTGATCACTATACTCCCTCACCAATCCACACGCCAGATGGCCAGATGGCCAGATCTGGTGGCCAAGCCTTGAGGGTACATGATGGAATCAGTCAACGCGCCTACATTGGATCCCAAAAGTCCAAACGGACTAGCTGCTATTGGGCCAACAAGTTGCTACTAACACCACCCAAACCAGGCCCAAACTCTCTTTCCCTTACACTTTTATTTATTTTATTTAATTGCTTTATTTTATTTAACTAATTTTCTAACCAATAGATTAATTTAATTTTTTATCAAAAATCACAAAAATACTTTTTTTATCCAATCAAATTTTAGAACTTTTATTTTTATTAATAAATACTTATTAATTAATTAGGATATTAATTACGAAACTTTAATTTATTTTGTAAATATTTAAACTTAATTAGAAATCATTAGGTTTTAATTCTAACTTAATTATTTTAATTTCTTTCTTAAATTAATAAAAACTTCAAAAATATGCCATTATTTTTTTTCATTTATTAATTTATTTAATAATTAATCTAGTATTTAATTTAGGATTTAATTTCTTTTCTTAAATAAAAATAAAAACAACAAAAAAGGCATCTTCTTTTAAAAAGGGTCAAAACCCTAACTCACACTCGATTCAATTTTCCGCGCGCTTTATTTATTTTTATCCATATTGATGCATCTGTTTCCGGTATGTAATAGATAACTAGGACATTTTATTTATTTACCGCTTTATTTTATTTTATTTTCAAAGGGTTGCTTTTGGCGATGTAAATACCCGACGCCTTGTAATTTAATTTCCGCATTTTAATTCCGCAAATTATAACTTCTAGATGTTTGATAATAGGGTTTGCATGACAAGACTGAATGTTTAATCTTAAAATCAAATTAGATCACCCTTAACATGTGCAAAGATAAAAATAAATGAAAACGACACACTCACACATGCGCACTCTTAGGGTACACCCCACTTGGTTGCCTTCGTACACGGTCATTAAGTATATGTCGTTTTAGAGGTCGTCCTCTTGTCTAAAAGATCATAGTCGCCTCGAAATGGTTGCCTAAGATATTATTGCCTCAGATTTTGAAAATGATGAGCAAGTACCTAAGAGCCCGTGGATAACCACGGATAGAAAGGGTGTTAATACCTTCCCTTTCTATAACCTACCCCCGTACTCAGAGAATATCTCGAAAAAGGAATTTTTCTGTGCTTTTTTCCTTTCCTTGTTGGATAAAATAAAAGTCGGTGGCGACTCTTGCTTACCGTGACATTTTTCGAAAACAAAACGCAAACCAGCATTCCAAAAAACTGTCAGTTCTTCCCACCGTATCACAATTGGTACAAGAAGTTTGTTCAAGCTTGTCAAAGTTCCTCAAAGCATTTCTTGATCTAGGAGCTAGGGTTTTGAACTACAAAGGAGTACATCTTGCTCACCTTTTGGTATTTTTGAGTGATTCCAAAGACATCATTCTCTTCAAAGGGTTATCAACAAATCACTTCAAAAGTTCCAAGGAGTTTTCATGGGGAAGAAACTTGGTGAAGAAGAAAGATTACAAGTCCTCCAGATGAATCCATAATTTTACATGAGTGACTTCAAATTGTCATAACTTGGTCAATTTTTATCACCTTGAGTCCATTATGTTTCCATAATGATCTTGAAGATGTGAACTTTATGCCTTCTTTTATGTGCAAAGTGGGAAAATGGATGGAAGTTGCCTTAAAGATGCAAAAGATTATAGGTCATTTCATGATTTTTTGCCAACTTCAACAAGTCATAACTTGCTCAAATTTTGGAGACTTTGAATTATTCAAGTTTCAAAGTGTCATTCAAGAGATCTACTCCATGCCATCTTTTTTGGTTAAGAGCAAATTCCAAGTGGAAGGCCATGTATGGATGCAAAAGATTATAGGTCATTTTTGAAGAAGAATTTGAAATATTTCTAAGTATGGAAAGTCAACCCTTTTTCTCCAACTTTGACTCAATATAACCTTCAGCTTAAGAATCCATTTAACTCCATTCTTTTTCCATTGAAAATCTTGTAACCTTATCTTTCTAAAGCATCGAAAATCATGCCCAAAGATCCCTTGAGTTGAAAATGCCATTGGTCAGAAGTTGGCACTTTGAAATTGAATTTTTTACCAAGTCAGAATTTTGAAATCCATAATGTGGCCTCTAATCACAAGTTTTCCACGCGTTTTTGCCTCTAAACATGTTTAGTGAAGTTCCAGATTTGTTTAGCGCATCAAAACGCAAGAAATGGATGAGTTTTGATAAAGTTTGGATCACACTTCACTCGTGCATCAGGTTTGCACGAATTCCCTCCAAAACACATCATTCTATTCCTTTTGATCCCATTCGCTTCTCCTATAAATACATGAACTATCCCATTCAATTTGCCAAGCTTGGATAGCCACAATCACCCTGCCAAACTTGTTCCATAACTCAGAATTCAGCAATTTCAAAATCCATTCTCGAGCATTTTTCAATCCAATTTTTTCATCAATTCACCTTCCTTAATCTTCCCTGAAGCTAACCATATAATTACATTCAAGAATCTTGCCATATACTGCTCCATAGAAGTCCAGTTTCAGAGCTCTGCAACTCAACTTCAATAGGTAGATTTCTTCATCAATTCTTCAAAACTGTGATATCATTGTATTGCTCTCATTGCCCTGGTTCTAGTCGCAAGACTCACATTTCACTAGAAACACGTTTTGACCATGAAATTTCAAATCCATTTTCAAAACTTTCCTTCCAAATTGCTTGAGCTACAGTTTTTATAAATTTGGCGCGAGGGTGTGGTTGTCTTCGTCTTGAAGAGACGAAGCGAATGGCATATGTCTGAGCTTCTAATTTTACAATTTGAGAGACCTGCAATTCGTGATGGCTGGAGGTTGAAGATGACCAACGTGTCATCTTCCAACCAATGAAGGTGCGCCATCTGTATTTTTCAAATTCTGATTTAATTAATGATTTTGTACAATATTCACTAATGACCATGATATGCACAACGTGCCAGATCTCTTGGATTTGATTACTAGCGCATTTTGACTCTCATCCAATGGTCCACATATTTTACTTTTATTTTCTTTTTCTGATTTTTATATTTTAATTGTTTTAAATTTCAAAAAATCATAGAAAATTAATTTTTAGTCCAAAAAATCTATAAAAAAATTATGGAATATATTTTTGATTATTCTCTTTCTGATTTTTATTTTTTCACAATTTAATTTTGTGTTTTGGTATTTTTTATAAATTTTACACTTATTTGATTTGTTTTAAATGTTTAAAAATACTTTTATACATTTTTAAATTCTGGAAAAATTATGGAATGATCCAATGATATTGTGACAAATATTGGTGACCTTATTTTATTTTTATTTCTGACTTTACTATTTTTTACCATTTTTTTTTATTTTACCCATTTATTTTAATTTTAAAAATAGTTTCTGACTTTAAAAAATTACCAAAAAATTTGTAAATTTATTTGAGCATTTTTCTGGTTTTTCTATGGTCTTACTTTTTATTTCTTGATTAATTTGAACATAATTGATATTTTTCTCATCATTTTCTATTTTTTAAACATTTTTAAACCCTTTTTGTGTATATTAAATATGATATTACTTTGTGACTATTTCCTGGCTGATCTTGAGTTAGATTTTGGATCATGAACTTTATTAACATCATTGGATCCATGGTGTTGAGTTTAACTCCACAAAAATAGATGGATGATTTTAATAATAGTTTGATCTAAATTTAATTCAAATGTGGTTTGTATATTTTTTCCCCATCCCTCTTCATCTCATCCCTTTCTTATTGCACTAAATGTTATTGGAGCATGATCTTTACATCATGTCTCAAAACAAATGGTGCATAGATTGTTATTGACCGGCTTCAAAATAGGTGCGACTTCTATATAAGCCCACTTACGATTCCGTAACTTAGCGCTAAAAATTTTCCCGATTCGAATAAATGATCATTCGTAGCCCAAACTTATGATTGCAAGCCCAAGTATGTTAACTTGATCTCTTTGATCCAATAACCTTGAGATTCAATGTGTGGAGGCTTTGGTTATACTAATCCTCTAATGGATCTACAACACATTTGGTCAACGCGGATCACTTAAACATCGTTGATCATTAAATGGTAATTATGAGAATTCCAAATGGATGATATACTTGACAAAAAGCAAATGCAACTTGTTGTGTGGAGGCTTTGGTTCTACCAATCCTCTAATGAGTTCCAAATGCAAGCTTCAAGATGGTCATCCAACTAACCACTAATTATTGACTTGTTTACCTTATGCTTTTATTCTTTTTTATGCATTATGTACCATTTACTTTTAGCATTTACATTTCATGCCATTTTAACCTTTGCTCATTTGAGCATTTACTTTCTTTCCATTTTTACTTTGCTCACTTGAGCTTTTACTTTCCTTTCTTAAGATACTTAATAATCAACATAAACCCTAAAAAATCTTTAATAATACTTGGACTATTTGGTTATTATCCTTGGCATTATGGAGCATGGGACTTTTCTTGGACTTAGGATTAGAAACCTTGACCTATCTTGGAGACCTTGTGATCTTATCTGATTATTTTGTCTGGAGTTCTTGAGGTTTACCTCAAGACATTGGGTTGCTTGTTTGTTTTTGTGTGCAGGTTTTTTGTGATTACACCCTTTGTTTGTAATCTTGAATTCACCTGTATACAGCCGTTACTCTGCCTAATTTTTTTGTGAAGACTTAATACACTTGAAGTTTGGTTATCTCAAGAGGTCTAGTATTTTTTTTGCTTGATTGGTTTCAATCCAAGGAGTGGGAATTCTATCTTGGCTCATAATGTCAAGTATTGAATTCTTGTTGGTTAGATGGTTCTTACCCCTAGCTTTTATCTTATGCTTTAGGATAGTCTCTTCTTCTCTTCCCATCTTCTTTTAATTTCAAAAATCTTCTTCCCCCTTTTTGAAAACTCTTCTTGTTTTTGAACTTGGACCACTTTCATAGTAAACTTGGACTTATGTCCATGCATTTTCAAAATATTTTCATAAATAAACTCCAATCAACTTAATAATACTTTGACATTTTTTGTGAGAAGACTAAAAGTCGATCAATCCCATTTCAAACCATCTTGCCACTTTGGCTTTTTTATCTTTAAACTTTTTCTCAAAAAATAGGATGAACTCTTGTCAATCCTTGTAGTGATGCAAACAACTATACTTCTACAATATATAGTGAAGAGAGATATTTTCCACTTGGGTGTTGAGAGAGGCATTGTTGATTTTGAAATCCAAGCCATATCCTCCACTTTGAGATGATGCAAATTCTCCTTCCTCGTGACTGTGGATAGTAGGTACGTTTTCCACATGGACAATGACGATGATGTTTTATCTCATAAAATTAACCAACACATTTGTGTTTTAAATTTTCAAAAGAGGAATTACGTGTACCCTGATCCCCTATTGCACGGAAAGGTGGTACGTAGGCACTAAAGGTTCGCAACCTGTGGCGGGTACAAAAATTATAAAAATAAATATATTTCTTTCCTCACCTCCACCATCCATTTTTTTATATACAACATTTTTTATAGCCAAAATATACAGATTTTACAAAGAGGCTCCTGCGGAGTACGGTAGATGTTTAGGGTGCTAATACCTTCCCTTTGTATAACCAACCCGCTTACCTTGAATCTTTCCCCCTCTTTTTGGGTTAATCTCTATTTTCCCATTCCTTTGGAAACAATAAAGCGCGGTAGCAATTTTTATTTTGATTTGTATAAAGTCTAGTCAATCCAATGGCTTAGTCTTGAACATTTCTACCGCTACAGAAAAATGGAGACTTCACTGGGGAAAGATTGACCTTTTGCTGGTCCATCCCTAAGTGGGTTAAGCCTATCTTTTTTTATATCTGTATATGTGTTATTACTGTTTTTTGTGTTATATGTTGTATATATGTTTGTCTGGATTTTCCTAGTTTTCAGGGCGCTTGGTGATTACTCATAAGTCCTATACCCGGACTTGGGAAAACTTTAAGATAGGACGGGCAGTATAGTCATGTTAACTTTGAGGGAGTAATCTCAAAAAAGGAGGCATGCGATCCCCCACTCAATGGAGGCCCATTTGACTGTAGTGTCGTTTACCGAGTAATCGGGAAGACGTACTATTTTTGACCTGGGGGCCTACTGAAACTGAGGACCGTAGAATACCAAACCCATCTTGGCCTTTTAGGTGTAGTGCAGAAGCTATGACGGAGTAATCTAGAAATAGTTGTTACACGATACTATGCTTGGACGAGTCTTTCTTGAGAATATTACTAATTACCGAGTTAATTGAGAAGTTGGTAATATTCGAAGGAAGGATGTAGACTCTGGGAACCTCTAGAACCTTGTTCGGAAGGTGATAACTTTTAGACCAACACCTTATGGGTAGTACCTTTGACCTCATGCTCGTGACGTTGAACCTATGAACCCTATATGTGTGATCTTGTATGTGATTGCTGCATCATGCATCCATGCACTCATAAGCATCTTTTGAAGAAAACCATATTTCAAGGGATTTAAAGGTTGACTATTTGTGAATATCTCAGGTACTTTCTAACCATGGATTCTGGAAAGAGAAAGACCGAGAAATATAGTTTCAAGGATCCCAATATAGATGAGCTGATCAGTCTAATTCCCGAGATTGAGTGTTCTGCAGACTTTCGGAAGAAATATGAATTCATTATTCCTCTCATGAAGCTGAAGATGAAGGAGGGTATTCTCTCGACTGTGGTCCAGTTCTATGATCCGATGTATCATTGCTTTACTTTTCCCGACTATTAGTTGATGCCTACACTGGAGGAGTATTCTTATCTATTGGATTTACCTGTTACCGATCGTGTTCCTTTTACTGGTTTGGAGGATGAGCCAAAACCACATGAGATTGCTGCTTTGATTCACTTGGGGAAGTTGGTGGAAGCCCATATGACTACCAAAGGAGGGATTAGAGGATTACCAGCTCAGTTCTTATTGGAGAAAGCTCGTTACTTTGCTAGAATGAAGAGTACAGTTGCTTTTGAGGCCATCTTTGCTCTACTTGCTTACGGGTTGTTCTTATTTCCTAATGTGGACAAGTTTTTCGACATTAACACTATCAGGATTTTCATGATTGGAAACCCAGTTCCTACCTTATTGGGTGATGTTTATTACTCTATTCATCTTTGGAATTCTTATCATGGGGGGATGATTATTTGTTGCACGCCTTTGTTGTACCGGTGGTTTATCTCTCATATGCCTCAGTCTGATGCTTTTTGGGATGTCAAGAAGGAACCCCGTTGGGCTCCTAAGATCATGGCACTTACTCACTCGGACATTGATTGGTATCATCGAGCTTACCAGGAAGTAGAGATTATTGACAGTTGTTGTAGTTTCCCCAATGTACCTCTTCTTGGTATAAAGGGAGGAATTAACTATAACCCTGTTGTTGTACCCCAAAATTTTCCCTCTCATTTCTCAAAGGATCAACCTGGACCCTCAGTTTTACTTCATTCCAATTCCAAGCCTTGAACTGTAATTCTTCAATAAAATCACTCACAAGGGCAAAATGGTCAAAATCACACTGAAAAAGTCAAACTTTGACTTTTAAATAAAAAAAATCAAATTTCTAAACATTTGGAAAATTTTCTAAGTGTTAAGAGAACATGATGCTTCAGAACTTCTGAGTCAGCCTCCATGCAAGTACAGTCAGAAGTTGCAAACGTGGCTCATAACGCAATCTTCCATCAGAACGTGACTCTTTAGCACATAGAGGTTATTCTTCTGATCCTCTCTGACCAGGTTATCACCATAACGCTCAGCAAATTCTGGACACTCTCAAGGAAGAGTTTGGTCAGAACTTCTGGGCAAGTTTTCACAAAAAAGCTTCAGTCAGAGGTTGTAAACATGGTTCAGAACATGACGCTTTAGTAAGAACATGTGGAAGCAATGTTCTCCTTTAGAACATGTTGGAGCCAGAAGATACAAGGATCAGAGGTTGGATGCTACGCTGAAGCAGAACTTCTGATCCAGAACTAAGCCTTGGTGTAGAATCTCACGTTGCAAGATTTCTGGTTGTGATAAGTCTCATCATCATTTAATGCTCACAACCCCTTTCTGAGTCTTTATCCAAAGTATTTCCCCCACGTGTACCTCTACTGTCTTGGGATAGCAACTTTGGCACTAAGCCCATACTTTGCTTTTTGCTTTTCCTTAATTCCTGTTGACAACCACCATGCTTGCTTCAAGAACAAGGCAGCGCTTCAGCATATGAAGGTTATATTCAATGCTTTGGTCAGAACATGACCAAATCCTAAAACCTTGTTTATACAACCTACTGCAGACCTATAACCAACAGTTAGTTCATCCTACGCATGCATCCCATAATTTCACCAAACTAGCATACGAAAACTGTGATGAAAAAAATCAAGGGAGCAGTATACCAAAAAGGTTAAAATCCCATTTGTCTTTCCCCCCCAAAACCACAATAAATTCATCTATAAATAAGTGGCTCCATCACACTCGCAAGGGGATGGACTTTGAAGGAGAGGCTTGCTTTTAGAGAGAGAAGAAACCGGTGAAACCTCTCATAAAAAATACAGAAATCTCAAATAGAAACGAACCTTTTCCCTTACCTTAGAATCAAAGGACTTGGCATTCTTCTTCCGTTACTCTTGCTGATTCCAGAATATCCAAAGATAGCAGCTCAAAGCTCCAAGCCCGCGTTCCAGATTCAAGGTAAGTCTTTTTGACTTTTCTTGTTTTTTTTATTCTGAACATCATTAACATGTAAATATCATAGTATTAATGTTGTACATATCATTGCATGAATAAAAAACTATGGATCAGAACTTCTTGATTAAGGCTAGACTCAGATTTAGGATTAGAACTTCTATAAGCTGTTGTGCTATTATCCTTCTGACTTGATGTTTAAAAAGAACTAATAACATGTTGAATTTCTGATTTTTCACTCACTATTTTAACACACAGAACTTCTTAGATTTTCTCATTGTTTAAGCATGCAGAACTTCTGAGCTCTCTTCACTGTTTTAACACACAAAACTTCTATGATTTTTCTCACTGTTGACACACACAGAACTTCTGATGATTCACTCACTAGCACAAAACTTTTGATTTCTCCTTACATGTCAAATACACTGAACTTCTGATGTTTCCATTCACTGTTTTTTAACACTCAGGGTTTTTGATTTTTACATGCTGATAACGCACTGAACTGCTGATGTTTGCTCACTGTTTTAGTGTAATGCAGAACTTCTGACTTGTGGCCCACTGTCTGAATACCACCCATAACTTCTGTGTTTTCCCTCTAACGTTTCTTGCAGGACCTCAGAGTTTACCAATCCAGAACTTCTGATTCCACTGACGTCTCCTACTGAGTCACAGCGCTCTTGGCTTTAGAACTTCTGATCCTAGTTGTTCTTCTTGCAGCAGCATGCTGTTTCTATGTTGCATTTATTTCCTTTTCATCATTTTTAATATTAACATAAAAAACATAAAAATATTTTTCCTTTTAATTTATTTCCTTAAGACAAAAACATTTTCTAAACAAGTCCCTTTATTTCTTATATTATGTATTTCAATATGGTTGTAATAGATAATTAGGACTTAAATTCCTTGCAATCCCCATTCATAAATATGTACCCCCATCCCCTAAATATTGTAATAGCTTAAATTTTATTTTTTTCGCATTTTACTTTCTTTTCATATGTTGCTAGTAAATAGGATGTATGGCAATACATGAAAACAACAAAATAGACGACCCTAATCAAGATGCATGCAATCAAATACACTATTCACACATGCACCCTTAGGGTAATCCCATTTTGTTGCCTATCGGAAAAATATTCATGTCCCTCGAACATGGGCGTTTTAGCAAAGACCCTCGATAAAAGATCGTAGTCCCTCGATGACCCTCGATGTTGCCTTCGATAAACGATCTAGTCCCTAAAACGACATTGCTAAAACGTTCCATGAGTCGCCTTCTATGACTATACAACGTCCCTACACCCGTCCCTTCACATCCAACAATGAGGCTTCTTACCAAATCAATGGTAAGATAGCCACCTCTAAAGGAGAAGGAAAAGCACACTTAAAGACCTTTCGAGTAGGTAGGTTCGCTCTTAGTTGCTCGCTTGCTCACAACAAAACATCTTATACACCAACACTCTCATTTTGAAACATTTTTAAAAAAGGGACAAACACTTTGTATGCGTTCTTATAGAGACGAGAGCCATTACAAAGAAAAGCCTTTTTAAAATCACTTTCAAAAAAACATCCCACAAACACCTCTTTGAATTATTTTTAAAACAAAACTTTGTATGCATTCTTATAGAAACGAGAATCATTACAAAGTTACATTTTCGAAATACTTTCAAAACCACACAAAGCACATTCAAACAAAAGCTAGTGATCTAGCGAGTAACTAAGAGCCCATGGAAAACCATGGATGAAAAGGGTTCTAATACCTTCCCTTTTCATAATCTACCCCCCGAACTCAAAAACATCTCTAAAGGTCTTTCCCGTGCTTTTTCACCTTTCCTTTTTGGATAAAAGAAAAGTCGGTGGCGACTCTAGCTAAAACACAACATTTGTGAACACAAACGCAAAACCTCAAGTCACTTCTCCCACCATATCACAGAACTGGCGACTCTGCTGGGGATTCAACTTAAAAGTGGGGTTACCTTAGGGTTAGATCACCTTTACTTGATTTCATTGTTTGATTTGTATGCTTTACATTTTGTTCTTTGTTTGGGCTTGCTTTGATCCTCCACCAGGATCTGGGACACCTTTTTAGGTAAATAGCAATAGATTGTGGAAACTGTATGGCGTAGACCGTTATGGTTGAAATAATGGCTATGTAAGTGTGACGCATTTGTGGGTACCGGTATCCCTCATGGTGAATCAAGGAGAATACGGGGCCGCTGAGTGGCATCGTGAAGCACTAACAGACTTTAGAACCCTAATTGAACAAACTTGGCCATTAGGACGTAGTGAGATAATCGGTTTCGGTGTAGAGTTGAAAATTGGTTGATACTCGATACTACACTCATTGAGGCTGGACTTTTGCAATATCTCGGCCGCAAGAAAAGATTGTTGTGTTGAGACAATGCCTAAGAGAAAGGTCGGTGATATTGAGATCCTTTAGAACCCGATCACTATTACTAAGACAGGTTGAGCCAACTAAATTTCAAGAGGGTACTTACCTACAAACTCCATGCAAGCCTAAAACATAAGGACTTGTCTGATTTGTGTGAATATGATTATAAACTTTCTTACCTCTCATATCCGTACATAACACCATAACATCATACCATAGCATTTTCATTAACCATTTCAAGGATCTCGAGGGTCTTTGATACAGGGTCATGTTGGACCAGACGTCTAGCAAGGGGCAAGAGGATTTATTTCCCTCTAACCAAACACCGTCAAAATCAAGTACAGCAAACTTGAGTCAAGGGCTATGACCCACTCGATATGGTGAGCTTGACTCTTGAAGAAGGACTCTCAACGACACGAAGTTTCTTCAATCAAGTTGCAATCAAATTCTAACAGTTTATTATTTACCCTGCGAGATCCTTGAAAACATGCATCCACATATCATGCTTCATATCATGACAGGTTTCCCCCTTATAAGTCTCCTTATCTTCCTATTGTTTATTTCAGTAGAGATAGCTCTAGAGCAGACTATCAAGGACATCCAGGCTCAAAACGCTCAACTTCAAGAGATGTTCTTGAACCTATCCAAGGGGCAAGAAGAGGTGAAATCTCTCCTCACAAGGGGCATGGTCATGGGGAATCCGGAGGTCAACAAGGATGATCAGTTGGAAAGGCTACAAACTAAAATAGCCATAATGAGGGTCCAAATGATGGGACAACTGGTGGGCCTGATAGCTCTTATTCAAAACCTGGCGCAAGGACAAGAAGAGCTGAGGGTCCTCATCAACAAGCTTCATCGGGATGGATGTAACCAAATGGGGCAAACATCTAGGATTGGGGATCAAGTCATCATTCAGCCTCCCATGAGCCAAGAAGCCGGTTTAAGGGAGAGATGACCTTCCCAATTTTCTTCCATGTCACGAGCCCAACAACGACTTCGTCAACATCAACCGGAAAATCAGCAAAAGAAAATCGATACCAAAAGACAGTTTACCAACATCAGCATGCCACTGTCCCAAGCTTTGCAACACATGCTGAGGATGAATCTGATTACACCAATAAGACCTCATTCAAATCCCAAAACATTTTCTCCCAGCTACAATCTCGATGCTAGGTGTGCTTATCATTCTGATAGTCCTGGACATGATACAAACGATTGTTGGGCGTTGAAGTACAAGATTCAAAACCTGATCGACAAAGGAATGCTGGAGTTCACACAAGATGGCTAGACTGAATTCTTCTGCCAAAGGCTCACCACCTAAAGTGACAAGTTCACACAAAGGGACTTCTATTCATTTGAATTCTCAATTGTAATTTCTTTTGCTTGTTCAAACACTTATCTATTAATGTCAAACTTTGTTTCATTAATGCATTGCATATGTTTGTCTTAAATTAATCCATTCGTTTTCACTATATTTAAACTATGCTTTTTACTCCCCATATATTCAACTCTTGCTAAAAGATACAAGCCTTTAGAGGGAGGATGACGAAAACAATGCCATAATCTCATACAGTATGCTTTTGAATAGACCTTGTTGATGATGTACAGGCGTTTTTTGAAATCCTAAACACTAGAGTTATAAGGAAGATAATCCATAGTCAACCCCTTCGAGCCAAAGAAGTAGAAGTTTTCTGTTTTAACACAAATTGAAACCTTTAAACAAAACCTGGGGCAGGGTAGTCTCTCAGCTAATTCAAACGTGCGTTTGGCCGCAAACTCTCATTTCGTAAATACAACGAATAACATCAAAACATTTCTCTGGAATCAAAAGACGGTGATGGTTCCCTATCACATAGGCAGTCATTATCTCTCAAAAAAATAAAGGCCCACTAAGTCAAAACCCACAAAGGAGGCTTAAGAAAATTGGGCATCCCGCTGACTGTAATCTCAAAGCAAGAACAGTCAGGCAAAATCAGGGATAACAAATCCAAAGAAAGAGGTCACTACAAATCCTGAAATAACATGAAAAAAAATGTTGCAAAAAATGATTGCCTTCTGACAAACTTAACTGGTCTGAGCCATCACCAACACGTCATTCCAGACTCAATTGGAGTTCAAACGCATAATTTACTGAGCTTAGGACTGAAGAACATCACGAAGAACGGGTGGGTGCAAATACACTTTGAACCTTTATCCTTTGTTTCTTAAACCGTGAACCAAGCCACGTTACAACCCTTCAAAAGTCCTAATTGAGGCATGGGTTAGTTCGAAAGCATTTTGTTACAAAAGGTATCCTGACTCCTATAAGGCTTTACTCAAAATCCAGAGTTGAATTACAAACTTCTTTACTCGCTAAAACGCATTTTAAAAAAAAAAACTTCAAGACAAACATAAACTTTGCATTATTTGAATATCACTGTTTGCATATGGCTATTTGTTTGACAGCGAAGAAATTCACACAATGAATATCCAGTGAACAAAAGCTCTCTCAGTGAACAATATCAATTCAAGTAGGAAGACGCCTCCCATAACAGATCTCCTATCAACAAGGGGACATGACATGTCACTATCCAGCACACCTGGGGCAGTCCAGTCAAGATTCTAAGAAATCTCTCAAAGTGCAGAATAACCAGGGGCAAGTCTCCATCTCCGTCACTTGGGGAATTAAACGTCAATCTCAATAAAAGGGTTACGTACAATCATACATTTTTGGAAATACCACAAACACTTGCTGCTAGGGGCAATGACAAGTGTCCCTAAAGTCCTCATAGGATAATTTCCCAGCAAGAGTTTAGTCTCTGAAAGTCGTTCCCCAGCTGAGACAACCTCAAGAGTCTTCAAGGACTTTCCCCAACGAGGTCGTCACCTCCCTAGCAGACTAAGCAACAGGGTTTATTTCCCCAACAAACGACATGATTCCCCAGCTTGAGGTGGCCTCTCCGACTACTACAAATCAAAGGACCACAACTCCCTTTCCCCAGTATACTACTCTATAATCCCCAGCAAGTTACTGTGAAACCTGGACCCGACCAGATATTAGTTCAACTTCGACTCCTCAGTAGAGCAACAGACAATCGAGACTCCTGAACTCTTTTCCCGAGCGAGAATCAACACTCTCCACGGAGTTCTCAACTTTCCCCGGCGGAGTTCTCCTCAAAAAAACAGGAATCCTTGGTGGAAATATTCTAAGAAAAGTTTGAAGACTCACCTACTCTTCAACAACAGTTCGGGATTTACTGACTCTTCAGCATTTGTCAAGGATTTATTTTCCCAGACAAAAATACATTCATTAACATTTCACATTTCATACATCCTATTTACATACATGATAAGTGCATACGACATAATCTCATTTATTTTGAGAACATCATCTCATCCTGCATTTCATGCATCGCATATAACTAACCCTGATATCTTTCCAGGAAAAGGCGATTAGATTCGATGGATCCAACATTTTATACAGATCACATCTACAGACAACTAATGGAAACTCAGTTCCCAAAATCAAATGGGTCAACTAATCTACATGATCAAGCGGAGTAACCCTACTACCCAGGTTCCTTCACCAAGCCCTACTATCCAGGCTTTCCTTCCGAAGTAACCCTACTACCCAGGTTCCTTCACCAAGCCCTACTATCCAGACTTTCATTTCAAAGTAACCCTACTAACCAGGTTCCTTCACCAAGCCTTACTATCCAGGCTTTCATTTCGAAGTAACCCTACTACCCAGGTTCCTTCACCAAGCCCTACTATCTAAGCTTTCATTTCGAAGTAACCCTACTACACAGGTTCCTTCACCAAGCCCTATTATCCAGGCTTTCATTTCGAAGTAACCCTACTACCCAGGTTCCTTCACCAAGCCCTATTATCCAGGCTTTCCTTCCGAAGTAACCCTACTATCCAGGTTCCTTCCCACAAGCCCTACTACCCAAGCATTCATTCCGAAGTAACCCTACTATCCAGGTTCCTTCCCACAAGCCCTACTATCCAGGTTTTCATTCCGAAGTATCCCTATTATCCAGGTTCCTTCCCACAAGCCCTACTACCCAAGCTTTCATTCCGAAGTAACCATACTACCCAGGTTCCTTCCCACAAGCCCTACTACCCAGGCTTTCATTTTGAAGTAACCCTACTATCCAGGTTCCTTCTCACAGACCTACTATCCAGGCTTTCATTTCAAAGTAACTCTATTCTAGAAACATTTCAAATACAATCCAGATACGCTCCAGACACGGATGCCATTCTGATACTCACTCAAATTCCCTCTCAAAAACAGTTCAACAATCACCTTTGGATGTCATCTTTAAGCCCATCCCCAACAACTATCCATTACCTCTCCAAATGGCATCTTTAAGCCCATCCCCAACAACTATCCATTGCCTCTCCAAATGGCATCTTTAAGCCCATCCCCAACAACTATCCATTACCTCTCCAAATGGCATCTTTAAGCCCATTCCCTACATAACCAACTAACACATCTTCAAGTGCAAATTTTCTGGGCACTCTAGTGTTCAATCATCTTCCACCTTCAAGTCACGAATGGCAGAATTACCAATATAACTCTTTAGGTGTAAGAAGATTGAACAGGGGCAACTGTTGTACCCCAAAATTTGCCCTCTCATTTCTCAAAGGATCAACCTGGACCCTCAATTTTACTTCCATCCAATTCCAAGCCTTGAACTGTAATTCTTCAAGAAAATCACTCACAAGGGAAAAATGGTCAAAAGCACACTGAAAAAGTCAAACTTTGACTTTTAAATAAAAAAAATCAAATTTCTAAACATTTGGAAAATTTTCTAAGTGTTAAGAGAATATGATGCTTCAGAACTTCTGAGTCAGCCTCCATGCAAGTACAGTCAAAAGTTGTAAACGTGGCTCAGAACGCAATCTTCTATTAGAACGTGACTCTTCAGCACATAGAGGTTACGCTTCTGATCCTCTCTGACCAGGTTATCACCATAACGCTCAGCAAATTCTGGACACTCTCAAGGCAGAGTTTGGTCAGAACTTCTTGGCAAGTTTTCACAAAAAAGCTTCAGTCAGAGGTTGCAAACATGGTTCAGAACATGATGCTTTAATCAGAACATGTGGAAGCAATGTTCTCCTTCAGAACATGCTGGAGCCAGAAGATACAAGGATCAGAGGTTGGATGCTACGCTAAAGCAGAACTTTTGATCCAGAACTAAGCCTTGGTGTAGAATCTCACATTGCAGGATTTCTGGTTGTGATAAGTCTCATCATCATTTAATGCTCACAACCCCTTTCTGAGTCTTTATCCAAAGGATTTCCCCCACGTGTACCTCTACTGTCTTGGGATAGCAACTTTGGCACTAAGCCCATACTTTGCTTTTTGCTTTTCCTTAATTCTTGCTGACAACCACCATGCTTGCTTTAAGAACAAGGCAGCGCTTCAGCATATGAAGGTTATATTCAACGCTTTGGTCAGAACATGACCAAATCCCAAAACCAAGTTTATACAACCTGCTACAGACCTATAACCAATAGTTATTTCAGCCTACGCATGTGTTGTACCCCAAAATTTTCCCTCTCATATTTCTCAATACATGGCAAGTGAGGTCCCCAAATTTCTCAAGGAAGTTCAAGAGTTGACCAGACAAGCTCTCTCCTAAGGCAGTATACCTCAAATTAGGGTTTTTATCTTCATCAAGATGTGTGAACCACAAAAGCCCCAAATTATCACCATTGTCCTAATATGTTCTCAAGATCATCCATGTCAAGTTTCAAGCCTTGCAGAAGAAGTTTGCTTAATTAATTGCTCAAGTGCCTGAAAATCAACTATACTAGGTCAAAAGTCAATTGTGGCCCACATACAGTCAAACTTCAAGATTTTTGGTCAAAATCCACATTTTGAAGTATTATCCATCATTTGATCAAGGGTTGATCATGATTCCTCAAGGATTGCTCATAATTCATCAAAACCCAAAAAGTTTCTAAATTAGGGTTTTGCAGGAAAAGTCAACACAACTTTGACCAAGCATAACTTTCTCATACTTTATCATAAATGACCCATCCAAAGCTCATTTTGAAGAGGATGTAATTCCGTACAATTCATCTTCATCTTCCAAGTCCAAAATATGCACTCACATAAAGATATGAATTTTGACATTATAGGTCCTTTTGAAAAGTCAACAAAAACACCTTTTGGGTCAAGGCTTCATACATGAACATGGAAGACTCAATTGAGATGAGACTAAAAGTTTTGCTTAGAGGACATCCTAAGATTTCTAAAAAGTCCAAGAACACCTCTCTAGGGTCAAAATTGAGAGAGTTATGAATTGGCCAAGTTGACCATTTTTGCAAAATTGCCAAAAGTCAAATATGCTCAAATTTGCATTTTTTGCTAAATGGGACCAACTTTTTATGCTTGCACCTCAAGTATAATGTGGTCCACGACTCAAATGTTCACCCACCCATTATGTGCTTCATTTTTCAACTTATTTTGATTTTTCATTAATTAAAAAGTGGATTAAATCAAATAAATAATGAAAATTAATAAAGATATGATTTGATTTGTTTTTTGACAGTTTAGCAATCAAGATATGCTGAGATTACAAGATCAATTCGAGTTAAGGCCAATTGGTACAAGAAAGGCATGATTTGGCTCAAAATAGGAACATATCATAGAACTTGAAAATCAAATCAAATCTTGGATAAATGCAAAGATCCATGCCAAGTTTGTTAACCTAATTCATTCTAGGTTATATAATGAAGCTTTCCAGATCAAAAAACAAGGGTTAGAGGTCGTGTAAAGAATAGAACAAAACTGAAAAATTCAAAGAAAAGTGGGAGTTGATTTTCATTCCACAGGCTATCTCAAGCCTTCCTAGCCATTCCAATCGCTTGCTAGACATCTCAGGAAGCTAAGAGCATCCTTTGCAATCTTCAAAACGCCCAGAAACGCGCACTACCCCTCCCACGGTTTAACACATTTTTGCAATTCGAATATCACAATTCTTGCATCATTAGCGCTTTTGATTGTTATATTCGTATTTGTCATCATGTTTGCAAGCTAACCATGCCATTCAATTGTTTTTTTAATGCATGTACATGATATTGCCATTGCTAGGGTTTCTGTATTCGTTTTAGGGGTTTTCAATGCAGGCAAAATTAGGACTTGATTCTGGTACCATGATGCTCGTGAGGATGAGACAAGTTGATTGGTACCAGTACTTTTCATTTATCTTGCTCGTGTGCAATTTTGGAGATGAACAGGTTTGTACCTACAGTAAACGTCTATAGGTAAAAGTATTGTTTTCTAAGATGATGGAGAAGGGAAGAAGACGCTTGCGTGTCAGCCAGCCATTGGGACATTTAAATATTCGCGCCTTAGATTCAGTTTCTTTTTGCTTTTCTTATATTATGTTTTATTGTTGTTATAATGACAAGATAACAACGCAACACAGTTGGCAAGCAATCATTGAAAGCGAGCATAAGGACCTGGGTTTGATCCCAGGTCCTAACATTTTCTTTGTATTATTTTTCTTCATATGATCAGGTGCACTACCATTCCATGTGTCTACCATGCAGCTCAAAGATATGACCATCAGATTCATCTCCAGCCAGGATCCAACGTGCCAACAATGAGAGATCACCATTGTCCTCAAGTCAACCCCCACACTAAATCAGGCGTGGTCAAACAGGCTTTGGAGTGTTGGGCCAGAAAATCCAGATTTATACCCCCCTCTTCAGCAACACTATCAGGCCAATTTCTTCTTTTTTTGTTTCTTCTTATTTTTTTATTTCTTTTAATATTTTCCTTAATTATTTTAATTAACAAAATTAATCACTTTTTTTTACAAAATCATAAAATCAAGAATTCACAAAAATTAGAATTAGGTTTTTTTATCTAATTTAATTTAATTTAGTTTAATTTAATTTAGGGAAGTCTTAACTTGTTTCTTACAATTAAAATCAATTAGAAAAAAACTAGGTTTAAATTTTTAATTTAATTATTTTCTTTTCAAAAAAAATACAAAAATAGGTTGTTTAGAATTAATTAATTTATTTTCAAAAAAATTAACATTAATTAGAACTTAGGATATTTCTTTTAATTCAATTATTCCATTATTTTCTTAAATAACGAAATGTGACAAAAAAAAATTTCTTTAATCAATCGCAAGTAGGATTAGTCAAAGGGTCAAAACCCTAATCGTCTCGTATTTAATTCGCCGCGCGCTTGTTAATTATTTTGCCATTATTTTGTAACTGCTCACCGGTTTGTAATAGTTAACTTAGGGTTTTTTATTTACTGTGTAAATCCCCGATTTTTTTTGGGCTATGTAATTAATCCCCCTCCCCGAAGCCTTGTAATAGCTAGGTTTATTTTCTCGCATTTTTAATTCCCACAAATATTTAACTGTCTAGATGTATGCTAATAGGATTGTATGGCAAGAATGCATGACAAAATTAAATGGTTAGAAAATCCTAATGTGCAAAGATAAATAACTGAAACAAATCACTCGCACATATTCACTCTTAGGGTATACTCTCACTTAGGTTGCCTTCGGTAAATGATCATTAAGTATAGGGTGTCTTAGTGGTTTCCCTCCTGTCTAAAAAAGATCAATGTCCCATTCGAATGTTTCCTCGGAAATGTTGCCTCGGAATCAGAAATGTTGCCTCGGAAATGTTGCCTCGAATAAGATCTTAAGACTCTAGGGTTACTACTAAGGTGTACTAATATTGCTTTAGTGACCGTACATCCCTTTCGAATTGACCCTTACAATTCCAACGACGGTGCTACCTATTTCACAATAGTAGGATAGCGCTGTCTAAAGGAAACAAGAATAGAAACGATCTTTTTTCGAGTAGGTAGATGCTAGTAGGTACTTGCTCAAATCAAAACTTTTTACACAAACACTTTCAAAATAGTTTCCAAAAACAACTTCGTCACACCTTTGAGGACTGATACAAGGGTTATCACGAGGTAAAACATTCTTTAAAAACAAAGCACACAAACACAACCAATTTAAAAATGAGAAAGTACCTAAGAGCCCATGGAAAACCATGGATAGAAAGGGTGCTAACACCTTCCCTTTCTATAATCTACCCCCCGTACTCAGAATATCTCGAAAAAGGATTTTTTTTCTGCACTTTTTTCCTTTCCGATTGGATGAAATAAAAGTCGATGGCGACTCTTGCTTACCGCGACATTTTGCAAACACAAAACGCAAAACACAAACCAGTATTAAATAGTCGGTTCTGCCACCGTAGCACAGAACTTGTGACTCTGCTGGGGAAATAATAAGTGGGGTATACCTTAGGATCTAGGTCATTAAAATTGCTTCTCTTGATTGTCTTGATTGCTTTACTTTTGAGGGTTTTGTTTGGGGTTACTATAGATCCTACACCCGGATATGGGGAATACCTTTTAGGTAAGTAGCAATAGACTTTGAGGGAACTGTACGGTGTAGAACAATACGGTTGAAGCAGTAGCTACGTTGGTGTGGCACTTTGGTTGGTATCGGTATCCCTTGTGGTGAAACGAGGAGAATACAGGGCCGCTGTGTGGTGTCGTGAAGCATCAACTGACCTTAGAACCTTTAATTGCCCAACTTGGCCATTAGAAAGTAGAGAGATAATTGGCCTCGGTGTACAGCTGAGAACTGGTTGATACTTGATGCTACACTCATTGAGATCATACTTTTGGAATATTTCAGCCGCAAGAAAAGCTTGCGTGAGCTGAAACCATGACCGATAAAGGATGGTCAGTGATATTGAGATCCTCTAGAACCCGGTTACTTTTCTAGGACAGGTTTGAAACCAACTTAACTTCAAGAGGGTATTACCTTTGACCTCATGCAAGCCTTAAACCTAAGGGCTTTGTGTGATTTGACTGTGTTAGCAATACTTGTGTTTGCTATACCTATGGTTTATCATGACATCATGCATCATAACATGGCATTCATGCTTCATTACACTAACCAATTCAAAGACCAAGGGAATTTATCTTTGTTCTATTTTGCAGATCATGGCTTCCTTGCGTAGAAATACTATCTGAATCAACTTTGTGCAGATACCTTCCAAACTCAAAGAGCTAGTATCAAGAGTTTCTGAAACTTCTACTTTCATTAAGAGACACGGTCAACTTCTCAGCCTGATTACTTCAAACCTTGATGAACAGATGATGAGCATACTTTTTCAGTTATTCGATCTCAAGCATCTCCACTTCACCTTTCTAGATTATCAGTTGGTACCCACCTTGGAAGAATTCTCTCAACTATTGGGCATATCCATTCTTGAACAGGTACCCTTCACAGGTATGGAAGAATTTCCTAAGCCAAAAGTCATTTCCTCAGCTTTGCATTTGAAATGGCTCGACGTGGTATCTAATTGGGAAACTCGAAGCGGAGTCGAGGGTTTTCTATCCAAATTTCTTATAGACAAGGCTCAGCTATTTTGGGATGATTTGGATTTTCAGGCTTTTGAGGGGGTCTTGGCTCTTCTTATCTATGGTTTAGTTCTCTTCCCTAATCCGGACTTCTTCGTAGATGTGAATGCTATCAAGATTTTCCTTTCTCGCAACCCTGTGCCTACCTTGCTTGGAGATATTTTGCACACTCTCCATACTCGTACCATGAAGAGAAGAGGGGCTCTTATGTGCTGCATGTTGTTGATGTCAAGGTGGTTTATTTCTCACCTCCATAGGTCTGTACTGAAGAACAAAGAAGGTTTGGTTTGGTTACACAAAATAATGTCACTCGCTCATACGGATATTCTTTGGTGTTCTCGAGCTATGGAAGACATTTCTATTATTGACCGCTGTGAGGAGTACCCTAATGTCCCATTACTTGGAATCTGAGGGGGTATTATTTACAATCCTTGTCTAGGTTTACGACAATTTGGTCATGCTCGAAGGGATGGTCCCCATGAGTTACTTATTGAGAGCATTGTATTCAACTATGAGGATGATGTTAATGAGTATCACCGGAGGTTCATACGAGCTTGGGGCATGGTAAATAGATCTGACCCCAAAGATTTGGGACCAAAGACTTCCATTCCTATGGAGCCTTACCTCCAATGGGTACGAGCTCGGGCCTAGAATCTTATGATGCCTTATGTGGCCGTGTTACCGGTAATTGTGGAGCCCACTATTGAAGAAGGCATTCTTTACACGGTTCTTTATCCTTACATGCTTACTGATCCTGGGGAGTTACAGAGGTCTTGTGTTGTACCCCAAAATTTTCCCTCCCATATTTCTCAAAACATTACAAGAAAAATCTCCAAGTTGCTCAAGATAGCTCAAGAGTTGGTCAGACAAGCTCTCTCCTAAGGCAGTCTACCCCAAATTAGGGTTTTGTGTTGCATCAAGATACTTGAGTCTAAATGACCTCAAGTGATCCCCAATGTCCTAATATATTCTCAAGATCATCCATGTCAAATTTCAATCCTTGCAGAGAAAGTTTGCTCAGTCAATTGCTCAAAGGTCCAAAAATCGACTGTGCTAGGGCAAAAGTCAATTGTGACCCAAATATAGTCAAACTTCAAGATTTTTTGTCAACATTCTCATTTTGAAGGATATTTCATCATTTGATCAAGGGATGATCATGATTCATCAAGGATTGCTCAAAATTCATCAAGATTCAAAAGTTGCTAAATTAGGGTTTTGTAGGAAAAGTCAACTCAACTTTGATCAAGCATAACTTTCTCATACTTTATGGGAAATGACCCATCCAAAGCTCATTTTGAAGAAGATGAAATTCCCTACAATCCATATTCATACCCCAAGTTCAAAAAATGTACTCACAATAAGTTATGAATTTTTACATTATAGGTCATTTTTGAAAGTCAACAAAAACACTTTTTTTGTCTAAGCTTCTAACTTGAGCATGAACACCTCCAAGATCCAATTAGAGGACATCTCAAGCTTTCTAAAAAAGTATAAGAGCACCTCCAAAAATTCAAAATGGAAGAAGTATGCATTTTTGAAGTTGGACTTTTTTGCAAAATTGCCAAAAGTCAACTATCCCCAAAACTTCAAATTTTGCCAAATGGGCCCATTCTTTTTCACTTATTTTGAGTTTGCCTTATTGCCCACGTGCCCTAGCCTTGGCCATGTGTCCATATCTTATTTTTATTATTTAATTTGATTTTTATTTGAATTAATTCATTTTAAATCAAATAAAATCACATAAAATCAAAGATATTGATAACCAAAGATTTTCTAATGATTTCAGGTTCCAATGGACAACTAGTACCTCATCAAACTCGAATCAAAGCTTGTATGCACAAAAAGATTGAAATTAAGCCAATTTGGAAAGTTTGTAAAGGCAAATCAAATCAAATATCAAAGCCTTAATGGAGAGAGATTTGGACAGCAAATTGAGACCTAATGTATTGCACAATACATAAGCAAGCGCAGCATACAGAAACAAGGGTTGGAGATCACTTGAGGAGGCAGAACCAACTTTGCAAAAATCACAAAAAAGTGGGAGATCGAAATCAAGGTTAGAGACGTTTTCAGGGCTTGAGACTTGTCCCAATCGATTGCTAGCCATCTCCATAAGCTAACCCAATCCAAACCACGCGTTTTTAGACCTCCTAGTGCACTGTAAGTAGTCCACGAATCCGCCCCATTCTTGAAATCGATTTGTGTTATTCTTGCATCTATAATTAAAACTAATTGCATATTTTGATTCACCATGCCATTTGCAGTCTTTTGGTATCATTTAATTTCATTCGTCTAACCTGTATTGTGATTCACCATAGCTAGGGTTTCAAGGTTTGGTTTAGGGATTTTCGTTTCAGGTAAAATCAGCCTTAGTGATGGCTATAGGTATGACCGGAAGAGGATGGCGATTTCAACCATGGCGTCAGAAGGCATTTCTATGGCCTATAGAGGATTTTTGAGTGAGACAGGCTTGTAGCTACGAACTTCTGTCTGTTGGTATAGGTGGTTGTATTTTTAGCCATGGTTGGGAGGTCAGGGATGAGGCGTGTCACGCTACCACTCGCCCATTCAAATCTTGGCGCATTATTTTTTATATCTGACCATTGAGTTTCGTTTTTTTATATTATTATTAATTCCTATTATACTAACAATCAAAACAACACGGCGTAGTGGCAAGCTTGGCGTTGGATATTCCATCAGGACCTGGGTTCGAATCCCAGGTCCCCCCCTTTCTCAATATTATTTGTTTTCAGATATTCCAGTGCATATGCCAGCCTAGGATTCACCATACTCCCTCACCAACCAAAGCTCCAGATGGCGAGATGGCCAGATCTGGTGGCCAAGCCTTGAGGGCACATCCTAAGCAAGTCAACGCTCATGCATTGGATCACTAAAGTCAAACGGGCTAGCTTAATGGGCCAAATCCCTTGCTATCTACACCTCCAAATCCCAGGCCCAATTCCTTCTTTCTCTTGCATTTTCTTTTTATTAATTTAATTACTTTATTTTTATTTAATTAATTTCTAACCAATAACAATTTTTTCTTTTTATTAAAAAATCACAAAAATATCATTTTGTCCAATTAAAATTAAGAACTTTATTTTTCTTTAATAAATTTTAATTAATTAATTAGGTTTTTAATTTTAGGAAACTTTAATTTATTTTGTAAATAAATAAAATTAATTAGACTTAATTAGGTTTTAACTACTAATTTAATCATTTTATTTTCTTTCTTAAATTAACAAAATTCCAAAAATATGTCATTAATTATTTTTTCCATTAATTTATTTAATAATTAATTTAGCTTTTAATTTTAGAATTTAATTTCTTTTCATATAAAAAATAACAAAAAGCAATTTTCTTTTAAAAGGGTCAAAACCCTAAATTTCGCATTCGACTTAATTTCACTCGCGCGATTTATTTTTCCTTATTTAAATATTGATGTATCTGCTCCCGATTTGTAATAGTTAAATAGGACCTTTTTATTTATTTTTACCGCTTTATTTTATTTTCAAAGGGTTGCTTTTGGCGATGTAAATACCCGACGCCTTGTAATTTAATTTCCGCACTTTAAATTCTGCCAATTATAACTGCTAGATGTTTGATAATAGGGTTTGCATGACAAGACTGAGTGCCTAATCTTAAAATCAAATTAGATCACCCTTACCATGTGCAAAAGATAAAAGTAACTGAAAACGACACACTCGCACATGCGCACTCTTAGGGTACACCCCACTTGGTTGCCTTCGTAAACAGTCATTGAGTATAGGTTGTTTTAGAGGTCGCCCTCTTGTCTAAAAGATCATAGTTGCCTCGAAACGGTTGCCTCGGATATTGTTGCCTCAAGCAAATGATCTAAGACATTAGGGTTACCGCTAAGGCGTCCTAACATTGCTTTAGTGACCGTATGTCCCTCATTCGAATTGACCCTCAAACTCCAACGACGGTGCTACCTACTCATTAATAGTGGGATAGCATTGTCTAAAGGAAATTAGCATGGAACGATTCCTTTTTCGAGTAGGTAGATAGTTCTTAGATACTTGCTCATCCGAAACAAAACTTTTCTCACACTTACACTATTTTCAAACAAAGTTTTCAAAAACACTTCATTACACTCTTAAGGACAGAAGAAAGAGTTGAATCGAAGTTAAAACAAAAACTTTTCAAACCCACAAGCACAAAGAAAACATTTTGAAAATGATGAGCAAGTACCTAAGAGCCCGTGGATAACCACGGATAGAAAGGGTGCTAATACCTTCCCTTTCTATAATCTACCCCCCGTACTCAGAAATAATCTCAAAAAAGGAATTTTTCTGTGCTTTTTTCCTTTCCTTGTTGGATAAAATAAAAGTCGGTGGCGACTCTTTATTACCGCGACATTTTGCAAAAACAAACGCAAAACGCAAACCAGCATTCCAAAAAAACAGTCAGTTCTTCCCACCGTATCACAGAACTGGCGACTCTGCTGGGGACCTTATAAGCGGGGTGTACCTTAGGAATAGTTCATGATGTTTTCAATTGCTTGATTTGTATGCTTTATCTCTGTGGGTTTGAATCGGAGTTACTATAGATCCTAACCCGGATCTGGGGGATACCCTTTAGGTAAGTAGCAATAAACTGTGAGGGAACTACACGGCGTAGATCAATACGGTTGAAGCAGTAGCTACGTTGGTGTGGCACTTTAGTTTGTACCGATATCCCTTGTGGCGCAACGAGGAGAATATGGGTCTTCTAAGGGGTCATTAAGAACCAACTGGGGAGCCCTGTTGACTTTATGGAATTGTCCACGTGCATGTTGACTGAGGAGCACCATGATCCTCCATCTCTGGCCTTTGGATCTGGGTTTGAGGCCACTTGGCGCCCATCTGGATGAGGCGTATGGTGAGATGCTTTGTATAGCCTGCATAGGATCATATGAAGCAAAATATGAAATAATTATTTGGGGGACCTGGGATTCGAACCCAGGTCCCAAGGGATTATGCTTGCACGCCTTAACCAACCCAACTGCCTTGTTCAATTGAAATAATAATAATGAGTGGTTATTATATTAGTAAAACAACACAATGCCTGGAAAAAAAATATAAACGCGCTACTTTTTGAAAGAGAAAATGAGAGGGAGACGCGTCAGCGTCTTCTTCCTTTGTTACTGGTTTTTTACCTGCGGATTTCTATCCGCAGGAAGTTTCGCAGGCTGCCTCAAAAATTGTCCTCAGGCCATGAAAACGCCACCTAAAGCCATGGGCATATTCGTCTTGGTCCCCTGATCACATCCATACTCATGATTTGCTCCAATTGTACCTGGAAACAAAATGCCTAAAACGCAAAAGGATGAACCCTAGAATCGGGCATCATGATTCAGGGCCTAAAAACGCAATTGGATATTACAGTTATGTTAGAAATCAAATAAGGAACACAAATATGCCAATGCTTTTGAGAAAAAGTGCAAGAATAAGGAGTTCAAGTTTCGTGTACAGGGGTATGTATTTGAGAACTTACAGCGCTATTCAATGGATCTTAGGACGTGATATTGGTCTCTTTAGGTTCAGTGGACAGCAAGAAGGAAGACTACGTGCTTCTTTTGATCTCCAAATGCCTGCAACCTTGTTCTAGATCTCTCACTTTTCCAACAATTTTTGAGTTTTGATTTTGCCGTTTCAGTAATGCTTGCATTCTGAATTAGGTCTGGCCTCCTTGCATATGTATATGGCAATCAGTTTTGGTTCAAATATGGGCTTGCATCCTTGTGTAATTAAGTTTTGAGATTTTGTTGTCCACCATTAAAGACCTTTCCATCTTTGAAGCAAAACCAAGATTTCATGCACAAAATAGCCCTAGCACGAATTTGTGAGTCGGCACGTGACATATAAAAGCCATTCAAGTCACAAAGATGCCATTCCATTAATTTTTAGATTTTATTTGAATTATTATGGATTTAAAATGAATTAAATCAATAAAAATTAAATAAAATAGAAAAATAAATGTTTGATCTTGAAATTAAGCATGGGACACGTGGGTAGCATGACAAGGCTGAATCAAGTGGAAGAAAGTGGGCCCTTTTGTCAAAAATTGAAGTTTTAAGGATAGTTGACTTTTGCCATTTCACAAAAATTTCCCAACTTCTCCAATGCATATCTTGCTCAATTTTGATCCTATGAACATGATCTTGGACACTTTGGAAAGGTCTTGAAGTCCTCTAACCAATTCCTTTGGTCCCATGACATTTGGATTTACCAATCTCAAGTTATGGTCTTTGACTTAAAATGCCTTTTTGTTGACTTTTGAAATTGACCTATAATGTAGAAATTGATAACTTTTTGTGAGAGCATTTCTTGGACTTGGAATGTGAATATGAGTTGTAGGAAATGTCATCCCCTTCAAAATGAGCATTGGATGGGATTTTTCTGATGAACCATGAAAAAGTTATACCCTGGTCAAGTTACAGTTGACTTTTCAACTGTCCCAAAATGGAAACTTTTGCATCTTGATGATTTTTGAGCCATTCTTGTGGAATCATGATCAAGAATTGATCAAATGATGATTGTGGCCTCAAAATAAGATGTTGACCAAAAATTTTGACTTTTAACTGTAAAATGACCATTTTACCCCTGTAGTTGATTGTGAAGCAAATAGGGCTTTTGACTGTGCAACTTGACCCTGTGAGCCTTGAAACTTGGCATGTAGATGCTTGAAAATGTGTATAGGCCTATGGGACTTGATTGAGCCCTTGAAAACCTCAAATTCTTTGCAGGAACCAAAACCCTAATTTTGACTGGCTTAGGAGATGGTTTGACTGTGCAACCCCTGAGGAATCTTGAAGCATTTGAAGATTGATCTTGACAAATCTTGAAGAATATGGGAGGGCAAATTTTGGGGTACAACAGCTATCTCTAACGGAAACGAAGAATTCAACTCTTCTCTCCAGCGGCTATCCGGGATTTATTTTTCCCAACTAAAAACATTACATTTCCATACATCATGCCGCATGCAGAAACGCATCATACAACACAATCTCATTTATTTTGAGAACATCATTGTCTAATACATATCATGCATTACATACAACTAACCTTTACCTTTCAGGAAGGATGCGGTTAAATTCTCACAAAATTCAAAACTATGAAGCTTTTACTCCAGTCGAATTACTGACAAGTTCTTAAATCTCAACAGAGTTTTTCTCAGTTGAATTACATACAAGGTCCTAAATCTCGACAAAGTTCCTCTGTTGAATTACAGACGAGTTCCTAAATCTCAGCAGAGTTCTCTCAGTTGAATTACGGGCAAGTTTCTTAAATCTCGATGAAGATGTTTCCCTACAGTCGAATTACTGACAAGTTCTTAAATCTCAACAGAGTTTTTCTCATTTGAATGACAGACAAGGTCCTAAATCTCGACAAAGTTCCTCCGTTGAATTACAGACGAGTTCCTAAATCTCAACAGAGTACTCTCAGTTGAATTATGGGCGAGTTTCTTAAATCTCGATGAAGATGTTTCCCTACAGTCGAATTACTGACAAGTTCTTAAATCTCAACAGAGTTTTTCTCAGTTGAATTACAGACAAGGTCCTAAATCTCGACAAAGTTCCTTCGTCGAATTACAGACGAGTTCCTAAATCTCAGCAGTGTTTTCTTAGTTGAATTACGGGCGAGTTCTTAAATCTCGATGAAGATGTTTCCCTCCAGTCGAATTACTGACAAGTTCTTAAATCTCAACAGAGTTTTTCTCAGTTGAATAACAGACAAGGTCCTAAATCTCGACAAAGTTCCTCCGTCGAATTACAGACGAGTTCCTAAGTCTTAGCAGAGTTTTCTCAGTTGAATTACGGGCGAGTTCTTAAATCTCGATGAAGATGTTTCCCTCCAGTCGAATTACTGACAAGTTCTTAAATCTCAACAGAGTTTTTCTTAGTTGAATTACAGACAAGGTCCTAAATCTCGACAAAGCTCCTCCGTCGAATTACAGACGAGTTGCTAAATCTCAGCAGAGTTCTCTCAGATGAATCACGGGCGAGTTCTTAAATCTCGATGAAGATGTTTCCCTACAGTCGAATTACTTACAAGTTCTTAAATCTCAACAGAGTTTTTCTCAGTTGAATTACAGACAAGGTCCTAAATCTCGACAAAGTTCCTCCGTCGAATTACAGACGATTTCCTAAATCTTAGCAGAGTTTTCTCAGTTGAATTACGGGCGAGTTCTTAAATCTCGATGAAGATGTTTCCCTCCAGTCGAATTACTGACAAGTTCTTAAATCTCAACAGAGTTTTTCTCATTTGAATTACAGATAAGGTCCTAAATCTCGATAAAGTTCCTCCGTCGAATTACAGACGAGTTCCTAAATCTCAGCAGAGTTTTCTCAGTTGAATTACGGGCGAGTTCTTAAATCTCGATGAAGATGTTTCCCTCCTGTCGAATTACTGACAAGTTCTTAAATCCCGACGAAGATGTTTCCCCTAGTTGAATTACGGACAAGTCCTTAAAACTCAACAGAGATGTTCTCTCAATTGAAGTGCAGGCAAGTTCCTAAATCTCAACAAAAGTTCAGACTCCCCCAACGGAATCTTCCACAACAACAGATATACAAGCTCTCGCTAAGGAATCTCTTATGCGATCGACACTCCTTCAGATGGCATCTTTAAGCCCATCCTCCCGTCAGCAATCTCCAAATGGCATCTGTAAACCCATTCCCGACATCACAAGGCTGATACCATTTCATGCGAGTGCAAATTTTTTAGCACTCTAATGTTCAATCATCTTTTACATTCGGATCACGAAAGGCTCCAAAGTCGATCTACATCCTCAGGTTTAAGAAGATTGAACAGGGGCAGCTGTTGTACCCCAAAATTTGCCCTCCCATATTTCTCAAAACATTGCAAGAAAAATCTCCAAGTTGCTCAAGGTAGCTCAAGAGTTGGTCAGACAAGCTATCTCCTAAGACAGTCTACCCCAAATTAGGGTTTTGTGTTGCATTAAGATCCTTGAGTCCAAATGACCTCAATTTCTCCCCAATGTCCTAATATGCTCTCAAGCTCATTATTGTCAAGTTTCAAGCCTTGTAGAGGAATTTTGCTCATTCAATTGCTCAAAAGGTCCAAAAATCGACTGTGTTAGGGCAAAAGTCAACTGTGACCCAAATACGGTCAAACTTCAAGATTTTTTGTCAACTTTCCCATTTTGAAGGATATTTAATCACTTTATCAAGGGTTGATCATGATTCATCAAGGGTTGCTCAAAATTCATCAAGATTCAAAAGTTGCTAAATTAGGGTTTTGTAGGAAAAGTCAACTCAACTTTGACCAAGCATAACTTTCACATACTTTATGAGAAATGACCCATACAAAGCTCATTTTGAAGAGGATGTAATTATATACAATCCATATTCATACCCCAAGATCAAAATATGCACTCATAAGAAGTTATGAATTTGGACATTATAGGTCATTTTAAAAAGTCAACAAAAACACCTTTTGTGTCAAAACTTCTAACTTGAGCATGGAATATAAAAATGAGATGATACCAAAAGGGTTGGTTAGAGGACATCTCAAGCTTTCTAAAAAGTCAAAGAACACCTCCAAAAGTTCAAAATTGAAGAAGTTATGCATTGTTGAAGTTGGACTTTTTTGCAAAATTGCCAAAAGTCAACTATCCCCAAAACTTCAAATTTTGCCAAATGAACCCATTCTTTTTCACTTGTTTTGAGTTTGCATTGTTTCCCACGTGCTTTATCCTTGGCCATGTGTCCATATCTCATTTTTATTATTTAATTTTATTTTTATTTGAATTAATCCATTTTAAATCAAATAAAATCACATAAAATCTAAGGCATTGATAACTAATGATTTTCTGGTTGTTTTAGGTTTTGATCACAGCTAGCATTGCAATCAAATTCGTGTCAAGGTCATTATGCACAAGAAGATATGATTTGGATCAAATTTGGCAAGTTTGTAAAAGCAAATCAAATCAAATATCAAAGCCTTAATGGAGAGAGATTTGGACAGCAAATTGAGACCTAATGCAATTCACAATACATAAGCAAGCGCAGCATACAAGAATCAGGGTTGGAAATCAATGGTAGAGGCAGAACAAAAACTTGCAAAATCACAAAAAAGTGGGAGATCGAAATCAAAGTTAGAGGCATTTTCAGGACTTGAGACTTGTCTCAATCGATTACTGGCCATCTCCACAAGCTAATCTGATCCAAACCATGCATTTTCATACCTCCTAGAGCGCTGTAAGTGGTCCACGAATCTGCCCCATTTTTTAATTCAATTTGTGTTATTCTGGCATCCATTGAGTAAAATAGTTGCATATTTGTGATCACAATAACATTTGCAAGCTTTTGGTATTAACGAATTTCATTTATCTGATCTGTAACAAGAATCACCATAGTTAGGGTTTCTTGGAATTTTTTGGGCTTTTTCATTTCAGGTACAATTGGTCCACATGAAGGACATGGTTGTGATCAGGAGTTTATCACGAATCCAACCATGGTCTTAGGGTCCATTTTTATGGCCTGTACAAGATTTT
The DNA here is from genome assembly GCA_948472305.1 of Vicia faba. Taxonomy (NCBI): domain Eukaryota; kingdom Viridiplantae; phylum Streptophyta; class Magnoliopsida; order Fabales; family Fabaceae; genus Vicia; species Vicia faba. Next base: position 436,973,797 of record OX451739.1, on the reverse strand, counting down.
GGAGATGAGCAAGGTTGTAGCGAGGGACCTCTGTCCGTTGGTATAGGTGGTTATATTTTTATCCACGGTTGGGAGGTCAGGGACGATGCGTGTCACGTTCCCATTGGATTATTCAAATAGCACGCGTTTTTATTTTTTTCTGACCATTAAGCCTTGTTTTATTATATTATTGTTAATTTGTGTTATAATAACAAACGAAGCAATTTGGTCTGGTGGTAACCACATAAGCCTTAAAGCATTCCAAGGCTGGAGGTCAGGGGTTCGATCCCTGCCTCCAGCAATTTGCCTTTTCTCAATTGTTTTCAGGAGATCTAGTGCGTGTTCAAGCCAAGTGATCACTATACTCCCTCACCAATCCACACGCCAGATGGCCAGATGGCCAGATCTGGTGGCCAAGCCTTGAGGGTACATGATGGAATCAGTCAACGCGCCTACATTGGATCCCAAAAGTCCAAACGGACTAGCTGCTATTGGGCCAACAAGTTGCTACTAACACCACCCAAACCAGGCCCAAACTCTCTTTCCCTTACACTTTTATTTATTTTATTTAATTGCTTTATTTTATTTAACTAATTTTCTAACCAATAGATTAATTTAATTTTTTATCAAAAATCACAAAAATACTTTTTTTATCCAATCAAATTTTAGAACTTTTATTTTTATTAATAAATACTTATTAATTAATTAGGATATTAATTACGAAACTTTAATTTATTTTGTAAATATTTAAACTTAATTAGAAATCATTAGGTTTTAATTCTAACTTAATTATTTTAATTTCTTTCTTAAATTAATAAAAACTTCAAAAATATGCCATTATTTTTTTTCATTTATTAATTTATTTAATAATTAATCTAGTATTTAATTTAGGATTTAATTTCTTTTCTTAAATAAAAATAAAAACAACAAAAAAGGCATCTTCTTTTAAAAAGGGTCAAAACCCTAACTCACACTCGATTCAATTTTCCGCGCGCTTTATTTATTTTTATCCATATTGATGCATCTGTTTCCGGTATGTAATAGATAACTAGGACATTTTATTTATTTACCGCTTTATTTTATTTTATTTTCAAAGGGTTGCTTTTGGCGATGTAAATACCCGACGCCTTGTAATTTAATTTCCGCATTTTAATTCCGCAAATTATAACTTCTAGATGTTTGATAATAGGGTTTGCATGACAAGACTGAATGTTTAATCTTAAAATCAAATTAGATCACCCTTAACATGTGCAAAGATAAAAATAAATGAAAACGACACACTCACACATGCGCACTCTTAGGGTACACCCCACTTGGTTGCCTTCGTACACGGTCATTAAGTATATGTCGTTTTAGAGGTCGTCCTCTTGTCTAAAAGATCATAGTCGCCTCGAAATGGTTGCCTAAGATATTATTGCCTCAGATTTTGAAAATGATGAGCAAGTACCTAAGAGCCCGTGGATAACCACGGATAGAAAGGGTGTTAATACCTTCCCTTTCTATAACCTACCCCCGTACTCAGAGAATATCTCGAAAAAGGAATTTTTCTGTGCTTTTTTCCTTTCCTTGTTGGATAAAATAAAAGTCGGTGGCGACTCTTGCTTACCGTGACATTTTTCGAAAACAAAACGCAAACCAGCATTCCAAAAAACTGTCAGTTCTTCCCACCGTATCACAATTGGTACAAGAAGTTTGTTCAAGCTTGTCAAAGTTCCTCAAAGCATTTCTTGATCTAGGAGCTAGGGTTTTGAACTACAAAGGAGTACATCTTGCTCACCTTTTGGTATTTTTGAGTGATTCCAAAGACATCATTCTCTTCAAAGGGTTATCAACAAATCACTTCAAAAGTTCCAAGGAGTTTTCATGGGGAAGAAACTTGGTGAAGAAGAAAGATTACAAGTCCTCCAGATGAATCCATAATTTTACATGAGTGACTTCAAATTGTCATAACTTGGTCAATTTTTATCACCTTGAGTCCATTATGTTTCCATAATGATCTTGAAGATGTGAACTTTATGCCTTCTTTTATGTGCAAAGTGGGAAAATGGATGGAAGTTGCCTTAAAGATGCAAAAGATTATAGGTCATTTCATGATTTTTTGCCAACTTCAACAAGTCATAACTTGCTCAAATTTTGGAGACTTTGAATTATTCAAGTTTCAAAGTGTCATTCAAGAGATCTACTCCATGCCATCTTTTTTGGTTAAGAGCAAATTCCAAGTGGAAGGCCATGTATGGATGCAAAAGATTATAGGTCATTTTTGAAGAAGAATTTGAAATATTTCTAAGTATGGAAAGTCAACCCTTTTTCTCCAACTTTGACTCAATATAACCTTCAGCTTAAGAATCCATTTAACTCCATTCTTTTTCCATTGAAAATCTTGTAACCTTATCTTTCTAAAGCATCGAAAATCATGCCCAAAGATCCCTTGAGTTGAAAATGCCATTGGTCAGAAGTTGGCACTTTGAAATTGAATTTTTTACCAAGTCAGAATTTTGAAATCCATAATGTGGCCTCTAATCACAAGTTTTCCACGCGTTTTTGCCTCTAAACATGTTTAGTGAAGTTCCAGATTTGTTTAGCGCATCAAAACGCAAGAAATGGATGAGTTTTGATAAAGTTTGGATCACACTTCACTCGTGCATCAGGTTTGCACGAATTCCCTCCAAAACACATCATTCTATTCCTTTTGATCCCATTCGCTTCTCCTATAAATACATGAACTATCCCATTCAATTTGCCAAGCTTGGATAGCCACAATCACCCTGCCAAACTTGTTCCATAACTCAGAATTCAGCAATTTCAAAATCCATTCTCGAGCATTTTTCAATCCAATTTTTTCATCAATTCACCTTCCTTAATCTTCCCTGAAGCTAACCATATAATTACATTCAAGAATCTTGCCATATACTGCTCCATAGAAGTCCAGTTTCAGAGCTCTGCAACTCAACTTCAATAGGTAGATTTCTTCATCAATTCTTCAAAACTGTGATATCATTGTATTGCTCTCATTGCCCTGGTTCTAGTCGCAAGACTCACATTTCACTAGAAACACGTTTTGACCATGAAATTTCAAATCCATTTTCAAAACTTTCCTTCCAAATTGCTTGAGCTACAGTTTTTATAAATTTGGCGCGAGGGTGTGGTTGTCTTCGTCTTGAAGAGACGAAGCGAATGGCATATGTCTGAGCTTCTAATTTTACAATTTGAGAGACCTGCAATTCGTGATGGCTGGAGGTTGAAGATGACCAACGTGTCATCTTCCAACCAATGAAGGTGCGCCATCTGTATTTTTCAAATTCTGATTTAATTAATGATTTTGTACAATATTCACTAATGACCATGATATGCACAACGTGCCAGATCTCTTGGATTTGATTACTAGCGCATTTTGACTCTCATCCAATGGTCCACATATTTTACTTTTATTTTCTTTTTCTGATTTTTATATTTTAATTGTTTTAAATTTCAAAAAATCATAGAAAATTAATTTTTAGTCCAAAAAATCTATAAAAAAATTATGGAATATATTTTTGATTATTCTCTTTCTGATTTTTATTTTTTCACAATTTAATTTTGTGTTTTGGTATTTTTTATAAATTTTACACTTATTTGATTTGTTTTAAATGTTTAAAAATACTTTTATACATTTTTAAATTCTGGAAAAATTATGGAATGATCCAATGATATTGTGACAAATATTGGTGACCTTATTTTATTTTTATTTCTGACTTTACTATTTTTTACCATTTTTTTTTATTTTACCCATTTATTTTAATTTTAAAAATAGTTTCTGACTTTAAAAAATTACCAAAAAATTTGTAAATTTATTTGAGCATTTTTCTGGTTTTTCTATGGTCTTACTTTTTATTTCTTGATTAATTTGAACATAATTGATATTTTTCTCATCATTTTCTATTTTTTAAACATTTTTAAACCCTTTTTGTGTATATTAAATATGATATTACTTTGTGACTATTTCCTGGCTGATCTTGAGTTAGATTTTGGATCATGAACTTTATTAACATCATTGGATCCATGGTGTTGAGTTTAACTCCACAAAAATAGATGGATGATTTTAATAATAGTTTGATCTAAATTTAATTCAAATGTGGTTTGTATATTTTTTCCCCATCCCTCTTCATCTCATCCCTTTCTTATTGCACTAAATGTTATTGGAGCATGATCTTTACATCATGTCTCAAAACAAATGGTGCATAGATTGTTATTGACCGGCTTCAAAATAGGTGCGACTTCTATATAAGCCCACTTACGATTCCGTAACTTAGCGCTAAAAATTTTCCCGATTCGAATAAATGATCATTCGTAGCCCAAACTTATGATTGCAAGCCCAAGTATGTTAACTTGATCTCTTTGATCCAATAACCTTGAGATTCAATGTGTGGAGGCTTTGGTTATACTAATCCTCTAATGGATCTACAACACATTTGGTCAACGCGGATCACTTAAACATCGTTGATCATTAAATGGTAATTATGAGAATTCCAAATGGATGATATACTTGACAAAAAGCAAATGCAACTTGTTGTGTGGAGGCTTTGGTTCTACCAATCCTCTAATGAGTTCCAAATGCAAGCTTCAAGATGGTCATCCAACTAACCACTAATTATTGACTTGTTTACCTTATGCTTTTATTCTTTTTTATGCATTATGTACCATTTACTTTTAGCATTTACATTTCATGCCATTTTAACCTTTGCTCATTTGAGCATTTACTTTCTTTCCATTTTTACTTTGCTCACTTGAGCTTTTACTTTCCTTTCTTAAGATACTTAATAATCAACATAAACCCTAAAAAATCTTTAATAATACTTGGACTATTTGGTTATTATCCTTGGCATTATGGAGCATGGGACTTTTCTTGGACTTAGGATTAGAAACCTTGACCTATCTTGGAGACCTTGTGATCTTATCTGATTATTTTGTCTGGAGTTCTTGAGGTTTACCTCAAGACATTGGGTTGCTTGTTTGTTTTTGTGTGCAGGTTTTTTGTGATTACACCCTTTGTTTGTAATCTTGAATTCACCTGTATACAGCCGTTACTCTGCCTAATTTTTTTGTGAAGACTTAATACACTTGAAGTTTGGTTATCTCAAGAGGTCTAGTATTTTTTTTGCTTGATTGGTTTCAATCCAAGGAGTGGGAATTCTATCTTGGCTCATAATGTCAAGTATTGAATTCTTGTTGGTTAGATGGTTCTTACCCCTAGCTTTTATCTTATGCTTTAGGATAGTCTCTTCTTCTCTTCCCATCTTCTTTTAATTTCAAAAATCTTCTTCCCCCTTTTTGAAAACTCTTCTTGTTTTTGAACTTGGACCACTTTCATAGTAAACTTGGACTTATGTCCATGCATTTTCAAAATATTTTCATAAATAAACTCCAATCAACTTAATAATACTTTGACATTTTTTGTGAGAAGACTAAAAGTCGATCAATCCCATTTCAAACCATCTTGCCACTTTGGCTTTTTTATCTTTAAACTTTTTCTCAAAAAATAGGATGAACTCTTGTCAATCCTTGTAGTGATGCAAACAACTATACTTCTACAATATATAGTGAAGAGAGATATTTTCCACTTGGGTGTTGAGAGAGGCATTGTTGATTTTGAAATCCAAGCCATATCCTCCACTTTGAGATGATGCAAATTCTCCTTCCTCGTGACTGTGGATAGTAGGTACGTTTTCCACATGGACAATGACGATGATGTTTTATCTCATAAAATTAACCAACACATTTGTGTTTTAAATTTTCAAAAGAGGAATTACGTGTACCCTGATCCCCTATTGCACGGAAAGGTGGTACGTAGGCACTAAAGGTTCGCAACCTGTGGCGGGTACAAAAATTATAAAAATAAATATATTTCTTTCCTCACCTCCACCATCCATTTTTTTATATACAACATTTTTTATAGCCAAAATATACAGATTTTACAAAGAGGCTCCTGCGGAGTACGGTAGATGTTTAGGGTGCTAATACCTTCCCTTTGTATAACCAACCCGCTTACCTTGAATCTTTCCCCCTCTTTTTGGGTTAATCTCTATTTTCCCATTCCTTTGGAAACAATAAAGCGCGGTAGCAATTTTTATTTTGATTTGTATAAAGTCTAGTCAATCCAATGGCTTAGTCTTGAACATTTCTACCGCTACAGAAAAATGGAGACTTCACTGGGGAAAGATTGACCTTTTGCTGGTCCATCCCTAAGTGGGTTAAGCCTATCTTTTTTTATATCTGTATATGTGTTATTACTGTTTTTTGTGTTATATGTTGTATATATGTTTGTCTGGATTTTCCTAGTTTTCAGGGCGCTTGGTGATTACTCATAAGTCCTATACCCGGACTTGGGAAAACTTTAAGATAGGACGGGCAGTATAGTCATGTTAACTTTGAGGGAGTAATCTCAAAAAAGGAGGCATGCGATCCCCCACTCAATGGAGGCCCATTTGACTGTAGTGTCGTTTACCGAGTAATCGGGAAGACGTACTATTTTTGACCTGGGGGCCTACTGAAACTGAGGACCGTAGAATACCAAACCCATCTTGGCCTTTTAGGTGTAGTGCAGAAGCTATGACGGAGTAATCTAGAAATAGTTGTTACACGATACTATGCTTGGACGAGTCTTTCTTGAGAATATTACTAATTACCGAGTTAATTGAGAAGTTGGTAATATTCGAAGGAAGGATGTAGACTCTGGGAACCTCTAGAACCTTGTTCGGAAGGTGATAACTTTTAGACCAACACCTTATGGGTAGTACCTTTGACCTCATGCTCGTGACGTTGAACCTATGAACCCTATATGTGTGATCTTGTATGTGATTGCTGCATCATGCATCCATGCACTCATAAGCATCTTTTGAAGAAAACCATATTTCAAGGGATTTAAAGGTTGACTATTTGTGAATATCTCAGGTACTTTCTAACCATGGATTCTGGAAAGAGAAAGACCGAGAAATATAGTTTCAAGGATCCCAATATAGATGAGCTGATCAGTCTAATTCCCGAGATTGAGTGTTCTGCAGACTTTCGGAAGAAATATGAATTCATTATTCCTCTCATGAAGCTGAAGATGAAGGAGGGTATTCTCTCGACTGTGGTCCAGTTCTATGATCCGATGTATCATTGCTTTACTTTTCCCGACTATTAGTTGATGCCTACACTGGAGGAGTATTCTTATCTATTGGATTTACCTGTTACCGATCGTGTTCCTTTTACTGGTTTGGAGGATGAGCCAAAACCACATGAGATTGCTGCTTTGATTCACTTGGGGAAGTTGGTGGAAGCCCATATGACTACCAAAGGAGGGATTAGAGGATTACCAGCTCAGTTCTTATTGGAGAAAGCTCGTTACTTTGCTAGAATGAAGAGTACAGTTGCTTTTGAGGCCATCTTTGCTCTACTTGCTTACGGGTTGTTCTTATTTCCTAATGTGGACAAGTTTTTCGACATTAACACTATCAGGATTTTCATGATTGGAAACCCAGTTCCTACCTTATTGGGTGATGTTTATTACTCTATTCATCTTTGGAATTCTTATCATGGGGGGATGATTATTTGTTGCACGCCTTTGTTGTACCGGTGGTTTATCTCTCATATGCCTCAGTCTGATGCTTTTTGGGATGTCAAGAAGGAACCCCGTTGGGCTCCTAAGATCATGGCACTTACTCACTCGGACATTGATTGGTATCATCGAGCTTACCAGGAAGTAGAGATTATTGACAGTTGTTGTAGTTTCCCCAATGTACCTCTTCTTGGTATAAAGGGAGGAATTAACTATAACCCTGTTGTTGTACCCCAAAATTTTCCCTCTCATTTCTCAAAGGATCAACCTGGACCCTCAGTTTTACTTCATTCCAATTCCAAGCCTTGAACTGTAATTCTTCAATAAAATCACTCACAAGGGCAAAATGGTCAAAATCACACTGAAAAAGTCAAACTTTGACTTTTAAATAAAAAAAATCAAATTTCTAAACATTTGGAAAATTTTCTAAGTGTTAAGAGAACATGATGCTTCAGAACTTCTGAGTCAGCCTCCATGCAAGTACAGTCAGAAGTTGCAAACGTGGCTCATAACGCAATCTTCCATCAGAACGTGACTCTTTAGCACATAGAGGTTATTCTTCTGATCCTCTCTGACCAGGTTATCACCATAACGCTCAGCAAATTCTGGACACTCTCAAGGAAGAGTTTGGTCAGAACTTCTGGGCAAGTTTTCACAAAAAAGCTTCAGTCAGAGGTTGTAAACATGGTTCAGAACATGACGCTTTAGTAAGAACATGTGGAAGCAATGTTCTCCTTTAGAACATGTTGGAGCCAGAAGATACAAGGATCAGAGGTTGGATGCTACGCTGAAGCAGAACTTCTGATCCAGAACTAAGCCTTGGTGTAGAATCTCACGTTGCAAGATTTCTGGTTGTGATAAGTCTCATCATCATTTAATGCTCACAACCCCTTTCTGAGTCTTTATCCAAAGTATTTCCCCCACGTGTACCTCTACTGTCTTGGGATAGCAACTTTGGCACTAAGCCCATACTTTGCTTTTTGCTTTTCCTTAATTCCTGTTGACAACCACCATGCTTGCTTCAAGAACAAGGCAGCGCTTCAGCATATGAAGGTTATATTCAATGCTTTGGTCAGAACATGACCAAATCCTAAAACCTTGTTTATACAACCTACTGCAGACCTATAACCAACAGTTAGTTCATCCTACGCATGCATCCCATAATTTCACCAAACTAGCATACGAAAACTGTGATGAAAAAAATCAAGGGAGCAGTATACCAAAAAGGTTAAAATCCCATTTGTCTTTCCCCCCCAAAACCACAATAAATTCATCTATAAATAAGTGGCTCCATCACACTCGCAAGGGGATGGACTTTGAAGGAGAGGCTTGCTTTTAGAGAGAGAAGAAACCGGTGAAACCTCTCATAAAAAATACAGAAATCTCAAATAGAAACGAACCTTTTCCCTTACCTTAGAATCAAAGGACTTGGCATTCTTCTTCCGTTACTCTTGCTGATTCCAGAATATCCAAAGATAGCAGCTCAAAGCTCCAAGCCCGCGTTCCAGATTCAAGGTAAGTCTTTTTGACTTTTCTTGTTTTTTTTATTCTGAACATCATTAACATGTAAATATCATAGTATTAATGTTGTACATATCATTGCATGAATAAAAAACTATGGATCAGAACTTCTTGATTAAGGCTAGACTCAGATTTAGGATTAGAACTTCTATAAGCTGTTGTGCTATTATCCTTCTGACTTGATGTTTAAAAAGAACTAATAACATGTTGAATTTCTGATTTTTCACTCACTATTTTAACACACAGAACTTCTTAGATTTTCTCATTGTTTAAGCATGCAGAACTTCTGAGCTCTCTTCACTGTTTTAACACACAAAACTTCTATGATTTTTCTCACTGTTGACACACACAGAACTTCTGATGATTCACTCACTAGCACAAAACTTTTGATTTCTCCTTACATGTCAAATACACTGAACTTCTGATGTTTCCATTCACTGTTTTTTAACACTCAGGGTTTTTGATTTTTACATGCTGATAACGCACTGAACTGCTGATGTTTGCTCACTGTTTTAGTGTAATGCAGAACTTCTGACTTGTGGCCCACTGTCTGAATACCACCCATAACTTCTGTGTTTTCCCTCTAACGTTTCTTGCAGGACCTCAGAGTTTACCAATCCAGAACTTCTGATTCCACTGACGTCTCCTACTGAGTCACAGCGCTCTTGGCTTTAGAACTTCTGATCCTAGTTGTTCTTCTTGCAGCAGCATGCTGTTTCTATGTTGCATTTATTTCCTTTTCATCATTTTTAATATTAACATAAAAAACATAAAAATATTTTTCCTTTTAATTTATTTCCTTAAGACAAAAACATTTTCTAAACAAGTCCCTTTATTTCTTATATTATGTATTTCAATATGGTTGTAATAGATAATTAGGACTTAAATTCCTTGCAATCCCCATTCATAAATATGTACCCCCATCCCCTAAATATTGTAATAGCTTAAATTTTATTTTTTTCGCATTTTACTTTCTTTTCATATGTTGCTAGTAAATAGGATGTATGGCAATACATGAAAACAACAAAATAGACGACCCTAATCAAGATGCATGCAATCAAATACACTATTCACACATGCACCCTTAGGGTAATCCCATTTTGTTGCCTATCGGAAAAATATTCATGTCCCTCGAACATGGGCGTTTTAGCAAAGACCCTCGATAAAAGATCGTAGTCCCTCGATGACCCTCGATGTTGCCTTCGATAAACGATCTAGTCCCTAAAACGACATTGCTAAAACGTTCCATGAGTCGCCTTCTATGACTATACAACGTCCCTACACCCGTCCCTTCACATCCAACAATGAGGCTTCTTACCAAATCAATGGTAAGATAGCCACCTCTAAAGGAGAAGGAAAAGCACACTTAAAGACCTTTCGAGTAGGTAGGTTCGCTCTTAGTTGCTCGCTTGCTCACAACAAAACATCTTATACACCAACACTCTCATTTTGAAACATTTTTAAAAAAGGGACAAACACTTTGTATGCGTTCTTATAGAGACGAGAGCCATTACAAAGAAAAGCCTTTTTAAAATCACTTTCAAAAAAACATCCCACAAACACCTCTTTGAATTATTTTTAAAACAAAACTTTGTATGCATTCTTATAGAAACGAGAATCATTACAAAGTTACATTTTCGAAATACTTTCAAAACCACACAAAGCACATTCAAACAAAAGCTAGTGATCTAGCGAGTAACTAAGAGCCCATGGAAAACCATGGATGAAAAGGGTTCTAATACCTTCCCTTTTCATAATCTACCCCCCGAACTCAAAAACATCTCTAAAGGTCTTTCCCGTGCTTTTTCACCTTTCCTTTTTGGATAAAAGAAAAGTCGGTGGCGACTCTAGCTAAAACACAACATTTGTGAACACAAACGCAAAACCTCAAGTCACTTCTCCCACCATATCACAGAACTGGCGACTCTGCTGGGGATTCAACTTAAAAGTGGGGTTACCTTAGGGTTAGATCACCTTTACTTGATTTCATTGTTTGATTTGTATGCTTTACATTTTGTTCTTTGTTTGGGCTTGCTTTGATCCTCCACCAGGATCTGGGACACCTTTTTAGGTAAATAGCAATAGATTGTGGAAACTGTATGGCGTAGACCGTTATGGTTGAAATAATGGCTATGTAAGTGTGACGCATTTGTGGGTACCGGTATCCCTCATGGTGAATCAAGGAGAATACGGGGCCGCTGAGTGGCATCGTGAAGCACTAACAGACTTTAGAACCCTAATTGAACAAACTTGGCCATTAGGACGTAGTGAGATAATCGGTTTCGGTGTAGAGTTGAAAATTGGTTGATACTCGATACTACACTCATTGAGGCTGGACTTTTGCAATATCTCGGCCGCAAGAAAAGATTGTTGTGTTGAGACAATGCCTAAGAGAAAGGTCGGTGATATTGAGATCCTTTAGAACCCGATCACTATTACTAAGACAGGTTGAGCCAACTAAATTTCAAGAGGGTACTTACCTACAAACTCCATGCAAGCCTAAAACATAAGGACTTGTCTGATTTGTGTGAATATGATTATAAACTTTCTTACCTCTCATATCCGTACATAACACCATAACATCATACCATAGCATTTTCATTAACCATTTCAAGGATCTCGAGGGTCTTTGATACAGGGTCATGTTGGACCAGACGTCTAGCAAGGGGCAAGAGGATTTATTTCCCTCTAACCAAACACCGTCAAAATCAAGTACAGCAAACTTGAGTCAAGGGCTATGACCCACTCGATATGGTGAGCTTGACTCTTGAAGAAGGACTCTCAACGACACGAAGTTTCTTCAATCAAGTTGCAATCAAATTCTAACAGTTTATTATTTACCCTGCGAGATCCTTGAAAACATGCATCCACATATCATGCTTCATATCATGACAGGTTTCCCCCTTATAAGTCTCCTTATCTTCCTATTGTTTATTTCAGTAGAGATAGCTCTAGAGCAGACTATCAAGGACATCCAGGCTCAAAACGCTCAACTTCAAGAGATGTTCTTGAACCTATCCAAGGGGCAAGAAGAGGTGAAATCTCTCCTCACAAGGGGCATGGTCATGGGGAATCCGGAGGTCAACAAGGATGATCAGTTGGAAAGGCTACAAACTAAAATAGCCATAATGAGGGTCCAAATGATGGGACAACTGGTGGGCCTGATAGCTCTTATTCAAAACCTGGCGCAAGGACAAGAAGAGCTGAGGGTCCTCATCAACAAGCTTCATCGGGATGGATGTAACCAAATGGGGCAAACATCTAGGATTGGGGATCAAGTCATCATTCAGCCTCCCATGAGCCAAGAAGCCGGTTTAAGGGAGAGATGACCTTCCCAATTTTCTTCCATGTCACGAGCCCAACAACGACTTCGTCAACATCAACCGGAAAATCAGCAAAAGAAAATCGATACCAAAAGACAGTTTACCAACATCAGCATGCCACTGTCCCAAGCTTTGCAACACATGCTGAGGATGAATCTGATTACACCAATAAGACCTCATTCAAATCCCAAAACATTTTCTCCCAGCTACAATCTCGATGCTAGGTGTGCTTATCATTCTGATAGTCCTGGACATGATACAAACGATTGTTGGGCGTTGAAGTACAAGATTCAAAACCTGATCGACAAAGGAATGCTGGAGTTCACACAAGATGGCTAGACTGAATTCTTCTGCCAAAGGCTCACCACCTAAAGTGACAAGTTCACACAAAGGGACTTCTATTCATTTGAATTCTCAATTGTAATTTCTTTTGCTTGTTCAAACACTTATCTATTAATGTCAAACTTTGTTTCATTAATGCATTGCATATGTTTGTCTTAAATTAATCCATTCGTTTTCACTATATTTAAACTATGCTTTTTACTCCCCATATATTCAACTCTTGCTAAAAGATACAAGCCTTTAGAGGGAGGATGACGAAAACAATGCCATAATCTCATACAGTATGCTTTTGAATAGACCTTGTTGATGATGTACAGGCGTTTTTTGAAATCCTAAACACTAGAGTTATAAGGAAGATAATCCATAGTCAACCCCTTCGAGCCAAAGAAGTAGAAGTTTTCTGTTTTAACACAAATTGAAACCTTTAAACAAAACCTGGGGCAGGGTAGTCTCTCAGCTAATTCAAACGTGCGTTTGGCCGCAAACTCTCATTTCGTAAATACAACGAATAACATCAAAACATTTCTCTGGAATCAAAAGACGGTGATGGTTCCCTATCACATAGGCAGTCATTATCTCTCAAAAAAATAAAGGCCCACTAAGTCAAAACCCACAAAGGAGGCTTAAGAAAATTGGGCATCCCGCTGACTGTAATCTCAAAGCAAGAACAGTCAGGCAAAATCAGGGATAACAAATCCAAAGAAAGAGGTCACTACAAATCCTGAAATAACATGAAAAAAAATGTTGCAAAAAATGATTGCCTTCTGACAAACTTAACTGGTCTGAGCCATCACCAACACGTCATTCCAGACTCAATTGGAGTTCAAACGCATAATTTACTGAGCTTAGGACTGAAGAACATCACGAAGAACGGGTGGGTGCAAATACACTTTGAACCTTTATCCTTTGTTTCTTAAACCGTGAACCAAGCCACGTTACAACCCTTCAAAAGTCCTAATTGAGGCATGGGTTAGTTCGAAAGCATTTTGTTACAAAAGGTATCCTGACTCCTATAAGGCTTTACTCAAAATCCAGAGTTGAATTACAAACTTCTTTACTCGCTAAAACGCATTTTAAAAAAAAAAACTTCAAGACAAACATAAACTTTGCATTATTTGAATATCACTGTTTGCATATGGCTATTTGTTTGACAGCGAAGAAATTCACACAATGAATATCCAGTGAACAAAAGCTCTCTCAGTGAACAATATCAATTCAAGTAGGAAGACGCCTCCCATAACAGATCTCCTATCAACAAGGGGACATGACATGTCACTATCCAGCACACCTGGGGCAGTCCAGTCAAGATTCTAAGAAATCTCTCAAAGTGCAGAATAACCAGGGGCAAGTCTCCATCTCCGTCACTTGGGGAATTAAACGTCAATCTCAATAAAAGGGTTACGTACAATCATACATTTTTGGAAATACCACAAACACTTGCTGCTAGGGGCAATGACAAGTGTCCCTAAAGTCCTCATAGGATAATTTCCCAGCAAGAGTTTAGTCTCTGAAAGTCGTTCCCCAGCTGAGACAACCTCAAGAGTCTTCAAGGACTTTCCCCAACGAGGTCGTCACCTCCCTAGCAGACTAAGCAACAGGGTTTATTTCCCCAACAAACGACATGATTCCCCAGCTTGAGGTGGCCTCTCCGACTACTACAAATCAAAGGACCACAACTCCCTTTCCCCAGTATACTACTCTATAATCCCCAGCAAGTTACTGTGAAACCTGGACCCGACCAGATATTAGTTCAACTTCGACTCCTCAGTAGAGCAACAGACAATCGAGACTCCTGAACTCTTTTCCCGAGCGAGAATCAACACTCTCCACGGAGTTCTCAACTTTCCCCGGCGGAGTTCTCCTCAAAAAAACAGGAATCCTTGGTGGAAATATTCTAAGAAAAGTTTGAAGACTCACCTACTCTTCAACAACAGTTCGGGATTTACTGACTCTTCAGCATTTGTCAAGGATTTATTTTCCCAGACAAAAATACATTCATTAACATTTCACATTTCATACATCCTATTTACATACATGATAAGTGCATACGACATAATCTCATTTATTTTGAGAACATCATCTCATCCTGCATTTCATGCATCGCATATAACTAACCCTGATATCTTTCCAGGAAAAGGCGATTAGATTCGATGGATCCAACATTTTATACAGATCACATCTACAGACAACTAATGGAAACTCAGTTCCCAAAATCAAATGGGTCAACTAATCTACATGATCAAGCGGAGTAACCCTACTACCCAGGTTCCTTCACCAAGCCCTACTATCCAGGCTTTCCTTCCGAAGTAACCCTACTACCCAGGTTCCTTCACCAAGCCCTACTATCCAGACTTTCATTTCAAAGTAACCCTACTAACCAGGTTCCTTCACCAAGCCTTACTATCCAGGCTTTCATTTCGAAGTAACCCTACTACCCAGGTTCCTTCACCAAGCCCTACTATCTAAGCTTTCATTTCGAAGTAACCCTACTACACAGGTTCCTTCACCAAGCCCTATTATCCAGGCTTTCATTTCGAAGTAACCCTACTACCCAGGTTCCTTCACCAAGCCCTATTATCCAGGCTTTCCTTCCGAAGTAACCCTACTATCCAGGTTCCTTCCCACAAGCCCTACTACCCAAGCATTCATTCCGAAGTAACCCTACTATCCAGGTTCCTTCCCACAAGCCCTACTATCCAGGTTTTCATTCCGAAGTATCCCTATTATCCAGGTTCCTTCCCACAAGCCCTACTACCCAAGCTTTCATTCCGAAGTAACCATACTACCCAGGTTCCTTCCCACAAGCCCTACTACCCAGGCTTTCATTTTGAAGTAACCCTACTATCCAGGTTCCTTCTCACAGACCTACTATCCAGGCTTTCATTTCAAAGTAACTCTATTCTAGAAACATTTCAAATACAATCCAGATACGCTCCAGACACGGATGCCATTCTGATACTCACTCAAATTCCCTCTCAAAAACAGTTCAACAATCACCTTTGGATGTCATCTTTAAGCCCATCCCCAACAACTATCCATTACCTCTCCAAATGGCATCTTTAAGCCCATCCCCAACAACTATCCATTGCCTCTCCAAATGGCATCTTTAAGCCCATCCCCAACAACTATCCATTACCTCTCCAAATGGCATCTTTAAGCCCATTCCCTACATAACCAACTAACACATCTTCAAGTGCAAATTTTCTGGGCACTCTAGTGTTCAATCATCTTCCACCTTCAAGTCACGAATGGCAGAATTACCAATATAACTCTTTAGGTGTAAGAAGATTGAACAGGGGCAACTGTTGTACCCCAAAATTTGCCCTCTCATTTCTCAAAGGATCAACCTGGACCCTCAATTTTACTTCCATCCAATTCCAAGCCTTGAACTGTAATTCTTCAAGAAAATCACTCACAAGGGAAAAATGGTCAAAAGCACACTGAAAAAGTCAAACTTTGACTTTTAAATAAAAAAAATCAAATTTCTAAACATTTGGAAAATTTTCTAAGTGTTAAGAGAATATGATGCTTCAGAACTTCTGAGTCAGCCTCCATGCAAGTACAGTCAAAAGTTGTAAACGTGGCTCAGAACGCAATCTTCTATTAGAACGTGACTCTTCAGCACATAGAGGTTACGCTTCTGATCCTCTCTGACCAGGTTATCACCATAACGCTCAGCAAATTCTGGACACTCTCAAGGCAGAGTTTGGTCAGAACTTCTTGGCAAGTTTTCACAAAAAAGCTTCAGTCAGAGGTTGCAAACATGGTTCAGAACATGATGCTTTAATCAGAACATGTGGAAGCAATGTTCTCCTTCAGAACATGCTGGAGCCAGAAGATACAAGGATCAGAGGTTGGATGCTACGCTAAAGCAGAACTTTTGATCCAGAACTAAGCCTTGGTGTAGAATCTCACATTGCAGGATTTCTGGTTGTGATAAGTCTCATCATCATTTAATGCTCACAACCCCTTTCTGAGTCTTTATCCAAAGGATTTCCCCCACGTGTACCTCTACTGTCTTGGGATAGCAACTTTGGCACTAAGCCCATACTTTGCTTTTTGCTTTTCCTTAATTCCTGCTGACAACCACCATGCTTGCTTTAAGAACAAGGCAGCGCTTCAGCATATGAAGGTTATATTCAACGCTTTGGTCAGAACATGACCAAATCCCAAAACCAAGTTTATACAACCTGCTACAGACCTATAACCAATAGTTATTTCAGCCTACGCATGTGTTGTACCCCAAAATTTTCCCTCTCATATTTCTCAATACATGGCAAGTGAGGTCCCCAAATTTCTCAAGGAAGTTCAAGAGTTGACCAGACAAGCTCTCTCCTAAGGCAGTATACCTCAAATTAGGGTTTTTATCTTCATCAAGATGTGTGAACCACAAAAGCCCCAAATTATCACCATTGTCCTAATATGTTCTCAAGATCATCCATGTCAAGTTTCAAGCCTTGCAGAAGAAGTTTGCTTAATTAATTGCTCAAGTGCCTGAAAATCAACTATACTAGGTCAAAAGTCAATTGTGGCCCACATACAGTCAAACTTCAAGATTTTTGGTCAAAATCCACATTTTGAAGTATTATCCATCATTTGATCAAGGGTTGATCATGATTCCTCAAGGATTGCTCATAATTCATCAAAACCCAAAAAGTTTCTAAATTAGGGTTTTGCAGGAAAAGTCAACACAACTTTGACCAAGCATAACTTTCTCATACTTTATCATAAATGACCCATCCAAAGCTCATTTTGAAGAGGATGTAATTCCGTACAATTCATCTTCATCTTCCAAGTCCAAAATATGCACTCACATAAAGATATGAATTTTGACATTATAGGTCCTTTTGAAAAGTCAACAAAAACACCTTTTGGGTCAAGGCTTCATACATGAACATGGAAGACTCAATTGAGATGAGACTAAAAGTTTTGCTTAGAGGACATCCTAAGATTTCTAAAAAGTCCAAGAACACCTCTCTAGGGTCAAAATTGAGAGAGTTATGAATTGGCCAAGTTGACCATTTTTGCAAAATTGCCAAAAGTCAAATATGCTCAAATTTGCATTTTTTGCTAAATGGGACCAACTTTTTATGCTTGCACCTCAAGTATAATGTGGTCCACGACTCAAATGTTCACCCACCCATTATGTGCTTCATTTTTCAACTTATTTTGATTTTTCATTAATTAAAAAGTGGATTAAATCAAATAAATAATGAAAATTAATAAAGATATGATTTGATTTGTTTTTTGACAGTTTAGCAATCAAGATATGCTGAGATTACAAGATCAATTCGAGTTAAGGCCAATTGGTACAAGAAAGGCATGATTTGGCTCAAAATAGGAACATATCATAGAACTTGAAAATCAAATCAAATCTTGGATAAATGCAAAGATCCATGCCAAGTTTGTTAACCTAATTCATTCTAGGTTATATAATGAAGCTTTCCAGATCAAAAAACAAGGGTTAGAGGTCGTGTAAAGAATAGAACAAAACTGAAAAATTCAAAGAAAAGTGGGAGTTGATTTTCATTCCACAGGCTATCTCAAGCCTTCCTAGCCATTCCAATCGCTTGCTAGACATCTCAGGAAGCTAAGAGCATCCTTTGCAATCTTCAAAACGCCCAGAAACGCGCACTACCCCTCCCACGGTTTAACACATTTTTGCAATTCGAATATCACAATTCTTGCATCATTAGCGCTTTTGATTGTTATATTCGTATTTGTCATCATGTTTGCAAGCTAACCATGCCATTCAATTGTTTTTTTAATGCATGTACATGATATTGCCATTGCTAGGGTTTCTGTATTCGTTTTAGGGGTTTTCAATGCAGGCAAAATTAGGACTTGATTCTGGTACCATGATGCTCGTGAGGATGAGACAAGTTGATTGGTACCAGTACTTTTCATTTATCTTGCTCGTGTGCAATTTTGGAGATGAACAGGTTTGTACCTACAGTAAACGTCTATAGGTAAAAGTATTGTTTTCTAAGATGATGGAGAAGGGAAGAAGACGCTTGCGTGTCAGCCAGCCATTGGGACATTTAAATATTCGCGCCTTAGATTCAGTTTCTTTTTGCTTTTCTTATATTATGTTTTATTGTTGTTATAATGACAAGATAACAACGCAACACAGTTGGCAAGCAATCATTGAAAGCG
This sequence comes from Vicia faba, assembly GCA_948472305.1. Classification (NCBI taxonomy): domain Eukaryota; kingdom Viridiplantae; phylum Streptophyta; class Magnoliopsida; order Fabales; family Fabaceae; genus Vicia; species Vicia faba. The sequence continues at coordinate 436,954,900 of OX451739.1, read as the reverse complement.
AGCATAAGGACCTGGGTTTGATCCCAGGTCCTAACATTTTCTTTGTATTATTTTTCTTCATATGATCAGGTGCACTACCATTCCATGTGTCTACCATGCAGCTCAAAGATATGACCATCAGATTCATCTCCAGCCAGGATCCAACGTGCCAACAATGAGAGATCACCATTGTCCTCAAGTCAACCCCCACACTAAATCAGGCGTGGTCAAACAGGCTTTGGAGTGTTGGGCCAGAAAATCCAGATTTATACCCCCCTCTTCAGCAACACTATCAGGCCAATTTCTTCTTTTTTTGTTTCTTCTTATTTTTTTATTTCTTTTAATATTTTCCTTAATTATTTTAATTAACAAAATTAATCACTTTTTTTTACAAAATCATAAAATCAAGAATTCACAAAAATTAGAATTAGGTTTTTTTATCTAATTTAATTTAATTTAGTTTAATTTAATTTAGGGAAGTCTTAACTTGTTTCTTACAATTAAAATCAATTAGAAAAAAACTAGGTTTAAATTTTTAATTTAATTATTTTCTTTTCAAAAAAAATACAAAAATAGGTTGTTTAGAATTAATTAATTTATTTTCAAAAAAATTAACATTAATTAGAACTTAGGATATTTCTTTTAATTCAATTATTCCATTATTTTCTTAAATAACGAAATGTGACAAAAAAAAATTTCTTTAATCAATCGCAAGTAGGATTAGTCAAAGGGTCAAAACCCTAATCGTCTCGTATTTAATTCGCCGCGCGCTTGTTAATTATTTTGCCATTATTTTGTAACTGCTCACCGGTTTGTAATAGTTAACTTAGGGTTTTTTATTTACTGTGTAAATCCCCGATTTTTTTTGGGCTATGTAATTAATCCCCCTCCCCGAAGCCTTGTAATAGCTAGGTTTATTTTCTCGCATTTTTAATTCCCACAAATATTTAACTGTCTAGATGTATGCTAATAGGATTGTATGGCAAGAATGCATGACAAAATTAAATGGTTAGAAAATCCTAATGTGCAAAGATAAATAACTGAAACAAATCACTCGCACATATTCACTCTTAGGGTATACTCTCACTTAGGTTGCCTTCGGTAAATGATCATTAAGTATAGGGTGTCTTAGTGGTTTCCCTCCTGTCTAAAAAAGATCAATGTCCCATTCGAATGTTTCCTCGGAAATGTTGCCTCGGAATCAGAAATGTTGCCTCGGAAATGTTGCCTCGAATAAGATCTTAAGACTCTAGGGTTACTACTAAGGTGTACTAATATTGCTTTAGTGACCGTACATCCCTTTCGAATTGACCCTTACAATTCCAACGACGGTGCTACCTATTTCACAATAGTAGGATAGCGCTGTCTAAAGGAAACAAGAATAGAAACGATCTTTTTTCGAGTAGGTAGATGCTAGTAGGTACTTGCTCAAATCAAAACTTTTTACACAAACACTTTCAAAATAGTTTCCAAAAACAACTTCGTCACACCTTTGAGGACTGATACAAGGGTTATCACGAGGTAAAACATTCTTTAAAAACAAAGCACACAAACACAACCAATTTAAAAATGAGAAAGTACCTAAGAGCCCATGGAAAACCATGGATAGAAAGGGTGCTAACACCTTCCCTTTCTATAATCTACCCCCCGTACTCAGAATATCTCGAAAAAGGATTTTTTTTCTGCACTTTTTTCCTTTCCGATTGGATGAAATAAAAGTCGATGGCGACTCTTGCTTACCGCGACATTTTGCAAACACAAAACGCAAAACACAAACCAGTATTAAATAGTCGGTTCTGCCACCGTAGCACAGAACTTGTGACTCTGCTGGGGAAATAATAAGTGGGGTATACCTTAGGATCTAGGTCATTAAAATTGCTTCTCTTGATTGTCTTGATTGCTTTACTTTTGAGGGTTTTGTTTGGGGTTACTATAGATCCTACACCCGGATATGGGGAATACCTTTTAGGTAAGTAGCAATAGACTTTGAGGGAACTGTACGGTGTAGAACAATACGGTTGAAGCAGTAGCTACGTTGGTGTGGCACTTTGGTTGGTATCGGTATCCCTTGTGGTGAAACGAGGAGAATACAGGGCCGCTGTGTGGTGTCGTGAAGCATCAACTGACCTTAGAACCTTTAATTGCCCAACTTGGCCATTAGAAAGTAGAGAGATAATTGGCCTCGGTGTACAGCTGAGAACTGGTTGATACTTGATGCTACACTCATTGAGATCATACTTTTGGAATATTTCAGCCGCAAGAAAAGCTTGCGTGAGCTGAAACCATGACCGATAAAGGATGGTCAGTGATATTGAGATCCTCTAGAACCCGGTTACTTTTCTAGGACAGGTTTGAAACCAACTTAACTTCAAGAGGGTATTACCTTTGACCTCATGCAAGCCTTAAACCTAAGGGCTTTGTGTGATTTGACTGTGTTAGCAATACTTGTGTTTGCTATACCTATGGTTTATCATGACATCATGCATCATAACATGGCATTCATGCTTCATTACACTAACCAATTCAAAGACCAAGGGAATTTATCTTTGTTCTATTTTGCAGATCATGGCTTCCTTGCGTAGAAATACTATCTGAATCAACTTTGTGCAGATACCTTCCAAACTCAAAGAGCTAGTATCAAGAGTTTCTGAAACTTCTACTTTCATTAAGAGACACGGTCAACTTCTCAGCCTGATTACTTCAAACCTTGATGAACAGATGATGAGCATACTTTTTCAGTTATTCGATCTCAAGCATCTCCACTTCACCTTTCTAGATTATCAGTTGGTACCCACCTTGGAAGAATTCTCTCAACTATTGGGCATATCCATTCTTGAACAGGTACCCTTCACAGGTATGGAAGAATTTCCTAAGCCAAAAGTCATTTCCTCAGCTTTGCATTTGAAATGGCTCGACGTGGTATCTAATTGGGAAACTCGAAGCGGAGTCGAGGGTTTTCTATCCAAATTTCTTATAGACAAGGCTCAGCTATTTTGGGATGATTTGGATTTTCAGGCTTTTGAGGGGGTCTTGGCTCTTCTTATCTATGGTTTAGTTCTCTTCCCTAATCCGGACTTCTTCGTAGATGTGAATGCTATCAAGATTTTCCTTTCTCGCAACCCTGTGCCTACCTTGCTTGGAGATATTTTGCACACTCTCCATACTCGTACCATGAAGAGAAGAGGGGCTCTTATGTGCTGCATGTTGTTGATGTCAAGGTGGTTTATTTCTCACCTCCATAGGTCTGTACTGAAGAACAAAGAAGGTTTGGTTTGGTTACACAAAATAATGTCACTCGCTCATACGGATATTCTTTGGTGTTCTCGAGCTATGGAAGACATTTCTATTATTGACCGCTGTGAGGAGTACCCTAATGTCCCATTACTTGGAATCTGAGGGGGTATTATTTACAATCCTTGTCTAGGTTTACGACAATTTGGTCATGCTCGAAGGGATGGTCCCCATGAGTTACTTATTGAGAGCATTGTATTCAACTATGAGGATGATGTTAATGAGTATCACCGGAGGTTCATACGAGCTTGGGGCATGGTAAATAGATCTGACCCCAAAGATTTGGGACCAAAGACTTCCATTCCTATGGAGCCTTACCTCCAATGGGTACGAGCTCGGGCCTAGAATCTTATGATGCCTTATGTGGCCGTGTTACCGGTAATTGTGGAGCCCACTATTGAAGAAGGCATTCTTTACACGGTTCTTTATCCTTACATGCTTACTGATCCTGGGGAGTTACAGAGGTCTTGTGTTGTACCCCAAAATTTTCCCTCCCATATTTCTCAAAACATTACAAGAAAAATCTCCAAGTTGCTCAAGATAGCTCAAGAGTTGGTCAGACAAGCTCTCTCCTAAGGCAGTCTACCCCAAATTAGGGTTTTGTGTTGCATCAAGATACTTGAGTCTAAATGACCTCAAGTGATCCCCAATGTCCTAATATATTCTCAAGATCATCCATGTCAAATTTCAATCCTTGCAGAGAAAGTTTGCTCAGTCAATTGCTCAAAGGTCCAAAAATCGACTGTGCTAGGGCAAAAGTCAATTGTGACCCAAATATAGTCAAACTTCAAGATTTTTTGTCAACATTCTCATTTTGAAGGATATTTCATCATTTGATCAAGGGATGATCATGATTCATCAAGGATTGCTCAAAATTCATCAAGATTCAAAAGTTGCTAAATTAGGGTTTTGTAGGAAAAGTCAACTCAACTTTGATCAAGCATAACTTTCTCATACTTTATGGGAAATGACCCATCCAAAGCTCATTTTGAAGAAGATGAAATTCCCTACAATCCATATTCATACCCCAAGTTCAAAAAATGTACTCACAATAAGTTATGAATTTTTACATTATAGGTCATTTTTGAAAGTCAACAAAAACACTTTTTTTGTCTAAGCTTCTAACTTGAGCATGAACACCTCCAAGATCCAATTAGAGGACATCTCAAGCTTTCTAAAAAAGTATAAGAGCACCTCCAAAAATTCAAAATGGAAGAAGTATGCATTTTTGAAGTTGGACTTTTTTGCAAAATTGCCAAAAGTCAACTATCCCCAAAACTTCAAATTTTGCCAAATGGGCCCATTCTTTTTCACTTATTTTGAGTTTGCCTTATTGCCCACGTGCCCTAGCCTTGGCCATGTGTCCATATCTTATTTTTATTATTTAATTTGATTTTTATTTGAATTAATTCATTTTAAATCAAATAAAATCACATAAAATCAAAGATATTGATAACCAAAGATTTTCTAATGATTTCAGGTTCCAATGGACAACTAGTACCTCATCAAACTCGAATCAAAGCTTGTATGCACAAAAAGATTGAAATTAAGCCAATTTGGAAAGTTTGTAAAGGCAAATCAAATCAAATATCAAAGCCTTAATGGAGAGAGATTTGGACAGCAAATTGAGACCTAATGTATTGCACAATACATAAGCAAGCGCAGCATACAGAAACAAGGGTTGGAGATCACTTGAGGAGGCAGAACCAACTTTGCAAAAATCACAAAAAAGTGGGAGATCGAAATCAAGGTTAGAGACGTTTTCAGGGCTTGAGACTTGTCCCAATCGATTGCTAGCCATCTCCATAAGCTAACCCAATCCAAACCACGCGTTTTTAGACCTCCTAGTGCACTGTAAGTAGTCCACGAATCCGCCCCATTCTTGAAATCGATTTGTGTTATTCTTGCATCTATAATTAAAACTAATTGCATATTTTGATTCACCATGCCATTTGCAGTCTTTTGGTATCATTTAATTTCATTCGTCTAACCTGTATTGTGATTCACCATAGCTAGGGTTTCAAGGTTTGGTTTAGGGATTTTCGTTTCAGGTAAAATCAGCCTTAGTGATGGCTATAGGTATGACCGGAAGAGGATGGCGATTTCAACCATGGCGTCAGAAGGCATTTCTATGGCCTATAGAGGATTTTTGAGTGAGACAGGCTTGTAGCTACGAACTTCTGTCTGTTGGTATAGGTGGTTGTATTTTTAGCCATGGTTGGGAGGTCAGGGATGAGGCGTGTCACGCTACCACTCGCCCATTCAAATCTTGGCGCATTATTTTTTATATCTGACCATTGAGTTTCGTTTTTTTATATTATTATTAATTCCTATTATACTAACAATCAAAACAACACGGCGTAGTGGCAAGCTTGGCGTTGGATATTCCATCAGGACCTGGGTTCGAATCCCAGGTCCCCCCCTTTCTCAATATTATTTGTTTTCAGATATTCCAGTGCATATGCCAGCCTAGGATTCACCATACTCCCTCACCAACCAAAGCTCCAGATGGCGAGATGGCCAGATCTGGTGGCCAAGCCTTGAGGGCACATCCTAAGCAAGTCAACGCTCATGCATTGGATCACTAAAGTCAAACGGGCTAGCTTAATGGGCCAAATCCCTTGCTATCTACACCTCCAAATCCCAGGCCCAATTCCTTCTTTCTCTTGCATTTTCTTTTTATTAATTTAATTACTTTATTTTTATTTAATTAATTTCTAACCAATAACAATTTTTTCTTTTTATTAAAAAATCACAAAAATATCATTTTGTCCAATTAAAATTAAGAACTTTATTTTTCTTTAATAAATTTTAATTAATTAATTAGGTTTTTAATTTTAGGAAACTTTAATTTATTTTGTAAATAAATAAAATTAATTAGACTTAATTAGGTTTTAACTACTAATTTAATCATTTTATTTTCTTTCTTAAATTAACAAAATTCCAAAAATATGTCATTAATTATTTTTTCCATTAATTTATTTAATAATTAATTTAGCTTTTAATTTTAGAATTTAATTTCTTTTCATATAAAAAATAACAAAAAGCAATTTTCTTTTAAAAGGGTCAAAACCCTAAATTTCGCATTCGACTTAATTTCACTCGCGCGATTTATTTTTCCTTATTTAAATATTGATGTATCTGCTCCCGATTTGTAATAGTTAAATAGGACCTTTTTATTTATTTTTACCGCTTTATTTTATTTTCAAAGGGTTGCTTTTGGCGATGTAAATACCCGACGCCTTGTAATTTAATTTCCGCACTTTAAATTCTGCCAATTATAACTGCTAGATGTTTGATAATAGGGTTTGCATGACAAGACTGAGTGCCTAATCTTAAAATCAAATTAGATCACCCTTACCATGTGCAAAAGATAAAAGTAACTGAAAACGACACACTCGCACATGCGCACTCTTAGGGTACACCCCACTTGGTTGCCTTCGTAAACAGTCATTGAGTATAGGTTGTTTTAGAGGTCGCCCTCTTGTCTAAAAGATCATAGTTGCCTCGAAACGGTTGCCTCGGATATTGTTGCCTCAAGCAAATGATCTAAGACATTAGGGTTACCGCTAAGGCGTCCTAACATTGCTTTAGTGACCGTATGTCCCTCATTCGAATTGACCCTCAAACTCCAACGACGGTGCTACCTACTCATTAATAGTGGGATAGCATTGTCTAAAGGAAATTAGCATGGAACGATTCCTTTTTCGAGTAGGTAGATAGTTCTTAGATACTTGCTCATCCGAAACAAAACTTTTCTCACACTTACACTATTTTCAAACAAAGTTTTCAAAAACACTTCATTACACTCTTAAGGACAGAAGAAAGAGTTGAATCGAAGTTAAAACAAAAACTTTTCAAACCCACAAGCACAAAGAAAACATTTTGAAAATGATGAGCAAGTACCTAAGAGCCCGTGGATAACCACGGATAGAAAGGGTGCTAATACCTTCCCTTTCTATAATCTACCCCCCGTACTCAGAAATAATCTCAAAAAAGGAATTTTTCTGTGCTTTTTTCCTTTCCTTGTTGGATAAAATAAAAGTCGGTGGCGACTCTTTATTACCGCGACATTTTGCAAAAACAAACGCAAAACGCAAACCAGCATTCCAAAAAAACAGTCAGTTCTTCCCACCGTATCACAGAACTGGCGACTCTGCTGGGGACCTTATAAGCGGGGTGTACCTTAGGAATAGTTCATGATGTTTTCAATTGCTTGATTTGTATGCTTTATCTCTGTGGGTTTGAATCGGAGTTACTATAGATCCTAACCCGGATCTGGGGGATACCCTTTAGGTAAGTAGCAATAAACTGTGAGGGAACTACACGGCGTAGATCAATACGGTTGAAGCAGTAGCTACGTTGGTGTGGCACTTTAGTTTGTACCGATATCCCTTGTGGCGCAACGAGGAGAATATGGGTCTTCTAAGGGGTCATTAAGAACCAACTGACCTTAGAACCTATAACTGACCAACTTGGCTATAGAACAGTAGCAGTATGCTACACTCATTGAGACCAAACTCTCGCGATGATTCCGGCCGCAAGAAAAGGTTGCCAAACTGGAATTATGACTAATCGAGGGTGGTCAGTGATATTGAGATCCTCTAGAACCCGGTTACTATTTTTAGGACAGGTTTGAACCAACTAAACTGAAAGAGGGTAATACCTAAACTCCTTTCCAGCCTGAAATCTAAGGGCTATTTGTGTGACTTGTGTGCCCTTACCATGTTTGCTATTTGTGAATACTCGTGGTGTGTTTCTATCATATCATCATGCATCATGACATTGCATGCATCTTGCATCAGACTAACCCATTTCAAAGACAGAGGGGATTCATCTTTGTTCTGTTTTGTAGGTCATGGCACCTATGCGTAGGAACACTATTCGGATCAGCTTTGTCCAGGTTCCTACTCAGCTTAGAGATTTGGTTGCAAAGGTTCCTAACACTTCCTCTTTTATCAGAAGACATGGGCACCTCCTTGGTTTGGTCACTTCCAAGCTGGACGAGCAGATGATGAGTGTTTTGTGCCAGTTCTTTGATCCACTGTACCACTGCTTCACTTTTCCGGACTACCAGTTGGTCCCTACCTTGGAAGAGTTCTCTGATCTACTTGGTATCTCCATTCTGGAGCAGTCCCCATTTACAGGTTGGGAGAAAGTCCTTAGGCCAGAAGAGATTGCTTCAGCCCTCCATCTGACAAAGGCTGAGGTAATGTCTAACTGGGAGACTAGAAGCGGGACAAAAGGCTTCTTGGCTAAATTCTTGGTTGATCGGGCTAATCAGTTTTGGGACACTCTAGACTTTCAGGCATTTGAAGACAATCTGGATCTTCTCATATATGGTTTGGTGTTGTTTCCTAACTCAGATTCTTTCATCGACGTGAATGCAGTGAAGATTTTCATGTCCGGTAATCCTGTGCCCACTCTCTTGGGTGACATTTTGCACTCTCTTTATGCCCGTACTGCTCGGAAACGGGGAACCCTTATGTGTTGTGCACCATTGCTGGCGAGGTGGTTTATTTCTCACGTCCCCAAATTAGTTTTGAAGAACAAGGAAGGCATGGGTTGGGCCTACAGGATTATGTCTCTCGCTCACACCGACATTATCTGGAGCACTAAAGACATGGAAGACGTAGCTATTATTGATCGATGTGGGGAGTACCCCAATGTTCCACTACTTGGAGTTCGAGGAGGGATCACCTATAATCCTTGTCTGGCCTTACGTCAGTTTTGGCGAGCTATGAGGGAAGGACCTCATGAGTTGCTGATGCCAAGCATTGTCTTTGACTTCCAAGGGGATAGTGACGAGCATCGCCGCAGGTTCATACGAGCTTGGGATAGGGTACGCAGGTCTAATCCACATGAGTTAGGGATGAAGACCTCTCTTCCGATGGAACCATATCTCCGATGGGTTCGAATCTGTGCCCAAAAGCTGGGAATGCCGTACGAAGCTGTCTTTCCTGTGATTGTTGAGATTGCTGATGAAGAAGGGGTTCCTCCTACCATCCTCCATCCATACATGCCTACTGACATTGGGACATTAAAGAGGTCTTGGATGCAGCTGAGAGAAGAGCGGGATACTTACAGAGAAAAGTATCACGAGCAGGAGCCGAAGATTCTAAAGCTTACAAGACAGCTGGAGAATGAGCAGATCCTCAACGACTATGTCAGCACCAAAGGGAAAAGACCATGGGAGCGCTGATGTCTTTTGATTATTTCTAGTTTTGATTTACTTTTCAGTTTTTCTTTCTTGTAACGCCTTAAAGGCACTTGTTGAACATTGAATTCAAATTTTATCTAATAAAAGTGTGTTTCATTTTGGTTTACGAATTTGAATCCTTAAAGTCTTTGAAATCATATCATACACATATCATTCCCATGCACCTCATTACAGGTACCCTTACAGGTTTCTCATCTTCTTCGTTGTTTATTTCAGCACATCATGTCTTCTGAAACATCAATTGATCAAGCCATCAAGGCTCTACAAGCTCAAAACGCTCTGTTCCAGGAAATGTTCATGAATTTGGCTAAGGGTCAGCAAGACCTGAAGACTCTTATCTTGAAAGATAAGAAGAAGAAGAAGAAGAAGACGGTCCTACTGAATATGGGTCGCATATTTGGAAATAACTTGCGAGAAGAGGTTGATTTGACTCACTCATCTGGAGGGGGAGAGAATCAGGAAGAAAGGAGGGCTCATATCCCTGTGGTTTCTGCCAACGAGACTGACTTTGACGAAGACCAGTATCCTCCGGCTGAGGATAGGTATAAATAGCTTGAAGACCGGTTAAGTGCGATGGAGGTCCAGAAGGTACCTGGATTGGAATTTGGTGATTTAGGTTTGTCATCTGAGGTGGTGATTCCCCACAAGTTTAAAGCACCAGCCTTTGCTAAATATGACGGGGTTTCTTGTCCAAAGTTGCACCTCTGCTCGTATGTTAGGAAGATTCAACCATACACCGCTGACAAGAACCTCTGGATCCACTTCTTTCAAGATAGTCTTTCAGGGACTCAACTCGAATGGTTTTACCAACTGGAAGGAGCTAGTATCCGTAATTGGGAAGACCTTGCTGCTGCTTTCTACAAGCAGTACCAATACAATGCCGGCCTCGCTCCCACGCGTACCCAACTTCAGGGCATGTCTATGGGTGCGAGCGAAGGATTCAAAGACTATTCTCAGAAATGGAGGGACCTTGCTAGGAGAGTACAACCCCCCTTTGGCTGACAGGGAGTTAGTAGATATGTTTCTGGGGACCTTGTCTGGTCTGTATTTCAACCATCTGATTGGAAGTTCATCGTCGGGTTTATTGAGTTAATAATGACTGGGGAAAGAGTTGAATCTGGTATTAAGAGCGGCAAGATACAGAAGGGTGCTTCGTCAAGTACCGACAAGAAGCCTTTTAAGAAGGAGTCAAGCGCAGTTTACAGTTCAAAGAGCCATAATAAACTTGAACGCCGCCAAGCAGTCAATGCAGTTGTTATATCAAGACCTGTTGTTGCTCCTCAGCGCAACAATTAACCAAGGGCCGAGAGACCATGAAGACAATTCACTTAGCTTCATATGACCCTGTCTCAGATTCTGCCGCAGTTATTGAAGACCAACTTGGTGATTCCGAAGGAGGCCCCGAAGAATCCCAATACAACATCACCGATGTACAATCCAAACGCCCGCTGTGCTTTTTACTCCGATAGCCCGGGGCACGATACGAATGACTGTTGGGTCTTGAAGAATAAAGTACAAGATCTGATTGATGCTAAGGAAATTGAGTTCGGAGCACCGGAAAAGCCTAATGTCATAACGGCACCTATGCCCAAACATGACGCGGGAGTGAATGTTATTGGAGATGATGATGAAGAGTTTGATATTGACAATTGGATATACTCGACTGCTGATGGTGGACTAAGCAATTGGACAACAAAGGATTCTATGCCTGTTTCTTTTATTACCCAATAATGATACTTTTGTTTTGAATTTGTAACAGACAATTTTTAAACTTTACGGCCCGATGTTTTACCCGGGGCACCGTGGCTTTGTTTGTGAGGGCTTTATGTGTGTCATTTCAATATATCATTAATAAAAGCATTGGACATTTTCTTGCATTTCAAATTTTTCACTCCTTGTTTTTCTTTTTTATCTTGCAAAACAGCTCTTTTACACACACTTACATATACAGGTCTACATCCACTCTGGATCCCACTGATAACAACTCTGCTACTGCCGGTTATGACTTCGAAAGTCCGATCAACCAAGTCGAGGACGAAGGTGAGGATGATTGTGAAGTGCCTGGTGAACTTGCTTGATTATTACTTCAGGAAGACAGGGTCATACAACCGCATGAAGAGCCAGTGGAAACAGTGAATCTGGGCACAGAGATAAACAAGAAAGAGGTCAAGATTGGTGCAAATCTGGAGTCTAGTGTTAAGCAACAGCTGATTCAGATGATGTGTGACTATGTTGAGATCTTTGCCTGGTCTTATGAAGATATGCCTGGGTTGGATACCGATATCGTGGTTCAGCGCCTGCCTACCAAGGAAGACTGTCCTCCAGTGAAACAGAAGGTCCGCCGAATGCACCCAGAAATGTCTGAGAAAATCAAGGCTGAGGTTATGAAACAATTTGATGCCAGTTTTCTAGCAGTTACTTCTTACCCACAGTGGGTTGCCAACGTGGTTCCAGTGCCGAAGAAGTATGGTAAGGTTCGAATGTGTGTTGACTATAGAGATCTGAACAGGGCAAGCCCCAAGGATGATTTCCCTCTACCTCATATCGACGTTCTGGTTGACAACACCGTACAGCATAAGGTATTCTCCTTTATGGATGGTTTCTCTGGTTATAATCAGATTAAGATGGCTCCCGAGGATATGGAGAAGACAACCTTTGTTACTCAATGGGGTACCTTTTGCTACAAAGTCATGCCTTTTGGATTGAAGAATGCTGGGGAAATGTATCAGCGCGCCATGGTCGCTTTGTTCCATGACATGATCCATCATGAGATTGAGGTATACGTTGATGACATGATTACAAGATCCCAGACTAAGGAAGAACATCTTGACCATCTTCAGAAGTTGTTTGACAGGTTGAAGTTGTACAAGCTGAGGTTAAACCCGAACAAGTTCACCTTCGGGGTGAGATCTGGTAAGCTGTTGGGTTTCGTCGTAAGCGATAAAGGTATTCAAGTGGATCCTGCAAAGGTGAAGGCTATACAGAAAATGCCAGCTCCCAGAACAGAAAAAGAAGTCATAGGATTTCTGGGACGTCTGAACTACATTGCTCGATTCATCTCACACCCGACTACTACTTGTGAGCCAATCTTCAAGTTACTGAAGAAAGATCAAGTGGTAAGATGGAACGATGAATGTCAGACCGCTTTCGAAAGGATTAAAGAATATCTCCAAGAGCCACCCATTCTGATGCCTCCAGTTAAAGGGAGACTTTGATCTTATACTTGACAGTACTCGATAATTCAATGGGGTGTGTGTTGGGGCAGCATGACGAGTCTGGCCGAAAAGAGCATGCTATTTACTACCTTAGCAAAAAGTTTACCGACTGCGAGACCCGATACTCGTTGCTTGAGAAAACTTGCTACGCTTTGGCATGGGCTGCTCGCCGGCTGAGACAGTATATGCTGACTCACACTACTCTATTGATATCAAAGATGGATCCAATCAAGTATATCTTTGAGAAGCCTGCCTTGTCCGAAAGAATAGCGAGATGGCAGATGATTTTTACTGAGTATGACATCCAATACATGACCCAAAAGGCAATTAAGGGAAGTGTGTTGGCAGATCATCTGGCACATCAGGCAGTGGACGATTACCAGTCTATGAACTTTGAGTTCTTGGATGAGAACATCATGTTGGTAACCGACTGTGAGACACCTGGACCGGATGAAGGACCTGAGGAAGGACCTCGATGGTCTATGTACTTTGATGGAGCTTCAAACGCTTTGGGTAATGGCATTAGCGTCGTGATCATATCTCCTAAAGGCTCTCATACTCCATTCACCGCCCGACTATGTTTTAACTGCACCAACAATATGGCGGAGTATGAAGCGTGCATCATGGGTCTTCGAGCAGCTATTGACCTAAGGATTAAGTTCTTAAGTGTTTTCGGAGATTCCGCTCTCGTGATCAGTCAGATCAAGGGCGAGTGGGATATGAAACACCCTAATCTTATTCCTTACAAGGAGTATGTGTTGACTTTGCTTCCCCACTTCGAGGAGATAACCTTTGAACAGTTCCCTATAGAGGAGAATCAGTTAGCGGACGTGCTAGCTACGATGTCTTCTATGTTCAAAGTCAATTGGGACAACGAAGCTCCCCAGATCATCATTGAGAGGTTGGACGAACCCGCACATTGTTGTGGCATTGAGACTGAAAAGGTAGTAGATAAACCTTGGTTTCATTAAGTGAAAAGGTATCTTGAGGCTCAGGAATACCCCGAGGGTGCATCTGTTAATGATAAGAAGTTTCTGAGGAGGTTTGTAGCGAAGTTCTTCATCAGCAATGGCATTCTTTACAAGCGCAACCATGATTCAACCTTACTGCGTTGTGTGGATAAGAACGAAGCAGAAAGAATCATGGCAGAGTTACATGAAGGTACTTTCGGAACCTATTCCAATGGACACACCATGGCAAAGAAAATCCTTCGGGCAGGATATTATTGGTCCACAATGGAAGTTGATTGTTATCAGCATTCTCGGACATGTCATAAGTACCAAGTTTATGCTGATAAAGTGCACATACCTCCAATACCTCTGAACATCTTGACAGCTCCGTGTCCTTTTGCAATGTGGGGCATTGATATGATCGGCGAGATCAGACCTAATGCGTCCAACGGGCATCGCTTCATCCTGGTAGCTATTGATTACTTTACGAAGTGGGTTGAAGCAGCTTCCTTTACTACAGTGACCAAGAACGTCATGGAACGGTTCATTCGGCATAATCTGATTTGTCGATACGGTGTACCAGAGAGGATCATCACGGACAATGGTACAAATCTCAACAATAAGATGATCACCAAGTTCTGCAAGCAGTTCAAGATACAACATCATAACTCTTCTCCTTACCGGTCGAAGATGAAAGGGGATGTAGAAGCGGGTAATAAAAATATCAAAAAGATTGTGCAGAAGATGACAGTGACATACAAAGATTGGCACGAGATGTTACCATTTGCTCTTCATGGGTACCGCACCTCAGCACGAACGTCAACAGGGGCAACGCCCTACTCCTTGGTATATGGTATGGAGGCAGTCTTGCCCAATGAAGTTCCGATACCCTCTCTTCGAATTATGAAGGATGCAAGTTTGAGCGAAGATGACTGGATTCAGACCCGGCTTGATCAGCTGAATTTAATCAACGAAAAGAGACTTACTGCTATTTGTCATGGTCAAACGTACCAAAAACGGATGATCAAGGCGTTTAACAAGAAAGTCATATGACAACAGTATCAAGTTGGGGACCTGGTTATCAAGCGCATCATACTGCCACAAGGTGATCCCAGGGGCAAATGGACCTCTACTTACGAAGGGCCATTTGTGGTTAAGAACATTTTCTCAGGAGGAGCTATGATTCTAACCACCATAGATGGTGACGACCTTCCTCACCCCGTCAATGCAGACATAGTGAAAAAATACTACGCATAATTAAGGATCCACTAGGTTGACTGGCCTAGGAAAAAATAAGGGCTTCCCGGCAAACCAAAAGGGTTCGGGAAAAAATAAGGGATGAAAATGAAAAAACTGTACACCCGGCAAGTCGAAAACCTGAAAAGGCGGCTTGGGTAAAAAAGGGTATCCCGGTGGACTGAAAACCCGAAAGGGCGGTCCAGGCAAAAATTAGGGATTAAAGCGTAACACTATGTCTCATTGGATCACCTTGCGACCAGACTTCGGTATTAATTATCAAGCTCGCACAGCACTAATCAGTCTGATCTACCTTCAACCAAGTAGCAAAGTGATGAGATGCTCGAGGACAAAAGGGCAATAGCAGAGTTGGAACCCAGTGGGATTATTCACATAGCTGTTTTTCTTCGTTTTTTACAAATTGTATAAACTCTATTGTTCGACAGCGTTCTCTTACTAGGACGTCAGCCTCTTGTACAAAAACACCTATTTACAGGCCAAACTTTAAAATCAATACAATTCATTTTTCAGAGAAATTTCAAACTGTTTTTTCTTTTTCTGTTTTGTTTTGCAAAGAACGTCCAATGTTCATTTTTTATATATGCATTTGACATTAATCGTTGCTTATGAATATTTATATACGAAACAAAAGACGATTACTTGTAATATCAGAAACAGGGGCAAATAAGAATTGTCCAAACTGTACAGTTGCTCTGTCCACCAGGTACAAGGTAAATTTAGCTTAAGAATATGGCTAAGGTGCATTCACTCCCCGCAGAGTAAGAAAAAGTCAGTGATGTTAACTCTCCCCAGCTAAGACTTGCAACCGCTAATGAATCGGTAATATTATCCCCAAGCAGAGTTTATCTATCATCAGCGCTGAAAAGTCTTATTATCCCCGGCAGAGTATAAAATATCCCCAGTGGAGTTTGAAATTTTTCCCCAGCACAGTCCAAAAAAGCTTCCCTAGTGGAGTGTGGAGAATCATCCCCAGTAGACTCTAGAAGATTGTCCCCAGTAGAGCCTAAAAGGTTATTCCCCAGTGAAGTCGCAACTGAAAGATCATCCCCAGCGGAGTTATTTCCTTTCACAAGCAGGAATTCAATCCCCAACAGGATTCAATATCACCAGCAACGGTAATTCATCCCCAGCTAAATCTATCAACGGAATCCTCAGCAGAGCATCTCTTCCCCACAGAGTCATTCTCTCGTCAGTTTATTCCCCAGTCGAGTTATCCTCTCTTGCAAGTCTATTCTCATTATCTCCAGCAGAAACGAAGAATTCAACTCTTTTCTCCAACAGCTATCCGGGATTTATTTTCCCCAGCTAAAAACATTACATTCCCATACATCATGACATGGGCATATACGCATCATACAACACAATCTCATTTATTTTGAGAACATCATTGCCTGATACATATCATGCATTACATACAACTAATCTTTACCTTTCAGGAAGGATGCGGTTAAGTTCTCACAAAATTCAATGTTTTGAAGCTTTTACCTCAGTCGAATTACTGACAAGTTCTTAAATCTCAGCAAAGATGTTTTTCTCAGTTGAAGTACAGACGAAGTCCTAAATATCGACAAAGTTCCTCCGTTGAATTACAGACGGGTTCCTAAATCTCAGCAGAGAAGTTTTCTCAGTTAAATTACGGGCGAGTTCTTAAATCTCGATGACGATGTTTCCCTCTAGTCGAATTACTGACAAGTTCTTAAATCTCAACAGAGTTTTTCTCAGTTGAATTATAGACAAGGTCCTAAATCTCGAAAAAGTTCCTTCGTTGAATTACAGATGGGTTCCTAAATCTCAGCAGAGAAGTTTTCTCAGTTGAATTAGGGGCGAGTTCTTAAATCTCGATGAAGATGTTTCCCTCCAGTCGAATTACTGACAAGTTCTTAAATCTCAGCAGAGATGTTTTTCTCAGTTGAAGTACAGACAAAGTCCTAAATCTTGACAAAGTTCCTCCGTTGAGTTACAGACAAGTTCCTAAATCTCAGCAGCGAAGTTTTCTTAGTTGAATTACGGGCGAGTTGTTAAATCTTGACGAAGATGTTTCCTCCAGTCGAATTACTGGCAAGTTCTTAAATCTCAGTAGAGATGTTTTTCTCAGTTGAAGTACAGACAAACTCCTAAATCTCGACAAAGTTCCTCCATTGAATTACAGACGAGTTCCTAAATCTCAGCAGAGAAGTTTTCTCAGTTGAATTACGGGCGAGTTCTTAAATATCGATGAAGATGTTTCCCCCCAGTTGAATTACGGGCAAGTTCCTAAATCTCGACACCTCAAGTTAAATTACAGACAAGGTCCTGAATCTCGACAAAGTTCCTCCGTTGAATTACAGACGAGTTCCTAAATCACAGCAGAGAAGTTTTCTCAGTTGAATTACGGGCAAGTTCTTAAATCTCGACAAAGATGTTTCCCCTCAGTTGAATTACGGGCAAGTTCCTAAATCTCAACAAAGATCATACTCCCCCCAGCGGAATCTTCCTCAACAATAGGTATACAAGCTCTCGCTAAGGAATCTCTTATGCGAGCGACACTCCTTCAGATGGCATCTTTAAGCCCATCCCCTCGTCACCAATCTCCAAATGGAATCTGTAATCCCATTCCCGACATTACAAGGCATATACCACTTCATGCGAGTGCAAATTTCTGGGCACTCTAGTGTTCAATCATCTTCCACCTTCGGATCACGAAAGGCTCCAAAGCCAATCTACATCCTCAGGTTTAAGAAGATTGAACAGGGGCATCTGTTGTACCCTAAAATTTTCCCTCCCATATTTCTCAAAACTTTAAAGAAAAATCTCCAAGTTGCTCAAGATAGCTCAAGAGTTGGTCAGACAAGCTCTCTCCTAAGGAAGTCTACCCCAAATTAGGGTTTTGTGTTGCATTAAGATCCTTGAGTCCAAATGACATCAAGTGCTCCCCAATGTCCTAATATATTCTCAAGATCATCCATGTCAAATTTCAAGCCTTGCAGAGAAAGTTTGCTCAGTCAATTGCTCAAAGGTACAAAAATCGACTGTGTTAGGGCAAAAGTCAACTGTGACCCAAATGCAGTCGAACTTCAAGATTTTTTGTCAACATTCTCATTTTGAAGTATATTTAATCATTTTATCAATGGTTGATCATGATTCATCCAGGATTGCTCAAAATTCATCAAGATTCAAAAGTTGCTAAATTAGGGTTTTGTAGGAAAAGTCAACTCAACTTTGACCAAGCATAACTTTCTCATACTTTATGAGAAATGACCCATCCAAATCTCATTTTGAATAAGATGAAATTACATACAATCCATCTTCATACCCCAAGTTAAAAAAATGTACTCACAAGAAGTTATGAATTTTGACATTATAGGTCATTTTTGAAAGTCAACAAAAACACCTTTTTTGTCAAAGCTTCTAACTTGAGCATGGAATATCAAAATGAAATGAGACCAAAAGGGTTGGTTAGAGGACATCTCAAGATTTCTAAAAAAGTAAAATAACACATCCAAAAGTTCAAAATGGAAGAATTTATGCATTGTTGAAGTTGGACTTTTTTGCAAAATTGCCAAAAGTCAACTATCCCCAAAACTTCAAATTTTGACAAATGGGCCTATTCTTTTTCACTTATTTTGAGTTTTCCTTATTTCCCACGTGCCCTAGCCTTGGCCATGTGTCCATATCTTATTTTTATTATTTAATTTGATTTTTATTGGAATTAATTCATTTTAAATCAAATAAAATCACATAAAATCAAAGATATTGATAACCAAAGATTTTCTAATGATTTCAGGTTCCAATGGACAGCTAGTACCTCATCAAACTCGAATCAAGGCTTGTATGCACAAAAAGATTGAAATTAAGCCAATTTGGAAAGTTTGTAAAGGCAAATCAAATCAAATATCAAAGCCTTAATGGAGAGAGATTTGGACAGCAAATTGAGACCTAATGTATTGCACAATACATAAGCAAGCGCAGCATACATAAATAAGGGTTGGAGATCACTTGAGGAGGAAGAACCAACTTTGCAAAAATCACAAAAAAGTGGGAGATCGAAATCAAGGTTAGAGACGTTTTCAGTGCTTGAGACTTGTCCTAATCGATTGCTAGCCATCTCCAGAAGCTAACCCAATCCAAACCACGCGTTTTCGGACCTCCTAGTGCATTGTAAGTAGTCCACGAATCCGCCCCATTCTTGAAATCAGTTTGTGTTATTCTTGCATCTATAACGAAAACTAATTGCATATTTTGATTCACCATGCCATTTGCAGTCTTTTGGTATCATTTAATTTCATTCGTCTAACCTGTATTGTTATTCACCATAGCTAGGGTTTCAAGGTTTGGTTTAGGGATTTTCGTTTCAGGTAAAATCAGCCTTAGTGATGGCTATAGGTATGACCGTAAGAGGAAGGTGAGTTCAACCATGGAGTAAGAAGGCATTTCTATGACCTGTAGAGGATTTTTGAGTGAGACAGGCTTGTAGCTACGGACTTATGTCCGTTGGTATGGGTGGTTGTATTTTTAGCCACGGTTGGGAGGTCAGGGATGAGGCGTGTCACGCTACCACTCGCCCATTCAAATCTTGGCGCGTTATTTTTTATATCTGACCATTGAGTTTCGTTTTTTATATTATTATTAATTCCTATTATACTAACAATCAAAACAACATGGCGTAGTGGAAAGCTTGGCGTTGGATATTCCATCAGGACCTGGGTTCAAATCCCAGGTCCCCCCCTTTCTCAATATTATTTGTTTTCAGATATTCCAGTGCATATGCCAGCCTAGGATTCACCATACTCCCTCACCAACCAAAGCGCCAGATGGCCAGATGGCCAGATCTGGTGGCCAAGCCTTGAGGGCACATCCTAAGCAAGTCAACGCTCATGCATTGGATCACTAAAGTCAAACGGGCTAGCTTAATGGGCCAAATCCCTTGCTATCTACACCTCCAAATCCCAGGCCCAATTCCTTCTTTCTCTTGCATTTTCTTTTTATTAATTTAATTACTTTATTTTTATTTAATTAATTTCTAACCAATAACAATTTTTTTCTTTTTATTAAAAAATCACAAAAATATCATTTTGTCCAATTAAAATTAAGAACTTTATTTTTCTTTAATAAATTTTAATTAATTAATTAGGTTTTTAATTTTAGGAAACTTTAATTTATTTTGTAAATAAATAAAATTAATTAGACTTAATTAGGTTTTAACTACTAATTTAATTATTTTATTTTCTTTCTTAAATTAACAAAATTCCAAAAATATGTCATTAATTATTTTTTCCATTAATTTATTTAATAATTAATTTATCTTTTAATTTTAGAATTTAATTTCTTTTCTTAAATAAAAAACAACAAAAAACCATTTTCTTTTAAAAAGGGTCAAAACCCTAATTCGCATTCGATTTAATTTCCCGCGCGCTTTATTTATTTTTATCATATTGATGTATCTGCTCCCGGAATGTAATAGATAATTAGGACATTTAATTATTTCACCGCTTTATTTTATTTTCAAAGGGTTGCTTTTGGCGATGTAAATACCCGACGCCTTGTAATTTAATTTCCGTACTTTAAATTCTGCCAATTATAACTGCTTGATGTTTGATGATAGGGTTTGCATGACAAGACTGAGTGCCTAATCTTAAAATCAAATTAGATCACCCTTACCATGTGCAAAAGATAAAAATAACTGAAAACGACACACTCGCACATGTGCACTCTTAGGGTACACCCCACTTGGTTGCCTTCGTAAACGGTTATTGAGTATATGTTATTTTAGAGGTCGCCCTCTTGTCTAAAAGATCATAGTTGCCTCGAAACGATTGCCTCGGATATTGTTGCCTCAAGCAAATGATCTAAGACATTAGGGTTACCGCTAAGGCGTCCTAACATTGCTTTAGTGACCGTATGTCCCTCATTTGAATTGACCCTCAAACTCCAACGACGGTGATACCTACTCATTAATAGTGGAATAGCATTGTCTAAAGGAAATTAGCATGGAACGATTCCTTTTTCGAGTAGGTAGATAATTCTTAGATACTTGCTCATCCGAAGCAAAACTTTTCTCACACTTACACTCTTTTCAAACAAAGTTTTCAAAAACACTTCATTACACTCTTGAGGACAGAAGCAAGAGTTGAATCGAAGTTAAAACAAAAACTTTTCAAACCCACAAGCACAAAGAAAACATTTTGAAAATGATGAGCAAGTACCTAAGAGCCTGTGGATAACCACAGATAGAAAGGGTGCTAATACCTTCCCTTTCTATAATCAACCCCCCGTACTCAGAAATAATCTCAAAAAAGGAATTTTTCTGTGCTTTTTTCCTTTCCTTGTTGGATAAAATATAAGTCGGTGGTGACTCTTGCTTACCGCGACATTTTGCAAAAACAAACGCAAAACACAAACCAGCATTCCAAAAAAACAGTCAGTTCTTCCCACCGTATCACATCTTGGATTCAGCTGAAGAATGGGCGAGATACTTACAGGGAACAATTCCATGAGCAAGAGAGAAAGGTTTTAAATCTCACCAGGCAGCTTGAGGAAGAAAGAGTACTCAATGATTATATCAGCACAAAGAGAAAGCGTCCATGGGACTTTTGATTTTTCTTTTCTAGTTTTAGATTTGTCTTATTTACTTATTTTGTAAAGCCTTAAAGGCATGTTGAACCTTCAAATTTAAGCTAATAAAGTTTTTGTTTATTTTGGTTTGCAAAATTAAATTTCCCGAAGTCTTTAAAATCATTACATGCGCATCCCATTATCATGCACATCATTACAGGTACCACTACAGGTTTCTCATCTTCTTCGTTGTTTATCACACGCAGAAATGTCTTCTGGTCAAGCCATCAAAGATCTTCAGACACAGAACGCCCAGTTTCAACAGATGTTCATAAGTCTGGCTAAGGGGCAGGAGGATTTAAAAGCCCTAATTCGAAAAGAGAAGAAGAAGAAGAAGAAGAAGAAGAAGAAGGTTATCGGTATTCTGAATATGGGCATAAGGTTTGGAGAAAGGTTGAAGCAACAAACTGATCTGACCTCTTTATCCAAGGAAGGGAAGAACCAAGAAGGGGAAAAGGACCCTAGTCCTGCAGTTTCTTATGACGATACAGATTACAACGATGAGAAATATCCTTCTGCAGAGGATAGATACAAGCAGTTGGAAGATCGTCTGAGTGCCATGGAAGTTCAGAGGATACCTGGTCTGGATTTCAAATAATTGGGTCTGGTATCGGGAGTGGTCATCCCTCATAAGTTCAAAGCTCCGGTTTTTGCCAACTATGATGGAGTGTCCTTCCCAAAACTCCATCTACGCTCTTATGTCAGAAAAATCCAACCCCACACCGCTGATAGAAATTTGTGGG
This sequence comes from Vicia faba, assembly GCA_948472305.1. Lineage (NCBI taxonomy): Eukaryota > Viridiplantae > Streptophyta > Magnoliopsida > Fabales > Fabaceae > Vicia > Vicia faba. Next base: position 436,932,654 of record OX451739.1, on the reverse strand, counting down.
TGAACTTCTTTCAAGATAGTCTGTCAGGGACTCAGCTTGAATGGTTCTACCAGTTGGAGGGAGCCAGTGTCCGAAACTGGGAAGATCTTGCTGCTGCTTTCTACAAGCAGTATCAGTATAATTCCAACCTTGCTCCCACTCGTACTCAACTCCAGAGTATGTCCATGGGTGCAGGTGAAGGTTTTAAAGATTATGCTAAAAATGGAGAGACTTGGTTGGGAGAGTCCAACCCCCTTTGTCTGATAGGGAGTTGGTTGATATGTTTCTAGGGACACTATCTGGTCCATTTTTCAATCACTTAATCGGCAGCTCGTCATCTGGTTTCACCGAGTTGATTTTAATTGGAGGAAGAGTAGAAGCTGGAATTCGGAGTGGTAAAATACATAAGGATTTCTCCTCGAGTTCAGCAAAGAAGCCTTTCACTGGTAAGAAGGAAGCCAATGTGGTCTATAGCCTGAGGGGCCAAAGCATATTTGAACACCATCAAACGGTAAATGTTGTAGTGATACCAAGACCCACAGTTACTCCACAACGCAACAATCAACAAAGGGTGGAAAGACCACAACGGCAGTTTACCCGCATCAACATGACTTTGGCTGAAGTTCTACCTCACTTATTAAAATCCAACTTGGCAACCTTGAGAGAGGCTCCCAAGAATCCAAACACTACCTCTCCCAGATACAATCCCAACGCGCGGTGCGCATACCATTCTGAGAGTCCTGGCCACGATACAAATGATTGTTGGGCTCTGAAAAACAAAGTACAAGATTTGCTCGAAGCCAAGGAGATAGAGTTCGATGCTCCAGAAAATCCGAATGTTATAACCACACTCATGCCCAAACATGGTTGTGGAGTTAATGTTGTCGACACTAATTTGTTTGTGACCTCTGTTGAAGAAATTTCCACTCCTCTTATGACTGTTAAGAAGAGTTTGATGTTGGTCGGTTTATTTTCGGGTTGTGGTGAAGTTTGCCACATGTGTTCGATTCTACCTTCTAGTTTCCGTTTGTTGAAGTCATGTGTCCAGCGCTTGATGGGTAATAAAGAGATTTTGTTCGATAAGACTATGATTCCTATTGTTCCAAACGAAGACGTTTCCATTATAACCATTTCTGCCAATCCTTCCAAGGTTTCCTCGAGAAGACCTGTTAGGATTACACTTGTTCAAAGAATTGCTCCGTTGATAATCACTGTTCCTGGTCCCATCCCATACACCTCAAATAAGGCCGTCCCATGGCATTATAGTGCTGATGTGTACTATCATGCCATTAAACAAGATCTGAAGAATGAAAAAGCTGATACTAATATCAGTAATATTGTCGGGACTAGTAAAGTTACCCGAAGTGGAAGGGTCTTCTCTCCCGAGATTTCCCCGAAGACTGTCAACAAACCTATTGTTATTCCATCTGTTGTTCCCGCTAGTACATCAACTACTGTTCTTGTGCTTACTCCAGTTATCACCCCTACTACTGAGCCATCTGGGACTCAGGGCAAGGAAATTATAGGTGAGCCTGCCCGGATGGAGGCACCTAAGAAAATCGTTGTGGAAGCCTCTAAACAAGAAATAGAGGAAATATTGAAAATCATTAAGAAGAGCGACTACAATGTGGTCGAGCAGCTAGGGAAGACCCCATCAAAGATATCCATGTTGTCTCTACTGTTGTGTTCTGAAGCCCATGTGAAGGCTTTGATCGCATTTCTCAAGACTGCGTATGTGTCGTAGGAAACTTTAGCAGATCAGTTCAACGATTGTATGGCCAGCCTGACTGCTGACAATGGACTGGGTTTTTCATATGTGGATCTGACACTGAAAGGAAGGAAGCATAATGATGCTCTGCATGTCTCGATTGAGTGCAGGGGAACCACTATGGCACATGTGCTGGTAGATATCGGTTCTTCACTGAATGTTCTGCCGAAGAAAGCGTTGGACTGTTTGGATTGTGAGGGTTTGGCTCTAAAGCCTAGTAACATTGTGGTAAGGAATTTTGATAGATCGAAGAGAATGGTGCACGGGGAGGTGGACATTCCTGTCAAAATGGGTTCTCAAACTTTTGGGAACACCTTTTATGTAATGGATATCAGGCCGTCGTATTCTTGCTTGCTGGGTCGTCCTTGAATCCATGAGGATGGGGCAGTTACCTCCACACTCCATCAAATGCTAAAGTATCTGGTGAAGGGAAAGATTATCACAGTGCGAGGTGAAGAAGAATATATGGTGATTCACCTCAATTCCTTCTGCTACTAAGAGATGGACGGGGAATTCATAAAAACTCCTTGTCATAATTTTGAAGAAGTCCCTCAGATCTTGGCATCAACTGAAGTTACTACCGGCAAACCTCCATTGAAGATGGCTTCTCTCAAAGACGCCAGGGCTGTGGTTGCAGAAGACGGGTGTACCAATTGGGGTCAGCTCCCTGATTTCACTCACAAAACTGACAAATTTGGTTTGGGCTTTAATACAGGGGCTCAAAGGGCTGTTAGGCACGCGCGGGCTGGAATACCTCCTCTACACATCAGCAATCGGGGAATTAATGCAATTGAAGACAGTGAAGAGAATTCAGACATCGACAACTGGATCTACCCAACAACCAATGGTGGACTGAATAACTAGACGGCTAGGGACTTCATACCTGTTTCTTTTATTCTGCAGTAATTGACTTATTTGTTTTAAGATTTGTAATAAACAATTTGAAACTTTACGGCCCGGTGCCTTGCCCGAGGCACCTTGGCTTTGCTTGTGAGGGCTATTATTTGTCATTTCATATATCATTAATAAAGCATTGGACGTTTCTTGCATACAAATTTTGTGCTCCTTGTTTTTTCTTTTCTGTCTCACTTTATCAAAACAGTTATTCTCTTACACACACTCACGTATCATACTGCAGATCCACACCCACTCTGGATCCCATTGATAACAGCTCTGCTACTACCAGTTATGACTTCAAAAATCTGATCAACTAAGCCGAGGACGAAGATGAGTATGATTGTGAGGTGCCTGGAGAACTTGTTAGACTATTACAGCAGGAAGAAAGGGCCATACAGCCGCATGAAGAGACAGTTGAGTTAGTGAATTTGGGTACAGAGGAAGACATGAAAGAGGTTAAAATAGGTGTAAATCTAGAGCTTAGTGTCAAACAACGGCTAATACAGATGCTACACGACTATGTTGAGATCTTCGCCTGGTCCTACGAAGACATGCCTGGTTTAGACACTGATATTGTGGTACATCGCCTGCCGACTAAAGAAGACTGCCCTCCGATAAATCAGAAGGTCCGCTGTATGCGCCTTGAAATGTCAGAGAAAATCAAGGAAGAGGTCATGAAACAGTTCGACGCAGGATTCTTAGTTGTCACTTCTTATCCGCAGTGGGTTGCCAACGTCGTTCTGGTACCTAAGAAGGACGGTAAGGTACGGATGTGTGTGGACTACAGAGATCTGAACAGGACAAGCCCCAAGGATGACTTCCCACTTCCTCACATTGGTGTTCTAGTCGACAACACCGTGCAGCACAAGATCTTCTCCTTCATGGATGGTTTTTCTGGCTACAACCAGATCAAGATGGCTCCTGAGGACATGGAGAAGACAACCTTCGTTACACAGTGGGGCACCTTCTGTTACAAGGTAATGACTTTTGAGTTAAAGAATGTTGGGGCAACTTATCAGCACGCCATGGTCGCTTTGTTCCATGATATGATTCACCACGAGATCGAGGTTTATGTTGATGACATGATAGCTAGGTCCCAGACTGAGGAAGATCACCTTGATCATCTCCAGAAACTGTTTGACAGGTTGAATACATACAAGATAAGGTTGAATCTGAACAAGTGTACCTTCGGGGTAAGGTCTGGTAAGCTTCTGGGTTTTGTTGTCAGTGATAAGGGTATTCAACTGGACCCTGCAAAGGTAAAGGCCATACAAGAGATGCCGGCTCCCCACACAGAGAAGGAAGTTAGAGGTTTCTTGGGACGTCTAAATTACATCGCCATGTTCATTTCACATTTGACTGCTACTTGTGAGCCAATCTTCAAGCTGTTGAAGAAAGATCAAGTGGTAAAGTGGAATGATGAATGCTAGACCGCTTTCAAAAGAATCAAGGAATACCTTCAAGAACCACCAATTCGGATGCCTCCAGTTGAAGGAAGACCTTTGATATTATACCTGACAGTGCTAGACAGTTCAATGGGGTGTGTGCTGGGGCAGCATGATGAGTTTGGTCGAAAAGAGCATGCAATTTATTAACTTAGCAAAAAGTTTACCGACTGTGAGACCCGATACTCATTGCTCGAGAAAACTTGTTGCGCTATGGCATGGGCTGCTCGCCGACTGAGATAGTATATACTGACTCACACTACCTTGTTAATATCAAAGATGGATCCGATCAAATATATTTTCGAGAAGCCCGCCTTGTCTAGAAGAATAGCAAGATGACAAATGATCTTAACCGAGTATGACATCCAATAAACAACCTAAAAAGAAATCAAGGGGAGTGTATTGGTGGATCATTTGGCACATCAGGTCGTGGATGATTACCAGTCCATGAATTGAGTTCCCGGATGAGAATATCATGTTGGTGACTGACTACGAAGAACCTAGACCGGATGAAGGACCCGAGGAGGGATCCCAATGGTCTATGTATTTTGATGGATCCTCAAACGCATTGGGTAACGGCATTGGCGCTGTAATTATATCTCCCGAGGGCTGTCATACTCCATTCACCACCCGATTATGTTTTAACTGCACCAACAATATGGCGGAGTATGAAGCGTGTATCATGGGTCTTCGAGATGCTATTGACTTGAGGATTAAGTTCTTAAGTGTATTGGGAGATTCCGCTCTGGTGATAAGTCAGGTCAAAGGCGAGTGGGATACGAAGCACCCGAATCTCATTCCTTACAAAGAGTATGTACAGACATTGCTCCCACAATTTGAGGAGGTGGCCTTTGAACATTTCCCAAGAGAGGAGAACCAGTTGGCGGACGCGCTAGCTACCATGTCTTCTATGTTCAAAGTCAGGTGGGACAACGAAGCTCCCCAGATTACCATTGAGAGGTTGGATGAACCCGCATACTACTGTGAGATCGAACCAAAGAAGTGGCAGATAAACCTTGGTTTCACGAAGTCAAAAGGTATCTCGAGGTTCAGGAATACCCCGAGGGGGCATCTGTTAATGATAAGAAGTTTCTAAGAAGGTTCGCTGCAAAGTTCTTCATCAGTAATGGAATCCTCTATAAGCATAACCACGATTCAACCTTACTTCACTGTGTTGACAAGAGCGAGGCTGAAAGGATCATGGCAGAGTTACATGAAGGCACCTTCGAAACCCATTCTAGTTGACACACCATGGAAAATAAAATCCTACGGGCAGGATATTACTGGTCCACTATGGAAGCTGATTGTTACCAGCACTCTCGAACCTGTCATAAGTGCTAAGTCTATGCTGATAAGGTGCATGTACCTCCAGTTCCCCTGAATGTTTTGACAGCTCCTTGGCCCTTTGCAATGTGGGGCATCGACATGATCGGAGAGATCAGACCTACTGTGTCTAACGGGCATCGCTTCATTCTGAGCAATTGATTACTTCACAAAGTGGGTTGAGGCAGCTTCCTTTGCTACAGTAACCAAGAATGTCGTGGCGCGGTTCATCCGACACAATCTGATATGTCGATATGGTGTCCCAGAGAGGATTATTTCTGACAATGGTACAAATCTCAATAACACAATGATCACTGAGCTCTGCAAACAGTTCAAGATTCAGCATCATAACTCTTCTCCCTACCGGCCGAAGATGAATGGGGTTGTTGAAGCAGCTAACAAGAACATCAAGAGGATTATGCAGAAGATGACGGTGACATACAAAGACTGACACGAGATGTTACCATTCGCTCTTCATGGATACTGAACCTCAGCACGGACATCGACAGGGTCAACACCCTACTCTTTGGTGTATGGCATGGAGGCAGTCCTACCCATCGAAGTCCAGATACCCTCTCTCAGGATTATGAAGGACGCGAGTTTGAACAAAGACAACTGGATCCAAACCCGACTTGATCAGCTGAATCTAATCGATGAAAAGAGACTTACTGCTATCTGTCATGGTCAGACGTACCAAAAACGAATGATCAAGGCTTTTAACAAGAAAGTCAGACGTCAAGAATATCAGGTTGGGGATCTAGTGATCAAATGCATCATACTACCGCAAGGTGATCCCAGGGGCAAATGGACCCCCACATACGAAGGGCCATTTGTGGTTAAGAACATTTTCTCGGGAGGAGCTATGATTCTAACCACCATGGATGGTGACGACCTTCCTCACCCCGTCAATAAAGACATAGTGAAAAGATACTACGCGTAATCAAAGACCCGCTAGGTTGATTGGCCTAGGCAAAAATAAGGGCTTCCTGGCGAACCAAAAGGGTTCGGGCAAAAGTAAAGGATGAAAATGAAAAAAAACTGTACACCCAGCAAGTCGAAAACCTGAAAAGGCGACTTGGGCAAAAAAGGGTATTCTGATGGACTGAAAACCCGAAAGGGCGGTCTAGGCAAAAATTAGGGATCGAAGCGTAACACTATGTCTCATTGGATCATCTTGCAACCAGACTTCGGTATCGACTATCAAGCTCGGACAGCGCCAATCAAACTGATCAACCTTCGGCCAAGTAGCAAGGTGATGAGACGCTTGAAGATATAAAGGCAATAGCAGAGTTGGAACCCGATGGGATTGTTTCACATAGCTGTTTTTATTTCTTTTACACAAAATTGTATAATTTCTGTCTTTCAGCGGCATTCTCTTACTAGGACGTCAGCCTCCTTGTACAAAACGCCTATTACAGGCCAATTTCAAAATCAATACAAGTCATTTTATGAAACTTCAATTTGTTTCTTTTTCTTTTTCTGTTTTGTTTTGCAAGAACGTCTAATGGTTTATTTTTTATATATGCATTTGAAAATGATTGTTGCTCATAAGGATATACACAAGAAACAAAAGACAATTACTAGTAATTCCAGAATCAGGGAAAACAAGAAGTACCAAACCTCATAGTTACTCTGCCCATCCAGGTACCGAGATAGTGCCAGCTTGAGAACATGAGTAGTGGTACATGCACTCCCCACAGAGTAAAAAGTATCCAAGGACAATGATGTTATCTTTCCCGAATAGGACATAACTCTCCCTAGCTGAGGTTCACAAGCGCGAGTGAGTCAGTAAATTTTTCCCCAAGCAGAGTTTATTTCTCCCGCAAGCAGAAATTCAATCTTCAACAGAATTCATTATCACCAGCAACAGAAATTCATCCCCAGCTGAGTTTATTTCTCCAAGTCAGCAGATCTATCAGCAGAGTATCTCCTCTCCAACAGAGTTATTCCCCACAGAGTTATCCTCGGACAGGGTCTCTTCCGGCAGAATATTCACCAGCCGGATGGATGTGAATCCCCAGCTAGTCATCTTTGTGCACCATCCCCAACAGAAGTAGATGAGCTATGTTTTTTACAGTAGTCAAGGATTTATTTTCCCGGACTCATATTATTACGTCAGCATTTCATATTCATACATCATGACATGCACATACATTACATATAACATAATCTCAGTTATTTTAAGAACCTCATCACAATACATCTCATGCATCGCACATAACTAACCCTGTATTCCTTTCAAGAAAGACAGTTATTATCAACAATTTCCAATAGGTCCATGATCAACACTCAAAGCTAAACAGAGTAATCATCGGTGCGACAAAAGCAACCTTACCCATGTTCCCTCTGCAGTTTTACCCAAACTTATATCGAAATAACCCTACCACCCAGGTTCCTTCTCACAGCCCTACTATCCCGACTTTCGTGTCGAAGTAACCCTACTATCCAGGTTCCTTCTCACAGCCCTACTATCCAGGCTTTCATATCGAAGTAACCCTACTATCCAGGTTCCTTCTCACAGCCCTACTATCCTGGCTTTCATATCGAAGTAACCCTACTATCCAGGTTCCTTCTCACAGCCCCACCATCCAGGCTTTCATATCGAAGTAACCCTACTATCCAGGTTCCTTCTCACAGCCCTACTATCCCGGCTTTCGTGTCGAAGTAACCCTACTATCCAGGTTACTTCTCACAGCCCTACTATCTCAGCTTTCATATCGAAGTAACCCTACTATCCAGGTTCCTTCTCATAGCCCTACTATCCAGGCTTTCATATCGAAGTAACCCTACTATCCAGGTTCCTTCTCACAGCCCTACTATCTCGGCTTTCATATCGAAGTAACCCTACTATCCAGGTTCCTTCTCACAGCCCTACCATCCAGGATTTCATATCGAAGTAACCCTACTATCCAGGTTCCTTCTCACAGCCCTATTATCCCGACTTTCATATCAAAGTAACCCTACTATCCAAGTTCCTTCTCACAGCCCTATCATCCAGGTTTTCATATCGAAGTAACCCTACTATCCAGATTCCTTCTCACAGCCCTACTATCCCGGCTTTCATATCGAAGTAACCCTACTATCCAGGTTCCTTCTCACAGCCCTACCATCCAGGATTTCATATTGAAGTAACCCTACTGTCCAGGTTCCTTCTCACAGCCCTACTATCCAGGCTTTCATATTGAAGTAACCCTACTATTCAGGTTCCTTCTCACAGCCCTATTATCCAGTCTTTCATATCGAAGTAACCCTACTATCCAGGTTCCTTCTCACAGTCCTACTATCTCGGCTTTCATATCGAAGTAACCCTCCTATCCAGGTTCCTTCTCACAGCCCTACTATACAAGCTTTCATATCGAAGTAACCCTACTATCCAGGTTCCTTCTCAGAGCCCTACTATCCCGACTTTCATTTCAAAGTAACCCTACTATCCAGGTTCCTTCTCATAACCTTACTATCCAATTTCTTCCACTCTTATCCCCAGACAGCAGCCCACAACACTGTAAGACCAGAACCCGATCAAATACGATTGGTTTCGCGTCTCCCCAGTAAGTCGCGGTGCAACATATACCCAAACCAGATACGCAGTTCACTTCCCCTTCCCCAAATTGGAGCTATTCCCCAGTAGAGTAACGGACAACTGAAGCTACTAAAACTCTATTTCTCCCAAGAGACCAACGTTCCTCGGCGAAGTCCTCCTCTACAACAGGTATACGGGTTCTCACAAAGGAATCTCTCATGCGATCGACATCTCTTCGGATGACATCTTTAAGCCCATTCCCGACAATTTTCGATCCTTAACTTCCAAATGGCATCTATAAGCCCATTCTCGATATCACAAGTCAAGTGCCACTTCATGTGAGTGCAAATTTCTGGGCACTCTAGTGTTCAATCATCTTCCACCTTCAGATCACGAAAGGCAAACGAGCCAATCTACATCCTCAGGTTTAAGAAGTTTGAACAGGGGCAGCTGTTGTACCCCAAAATTTGCCCTCTCATATTTCTCAATACATGGCAAGTGAGGTCCCCAAATTGCTCAAGGAAGTTCAAGAGTTGACCAAACAAGCTCTCTCCTAAGGCAGTATACCTCAAATTAGGGTTTTTATCTTCATCAAGATGTGTGAACCACAAAAGCCCCAAATGCTCACCATTTTCCTAATATGTTCTCAAGATCATCCATGTCAAGTTTCAAGCCTTGCAGAAGAAGTTTGCTCAGTCAATTGCTCAAGTGCTTGAAAATCAGTTGTACTAGGTCAAAAGTCAATCGTGGCCCACATACAGTCAAACTTCAAGATTTTTGGTCAACATCCTCATTTTTAAGTATTATCCATCATTTGATCAAGGGTTGATCATGATTTCTCAAGATTTTTTCATAATTCATCAAAACCCAAAAAGTTGCTAAATTAGGGTTGTGCCAGAAAAGTCAACTCAACTTTGACCAAACATAACTTTCTCATACTTTATCAGAAATGACTCATCCAAATATCATTTTTAAGAGGATGCAATTCCCCTACAATTCATATTTAGCTCCCAAGTCCAAAATATGCACTCACAAAAAGATATGAATTTTGACATTATAGGTCCTTTTGAAAAGTCAACAAAAACACCTTTTGGGTCAAGGCTTCATACATGAACATGGAAGACTTAATTGAGATGAGACAAAAAGGGATGCTTAGAGGACATCCTAAGATTTCTAAAAAGTCCAAGAACACCTCTCTAGGGTCAAAATTGAGAGAGTTGTGCATTGGCCAAGTTGACCATTTTTGCAAAATTGCCAAAAGTCAAATATGCTCAAATTTGCATTTTTTTGCTAAATGGGCCCAACTTTTTATGCTTGCACCTCAAGTATAATGTGGTACATGACTCAAATGTTCACCCACCCATTATGTGCTTCATTTTTCAATTTATTTTGATTTTTCATTAATTAAAAAGTGGATTAAATCAAATAAATAATGAAAATTAATAAAGATATGATTTGATTTGTTTTTTTGACAGTTTAGCAATCAAGATATGCTGAGATTACAAAATCAATTCGAGTTAATGCCAATTGGTACAAGAAAGGCATGATTTGGCTCAAAATAGGAACATATCATACAACTTGAAAATAAAAAAAAATCTTGGATAAATGCAAAGATTCATGCCAAGTTTGTTAACCTAATCCATTCTAGGTTATATAATGAAGCTTTACAGATCAAAAAACAAGTGTTAGAGGTCGTGTAAAGCACAGAACAAAACTGAAAAATTCAAAGAAAAGTGGGAGTTGATTTTCATTCCACAGGCTATCTCAAGCCCTCCTAGCCATTCCAATCGCTTGCTAGACATCTCAGGAAGCTAACAACATCATTTGCAAGCTTCAAAACGCCCAGAAACGCATGTTACGCCTCCCATGGTTTGACACATTTTTGCAATTCGATTATCACAATTCTTGCATCATTAGCACTTTTGATTGTTATATTTGTATTTTTCATCATGTTTGTAAGCTAACCATGCCATTCAGTTGTGTTTTTAATGCATGTACATGATATTGCCATTGCTAGGGTTTTTGTATTCGTTTTAGGGGTTTTCAATGCAGGAAAAATTAGGACTTGATTCTGGTACCATGATGCTCGTGAGGATGAGACGAGTTAATTGGTACCAGTACTTTTCATTTATCTTGCTCGTGTGCAATTTTGGAGATGAACAGGTTTGTACCTACAGTAAACGTATGTAGGTAAAAGTATTGTTTTCTAAGACAACAAAGAAGGGAAGAAGACGCTTGCGTGTCAGCTAGCCATTGGGACGTTTGAATATTTGCGTCTTGGATTCAGTTTCTTTTTTCTTTTCTTATATTATGATTTATTGTTAATATAATGACAAGATAACAACGCATCACAGTTGGCAAGCAGTCATTGGAAGCGAGCATAAGGACCTGGGTTCGATCCCAGGTCCCAACATTTGCTTTGTATTATTTTTCTTCATATGATCAGGTGCACTACCATTCCATGTGTCCACCATGCAGCTCAAAGATCTGACCATCATATTCATCTCCAGACAGGATCCAACGTGCCAACAATGAGAGATCACCATAGTCCTCAAGTCAACCCCTACACCAAATCAGGCGTGGTCAAACAGGCTTTGGAGTGTTGGGCCAGAAAATCCAGATTTACACCCCCCCTCTTCAGCAACACTCTCAGGCCCATTTCTTCTTTTTTTGTTTCTTCTTATTTTTTTATTTCTTTTAATATTTTCCTTAATTATTTTAATTAACAAAATTAATTACTTTTTTTTTACAAAATCATAAAATCAAGAATTCAAAAAATTAGAATTAGGTCTTTTTTATCAAATTTAATTTAATTTAGTTTAATTTAATTTAGGGAAGTCTTAACTTGTTTCTTACAATTAAAATCAATTAGAAAAAAACTAGGTTTAAACTCTTAATTTAATTATTTTCTTTTCAAACAAAAATACAAAAATAGGTTGTTTAGAATTAATTTATTTATTTTCAAAAAAATTTACATTAACTAGAACTTAGGATATTTCTTTTAATTCAATTATTCCATTATTTTCTTAAATAACGAAACGTGACAAAAAAACATTTTTTCTTTAATCAATTGCAAGTAGGATTAGTCAAAGGGTCAAAAACCTAATTGTCTCGTATTTAATTCGCCGCGCGCTTGTTAATTATTTTTGCCATTACTTTGTAACTGCTCACCGGTTTGTAATAGTTAACTTAGGGTTTTTTATTTACTATTGAAATCCCCAATTTTTTTTGGGCTATGTAATTAATCCCCCTCCCGAAGCCTTGTAATAGCTAGGTTTATTTTCTTGCATTTTTAATTCCCACAAATATTTAACTGTCTAGATGTATGCTAATAGGATTGTATGGAAAGAATGCATGACAAAATTAAATGGTTAGAAAACCCTAATGTGCAAAGATAAATAACTGAAACAAATCACTCGCACATATTCACTCTTAGGGTATACTCTCACTTTGATTGCCATCGGTAAACGATCATTAAGCATAGGGTGTCTTAGTGGTTACCCTCCTGTCTAAAAAAGATCAAATGTCCCATTCGAATGTTGCCTCGGAAAATGTTGCCTCAAAAATGTTACCTCGGAAATTTTACCTCGAATATGATCTTAAGACTCTACGGTTACTACTAAGGTGTCCTAATATTGCTTTAGTGACTGTATGTCCCTTTCGAATTGACCCTTACAATTCCAACGACGGTGCTACCTATTTCACATTAGTAGGATAGCGTTGTCTAAAGGAAACGAGAATAGAAACAATCTTTTTTCGAGTAGATAGATGCTAGTAGTTACTTGCTCAAATCAAAACTTTTTACAAAAACACTTTCAAAATAGTTTTCAAAAAAAACTTCGTCACACCTTTGAGGACTGATACAAGGGTTATCACGAGGTAAAACATTCTTCAAAAACAAAGCACGCAAACACAAGCAATTTAAAAATGAGCAAGTACCTAAGAGCCCATGGAAAACCATGGATAGAAAGAGTGCTAACACATTCCCTTTCTATAATCTACCCCCCGTACTCAGAATACCTCGAAAAAAGATTTTTTTTCTGTACTTTTTTCCTTTCCGATTGGATGAAATAAAAGTCGGTGGCGACTCTTGCTTACCGCAACATTTTGCAAACACAAAACGCAAAATGCAAACCAGTATTAAATAGTCGGTTCTGCCACCGTAGCACAACCTGCATCCCATAATTGCACCAAACTAGCATACGAAAACTGTGATGAAAAAAAGCAAGGGAGCAGTATGCCAAAAAGGTTTAAATGCCATTTGTCTTTCCCCCCCAAAACCACAAAAAATTCATCTATAAATAAGTGACTCCATCACACTTGCAAGGGGCTGGACTTTGAAGGAGAGGCTGGCTTTTAGAGAGAGAAGAAATCGGTGAAACCTCGCATAAAAAATCCAGAAATCTCAAATAGAAACGAACCTTTGCCCTTCCCTTTGAATCAAAGGACTTGGCATTCTTCTTCCGTTACTCTTGTTGATTCCAAAACATCCAAAGGTAGCAGCTCTAAGCTCTAAGCCCATGTTCCAGATTCAAGGTAAGTCTTTTTGACTTTGCTTGTTTTTTTTATTCTGAACATCATTAACATGTAAATATCATAGTATTAATGTTGTACATATCATTGCATGAATAAAAACTATGGATCAGAACTTCTTGATTAGGGCTAGACTCAGATTTAGGATTAGAACTTCTATAAGCTATTGTGTTATTATCCTTCTGACTTGCTGTTTAAAAAGAAATGATAACATGTTGAACTGCTGATTGTTCACTCACTGTTTTAACACACATAACTTCTAGGATTTTCTCACTGTTTAAGCATGCAGAACTTCTGAGTTCTCTTCACTGTTTTAACACACATAACTTCTATGATTTTTTGCACTGTTGACACACACAGAACTTCAGATGATTCACTCACTGTTGACACACACAGAACTTCTGATGATTCACTCATTGTTCTAACACAGCACAGAACTTCTGAGAACTCCTTACATGTCAAATACACTGAACTTCTGATGTTTCCATTCGCTATTTTTAAACACTCAGTTTCTGATTTTTACATGTTGATAATGCATTGAACTGCTGACGTTTGCTCAATGTTTTAGTGTAATACATAACTTCTGACTTGTGGCCCACTGTCTGAATACCACCTAGAACTTTTGTGTTTTCCCTCTAATGTTTCATGCAGGACCTCAGAGTTTACCAATCCAGAACTTCTGATTCCACTGACGTCTCCTGCTGAGTCACAGCGCTCTTGGCTTCAAAACTTCTGATCCTAGTTGTTCTTCTTGCAGCAGCACGCTGTTTCTATCTTGCATTTATTTTCCTTTTCATCATTTTTAATATTAACATAAAAAACATAAAAATATTTTTCCTTTTAATTTATTTCCTTAAGACAAAAACATTTTCTAAACAAGTCCCTTTCTTTCTTATATTATGTATTTCAATATGGTTGTAATAAATAATTAGGACTTAAATTCCTTGCAATCCCCATTCATAAATATGTACCCCCATCCCCTAAATATTGTAATAGCTTAGATTTTATTTTTTCGCATTTTACTTGCTTTTCATATATTGCTAGTAAATAGGATGTATGGCAAGACATGAAAACAAAAAAATAGACAACCCTAATCAAGATGCATGCAATCAAACACACTATTCACACATGCACCCTTAGGGTAATCCTATTTTGTTGTCTATCGGAAAAATATTCATGTCCCTCGAACATGGGCGTTTTAGCAAAGACCCTCAATAAAAGATCGTAGTCCCTCGATGACCCTTGATGTTGCCTTCGGTAAATGATCTAGTCCCTAAAACGACGTTGCTAAAACATTCCATGAGTCGCCTTCTATGACTATACAAATGTCCCTACACCCGTCCCTTCACATCCAACGAAGAGGCTTCTTACCAAATCAATGGTAAGATAATCACCTCTAAAGGAGAAGAAAAAGCACACTTAAAGACCTTTCGAGTAGGTAGGTTCTCTCTTAGTTGCTCGCTTTCTCACAACAAAATATCTTATACACCAACACTCTCATTTTGAAACATTTTTAAAAAAGGGACAAACACTTTGTACGCGTTCTTATAGAGATGAGAGCCATTACAAAGAACACCCTTTTTAAAATCACTTTCAAAAACACATCCCACAAACACCTCTTTGAATTATTTTCAAAACAAAACTTTGTATGCATTCTTATAGAAACGAGAATCATTACAAAGTTACATTTTCGAAATACTTTCAAAACCACACTGTGATCGGTGGAAATAGAACTGACTGTTTTTTAGCTGGTTTCGCGAAATGTCGCGGTAAGCAAGAGTCGCCACCGTCTTTTATGTTCTCCAATATGGAAAGGACAAAAGCACAGCAAAATTCCTTATTCGAGATGTTTCTCGGTTCGGGAGGTAGATTTATAGAAAGGGAAGGTGTTAGCACCCTTTCTATCCATGGTTATCCATGGGCTCTTAGGTACTTGCTCTTATGTTTTCAAAAGATTATTTGCTTTTCAAGTGTGTGTGGGTTTTGAAAAAGTTTCGTTTGAAAAATTTCTAAGTAACTCTTGTATCAGTCCTCAAGAGTGCATGAAAGATTTGTTTGAAATCTTTTGAAAGTGTGAGTGCGAAAAGTTGTTTTGTTTTGTTTGAAAGAGCAAGTACTTAAGAGCAGTCTACCTACCCTAAGGAATTAGGCTGTGTAAGAGTCCTTTAGATAGTGCTATCCCACCATTGAAAGGTAGGTAGCACCATCGTTGGAGGTGTTCGGGTCAATTCGATTATCGGGACAGTGTGGCCACCGAAGCAATGGTAGGACACCTTAGAAGTAACCCTAATGTCCTAGATCCTTTTATCTGAGGCAACCATTTCGAGGCAACTGGATCTTTAGACAAAGGGTGACCTCTAAGACGTCCTATACTTGATGACCACGTTTCGAGGCAACGAGTGAAGCGTACCTTAGGAGTGGCATGTGCTTTGTGTTTTGTTTTTCAGTTGATTGTCTTTTTATTTGTGAGCTACGGATTAATTTTATTATTCATACATTCTTTCATGCATCGTTAACAGTTAGGGGTGCGGAAGGTAAATTGCGGAAATATAAATTCTACGCTATTACAAGGCGCGGGTCTATACATCGCCAAAAATACAAAGACCCGTTTTGGTAAATAAGTATGAGAAATTAAATAAAGCGATAAACCTAATTACTATTACATTCTTGGAAGCAATTACATAATAATCAAAATAAAATGCGCGCGAATAAAAATTAATCGGGAATGCCTTAAGGGTTTTGGCCCTTTTAAGAAAAGAAATGAATTTTTTTTGTCTTTTTTGTGATTAAATGAGATTAAAACTAATTGTTAAACTAATTAATTAATTTATTAAAAGAAAATATTTTTTTTTGTTTTTATATTTTTTAATGAAATAAAATAAAAGAATTAAAATTCTAAGTTAACCTAATTCTAAATTATTTTTATTGATTGTAAAGAAAAAGAAATTAAAGTTGACCTAATTAAACTATTTTAGTTGTTAATATTCTATTTACAAAAAATAATATGAACTTAATAATAATAATAATATTAATTCTATTTTTTTGATTTTTTATGAAAATATAAATTATGTTAATGGTTAATAAAAAAGGGAATAAGAAAAAAAAATAAGGCAAATGACAAAATAATAAAAAAGGAAAAGCAAACCCAAGGGGGGTTTGGGCTGGAATTGAGGGTGTTTGATTGGAATTTGAGGCCCAATGAAGCTTTCAGCCACGTTGACTTCTTGGATTGCCTGCAGCATGCTTTGACTGAGCACATGGTATTCATCACTTTTTGTCCTTTGGATCTATGATCATGGCTACCTGGCGCTTGGATCTGTGAGGTTTATGGTGCGTTGCTGTTTGAGGGCCTGCACGTGATTACCTGGGAAAAAATTGAAACAAGGAAATTGGGGGACCTGGGAATCGAACCCAGGCCCCAGAGATTACAAGACACGTCTCCAGCCACTGAACCACTCATGCGCGTTTGTTAATATAATGGCCACTAAATATTATATAAAGAAAATGTGTTATATGCTGGTAAATAGAAAAGAGCGCGTATGATTTGAATCAACCAGCCAGGCAGGGACACCTCAGCATCGTCTTCGTTCCTGAAACAAAAAATACAGACAAATAACAGGGGTTTTAAACCCCCACAAAATACCAATGTCAAAAATAGCGATTAGTTATGTAGTGAACATAAAAAGGGCGCGAGGTATGCTTTGGATTCGTCTCATCCTGCTGGTTTCAGCCATGTATGTTTGGAGTTCTGATTTTACAGTATGGCAAAAGCCCCAAATCACAAGCTTTGAAAAACCTAGAACTCAACAATGGTATTTTGTGTTTTAAGGCATCATAATCAAATTAAGTTATACAGAAAGCTTCATATGGGTCCTGTGAACACAATGCAATCAATAAAAAGTGTTAAAAACGCATGAATGGATGATTGTGATTTTGAAAAATAAGGTAAATCGTATGACTTGTGTAGCACGAGTTCTTGAGGTTTTTGGCTCATTCTTGGCTGCAAATGATTCCTGGGGGTGTAAGGAATGTGTTTGGATCAAAAGGGAGGTTTGAATTATGCTGCAAGTGAGATTTCAGTTTCACACTTTTCTTTGGAATTTTTGGAAATTGGATATGTTGTTTCAGGTGTTTTCTAGGTCGTGAATCATGTATGGAAGGCTTGCATATATGGTTATCAATGAGAATCAGTCACTATAATGGACCTTTAACCCTTGCAATTATGTTTTGAGATTTCCATAAACACCATTGAAGAAACTTTCCTTTTTTTTGTCCAAATTTGAATTTTATGCTTGAAATAGGCTGTACACGAATTTGGTATGTGTTTCATGATGCATCAAAGCCATTCAAGCCACAAAATATCCTTTGATTAAATTTTTTGATTTTTATTTGAATTTTAAGGATTTAAAATAAATTAAATCAATAAAATTAAATAAAAATAGAAAAATTAAGGTTTAATCTTGAGATAAATCATGGGACACGTGGGAGGCATGGCAAAGCTGACTCAAGTGGGAAAAGTGGGCCCTTTTGTCAAAAATTGAAGTTTCAAGGATAGTTGGCTTTGGCCATTTCACAAAAATTTCCCAACTTCTCCAATGCATATCTTGCTCAATTTTGATCATATGAACATGTTCTTGGACATTTTGGAAAGGTCTTGAAGTCCTCTAACCAATGCCTTTGGTCCCATGTCATTTTGATTTACCAATCTCAAGTTATGGTCTTTGACTTAAAGTGCCTTTTTGTTGACTTTTGAAAATGACCTATAATGTTGAAATTGATAACTTTTTGTGAGAGCATTTCTTGGATTTGGAATGTGAAGATGAGTTGTAGGAAATGTCATCCCCTTCAAAATGAGCATTGGATGGGATTTTTTTGATGAACCATGAAAAAGTTATGCCTTGGTCAAGTTACAGTTGACTTTTCAACTGTCCAAAAATAGAAACTTTTGACACCTTGATGATTTTTGAGCCATTCTTGTGAAATCATGATCAAGACTTGATCAAATGATGATTGTGGCTTCAACATAAGATGTTGACCAAAAATTTCTACTTTTGACTGCCAAATGACCATTTTGCCCCTGTAGTTGACTGTGGAGCAATTAGGGTTTTTTACTATGCAACTTGACCTTGTGAGCCTTGAAACTTGACATGTAGGTGCTTGACAATGTATATGAGCATATGGGACTTGATTGAGCCCTTGAAAACCTCAACTTTTTTGCAAGAACCAAAACCCTAATTTGACTGGCTTAGGATGGTGCTTGACTGTGTAGCCCTTGAGTAGACTTTGAACCATTTGAGGTGATGCTTGTCAAAACTTTGAAGAATATGGGAGGGAAAATTTTGGGGTACAACAGTTGCCCCTGTTCAATCTTCTTAGACCTGAGGATGTAGATTGGCTTGGGTGCCTTTCGTGATCCGAAGGTGGAAGATGATTGAACACTAGAGAGTGCCCAGAAATTTGCACTCACATAGTAGAATATCAGCAGTGTGATGTCGGGAATGGGCTTATACATGCCATCTGGAGAGATGGTGGATAGAAGGATGGGCTTATAGATGCCATCTGGAGATGTGACAGAATCTTGTCGGGAATGGGCTTATAGATGCCATTTGGAACTGTGATGGATAGTTGTGGAGATGGGCTTATAGATGCCATCTAGGTGTCGATCGCGTAAGAAATTCCTTAGCGAGAACTTGCATACCTGAGAAAGAAAGGTAATTACCTGGCCTGTTACAGGAGTTGATCTTCAAACTCTTCATGCAGATATGCCCTGGCTAGATACAGGTGTCGAATCTACAATTGGTTGCTCGCAGACGTGCCCTGGCTGGATACAGGAATCGAATCTGGAATTAGTCGTCAACAGATATGCCCTGGATGGATACAGGAATCGAATCTTCAAACTCTTAAGACGTGCCCTGGCTGGATACAGGAATCGAATCTGGAAATAGTCGTCAACAGATATGCCCTGGCTGGATAGAGGAATCGAATCTTCAAACTCTTCAGACGTGCCCTGGCTGGATACAGGAATCGAATCTGGAAATAGTCGTCAACAGATATGCCCTGGCTAGGTACAGGAATCGAATCTTCAAACTCTTCAGACGTGCCATGGCTGGATACAGGAATCGAATCTGGAAATAGTCATCAACAGATATGCCCTGGCTAGATACAGGAATCGAATCTGGAATTTGTTATCAACAGATATTACCTGGCTGGATACAGGTATCGAATCTTCAAACAATCACTCACAGATATGCCCTGGCTAGATACAGGAATCGAATCTAGATTCAGTTGTCTACAGATGTGCCCTGGCTGGATACAGGAATCGAATCTGGAATTAGTCGTCAACAGATATGCCCTGGCTGGATACAGGAATCGAATCTTCAAACTCTTCAGACGTGCCCTGGCTGGATACAGGAATCAAATCTGGAAATAGTCGTCAACAGATGTGCCCTGGCTGGATACAGGAATCGAATCTTCAAACTCTTCAGACATGCCCTGGCTGGATACAGGAATCGAATCTGGAAATAGTCGTCAACAGATATGCCCTGGCTAGATACAGGAATCGAATCTTCAAACTCTTCAGACGTGCCCTGGCTGGATACAGGAATCGAATCTGGAAATAGTCATCAACAGATATGCCCTGGCTAGATACAGGAATCAAATCTTCAAACTCTTCAGACGTGCCCTGGCCTGATACAGGAATCGAATCTGGAATCAGTTATCTACAGATGTGCCCTGGCTGGATACAGGAATCGAATCTTCAAACTCTTCAGACGTGCCCTGGCTGGATACAGGAATCGAATCTGGAATTAGTCGTCAACAGATATGCCCTGGCTGGATACAAGAATCGAATCTTCAAACTCTTCAGACGTGCCCTGGCTGGATACAGGAATCGAATCTGGAATTAGTCGTCAACAGATATGCCCTGGCTGGATACAGGAATCGAATCTTCAAACTCTTCAGACGTGCCCTGGCTGGATACAGGAATCGAATCTGGAGATAGTCGTCAACAGATATGCCCTGGCTGGATACAGGAATCGAATCTTCAAACTCTTAAGACGTGCCCTGGCTGGATACAGGAATCGAATCTGGAATTAGTCGTCAACAGATATGCCCTGGCTGGATACAGGAATCGAATCTTCAAACTCTTCAGACGTGCCCTGGCTGGATACAGGAATCGAATCTGGAAACAATCGTCAACAGATATGCCCTGGCTAGATACAGGTATCGAATCTGGAATTGCGACAGTTGATAGTAATTATCTTTGGATTGATCTTTTTCCTGAAAAGGTAAAGCATCAGTTGTATGCAATGTCATGATGTATGAAGTGCATGATGTCATGATGTTCTCAAAAACAGATGAGATTGTGTGATATGATGCGTATGTGCATGCATTGTGGTGTATGATAATGTAATGTTTATGAATGCATTTTCGTCTAGGAAAATAAATCCTTGACGAATGCCGAGAAGTTTATTGAATCCTGGGCTGATGTTGAAGAGTGAAGTTCTTCATTTCCGCTGGGGATGTTGATTGTAAGAATAAACCGGTAGGAGAAGATGACTTCGTTGGGGAATAAACTTGTTGGAGAGATTATTCTGCGGGGAATACTCTGTGGGAAGAGATACTTCGCTGAGGTTTTGAAATTGATGATAACTCCGCTGGAGATACCGTTGATAAGTTATGTTGGAAGATTTGATGAACTCCGTTGGGGGATAGGAAGAGCTTCGCCGAGGACGATCTTTCCGTGGTAATTAGCTGAGGATAACCCAGTTATACCCTGGTGGGGAAATAACCTTTGAATAAAGCCGGGGAGACGCGTTCGTGCTCTGCAGGGGATAAGCTTCCAGAATCTACTGGGGAGATGGTTCAACTCTCCTGGGGAAACTTTTGGACTGTACAGGGGAAATGACTCCACTGGGGTGTCTGGTATTCCGCCGGGGAACAATCTTATACCAAGACTGCCAGGGATGCTTGCTTAGGAACATCTGTATACTCCACTGGGGAATATGGAGATTTTCGGGGGATACCCAACTTCCTTAAGGCTGACTGTAGGCTAACTCTGCTTGGGGAGAGTGTTGCTGACTTGCTGGAGATATTGTGCCTTGTCAGGGCTTATGAGAGACCAACTCTGTTTGTGAAGAATTGTTGATTGGTCTTACTCTGCGGGGAGTGAACGTATCTTGGTTACATTCTTCAGCCGAACTTACCTTGGTACCTTGGTGGACAGAGCAACTAGATTGTTTAGACAACTCATTATTGCCCCTGTTTCTGATGTCACTTGTAATTAATCCTTTGTTTCGTATTCAAATATTTATGAGTTAGCAATTAGTGTCAAATGCATATATCAAAAATTGAACATTGGACGTTCTTTACAAAACAAAACAGAAAAAGGAAAAACAATTGGCAATCGGTTTGAAAAGTGAATTTGTATTGATTTTGGAATTTGCCTGTAAATAGGCGTTTATGTACAAGAGGCTGACGTCCTAGTAAGAGAACGCCGCCGAACAGAATAGAGTTTATACAATTTGTACAAAGGAAAACAAAACAGCTATGTGAAAAAGTCCCACTGGGTTCCAACTCTACTATCGCCCTTATGTCTTCAAGCGTCTCATCACTTTACTGCTTAGTTGAAGATGAAGCTGATTGATTGATGCCGTCTGAACCTGATAGTTGATACCGGATTCTGGATGCAAGGTGATCCAATGAGACATAGTATTACGCTTTAATCCCTAACTTTTTCCTGGACCCCCCTTTCGGGTTTTCAGTCCACCGGGATACACATTTTTGCCCAAGCCGCCTTTTCAGGTTTTTGACTTGCCGGGTGTACAGATTTTTTTCATTTCATCCCCTATTTTTGCCCGAACCTATTTGGTTCGCCGGGAAGCCCTTATTTTTGCCTAGGTGTGTCAACCTAGCGGGTCTTTTGTTCATGCGTAGTATCTTTTTACTATGTATGCATTAGCGGGGTGAGGAAGGTCGTCACCATCCATGGTGGTTAGAATCATAGCTCCTCCTGAGAAGGTATGTTTAACAAATGGCCCTTCGTACATAGGGGTCCATTTGCCCCTGGGATCACTTTGAGGAAGAATGATGTGCTTGATTACCAGGTCTCCGACTTGATACTCTTGTCGTCTGACTTTCTTGTTAAATGCCCTGATCATCCGTTTTTGGTACGTCTGACCATGACAAATAGCAGTGAGTCTCTTTTCGTCAATTAGGTTTAATTGATCAAGCCGAATCTGGATCCAGTCATCTTCGCTCAAACCTGCATCCTTCATTATCCGGAGAGAGGGTATCTGGACTTCAATAGGCAAGACTGCTTCCATGCCATAGACCAAGGAAAAGGGGGTTGCCCCTGTTGATGTCCGTGCTGAGGTACGGTACCCATGAAGAGCGAACGGCAACATCTCGTGCCAATCTTTGTAGGTCACTGTCATCTTCTGCATAATCTTCTTGATATTCTTATTAGCTGCTTCGACAGCCCCATTCATCTTCGGCCGGTAGGGAGAAGAGTTGTGGTGCTGTATCTTAAATTGCTCGCATAGTTCAGTGATCATCTTGTTGTTAAGATTGGTACCATTGTCCGTAATGATCCTCTCTGGTACACCGTATCGACAGATCAGGTTATGCCGAATGAACCGTGCCACGACGTTCTTGGTTACCGTAGCGTAGGAAGCTGCTTCAACCCACTTCGTAAAGTAATCAATCGCTACCAAGATGAAGCGGTGACCGTTGGATGTCGTAGGTCTGATCTCGCCGATCATATCAATGCCCCACATTGCGAAAGGCCAAGGTGCTGTCAAAACGTTCAGAGGAACTGGAGGAACGTGTACCTTATCAACATATATCTGGCATTTATGACATGTCCGAGAATGTTGGTAACAGTCAGCTTCCATTGTGGACCAGAAATATCCTGCCCGAAGGATTTTCTTTGCCATGGTATGTCCACTGGAATGTGTTCCGAAGGTACCTTCATGCATCTCTGCCATGATCTTTTTTGCTTCAGCCTTATCCATACAACGCAGTAAGGTTGAATCATGGTTTCGTTTGTATAGAACGTCGTTGCTGAGGAAGAACTTTGCAGCAAACCTTCTCAGAAACTTCTTGTCATTAACAGATGCACCCTCGGGGTTGAGCTTCCAAGTACCTCTTCACTTCATGATACCAAGGTTTTTCAGTTACCTCTTCAACCTCAAGATCACAGCAATATGCAGGTTCGTCCAATTTCCAGATAATGATCCGGGGAGCTTCGTTATCCCATTTGACTTTGAACATGGAAGACATCGTAGCCAGCGCGTCCGCCAACTGATTCTCCTCTCTTGGGAAGTGTTCAAAAGTTATCTCTTCGAAACTGGGGATCAATGTCGACACATACTCTTTGTAAGGAATAAGATTTGGGTGTTTTGTATCCCACTCGCCTTTGATCTGATTGATCACGAGAGCGGAATCTCCGAAGACACTCAGAAACTTGATCCTTAAGTCAATTGCAGCTTGAAGACCCATGATGCATGCCTCATACTCTTCCATGTTGTTGGTGCAGTTGAAACATAGTCGGGCAGTAAGTGGAGTATGAGTGCCTTTTGGGGAGATGATTATAGCGCCAATACCATTACCCAAAGCGTTTGAAGCTCCGTCAAAGTGCATAGACCATCGGGATCCTTCCTCAGGTCCAGGTACTTCACAATCAGTTACTACCATGATATCCTCGTCTGGAAATTCAAAGTTCATAGATTGGTAGTCATCCACTGCTTGGTGTGCCAAGTGGTCTGCCAATACACTTCCCTTAATTTCTTTCTGAGTCGTGTACTGGATGTCGTATTCTGTCAAGATCATCTGCCATCTTGCTATTCTTCCGGACAAGGCAGGCTTTTCGAATATGTACTTGATTGGATCCATTTTTGAGATCAACAAAGTAGTGTGAGTCAACATATACTGTCTTAGCCGGCGAGCAGCCCATACCAAAGCGCAGCAAGTTTTCTCGAGCAGTGAGTATCGGGTCTCACAGTCAGTAAACTTTTTGCTAAGGTAATAAATAGCATGCTCTTTTCGGCCAGACTCGTCATGCTGCCCCAGCACACACCCCATTGAGTTGTCAAGTATTGTCAAGTATAAGATTAGAGGTCTCCCTTCAACCGGTGGCATAAGAATGGGTGGTTCTTGGAGATACTCTTTGATTCTGTCAAAAGCGGCTTGACATTCATCATTCCAACGTACTACTTGATCTTTCTTCAGTAGCTTGAAGATTGGTTCACAGGTAGCAGTTAGATGTGAGATGAATCGGGCAATGTAGTTCAGTCGTCCTAGAAAGCCTCTGACTTCTTTCTCTGTCTTGGGAGCTGGCATCTCTTTTATGGCTTTCACCTTGGTAGGGTCCACTTGAATACCTTTGTCGCTTATGACGAAGCCTAGCAATTTTCCAGATCTTACCCCGAAGGTGCACTTGTTTGGGTTCAACCTCAGTTTGTATAACTTCAGACGGTCAAACAGCTTTTGTAGATGGTCAAGGTGTTCCTCCTCAGTTTGGGACCTTGCAATCATATCATCGACGTACACCTCAATCTCATGATGGATCATGTCATGAAACAAAGCAACCATGGCACGTTGGTAGGTTGCCCCAGCATTTTTCAACCCAAAAGGCATGACCTTGTAGCAAAAGGTGCCCCACTGAGTAATAAAAGTGGTCTTCTCCATGTCTTCAAGAGCCATCTTGATCTGATTATAACCGGAGAAGTCGTCCATGAAGGAGAATACCTTATGCTGAGCAGTGTTGTCAACCAGAACGTCGATATGAGGAAGCGGGAAATCATCCTTAGGGCTGGCCCTGTTCAAATCCCTGTAATCAACACACATTCTGACCTTACCATCCTTCTTCGGCACTGGAACCACATTGGCAACCCACTGAGGGTAAGAAGTCACTGCTAGAAACCCGGCATCAAATTGTTTCATAACCTCAGCCTTGATTTTCTCGGACATCTCTGGACGCATACGGCGGACCTTCTGTTTAACCGAAGGACAGTCTTCCTTGGTAGGCAGGTGATGAACCACAATGTCAGTATCCAACCCAGGCATGTCTTCGTAGGACCAGGCAAAGATTTACATGTAGTCATGCAGCATCTGGATCAACCGTTGTTTCACACTAAGCTCCAGATTGGCACCAATCTTGACTTCCTTTCTGTCTGTCTCAGTACCCAGATTTACCGTTTCCACCGGCTTTTCATGTGGCTGA
Source organism: Vicia faba (assembly GCA_948472305.1). Classification (NCBI taxonomy): domain Eukaryota; kingdom Viridiplantae; phylum Streptophyta; class Magnoliopsida; order Fabales; family Fabaceae; genus Vicia; species Vicia faba. The sequence goes on along the minus strand of OX451739.1, from coordinate 436,906,966 downwards.
ATGGCCCTCTCTTCCTGGAGTAGCAGTCTTGCAAGCTCGCCAGGCACTTCGCAATCATCTTCGCCTTCGTCTTCGGCTAAGTTGATCGGATTTTCGAAGTCATAACTGGCAGTAGCAAAGTCGTTACCAGTGAGATCCAGAGTGGATTGGAATCTGTATAAGTGAGTGTGTGTAAATATAGCTGTTTTGCAACATAAATAAGAAAGACAAGGAGCACAAGATTTGAAATGTAAAAAAAACGTCCAATGCTTTTATTCATGATATATGAAAGTGACACACAAAAGCCCTCACAAATAAAACCACGGTGCCCCGGGTAAGACATCGGGCCATAAAGTTTCAAATTATTGTTTGTTACAAATTCAAAACAAAGAAGTTCATTAGTGGGTGACAAAAGTAATAGGTGTAAAGTCTTTTGCAGTCCAGTTTCTAGGTCCATCTTCGGTTGTTGGGTATATCCAGCTGTCGAATTCGGATTTTTCCACTTCGTCCTCGATAGCATTCACTCCCGGGTTGGTGATGAATACGGGAGGTCTTCCTATCCTTGCTTTACGCACAGCCCTCTGAGCCTCTGCAGTGAAACCCAAGCCAAATTTGTCAGTCTTTGGAGTGAAATCAGGAAGCCTGCCCCAGTTTGCACACTCACCCTTCTCAATCACAGCCCGGGCATCCTTCAAGGAAGCCATCTTCAAAGGAGAGTCTTCTGCAGTCACTGTCTCTGCTGCTGCCAATGTCTGAGGTACCTCTTCAAAGTGTTGAAAGGGGGTCTCAATGAACTCCCCATCTATTTCTACGTATCGGAACGAGTTGAGGTGGCTGACCATGTACTCCTCTTCCCCTTACACTGTTACGATCTTCCCTCTGACCGGGTACTTAAGCTTCTGATGCAACGTGGAGGTCACAGCTCCTGCCTTGTGGATCCAAGGACGACCCAGCAAACAAGATTAGGATGGCCGGATATCCATCACATAGAATTTTGAATCAAAGACTTGTGAACCAACCCTGATTGGGATGTCAACCTCACCATGTACCATCCTTTTGGACCCGTCAAAGGCCCGGACAACAATGTTACTTGGTTTGAGCTCTAAACCCTCACAGTCCAGCATGTCTAGAGCTTTCTTGGGTAGTACGTTTAATGAAGAACCAGTGTCAACCAGCACATGAGCAAGAGTAGTGCGCCTGCATTCAATGGAGACATGCAGGGCATCATTATGGTTATTTCCTTTGGCCGTCAGATCAGCGTCGGAGAATCCCAAGCCATTATCAGCAGTTAAGTTGGCCACACAGTCGGTGAATTGATCAACAGACGTTTCTTGTGGCACGTGGGCTGTCTTCAGGAAAGCAATCAGGGCCTTGGCATGGGCCTCTGAACACAGTAACAGTGATAGCATAGAGATTTTAGAGGGGGTGTGCCTCAGCTGTTCAACGACGTTGAAATCACTTTTCTTGATAATTTTGAGGATCTCTTCCATCTCTTGCTTGGAAGCCTCAACAGTGGTCTTCGGTGCCTCCATCCGGGCAGGCACATCAGTAGCAATCCCCTTGCCCCGAGCGTCAGATGACTCGGCAGCGGAGGTAGAAACTTGATTAGGGGGGAAACAGGCACACTGGCAGGTGTGATGACAATAGGTCTCTGAATTGCTGGAGGTGCAATGTCTGGTGAGAACAGTCTTCCACTACGAGTGACCTTAGCAGGCCCGGTGATGTTGGTGACACCGGTACTAGTATTGAACTCTTGTTTCACTCCCAAAACATAAACATCTGCCCCATAGTGCCACGGGACAGCTTTGTCAGACTTATAGGGGATGGGCCCCGGAACAGTAATGGTTATAGGAGCAATCTTGTGAACAGGCATAATTTTGATAGGCTTCTTTGAAGGAGCCTTGGAAGGGTTGTTGAAAATGGTGACAATTGAAACTTCTTCAACAGGGGCAGTAGGAACGACAATCTTCTTGAACAAGATCTCTTTGCTATCCATCAGGTTTTGGACGCCTGACTTCAGCAAAGGACAACCAGCAGGGGAAACAGCACATAAATGGCAACCTTTACTACATCCTGGAAATAAACCGGTCAGTAACAGGTTCCTCTTGACGGTCAACAGCGGAGTAGCAATATCATCCACAGAAGCTACATACAGATCCTCTTCCACAATGTTCACTCCATGCTGGGGCATGGGAGCAGTCACAACGTTGGGCCTTTCGGGCGCCTCGAACTGTATCTCCTTAGCATCAATAAGGTCCTGAACCTTATTCCTCAGTGCCCAACAATCATCAGTAGAATGCCCCGGGCTATCAGAGTGATAAGCGCAACGGGCGTTGGGGTTGTACTTAAGAGATGATGTGTTTACCACCTTCGGAGCTTCCTTGACAGTGACCAGGCTGGTTGACAACAGTTGCAGCGGGATCTGAGAGAGAGTCATGATGATCCGAGTATACTGTCTTTTAGGCCTCTCAACTCTTGGCTGGTTGTATTGTTGAGGAGCAGCAGCAGGCGTAGAAATTACCACCGCGTTGATAGCTTGGCGGCGTTCTGGTTTGTTGTCTCCTGGGACCATACACAGCACTAGCTTCCTTCTTGAAGGGCTTCTTTTCAGTGTTTGAGGAGGCACCTTTCTGTATCTTCCCCGATTTTATACCAGCTTCGATCCTCTCACCAGTCAGGATCAGGTCTGTAAACCCAGCAGAGGAATTACCAATGAGATGGTTAAAGAATGGACCAGATAGGGTCCCCAAGAACATGTCCACTAGTTCACGATCCGTCAACGGTGGCTGCACCCTTCCAGCCAGGTCTCTCCATTTCTGTGCGTACTCCTTAAAACCTTCACCCGTTCCCAGTGACATACCCTGGAGTTGGGTACGCGTGGGAGCGAGGTCGGAATTATATTGATACTGCTTATAAAAAGCAGTAGCCAAGTCCTCCCAGTTACGAATGTTGGTTCCATCCAGCTGATAGAACCATTCGAGATGAGTCCCTGAAAGACTCTCCTGGAAGAAATGGATCCATAAGTTCTTGTCTGCAGTGTAAGGCTGGATCTTCCTTACATAAGAGCGGAGGTGCAGTTTAGGACAGGAAGCCCCGTCGTACTTCACAAAGGCAGGCGCCTTGAACTTGTGTGGGATCACCACCCCAGAAGATAAACCCATGTCTCCAAAATCCAACCCAGGCACACGTTGAATCTCCATAGCATTTAACCTGTCCTCCAGCTGTTTGTACCGGTCCTCAGCAGGAGGGTATTGTTCATCATTGAAGTCTGTCTCTGTGTCAGAGACCACAGGGCTAGGAACCTCTCTCCCTTGGTGACTGCCTTCCCCCACAGATGGAGTAGTCCTCTCAGCTTCATTCTGCAGTGTATTCCCGAGTCTGCGCCCAGTGTTGAACAACACAGTCCTCTTCTTCTTCTTCTTCTTCAGGAGCAAAGCCTTCAGCTCCTGTTGTCCCTGGGCCAAGTTCATGACCATCTCCTGAAACTGGGCGTTCTGGGCCTGGAGGGCCTTGATAGCTTGCTCGGTAGTTGGTTCAGGATTCATGATGACTGAGTGCTGAAATAAACAGCGAAGAAGATTAAGCAACCTGTAGAAAAAGGGTACCTGTTATGCACATGATGCATGATATGATATTTATGCAATGCATTCAAGGGTTCGAAAGTTCAAATTCGTTGTAGCCAAAGAAGAACACACTTTTTATTAGGAAATAATTTGTTCAGTACATCAGGGCCTCATGGGCAAAACATTACAAAATAATTAATCCCAAAAGACACTGCGCATCCTTTTTGGAGCAATGTAGGTGTTGAGGGTATTTTCCTCGTGGAGTAGACGGGTGAGCTCCAAGACTTTCTTCTCACTGGCATGTAGACTGGCTTCAAGAGAATTCTGTTCTTCCTTGAGTTGGATCCAGCTTTTCTGCATTTCTTCCCAGGATGTAGGCATGTCAGGATGTTGAATGGTGTAGGGCACCTCTCCTTCCAAGACTGGCTCTTTGATCACAGGGAGAACATGAGGATATGGCATTACCAGCTTCTGGGAGCGGGCTCGTACCCACTTGAGATAAGGCTCCAGGGGGATGGAGTTCTTGTGCCCCAGCGTCTTGCTATCTACCATGTTGGGCATTCTCCAAGCTCTGATGAATCTCTGGTGAAGTCCTTGTGCATCATCGTCGAAGTCAAAAACTATGTCAGGAATTAACATATCATGAGGGCCATCCCTCCGAGCATATCCAAACTGCCTCAAAGCCAGACAGGGGTTGTAAGTAATACCTCCTCTGATTCCAAGTAAAGGAACATTAGGAAACTCCCCGCAACGATCAATGATAGCGACATTCTCTCTGGACCGAGAACACCAATGTATATCAGCATGTGTAAGAGTCATCAATCATTGTGACCATCTCAAACCCCGCTCGTTCTTCAAAACTGATTGTGGAAGGTGCGAAATAAACCACCTTGCCAGGAGAGGAGTGCAGCACATGAGAACACCTCTTTTTCTCATGGTTCGAGTGTAACATGAGTGAAGGATGTCCCCAAGAAATGTAGGTATAGGATTCCTGGATATGAAGATCTTGACAGCATTGATATCTATAAGCTGATCTGGATTCGGGAACAACACCAACCCATAGACAAGGAGTGCCACAACTTCTTCAAAGGCTTGTAGGTCAAGGGAATTCCAACATTCTTGGGCCTTCTCAAACAGGAACTTGGCCAAGAATCCTTTGATACCACTTCTAACTTGTAGGCGTAATGCTTTAGCAACCTCTTCAAGTTTTGGTTCCCTTTCCGTACCGTTGTAGGGTAGTTGACTGAGAATGGGAACCTTCAGAAGTTGAGAAAACTCTTCCAAAGTAGGCACCAATTGATAATCCGGGAAAGTAAAACAATGGTGCAAAGGGTCAAAGAACTGGAACAACACTTTCACCATATCCTCTTCAATGTTGGTGTTGACCAAGCTGATGAGTCTACCATGTCTTTCACTGAAAGAAGAGTTCTCGGGAATCCTGGATGTGAGCTCCTTAAGCTGAGGAGGGACCCTGACAAGGTTGACCTGAATTATCTTTCTGCGGATAGTTTCCATGTCCTACAAAACAAGAACAAAGATGAAGATTCGAACCCCTGAAGTGGTTAGTGGATGCATATGATGTTGTATGATGTTATGATGCTATGATAAGGCACACCACAAGTATTCACAAAAAGCAAACATGATAGGGCATACAAGTCACACCACAGCCCTTAGAGTTTAGGCCAGCATGAAGTTTGGGGTACTACCCTCTTGAAGTTGGTGGGCTCAAAAACCTGTCCTATCAAAAGTAACCGGGTTCTAAGGAGCTCAATATCATTGGGTTGTTTTCTGTGTTCATTGTTTTGATTTAGCCACTGAACTGGCGATCAAAATATTCCAAGAAAACAACCCTCAATGAGTGTAGTATTGAGTATCAACCAACTTCGGACTGCACCAAAGTCAGTTATCTCACTACCCCTAAAGAGGCCAGGATGGTTCAATTAAGGTTCCTAAGGTCAGTTGATGCTTCACGACACCACGCGGCGGCCCCGTACTCTCCTTGACTTGACTCAAGGGTTACCGGTACTCACCAAAGTGCCACATCAACATAGCAAACTGCTTCAACCGTGTCGATATACCCCGCACAGTTCCCTCACAGTTTTGTTGCTACTTTCTAAGAAGGTATCCCCCAGATCCGGATTAGGATCTATGAAACTCCCAAGACAGGCCCAACAACATTAAAGCAAACAAATCAGGCAATTGAAAACACAAGCGATCTTAGTCCTAAGGTACACCTCACTTTTAAGTATCCCCAGCAGAGTCGCCAGTTCTGTGATCGGTGGAAATAGAACTGACTGTTTTTTAGCTGGTTTCGCGAAATGTCGCGGTAAGCAAGAGTCGCCACCGTCTTTTATGTTCTCCAATATGGAAAGGACAAAAGCACAGCAAAATTCCTTATTCGAGATGTTTCTCGGTTCGGGAGGTAGATTTATAGAAAGGGAAGGTGTTAGCACCCTTTCTATCCATGGTTATCCATGGGCTCTTAGGTACTTGCTCTTATGTTTTCAAAAGATTATTTGCTTTTCAAGTGTGTGTGGGTTTTGAAAAAGTTTCGTTTGAAAAATTTCTAAGTAACTCTTGTATCAGTCCTCAAGAGTGCATGAAAGATTTGTTTGAAAACTTTTGAAAGTGTGAGTGCGAAAAGTTGTTTTGTTTTGTTTGAAAGAGCAAGTACTTAAGAGAAGTCTACCTACCCTAAGGAATTAGGCTGTGTAAGAGTCCTTTAGATAGTGCTATCCCACCATTGAGAGGTAGGTAGCACCATCGTTGGAGGTGTTCGGGTCAATTCGATTATCGGGACAGTGTGGTCACCAAAGCAATGGTAGGACACCTTAGAAGTAACCCTAATGTCCTAGATCCTTTTATCCGAGGCAACCATTTCGAGGCAACTGGATCTTTATACAAAGGGTGACCTCTAAGACGTCCTATACTTGATGACCACGTTTCGAGGCAACGAGTGAAGCGTACCCTAGGAGTGGCATGTGCTTTGTGTTTTGTTTTTCAGTTGATTGTCTTTTTATTTGTGAGCTACAGATTAATTTTATTATTCATACATTCTTTCATGCATCGTTAACAGTTAGGGGTGCGGAAGGTAAATTGCGGAAATATAAATTCTACGCTATTACAAGGTGCGGGTCTATACATTACCAAAAATACAAAGACCCGTTTTGGTAAATAAGTACGAGAAATTAAATAAAGCGATAAACCTAATTACTATTACATTCTTGGAAGCAATTACATAATAATCAAAATAAAATGCGTGCGAATAAAAATTAATCGGGAATGCCTTAAGGGTTTTGGCCCTTTTAAGAAAAGAAATGAATTTTTTTTGTCTTTTTTGTGATTAAATGAGATTAAAACTAATTGTTAAACTAATTAATTAATTTATTAAAAGAAAATATTTTTTTTGTTTTTATATTTTTTAATGAAATAAAATAAAAGAATTAAAATTCTAAGTTAACCTAATTCTAAATTATTTTTATTGATTGTAAAGAAAAAGAAATTAAAGTTGACCTAATTAAACTATTTTAGTTGTTAATATTCTATTTACAAAAAATAATATGAACTTAATAATAATAATAATATTAATTCTATTTTTTTGATTTTTTATGAAAATATAAATTATGTTAATGGTTAATAAAAAAGGGAATAAGAAAAAAAAAATAAGGCAAATGACAAAATAATAAAAAAGGAAAAGCAAACCCAAGGGGGGTTTGGGCTGGAATTGAGGGTGTTTGATTGGAATTTGAGGCCCAATGAAGCTTTCAGCCACGTTGTCTTCTTGGATTGCCTGCAGCATGCTTTGACTGAGCACATGGTATTCATCACTTTTTATCCTTTGGATCTATGATCATGGCTACCTGGCGCTTGGATCTGTGAGGTTTATGGTGCGTTGCTATTTGAGGGCCTGCACGTGATTACCTGGGGAAAAATTGAAACAAGGAAATTGGGGGACCTGGGAATCGAACCCAGGCCCCAGAGATTATAAGCCACGTCTCCAGCCACTGAACCACTCATGCGCGTTTGTTAATATAATGGCCACTAAATATTATATAAAGAAAATGCGTTATATGCTGGAAAATAGAAAAGAGCGCGCATGATTTGAATCAACCAGCCAGGCAGGGACACCTCAGCATCGTCTTCGTCCCTGAAACAAAAAATACAGACAAATAACGGGGGTTTTAAACCCCCACAAAATACCAATGTCAAAAATAGCGATTAGCTATGTAGTGAACATAAAAAGGGCGCGAGGTATGCTTTGGATTCGTCTCATCCTGCTGGTTTCAGCCATGTATGTTTGGAGTTCTGATTTTACAGTATGGCAAAAGCCCCAAATCACAAGCTTTGAAAAACCTAGAACTCAACAATGGTATTTTGCGTTTTAAGGCATCATAATCTAATTAAGTTATACAGAAAGCTTCATATGGGTCCTGTGAACACAATGCAATCAATAAAAAGTGTTTAAAACGCATGAATGGATGATTGTGATTTTGAAAAAGAAGGTAAACCGTATGACTTGTGTAGCACGAGTTCTTGAGGTTTTTGGCTCGTTCTTGGCTGCAAATGATTCCTGGGGGTGTAAGGAATGTGTTTGGATCAAAAGGGAGGTTTGAATTATGCTGCAAGTGAGATTTCAGTTTCACACTTTTCTTTGGAATTTTTGGAAATTGGATATGCTGTTTCAGGTGTTTTCTAGGTCGTGAATCATGTATGGAAGGCTTGCATATATGGTTATCAATGAGAATCAGTCACTATAATGGACCTTTAACCCTTGCAATTATGTTTTGAGATTTCCATAAACACCATTGAAGAAACTTTCCTTTTTTTGTCCAAATTTGAATTTTATGCTTGAAATAGGCTGTACACGAATTTGGTATGTGTTTCATGATGCATCAAAGCCATTCAAGCCACAAAATATCCTTTGATTAAATTTTTTGATTTTTATTTGAATTTTAAGGATTTAAAATAAATTAAATCAATAAAATTAAATAAAAATAGAAAAATTAAGGTTTAATCTTGAGATAAATCATGGGACACGTGGGAGGCATGGCAAAGCTGACTCAAGTGGGAAAAGTGGGCCCTTTTGTCAAAAATTGAAGTTTCAAGGATAGTTGGCTTTGGCCATTTCACAAAAATTTCCCAACTTCTCCAATGCATATCTTGCTCAATTTTGATCATATGAACATGTTCTTGGACATTTTGGAAAGGTCTTGAAGTCCTCTAACCAATGCCTTTGGTCCCATGTCATTTTGATTTACCAATCTCAAGTTATGGTCTTTGACTTAAAGTGCCTTTTTGTTGACTTTTGAAAATGACCTATAATGTTGAAATTGATAACTTTTTGTGAGAGAATTTCTTGGATTTGGAATGTGAAGATGAGTTGTAGGAAATGTCATCCCCTTCAAAATGAGCATTGGATGGGATTTTTCTGATGAACCATGAAAAAGTTATGCCTTGGTCAAGTTACAGTTGACTTTTCAACTGTCCAAAAATAGAAACTTTTGACACCTTGATGATTTTTGAGCCATTCTTGTGAAATCATGATCAAGACTTGATCAAATGATGATTGTGGCTTCAACATAAGATTTTGACCAAAAATTTCTACTTTTGACTGCCAAATGACCATTTTGCCCCTGCAGTTGACTGTGGAGCAATTAGGGTTTTTGACTATGCAACTTGACCTTGTGAGCCTTGAAACTTGACATGTAGGTGCTTGACAATGTATATGAGCATATGGGACTTGATTGAGCCCTTGAAAACCTCAACTTCTTTGCAAGAACCAAAACCCTAATTTGACTGGCTTAGGAGGGTGCTTGACTGTGTAGCCCTTGAGTAGACTTTGAACCATTTGAGGTGATGCTTGTCAAAACTTTAAAGAATATGGGAGGGAAAATTTTGGGGTACAACACACACAAAGCACATTCAAACAAAAGGAAGTGATCTAGCGAGTAACTAAGAGCCCATGGAAAACCATGGATGAAAATGGTGCTAATACCTTCCCTTTTCATAATCTACCCCCCAAACTCAAAAACATCTCTAAAGGTCTTTCTTGTGATTTTTCACCATTCCTTTTTGGATAAAAGAAAAGTCGGTGGCGACTCTAGCTAAACCGCATCATTTGCGAATACAACGCAAAACCTCAAGTCAGTTCTCCCACTGTATCACACCTGTTCTTGCACGGCGACAACTTGGTTATCCGATGAGGGATAAACCGATTAGTATTTTGTGATCGGTGGGAATAGAACTGACTGTTTTGGAATGTTGGTTCGCGTTTGCGTTTGTTTTCGCAAAATGTCGCGGTAAGCAAGAGACGCCACCGTCTTTTATTTTATCCAACAAGGAAAGGACAAAAGCACAGAAAAATTCCTTTTTGAGATATTTCTCGGGTTCGGGAGGTAGATTATAGAAAGGGAAGGTGTTAGCACCCTTTCTATCAGTGGTTATCCACGGGCTCTTAGGTACTTGCTCATTATGTTTTCAAAAGTTTGCTTTTCTTTGTGTTTGTGGGTTTGAAAGAATTTTTGTTTTGAAAGGGGTGTAAGTGCGAAATGTTTTGTTTTGTTTTAAAAGGAGCAAGTACTTAAGAACATCTACCTACTCAAAAAGGAATTAAATTGTGCAATTGTCCTTTAGACAATGTTATCCCACTATTGAGGAGTAGGTAGCACCGTCGTTGGAGTTTTCGGGTCAATTCGATTAAGGGACGTGTGGTCACTAAAGCAATGTTAGGACGCCTTAGCGGTAACCCTAATGTCTTAGATCATTTTATCCGAGGCAACCGTTTTGAGGCAACTTTATGATCTTTGGACAAGAGAGCGACCTCTAAAACTTCCTATACTTAATGACCACGTTTGAGGCAACCAAGTGAGGTGTACCCTAAGAGTGGCATGTGCGAGTGTATTGTTTTTCAGTTATATTATCCTTGTACATGTTAATGGTGAGCTACTGTTGATTTTAAATTGAAATTGATCTTGTCATGCATCGCCTATTTATCAAACATCTAACAGTTAATGGTTGCGGAAATTAAATTGCGGGAAATAAATCTAAGCTATTACAAGGCGTCGGGTATTTACATCGCCAAAGACAAACCCTTAAAAATTAAATTGCGAAAAGTAAATAAAAGCGATAAATAAATAAATAAAGTCCTAAGTTAAAACTATTACATTCTCGAAACAGTTACAATATTGAAATATGGATCGAAAGTAATTCGCGCGCGAGAAAATTAAATCGGAGTGTCTTAGGGTTTTGACCCTTATTATTAAATAAGGCATATTTTTTGTTGTTTTTGAATTAAAAATTAGTCCGAATTAATAATTGAATTAATTTATTAAATGAAAATATTTTTGGTTTTTTATTATTAAGGAAATAAAATAAGAATGGTTAAAAATAATAAAAACCTAATTCTAAATTAATTTTAATTTAATGCAAAAGATATTAAAATTGTATCTAATTTAAACTAAATTAATTGATTAAAATTTATTTACAAAAATAATGAAATAGAAAATATTATTTTATTTTTGGTTTTCTGATTTTTTATAAAAAAGGTTAATTTGTTAATTAATTAATTAAGATAATAATAATAATAAAATAAAAATAGAAAAATAATGAAAAGAAAATATAAAAAAGAAAAGAACAAACTCAGGGGGGTGTGGGCCTGAATAGAGTGTTTGAATTGCAAATTCCAGGCCCAATTGCGCCAACCTGTTGGACTTTTTTGTGATTCCATGCATGCTTGTTGACCAGGGAGTATAATGAGCCTCCATCCTGAACCACTGGATTTGATTGGCAAGCCATCTGGCAAATGGATCCCTGAGGCGTATGGTGGACCAGCTTTGTGAATGCTGCGTGAGATTACCTGAAAACAAAATATATCAAAGTTTTGGGGGACCTGGGATTCGAACCCAGGTCCCAAGGGACTTTGCAACAATACGCTTGCCATCTGAGCCAATGTGCTTGTTTGTTAATATAATAGACAATTAATATTATAAAAGAAACGCAAGCCATATACTGAAAAATAAAAAAATGCGCGCAATTGATTTGAATAGGCCAATGAGAGGAAGATACATAATCGTCTTCTTCACTAAAACCTGGTTCGTTTCCTGCGGATTTGAATCCGTAGCAAAATTCGCAGGGGCCATCCAAACATGAGCTACAGGCCATGTAAATGCAAATGGAAACCATCATTGCAATCGTCTCTCTCCCCTGATCATTCCTATACCTATCATTAGCCTTAATTTAACCTGCATAAAAAACTCCTAAAAACAAGAACAAGAACCCTAGGTTCTGGATACGGGGTTAGAAGCCACAAAAATAAAATCAAATATTGCAGAATCAATGGAAATTGAATGGTAAGTATGAATGTACAAGAAAATTGGCAAGAGGATGCAAGAAAATGATTTCACGATATCATGTGCAGAGGCATATTCGTGATGACTTACAGCGAGCTTCAGAGGGTCTCAAGGCCTGGTTTTGATTGCTACAGCTTCACGAGATATCAGGCAAGGGAGTAGTGTTGAGCTTTTGGGTTGAATCGTGCTCTAACCAAGATTTTGATCTCACAATTTTGCAAGCTTTTTCCAATTCTTGTCTGGCCGTTTCTACAGAGCTTTGTGCGTTCTTTAGGTTTGTGTTGCTTGTGTGCATATAATGGAATGAGTTTAGGTCAAAATTTGGACCAATATCCATGTGCATTGAAGATGGAATATTTGATTTTGATCACCATAACCAAGTTGCCATATTTGCATCAAATATGAGATTTTGTGCTTGAATTGACTTGGCACGAGTTTGATTGAGTATCACATGGTATTTACAAGCTGGAATGATCACTAGAATCCCTTTACATCAATTTTTTTAGATTTTATTTGATTTAATATTGATTTAAAATGAATTAAATCAATAAAAATAAAATAAAATAGAAAAATAAATGAATGGCCATGATATTAAATATGGGACACGTGTGTGGCATTACAAGACCATATCAAGTGGAAAAAAGTGGGCCCTTTTGTCAAAAATTGGAGTTTTGAGGATAGTTGACTTTTGGCAAATTTGAATAAATGCCCAACTTCAACAATGCATAACTTCTTCAATTTTGAACTTTTGGAGGTGTTATTGGACTTTTTAGAAACCTTGAGATGTCCTCTAATCAACCCTTTTGGTCTCAAATCATTTTGATGTTCCATTCGCAAGTTATAAGCTTTGGAAAAAAGGTGTTTTTGTTGACTTTCAAAAATGACCTATAATGTCCAAATTTGTAACTTTTTGTGAGAGCATTTATTGATCTTGGGGTGTGAAGATGGATTGTAGTAAATTGCATCATATTCAAAATGAGCTTTGGATGGGTCATTTATCATAAAGTATGAGAAAGTTATGCTTGGTCAAAGTTGAGTTGACTTTTCCTACAAAACCCTAATTTAGCAACTTTTGAATCTTGATGAATCTTGAGCAATCCTTGATGAATCATGATCAACCCTTGATAAAATGATTAATTAACCTTCAAAATGAGAATGTTGACAAAAATCTTGAGGTTTGACTGTATTTGGGACACAGTTGACTTTTGCCCTAGCACAGTCGATTTTTGGGTCTCTTGAGCAATTGACTGACCAAACTTCCTCTGCAAAGCTTTAAATTTGACATGGATGAACTTAAGAACATATTAGGACATTGGGGAACACTTGAGGTCATTTGGATGTGAGGACCTTGATGAAACACAAAACCCTAATTTTGAATTGACTGCCTTTGGAGGTGATTTGACTGTCCAACCCTTGAGCCAACTTGAGCAACTTGAAGCTTATTCTTGACATGTCTTGAGAAACATGGGAGGGAAAATTTTGGGGTACAACAGTTGTCCCTGTTCAATTTTCTTAAACCTGAGGATATAGATTGGCTTTCGAGCCTTTCGTGATCCGAAGGTGGAAGATATTTGAACACTAGAGTGCCCAAAAATTTGCACTCACATGGTGTAGTATCAGCATTGTGATGTCGGGAATGGGCTTACAGATGCCATTTGGAGATTGTTGGTAGGAGTATGGGCTTATAGATGCCATCTGCAGGAGTGTTGATCGCATAAGATATTCCTTAGCGAGAACTTGCATACCTGTGGTCGTAAAAGATTCCACTGGGGAAGTCTAAACTTTGTGGAGATTTAGGAACTTGCCTGTACTTCAACTGAGAGAATGCCTCGGCTGAGTCTTAAGAACCTGTCCATAATTCAACTGGGGGGAAACATCTTCATCAAGATCTAGGAACTGTCTCGTGCTCAACGGAGTATACCGCTGAGGTTATATAACTTGTCCACACTATGACGGAGGAAAACATCAAGATCTAGGAACTGACTCGTGCTCAATGGAGTATACCTTTGAGGTTATAGTACTCGTCCACACTATGACATAGGGAAACATCTTCATCAAGATCTAGGAACTGTCTCGTGCTCAATAGAGTATACCATTGAGGTTATAGAACTTATCCACACTATGACGGAGGAAAAACATCAAGATCTAGGAACTGACTCGTGCTCCACGGAGTATACCATTGAGGTTATAGTACTCGTCCACACTATGACGTAGGGAAACATCTTCATCAATATCTAGGAACTGTCTCGTTCTCAATGGAGTATACCGTTGAGGTTATAGAACTTGTCCACTCTATGACGGAGGAAAACATCAAGATCTAGGAACTGACTCGTGCTCAATGGAGTATGCCGTTGAGGTTATAGTACTCGTCCACACTATGACGGAGGAAAACATCAAGATCTAGGAACTGACTCGTGCTCAATGGAGTATACCGTTGAGGTTATAGTACTCGTCCACACTATCACGTAGGGAAACATCTTCATCAAGATCTAGGAACTGTCTCGTGCTCAATGGAGTATACCGTTGAGGTTATAGAACTTGTCCACTCTATGACGGAGGAAAACATCAAGATCTAGGAACTGACTCGTGCTCAATGGAGTATACCGTTGAGGTTATAGTACTCGTCCACACTATGACGTAGGGAAACATCTTCATCAAGATCTAGGAACTGTCTCGTGCTCAATAGAGTATACCGTTGAGGTTATAGAACTCGTCCACTCTATGACGGAGGAAAACATCAAGATCTAGGAACTGACTCGTGCTCAATGGAGTATACCGTTGAGGTTATAGTACTCGTCCAATCTATGACGTAGGGAAACTGCCGAGATTGAGAACCTTATCTGAAATTCAACCGAGGATAATTTAATCGAGATTTACGAACTGGTCAGGTCTTTGACTAAGCTGGGGACTTAACTGCATCTTTCCTGAAAGGTAAAAGGTCAGTCACATGCAATGCATGAGATGGATCAAGCAATGATGTTCTCAACATAAATGAGATTGCATGGTATGATGTGTATATGCATGTATCATGATGTATGGAAATGTGATGTTTTAGCTGGGGAAAATAAATCCTGGAGCTGCTGGAGAATAGAGTTGAGTTCTTCATTTCCGCTGGGGATGATAAACGAAGATGATAAACCTGTAGGAGAGAAGAACTCCTTTGGGGGAATAAACTGATGAAGAGATTACTCTGAGGAGAATTACTCTGTGGGGAAGAGACGTTCTGCTGAATATTTTAACGATAACTCCGCCGGGGATTCCGTTGATAAGCTCTGTTGGGGATTTTAATGATGAATTCCACTGGGGATAAAAATAACTTCGCTGGGGATGATTCTTCAGTTGCAATTTGCTGAGGATAACCCAGTTAAACTCTTGTGAGGATAACCTTCTGAATTTGGCTGGGGAGATTTATTTGTGCTCTGTAGGGGATAAGCTTCCAGAATCTACTGGGTGAGATGATTCAACTCTGACGGGGAAGCTTTTTAGACTGCGCTGGGGAAATGGCTCCATTGGGGTATCTTGTATTCCGCCAGGGAACATTCTTATATTCCGTCGGGGAATATTAAGACTGTCGGGGATGCTCTTATACCTGTTGGGGAATGTCTTTATACTCTGTTGAGGACTATTAAGACCTTCTGGGGATACCCAACCTTTTCAGGACTGATGGTAGATTAACTCTTCTTGGGGAGAGTGTTGTTGATTTGTTCATAGCTGCAAGTCTCAGTGGGGAGAGCTACCATTACGGTTTTACTCTGCGGGGAGTGAAGGTATCGTAGCCATATTCTTCAGCTGAATATACCTTGGTACCTGGTGAGAAGAGCAGCTGTACAGTTTGGACAATTTTATTGCCCCTGTTTCTGCGGGAGAAGGTGCCTGCAGAGGCCTTGTGGATCGAGTATTATCCCAACCTATGAGGTGCTTGGTATCTTTCGATTGAAATGACAAGTCTTTTTTTGGTAGGTAAGTGATGAGATGACGAGACATAGTCATACGGTTTGATCCCTAATTTTTGCCTGGACCGCCCTTTCGGGTTTTCAGTTCACCGGGATACCATTTTTTGCCCAAGCCGCCTTTTCAGGTTTTCGACTTGCCGGGTGTACAAATTTTTCATTTTCATCCCTTATTTTTGCCCGAACCCTTTTGGTTCGCCAGGAAGCCCTTATTTTTGCCTAGGCCAGTCAACCTAGCGGGTCTTTGATTATGCGTAGTACTTTTTTTTACTATGTCCATGTTCTCAGGATGTAGGGAGGTGCCACTGTTGGTAGTGTTGTGTTACCATACTACCAGAAGATCTTCGTTTGATCGTGCAAGATTCGTTGCTGGAATTCACATCCAATGCCCCAATTGATTCAGATGGAGATTTGCCCCTGGCTATTTGGCATTTTGAGAGATTCCTTGAATCTTGACTTAACTGCCCTAGATGATGGACAATGCTCATGCCGTGCCCCTGGATTGGAAGTGTTTTTTCCACTTGAGGTGACCTTTTTTATTGAAACGGTTTTTGTTCACTAGATATTCGTCGTGCGAATTTCTCTGCTGTTTGAGCAAATAGTCATATGCAAACAATGTTATTTTAAGAATGCAAAGCTTATGTCTGTTTTGAAGTTCTTTGAAAATGCAGCTTTTAATAAAACAAGCGAATTTTTGTAAAATGTGATGTCAACTCAGGATTTACAGCAAGCCCTACAGGAGTCAGGATACCTTTTGTAACAGTATGCTTTCGAACTAACCCATGCTTCAGCTAGGACTTTTAATGGTTATAACGTGGCCTGGTTCACGGTTTAAGAAACAAAGGCTCAAATTTTATTTGTACCCACCCGTTCTTCGTGATGTTCTTCGATCCTAAACTCAGTTGATCGTGCATTTAGGTCCCGTTTGAGTCTTTGCTCTGATATTCCGGTGATGGTTCGAATACTGACAGTTTATTTTGAATAGGCAGTCATTTTTATAAGAGTTTGTAGGACCTCTTTCTTTTTGACTTCATTATCCCTGTCTTTTGCCTGGACTGCTTCTCTTGTGATTACAGTCAGCGGGATGCCCCAGTTTTGTAAGTCTCCTTCACAGGTTTTGATTTATTGGGCTTTTATTTTGAGAGATAATGACTGCCTATCCTTACGATTATATGGAACCAACACCGTCTTTTGTTTCGGAAGGACTTCTTTGATGCCATTCATTGTGCACCTGGATCAACTGAGAAAACTACCCTACCCCAGGTTATAATTAAGGGTTTTAATTTGTGAAAAGAAAAACTCCAACTTCTTTGGCTCAAAGGGGTTGACTAGGGATTATCTTCCTTATAACTCCACTGTTTTAGGATTTGAAACAATGTCTGTACCTCGTCAGCGGGGTCTGTTCAAAAGCATACTGTAGAGATTTTGATATCGTTTTCGTCATCCTCCCTCTAAAGGCTTAAAAAAAATTTTAATCGAGAGTTTAACATCACAAAAAGGAAATATGAAGCAATTTAAGCATAGTGAAAACCATTAATTCAAAACAGACACGTGTAATGCATTATTAAAATAAAAAAGTTTGACATGATAATAATTGTTTGAATAAGCAAAGAAAAATACAACTTCAGAATTCAAATGAACAAAAGTCTCTTAGTTTGAACTAGTCATCTCAAGCGGAGAACCTTCAGCGGAAGATTTTCATCTCGCCATTCGGCATGAATTCCAGCACTCCTCCATCAATCAAGTCTTGGATCTTGTTTTTCAAAGTCCAACAGTCGTCGGTGTCATGTCCAGGACTATGGGAGTGGTATACACAAAATGCGTCGGGACGATAGCCAGGAGCAGAGGTGTTAGGATTCCGGGGAGGATCCTTTAGAGTAATCAGATTGACCTCCAACAAGCGTTTCAATATTAGAGATGATGGTTTATCAGTCTCAGAGAAATGTCTTCCAGATTCATTTTGTTTGTGCCGATTACCCCGTTGACGCTGGCGAGGTTGTTGCTGGGCTTGTGACCCTGAAGCAAGCTGGGGAGCTTTTCCTTTGTCTTCTTGCCCCAAAGGTGGTTGAATAATGACTTGATCTTCAACCCTAGTTGTTTACCCCACTTGGTCATTTTGAAGCAGCTTGTTGACGAGGACCCTGAGCTCTTCTTGTCTTTGAGCTAAGTCTTGAATGAGAGCCATCTGGCCCACCAGCTGTCCCATCATCTGGATCTTCATAGTTGCCAACTTGATTTGTAGCCCTTCCAACTGATCATTCCTGATGCCGCCTGGATTCCCTAGGACCAAGCCCCTTGTGAGGAGAGCTTTTATTTCTTCTTGCCCCTGGGATAGGTTCAAGAACATTTCTTGAAGTCGAGCGTTTTGAGCCTGGAGATCTTGGTTGTCTTGTGGGAGAGCCATTGCTGAAATAAACAGCGAGAACATGAGAGACCTGTAAAGGGTACCTGTTTATGAAGTGCATGAGATGAAATGCGTATGATTGTGATTTCAAAAACAATCGGGATTCAAATTTGTAAACGAGAAAGGAAACACACTTTATTAGATTTAAATTTCAAAATTCAAATTGTTCAACTGATGCCCTCAGGGCATTACAAGAATGGAAATACTGAAAAGTGAATAAAAACTGGAAAGGCAATCATCAAAGGTCATTCAACGCTCCCATGGTCTCTTCTTCTCAGTGCGGACATAATCATTCAGGATCCGCTCGTTCTCCAGTTGCCTAGTCAGCTTCTGGATCTTCTGCTCCTGTTCATTGAACCTCTCTCGGTAGGAATCCCGTTCATTCCTTAATTTCATCCAGGACCTCTTCAGTTCCCCAATATCAGTGGGCATATAAGGGTGGAGAATAGTTGGAATAACCCCCTCCTCATTAGCAACTTCAAGAGTAACAGGCTTGACAGCTTCATATGGCATACCTAGCTTCTGGGAACGGATGCGGACCCATCTGAGATATGGCTCCATTGGCAAAGAAGTCTTTGGACCCAATTCATGTGAATCAGATTGGTGAACTCTGTCCCAAGCCCTTATGAATCTACTACGCAGCTCATCGCTATCTCCCTGAAAATCAAAGATGATATGAGGCATCAACATCTCATGAGGCCCTTCTCTTCTGGCTCTTCCAAACTGACGGAGAGCTAAGCATGGGTTGTAAGAAATCCCTCCATGGGTTCCGATCAATGGAACGCTAGTATACTCTCCACAGCGATCAATGACAGTCACCTCATCCAAGCCTTTGAGAGTCCAGATAATGTCATTATTAGAAAGAGACATCACCCTATAAGCCCAGCCCATTCCTTCTTTGTTCTTCAGTACGGACTTAGGGAGGTGCGAAATAAACCACCTCGACAATAAAGGAGCACAGCACATCAAAGTTCCCCGCTTTCGGGCAGTACGAGCATAGAGCTGATGAAGGATATCACCCAATAGAGTGGGTACCGGATTCTGAGAGATGAAGATCTTGATGGCATTAATATCAACAAAAGTGTCAGGATTCGGAAACAATACCAGACCATAAATCAAGAGAGCCAGAATGTCTTCGTACGCCTTGAAGTCTAAGTTGTCCTAGAAGTAATTAGCTTTGTCAACCAAAAACTTAGCCAGAAAACCCTTAGCTCCACTTCTAGTCTCCCAGTTAGCCATTACCTCCTCCTTGGTCAAGTGAAGGGCTGCAGCAATTTCTTCGGGCTTAAGAGTCTTTTCCCAACCAGCAAACGGAGTCTGTTCCAAGATGGAGATACCGAGTAGCTCAGAGAACTCTTCTAGAGTAGGAACCAGCTGGAAATCCTGGAAAGTAAAACAATGGTACAGCAGATCATAGAATTGGACCAGAACACTCATCATTTATTCGTCCAATTTTGAGGTGACCAAACTGAGAAGAGAACCATGCCTCCTGATGAAGGAAGTATTGTCTGGTATCCTGACAACCAACTCTTTAAGCAGGGTAGGTACTTGGACAAAGTTGATCCGGATAGTATTCTTACGCATGGGCATCATGATGACCTACAAAATAGAGCAAAGATGAAACCCTCTTGTCTTTGAAATAGGTTAGTCCTTATGCAAAATGTATGCAATGTCATGATGTCATGATGTCATGGTAAAGGCACACCACAAGTATCCACAAAAGGCAAACATGGTAAAGGCACACAAGTCACACAAAAGAGCCCTTAGATTTCAGGCTAGCATGAAGCTTAGGTACTACCCTCTTTCAGTTTTAGTTGGTTAAGACCTGTCCTAAAAATAGTAATCGAGTTCTAGAGGATCTCAATATCACTAACTACCCTCAATCGGTCATAATTCCAGTTTAGCAACCTTTTCTTGCGGCCGGAATCATCACGAGAGTTTAGTCTCAATGAGTGTAGCATACTGCTACTATTCTATGGCCAAGTTGGTCAATTTAAGGTTCTAAGGTCAGTTGGTGCTTAATGACTCCTTAGAAGACCCATATTATCCTCGTTCCAACACAAGGGATATCGGTACAGACCAAGGTGCCACACCAACATAGCTACTTCTTCATCCGTGTCGGTCTATGCCGGACAGATCCCTCACAGTTTATTGCTATTTACCTAAAGGGTATCCCTAGATCTGAGTTAAGATCTATAGAACTCCGATACAAGCCCACAAAATTAAAGCATACAAAGCATACAATTGAAAACATAGTGATCTAATCCTAAGGTACACCTCACTTATTTAACTCCCCAGCAGAGTCGCCAGTTCTGTGATCAGTGGGAATAAAAATGACTGTTTTGGAATGCTGGTTCGCGTTTG
Source organism: Vicia faba (assembly GCA_948472305.1). Taxonomy (NCBI): domain Eukaryota; kingdom Viridiplantae; phylum Streptophyta; class Magnoliopsida; order Fabales; family Fabaceae; genus Vicia; species Vicia faba. The sequence goes on along the minus strand of OX451739.1, from coordinate 436,886,358 downwards.
CGTTTGTTTTTGCAAAATGTCGCGGTAAGCAAGAGTCGCCACCATCTTTTATTTTATCCAACAAGGAAAGGACAAAAGCACAGAAAAATTCCTTTTTGAGATATTTCTCGGGTTCGGGAGGTAGATTATAGAAAGGGAAGGTGTTAGCACCCTTTCTATCTGTGGTTATCCATGGGCTCTTAGGTACTTGCTCATTATGTTTTCAAAAGTTTGCTTTTCTTTGTGTTTGTGGGTTTGAAAGAATTTTTGTTTTGAAAGGGGTGTAAGTGTGAAAAGTTTTGTTTTGTTTTAAAAGGAGCAAGAACTTAAGAACATCTACCTACTCAAAAAGGAATTAAATTGTGCAAGTGTCCTATAGACAATGCTATCCCACTATTGAGGAGTAGGTAGCACCGTCGTTGGAGTTTTCGGGTCAATTCGATTAAGGGACGTGTGGTCACTAAAGCAATGTTAGGACGCCTTAGCGGTAACCCTAATGTCTTAGATCATTTTATCCGAGGAAACCGTTTCGAGGCAACTTTATGATCTTTGGACAAGAGGGCGACCTCTAAAACTTCCTATACTTAATGACCACGTTCGAGGCAACCAAGTGAGGTGTACCCTAAGAGTGGCATGTGCGAGTGTATTGTTTTTTAGTTATATTATCCTTGTACATGTTAATGGTGAGCTACTGTTGATTTTAAATTGAAATTGATCTTGTCATGCATCGCCTATTTATCAAACATCTAACAGTTAATGGTTGCGTAAATTAAATTGTGGGAAATAAATCTAAGCTATTACAAGGCGTCGGGTATTTACATCGCCAAAGACAAACCCTTAAAAATTAAATTACGAAAAGTAAATAAAAGCGATAAATAAATAAATAAAGTCCTAAGTTAAAACTATTACATTCTCGAAACAGTTACAATATTGAAATATGGATCGAAAGTAATTCGCGCGCGAGAAAATTAAATCGGAGTGTCTTAGGGTTTTGACCCTTTTTATTAAATAAGGCATATTTTTTGTTGTTTTTGAATTAAAAATTAGTCCGAATTAATAATTGAATTAATTGATTAAATGAAAATATTTTTGGTTTTTTATTATTAAGGAAATAAAATAAGAATGGTTAAAAATAATAAAAACCTAATTCTAAATTAATTTTAATTTAATGCAAAAGATATTAAAATTGTATCTAATTTAAACTAAATTAATTGATTAAAATTTATTTACAAAAATAATGAAATAGAAAATATTATTTTATTTTTGGTTTTCTGATTTTTTATAAAAAAGGTTAATTTGTTAATTAATTAATTAAGATAATAATAATAATAAAATAAAAATAGAAAAATAATGAAAAGAAAATATAAAAAAGAAAAGAACAAACTCAGGGGGGTGTGGGCCTGAATAGAGTGTTTGAATTGCAAATTCCAGGCCCAATTACGCCAGCCTGTTGGACTTTTTTGTGATTCCATGCATGCTTGTTGACCAGGGAGTATGATGAGCCTCCATCCTGAACCACTTGATTTGATTGGCAAGCCATCTGGCAAATGGATCCCTGAGGCGTATGGTGGACCAACTTTGTGAATGCTGCGTGAGATTACCTGAAAACAAAATATATCAAAGTTTTAGGGGACCTGGGATTCGAACCCAGGTCCCAAGGGACTTTGCAAGAAAACAAAATATATCAAAGTTTTGGGGGACCTGGGATTCGAACCCAGGTCCCAAGGGACTTTGCAACAATACGCTTGCCATCTGAGCCAATGTGCTTGTTTATTAATATAATAGACAATTAATATTATAAAAGAAACACAAGCCATATACTAAAAAATAAAAAAATGCGCGCAATTAATTTGAACAGGCCAATGAGAGGAAGACACCTAATCGTCTTCTTCACTAAAACCTGGTTCATTTCCTGCGGATTTGAATCCGTAGCAAAATTCGCAGGGGCCATCCAAACATGAGCTACAGGCCATGTAAATGCAAATGGAAACCATCATTGCAGTCGTCTCTCTCCCCTGATCATTCCTATACCTATCATTAGCCTTAATTTAACCTGCATAAAAAACGCCTAAAAACAAGAACAAGAACCCTAGGTTCTGGATACGGGGTTAGAAGCCACAAAAATAAAATCAAATATTGCAGAATCAATGGAAATTGAATGGTAAGTATGAATGTACAAGAAAATTGGCAAGAGGATAAAAGAAAATGATTTCACGATATCATGTGCAGAGGCATATTCGTGATGACTTACAGCGAGCTTCAGAGGGTCTCAAGGCCTGGTTTTGATTGCTACAGCTTCACAGGATATCAGGCAAGGGAGTAGTTTTGAGCTTTTGGGTTGAATCATGCTCTAACCAAGATTTTGATCTCACACTTTTGCAAGCTTTTTCCAATTCTTATCTGGCCGTTTCTACATAGCTTTGTGCATTCTTTAGGTTTGTGTTGCTTGTGTGCATATAATGGAATGAGTTTAGGTCAAAATTTGGACCAATATCCATGTGCATTGAAGATGGAATATTTGATTTTGATCACCATAACCAAGTTGCCATATTTGCATCAAATCTGAGATTTTGTGCTTGAATTGACTTGGCACGAGTTTGATTGAGTATCACATGGTATTTACAAGCTGGAATGATCACTAGAATCCCTTTAAAATGGAAAAATAAATGAATGGCCATGAAATTAAATATGGGACACGTGTGTGGCATGACAAGACCATATCAAGTGGAAAAAAGTGGGCCCTTTTGTCAAAAATTGGAGTTTTGAGGATAGTTGACTTTTGGCAAATTTGGAAAAATGCCCAACTTCAACAATGCATAACTTCTTCAATTTTGAACGTTTGGAGGTGTTCTTTGACTTTTTAGAAACCTTGAGATGTCATATAATCAACCCTTTTGGTCTCATCTAATTTTGATGTTCCATGCTCAAGTTATAAGCTTTGGAAAAAAAGGTGTTTTTGTTAACTTTCAAAAATGACCTATAATGTCCAAATTTGTAACTTTTTGTGAGAGCATTTCTTGATCTTGGGGTGTGAAGATGGATTGTAGGAAATTGCATCATCTTCAAAATTATCTTTGTATGGGTCATTTCTCATAAAGTATGAGAAAGTTATGCTTGGTCAAAGTTGAGTTGACTTTTCCTGCAAAACCCTAATTTAGCAACTTTTGAATCTTGATGAATCTTGAGCAATCCTTTATGAATCATGATCAACCCTTGATCAAATGATGAATTAACCTTCAAAATGAGAATTTTGAAAAAAATCTTGAGGTTTGACTGTATTTGGGACACAGTTGACTTTTGCCCTAGCACAGTCGATTTTTGGGTCTCTTGAGCAATTGACTGACCAAACTTCCTCTGCAAGGCTTGAAATTTGACATGGATGAACTTAAGAACATATTAGGACATTGGGGAACACTTGAGGTCATTTGGATGTGAGGACCTTGATGCAACACAAAACCCTAATTTTGAATTGACTTCCTTAGGAGGTGATTTGATTGTCCAACCCTTAAGCCAACTTGAGCAACTTGAAGCTTATTCTTGACATGTCTTAAGAAACATGGGACGGCAAATTTTGGGGTACAGCATATTCATTTGAGTAGTTTATTTCTGAAGGAATGAGAAGACCATAAGGAAGCTAGGGAAGCTAGGGAGCAGATTGCGAAGGCCCGACGTCACATTCATAAGAAGAGTAGGATGGATTTGGGACCTAGGGGTGATGTTTCTTTGGAGCCATAACTTTAATGGATCTGATCAAGAGCCATTCAATTAAAGATGCCACATACTCGGGAGACACCCATGCCTGATCTATTTGTGAAAACCACTTCTCCCTTATTAGATGATCTAGAAGAGTTGCAACTTGCTTTGGTTAGGATGCAACAGGAAAGGGATGCTTGGAAGAACAAGTTCCAAACTTTATAGAGTTCCTACAGAGCAGACCTGAAGGAGAAAGACAACTTGATTGAGATCCTTGAGAGTCGAGCGGTAGAGTCTATGGAGAGGCAAGGGGATTTATTTTCTCCTAAGCCTTAATCAGGTGTTGATCACTCACTTCCTGATTCAGATGATTGGAAGGAGGTTGCCACCAGATATGCGAAAGAAAACCAGAGGTTGAAGGCTCAGATTGCCAAGCTCACAGGGAAGTGTCAGCGTATAGAGTGATCTCCATCAGTTTTATTTCTCAGGGCTTTAGATTTTATTTTCATCTTGTACTTGGGATCATTGAAACTTGTAATCCATTTTGGAGTTATTATAATAAATAAATAAAAAATTTCAGTATTTCAAAAGTGTTATTACTTTGATGTTTGCAATATGTCTATAAACTTTAAATCCCTTGAAATATTAAATAACAAAGTAAAAATAATCATGTGCATTACATGTCATGCATCATATTTAACATATTTCTTGCATTTGGTATGCATATCCAGGTGTCTTATCAAGCTTCTTTACTTCGTTCAGCAAGCTGACTCGTCACTACAACACTCGGGATAATTTCAAAAAGAAGATGGACAACTTAGAACAGGAGAATCGCGAGCTGCGCGAGGAAGTTTCTACTTTGAAGGCCGGCATGGCCAATCTGACTACACTGATGGAAGCTCTGGTGGATGCTCAGAATCAGCCACCGAGTGTTCAACCTCAACCAACAAGGGCAACTACTGAAGCTCCAACATTTCCCGTATCTGCTACTCCAGCTGTTATTCAGAATCGCATGTGTTGTACCCCAAAATTTTCCCTCCCATATTCTTCAAGATTTGCCAAGAATCATCTTCAAATGGTTCAAGATTTCTCAAAGATTGCACAGTCCAAATGCCTCATAAGCCAGTCAAAATTAGGGTTTTGGTTCTCTCAATGAATTTGGGGTTTTCAATGGCTCAATCAAGTCTCATAGGTCCATATACATCCTCAAGCACCTACATACCAAGTCTCAAGACTCACAATGTCAAAATTGCACAGTCAAAATCTCCATTTGCTTCACAATCAACTGCAGGGGTAAAATGGTCATTTTGCAGTCAAGAGTCAGAATTTTTGGTCAACATCTTATTTTGAGGCCGCAATCATCATTTGATCAAGTCTTGATCATGATTCCAAAAGGATGGCTCAAAAATCATCAAGATGCAAAAAGTTGCTATTTTTGGACAGTAGAAAAGTCAACTGTATCTTGACCAAGGCATAACTTTTTCATGGTTCATCAGAAAAATCCCATCCAATGCTCATTTTTAAGGGGATGACATTTCCTACAACTCATCTTCACATTCCAAGTCCAAGAAATGCTCTCACAAAAAGTTATCAATTTCTATATTATAGGTCAATTTCAAAAGTCAACAAAAAGGCACTTTAAGTCAAAGACCATAACTTGAGATTGGTAAATCCAAATGACATGGTACCAAAGGCATTGGTTAGAGGACTTCAAGACCTTTCCAAAATGTCCAAGAACATGTTCATATGATCAAAATTGAGCAAGATATGCATTGGAGAAGTTGGGAAATTTTTGTGAATTTGCAAAAGTCAACTTTGCTCAAAACACCTTGTTTTTGCTAATGGGCCTCAAATTTCTTCTTGAAACTTTATCCAAGGCCTATGCACGACCCATCAAGCCTATTTGAATTTATTCTCTTATTTTTAATTAATTGGATTTTTAATTGATTTTAATTCATTTAATTAATTTAAATTGTAGGAAATTCAAAGATATGATTTTTTCAATCTTTTTGTGAAGCAAACAAGCTCAAGATATGCTGGAAATTCGTGTGCAAATCAAAGGGACAAGAATCTCCAAGTTTGGCAAGTTTTTCCAATCAAAAAGATTCAAAAATATTTGATTTTCAATCAAATATACAAACATCAATTCCATGGATTTCTTGGCCAAGATTTAACCTAATTCCCTTCCTCTATAAATACACAATCAAACCCTAATGCATTGGATGTGAAACCACTGCAGACAAAGCCATAGCAACTTTGAAAAAAACTCAAGAAACTTGAAAACTGTTTTCCAGGTTCCAGGCCAATTCAAGGACTTTGGTTGATTCAAACACATTACTGGAAGTGTGAGGAACGTGTAGCAATCAAATTCGCGTGCTAAAGCTCAAGAAATCCTCAAGAACAGTCTCACGGTTTGCTTGATTTTTTCAGAATCATAACTCATATTTCATGCATAATTAACATGTTCTAATCATTGTTTTGTGTTGCTAGGAACTGTATAAAGCTAATGGTATAGCTTAATTGAATTATAGCGCCCTAAATCAAAAGATACCATTGACAAATTCTAGGGTTCCTAAGCTTTGATTTTGGGGCTTTATTATCCAGGAAAAATTGAACCTTATAAGACCCATTGTTGAATTCAGGAGACTCAAACGAATGTAACTGGACCATCGTGAAATATTTATATTGCTTGTAGCTCTAATCGCTATTATTGGTCATTACAGTTTGTGGGGGTTAAAAACCCCCGCTATTTAATTCTGTTTTTACAGGCAAATGAGGAAGATGAAGGACGTGGCGATATGCTATTGGACAATTCAAATGGCGCGCGTTTTCGTTTGTTTTACAGCACATGCATTGATTTTGTAATATTATATTTCCTTATTATCATAATATCAAAGCGTGCAAGTTGGTGGAGTGGTTGGCCAGGTGTTCAATAAGCTTTGGGACCTGGGTTCGATTCCCAGGTCCCCCAAATATTTGATATTTCTTTTCTTCACATAATTACATGCAGCGTTCCAGGAGGTGCCTACCATATGCCTCCAGACATCAGCATGCCATGTGTCTTCAAGCAGCAATCCAGTGGCCATGAGATGCTGACCATGATACTCCCAGTCAAAGCATGCGCTGGACAATCAAAGAAAGTCAATAAGGCTTGGGTGCAAATGGGCCAGAATTGCTAGCATACCTCCATATTAGGCCATCACCCCCCCTGGTTTATTATTTCTTTTTATTTTCCCTTTCTTTTATTTTCTTTTATTAACTATTATTATTATTATTAACTCACATAATTATTTTTCATAATAAATTCAGAAACCTAAAATATTATTTATTTTTATTATTTATTAATTTCACTATTAATTATTATTTTGTAAATAAATTCTAAATATAATTAATTTAGTTAATTAGGTTAACTTTGACTTTTTTTCACAATAAATAAAATCAACATGGAATTAAGGTTTTTCTTTTGACAATTTTAATCTCTTTTTATTTTTATTTTATTAAAAACTTAAAAAACATTTCTTCTATTTAATTAATTAGAATTAGGTTTAATTAAACGCAAAAAGGACCAAAAACTCATTCTTTCTCAAAAAAGGGTCAAAACCCTAAGACTTTTCCCGATTCAATTTTCTTTCGCGCATTATTATTATTTTGATCATATTTATGTAATTGCTCCGAGAATGTAATAGCATAATTAGGACATTTTTATCGCTTTCTTTATTTTCTCGCAATTTACTTTTCAAGGGTTATGTTTTTGGCGATGTAAATACCCGACGCCTTGTAATAGCGTAGATTTACTTTCCGCAATTTATTTCCCGCAAATTATTAACTGTTAACTATGCCTGACAAGACTTGCCTGAAAATTAAAATCAAAACGTAGCTCACCATGACATGTGCAAAGATAATTAAATTGAATCCTGACACACTCGCACATGCCACTCTTAGGGTACGCCTCACTTGGTTGCCTCGAAGTGGTCATTAAGTATAGGGTGTTTTAGAGGTCGCCCTCCTGTCTAAAGATCCAAGTTGCCTCGAAACGGTGGCCTCCGATAAAAAAGGATCTAGGACATTAGGGTTACCGCTAAGGCGTCCTACTATTTCTTTGGTGACCACATGTGTCCCTATAATCGAATTGACCCGAATAACTCCAACGACGGTGCTACCTACTTCTCAATAGTGGGATAGTACTGTCTAAAGGACATTTACACAGCTTAATTCCTTAGAGTAGGTAGATTTCTCCTGGGTACTTGCTCTTTCAAAAACAAAAACAACTTTTCGCACTTACACTTTCAAACAAAAGTTTTCAAACAAACACTTCATACACTCTTGAGGACAGATACAAGAGTTACTTAGAAGTTTTCAAAACTAAACTTTTTCAAAACCCACAAACACAAGAAAAGCAAACATTTTTGAAAACATAGTGAGCAAGTACCTAAGAGCCCGTGGATAACCACGGATAGAAAGGGTGCTAACACCTTCCCTTTCTATAATCTACCTCCCGAACCGAGAAACATCTCGAAAAGGAATTTTGATGTGCTTTTGTCCTTTCCATGTTGGAGAACATAAAAGACGGTGGCGACTCTTGCTTACCGCGACATTTCGCGAACCAGCATTTCAAAACAGTCAGTTCTATTTCCACTGATCACAGAACTGGCGACTCTGCTGGGGAAGCTTTTTTCTAAGTGAGGTGTACCTTAGGATTAGACCACTCTTATGTTTTCAATTGTATGCCTTGAAAATAATTTAGGTCAACCTTGTAAGGATCTCTCCTCAGCTTAAGGAGCTTACATCCAGGATTCCTGAGAACTCTTCCTTCAGTGAAAGGCATGGTAGACTACTCAGCTTGGTCAACACCAACATTGAAGAAGATATGATAAAAGTTCTCTTCCAGTTCTTTGACCCCTTACACCACTGTTTCACTTTCCCGGATTATCAATTGGTGCCTACTTTGGAAGAGTTTTCTCAACTTCTGAAAATTCCTATTCTTAGTCAACTACCCTACAACGGTACGGAAAGGGAACCAAAACTTGAAGAGGTTGCTCAAGCATTACGTCTATAACCATCTGATATCAAGGGGCATTGGGAAATCAGAAGTGGTATCAAAGGATTCTTGGCAAAGTTCCTGTTTGAGAAGGCACAAGAATGCTGGAATTCTCTTGATCTACAAGCCTTTGAAGAGATTGTGGCACTCCTTGTCTTTGGGTTGGTGTTGTTCCCAAATTCGGAACAACTTATAGATATAAATGCTGTCAAGATTTTTATGTCCAGGAATTCTATACCTACATTGCTTGGGGACATCCTCCACTCATTTTACACTCGAACAATGAGAAAAAGAGGTGTTCTCATGTGATGCACTCCTCTCCTAGCAAGGTGGTTTATTTCGCACCTTCCACAATCAGTTTTGAAGAACGAGCGGGGCTTAAGGTGGTCACAACGACTAATGACTCTTACACATTCTGATATACATTGGTGTTCTCGGTCCAGAGAAAATGTCACTATCATTGATCGTTGCAGAGAATTTCCTAATGTTCCTTTACTTGGAATTAGAGGAGGCATTACTTACAACCCCTGTCTGGCTTTGAGACAATTTGGATATGCTCGGAGGGATGGCCCTCATGACATGCTAATCCCTGACATAGTTTTTGACTTCGACAACGATGCACAAGGACTCCGCCAGAGATTCATCAGAGCTTGGAGGATGCCTAACAGGGTAGATAGTAAGACACTGGGGCACAAGAATTCCATCCCCCTTGAGCCTTACCTCAAGTGGGTACGAGCCCTCTCCCAGAAGCTTATGATGCCATATCCTCATATTCTCCCCGTGATCAAAGAGCCTGTTTTGGAAGGAGAGGTGCCGTACACCATTCAACATCCTGACATGCCAACGTCTTGGGAAGAAATGCAAAAGAGCTGGATCCAACTCAAGGAAGAGCGGAATTCTCTTGAAGCCAGTTTACATGCCAGCGAGAAGAAGGTTCTGGAGCTCACCCGCCTACTTCACGAGGAAAAGACCCTTAACACTTACATCGCTCCAAGGAGGATGCGCAGTGTCTTTTGGCATTAAGTTTTGTAATGTTTTGCCCATGAGGCCCTGATGTACTAAACATATTACTTCTTAATATGACGTGTGTTCCTTTTTTGTTTACAACGAATTTGAACTTTCGAACCCTTGAATGCATTGCATAAATAGCATACCATGCATCATATGCATTACAGGTACCCCCTTTTTTACAAGTCACTTATCTTCTTCGTTGTTTATTTCAGCAATCATCATGTCTTCTGAACCTACTACTGAACAAGCTATCAAGGCCCTCCAGGCCCAGAACGCCCAGTTCCAAGAGTTGGTTATGAGCCTAGCCCAGGGTCAACAGGAGTTGAAGACTCTGATTCTGAAGAAGAAGAAGAAGAGGACTGTGTTGTTCAACACTGGACGGAGGTTTGGAAATGGACTACAAAATGAGGTTGATCTGACTACTTCCTCTGTAGGGAAAGACAGTTCCTAGGAGAGAAGGGTTCCTAGTCCCGTGGTCTCCGACAACGAGACGGATTACAATGATGAACAGTATCCTCCTGCTGAGGATAGGTACAAATAGCTAGAGGACCGCTTAAGTGCTATGGAGATTCAACAAGTGCCCGGGTTGGACTTTGGAGACCTAAGCTTATCTTCTGGGGTGGTGATTCCTCACAAGTTCAAGGCACCTGCTTTTGCAAAGTACGACGGAGCTTTCTGTCCTAAGCTGCACCTCCGATCGTATGTAAGGAAGATCCAACCTTACACTGCTGATAAGAATTTATGGATCCATTTCTTCCAGGATAGTCTTTCAGGGACTCAACTCGAATGGTTCTATCAGCTAGATGGAGCCAGCATTCGTAACTGGGAGGACTTGGCTACTGCGTTTTATAAGCAGTATCAGTATAATTCCGACCTCGCTCCTACGCGTACCCAACTCCAGGGTATGTCACTAGGCACGGGTGAAGGATTTAAGGAATATGCCCAAAAGTGGAGAGACCTGGCTGGAAGGGTGCAGCCACCTTTGACTGACCGGGAGCTTGTTGATATGTTCTTGGGGACCCTGTCTACTCCATTCTTCAACCATATGATTGGGAATTCTTCTGCTGGGTTTACAGATCTGATCTTGACTGGTGAGAGAATAGAAGCTGGTATCAAGTCTGGGAAGATACAGAAGGGTGCCTCCTCGAGCACTGAAAAGAAGCCCTTCAAGAAAGAATCTAGTGATGTTTATGGTTCAAGGAGACAGAATAAACCGGAACGCTGCCAAGCTGTCAACGCGGTGGTAATCTCAAAGCCTGCTGCTGCTTCTCAGCAATACAACCAGCCAAGGGGTGAGAGACCTAGAAGGCAGTACACTCGACTCAACATGACCCTGTCTCAGATATTGCCGCAACTACTGTCAACCAATCTGGTAACCATCAAAGAAGCTCCGAAGATTGTGAACACAACATCTCCAAAGTACAATCCCAATGCCCGCTGCGCTTATTACTCTGACAGCCTGGGGCATACTACTGATGATTGTTGGGCTCTGAAGAATAAGGTTCAGGACCTTATCGATGCTAAAGAGATAGAGTTCGAGGCGCCTGAAAGGCCCAATGTTGTGACTGCTCCCATGCCCAAGCATGGAGCGAATGCTATAGAGGAAGACCTGTATGTAGCCTCTGTGGATGATATTGTTACTCAGTTGTTGACTGTCAAAAGGAACCTGTTGCTAGCCGGTTTATTTCCGGGATGTAGTAAAGGTTGCCATCTATGTTCTGTTTCACCTGCTGGTTGTCCTTTGTTGAAGTCAGGCGTCCAAAACCTGATGGATAACAAAGAGATCTTGTTCGAGAAGGTTGTTGTTCCCGCTACCCCTACTGAAGAAGTGTCCGTTGTTACTATTTTCAACAACTCTCCTAAGGCTCCCTCAAAGAAGCCTGTCAAAATCATGTCTACTCAGAAGATTGCACCTATCATCATCACTATTCCGGGGCCCATCCCCTATACATCTGACAAAGCTGTCCCGTGGCACTATGGGGCAGATGTTTATGTGCTTGGAGTTAAACAAGAGTTTGATACTAGTACCGGCGTCAGCAACATCACCAGACCTGCCAAAGTCACCCGCAGTGGTAGACTGTTCTCACCGGATATTGCACCACCAGCCATCCAGAGACCTCTTGTCATCACACCTGCAAGTGTGCCTGCTTCCTTTCCTGATCAAGTTCCTATTTCTACCCCTGCTGCCGAGTCATCTGACGCTCGGGGCAAAGGGATCGCTACTGATATGCCTGCCCAGACGGAGGCACCAAAGACAACCAATGTTGAAGCTTCCAAACAGGAGATGGAAGAGATCCTCAAGCTTATCAAGAAGAGTGATTTCAATGTAGTTGAGCAGTTGGGGCACACCCCATCTAAAATTTCTATGTTATCACTGTTGTTGTGTTCAGAGGCCCATGCCAAGGCCCTGATTACCTTCCTGAAGACGGCCCACGTGCCACAAGAGACATCAGCTGATCAATTTACGGATTGTGTGGCCAACTTAACTGTTGATAATGGTTTGGGTTTCTCCGACGCTGATCTGACTGCTAAAGGGAAGAACCATAACGATGCCCTGCATGTCTCCATCGAATGCAGGGGCACTACTCTTGCCCATGTGCTGGTTGACACTAGTTCTTCATTGAACGTATTACCCAAGAAAGCTCTAGACAGGCTGGATTGTGAAGGTTTAGAGCTCAAGCCAAGTAACATTGTTGTCCGGGCCTTTGACGGGTCCAAAAGGATGGTACATGGTGAAGTTGATATTCCAATCAGGGTTGGTTCGCAGGTCTTTGATTCAACATTCTATGTGATGGACATCCAACCGTCCTACTCTTGTTTGTTGGGTCGTCCGTGGATCCACAAGGCTGGAGCTGTAACCTCCACACTACATCAGAAGCTGAAATACTCGGTCAGGGGGAAGATTGTGACAGTGCAGGGGGAGGAAGAATACATGGTCAGCCACCTTAACTCGTTCCGGTACATAGAGATGGATGGGGAGTTCATTGAGACCCCATTTCAACACTTTGAAGAAGTTCCTCAGACGCTGGCAGCAGCGGAGACTGTGATTGAAGATTCTCCTCTGAAGATGGCTTCCTTAAAGGATGCCCGGGCTGTTATTGAGAAGGGTGAGTGTGCAAACTGGGGCCGACTTCCTGATTTCACTCCGAAGACTGACAAATTTGGTTTGGGTTTCACTGCAGAAGCTCAGAGGGTTGTTCGTAAGGCAAGGATTGGAAGACCTCTTGTATTCATCAGCAACTCAGGGGTAAATGCCATTGAAGATGACGTGGAGGAATCTGAATTCGACAGCTGGATCTACCCAACGACCAACGGTGGACCAAGCAACTGGACTGCGAAAGACTTCATACCTATTACTTTTGTCACTCAGTAATGAACTCCTTTGTTTGAATTTGTAACAAACAATAATTTGGAACTTTATGGCCCGGTGTCCTACCCGGGGCACCGTGGCTTCATTTGTAAGGGCTTTTGTGTGTCATTTTCATATATCATTAATAAAAGCATTGGACATTTTTTGCATTTCAAATCTTGCGCTCCTTGTCTTTCTTTATTATATATTGCAAAATAGCTATATTTACACACACTCACATATATAGATTCCAATCCACTCTGGATCTCACTGGTAACGACTCCGCTACTGCCAGTTATGACTTCGAAAATCCGATCAACTTAGCCGAAGACGAAGGTGAAGATGATTGCGAAGTGCCTGGTGAGCTTGCAAGACTGTTACTCCAGGAAGAGAGGGCCATTCAGCCACATGAAGAGCCAGTGGAAACGGTAAATCTGGGTACTGAGACAGACAAAAAGGAAGTCAAGATTGGTGCCAATCTGGAGCTTAGTGTGAAACAACGGTTGATTCAGATGCTGCATGACTATGTGGAAATCTTTGCTTGGTCTTACGAAGATATGCCTGGGTTGGATACCGACATTGTGGTTCATCACTTTCCTACCAAGGAAGACTGTCCTCCGGTAAAACAGAAGGTTCGCCGTATGCGTCCTGAGATGTCCGAGAAAATCAAAGCCGGGGTTATGAAACAATTTGACGCCGGTTTTCTAGCAGTGAATTCTTACCCTCAGTGGGTTGCCAATGTGGTCCCAGTGCCGAAGAAAGATGGTAAGGTCCGAATGTGTGTTGACTACAGGGATTTGAACAGGGCGAGCCCTAAGGATGACTTCCCTCTACTTCACATCGACGTTCTAGTTGACAACACTACCCAGCATAAGGTATTCTCCTTCATGGACGGGTTCTCCGATTATAATCAGATCAAGATGGCTCCTGAAGACATGGAGAAGACCACTTTTGTTACTCAGTGGGGCACCTTTTGCTACAAAGTCATGCCTTTTGGGTTGAAAAATGTTGGGGCAACCTACCAACGTGCCATGGTTGCTTTGTTTCATGACATGATCCATCATGAGATTGAAGTATACGTTGACGATATGATTGCAAGGTCCCAAACTGAGGAGGAACACCTTGACCATCTACAGAAGTTGTTTGACCGTTTGAAGTTGTACAAGCTGAGATTAAACCCGAACAAGTGCACCTTCGGGGTGAGGTCTGGAAAACTGCTAGGCTTCATCGTGAGTGACAAAGGTATTCAAGTGGACCCTGCCAAAGTGAAAGCCATACAAGAGATGCCAGTTCCCAAGACAGAGAAGGAAGTCAGAGGCTTTCTAGGACGGCTGAACTACATTGCCTGATTCATCTCACATCTAACTGCTACCTGTGAACCAATCTTCAAGCTACTGAAGAAAGATCAAGTAGTACGTTGGAACGATGAATGTCAGGCCGCTTTCGAAAGAATCAAAGAGTATCTCCAAGAACCACCCATTCTTATGCCACCGGTTGAAGGGAGACCTCTAATATTATACTTGACAGTACTTGACAGCTCAATGGGGTGTGTGCTGGGGCAGCATGACGAGTTTGGCCGAAAAGAGCACGCCATTTATTACCTTAGCAAAAAGTTTACCAACTGTGAGACCCGATACTCACTGCTCGAGAAAACTTACTGCACTTTGGTATGGGCTGCTCGCTGGCTAAGATAGTACATGTTGACTCACACCACTCTGTTGATTTCAAAAATGGATCCAATCAAGTACATCTTCGAAAAGCCTGCCTTGTCCGGAAGAATAGCAAGATGGCAGATGATCTTGACCGAATATGACATCCAGTACACGACTCAAAAAGCAATCAAGGGGAGTGTGTTGGCAGACCACTTGGCACATCAGGCAGTGGATGACTACCAATCTATGAACTTTGAATTTCCAGACGAGAGTATCATGGTAGTGACTGATTGTGAAGTACCTGGACCGGATGAAGGACCTGAGGAAGGATCCCTGTGATCGGTGGATCTGGAACTGACTGTTTAACGCTGGTTCGCGAAATGTCGCGGAAGCAAGAGTCGCCACCGTCTTTTATTTTCTCCAAATGGAAAGTACAAAAGCACAGAAAAATTCCTTAAAGAGATAGTTTCTCGGTTCGGGAGGTAGATTATAGAAAGGGAAGGTGTTAGCACCCTTTCTATCCATGGTTATCCATGGGCTCTTAGATACTTGCTCATTTGTGTTTTCAAAATTGTTTGTTTGCTTTTCAACTGTGGGTTTTAAAAAGTCTCTTTGAAAATTTCAGTTCGACTCTTGTATCGGTCCTCAAGAGTGTTTGAAAAATTGCTTTCGAAAGCTTTTTGAAAAGGTGTCGATGTGAAAAGTATTTTTGAATTTGTTTTGAATTTTAGAGCAAGTATCTAGAGTCGTCTACCTACCCTAAGGAATTCGTCTGTGTAAATGTCCTTTAAAGTAGTGCCATCCCACCATTGAGAGGTAGGTAGCACCACCGTTGGAGGTGTTCAGGTCAATTCGAGGTTCGGGACATGGTGATCACCAGAGCAATGGGAAGACACCTTAGAAGCTACCCTCATGCCAGGTTCCCGGATCATTAGGACTTACTAAGACATCCTCTACTCGACGATCACCTTTCGAGGCAAGGCAACAGTGAGGCGTACCCTAGGGGTGGTGTGTGATTTGTGTGTCAGATTCATTGCATTTATCTTGTTCATGTCAAAGTGATCTATGCGTTTGTTTTTATTTTTTGTCATTCATTCTTGCATGCCATTATTTAACAGTTAGAAAAGTGTGGAAAGATAAAAGTTCTAAACTATTACAAAGGCGCGGGTCCACATCGCCAAATTAAACCAGGACCCGATTTGACATAAAATAAAGAAATAAAATGCGGGAAATATAAAATGTCCGAGTTACATGGCTTGAGCAATTACATAATATTTGAAAGAAAATAAATGTGCGAAAGAAATAAAAATAGAACGTTCGAGGGCGTTGGACCCTTTAAAGAAATTAAATGAAATTAAAAAGCTAATTAATTATTTAATAAAAGGAAAGAAATGTTTTTTAGTTTTTTTGGTATTTTGTAATTTTAATGGAAAAGAATTAAGTAAAATAAATGCTAACCCTAATTCTATTTGTTTTTTAATTTATTAAGAAAAGAAAATTAAAACCTAATATTAACCCTAATTAATTTACATGCAAATTTAATTACAAAAATAAATATTTAATTTTTAATTGTTTATGGAAGAAAAGAAAAAAGGAATAAAAAATTAATTAAACCCTAATTCTACCATTTTTTAGATTTTATTATGAAAATATTATAATTAACCCTAATTTAATAACTAAATGAATTAATACAATTTATTTATGAAAATACTAAAAATAAAAATATTTATTATATTTTTTCTGTTTTTCTGATTTTTTATGGTGTTTTTTATATTTATGAAAATAATAAATTAATTAAACAAACAATAATTAAAAGAAAACAAAAATTATGAAAAATAAAGAAAGTGAAGAAAATTTGCAAACTAAAGGGGGTCTGCCCCTAATTTGAGGTGTTTCTCTTAGCAATCTGGCCCAAGATTCTGAGGCCCTTTTGACTCTTTCCAGGCAGCGTGTGATGCATTGACTAGAGTCCAATATACTCTCCAATTCACGGCCTTTGATCTGATGCTCTGGGACACGTGGACGTTGGATTTTGAAGATGCATGATACGCTCCAGCCTTGAAACTGCATGGGAATATTGATTGCAAAATAATATGGAAATAATGAAGACCTGGGGCTCGAACCCAGGTCTTGAACGTTAACACACACATGCCTTGCCAATCGTACCAAGCGCGTTTTCTGTATAATAAAGAATCAAACAAATATTATAAGAATAAAAACATGAGTTAGTGCTTTTTAGCGTGAAATTTTAAACTAGCCAATCCACTGATGCCACGAGGTCATCTTCTTTCTCGTTCCTGAAACATAAAACATAGGCCACGGTTTTCATGGTGTTCCCTTAGGCATGTTTCTGGAAAATAGCGAATAGGCGTTGGATGCTCATAAATTGAGCGCGAGGATGGCTTCCTGATCGTCTCATCGCACTGGATTGAATGGCCTTGGTTTCACACTCCAATTTTTCCTCATTTAAAAAACCCCAATTCGCAGCTTGTAAAACCCTAGAAAACAATAATGGCAGATTCGCCTATGGGTGATGAAAATTCAATTGGAGCACACCGTTAGCTTCAGAAAAGTCTCATTAGTACAAATCCATGAATAAAATGCAATGATATGGTTTAAATAATAGAATACGATTATGCAAAAAGAGTGATACAGTTCACCCTTGAATTACCAATTCTTTGAGTATGGGGCTAAGTTTTTGATTGGAATCGTTTACTGGCAACCCTGGCAAGCTAATGGAATAGGTTTTGAGGCTTGAATCGACCTGCAAGTAGGTTTTCAGAATTTGAGTTTTCAAAGAAAATTTCAAGTTTGGTTTTTTATGTTCTTGCGCAGCTTAGGGGTCTCTTTCATTAGGTTTGTGATCAGGCTTAAGTATAGAATGAATTAGGTCAAAGAAAACAATCCAAATCTTTTGCATTCATGGTTTTTGAGATTTGATTTTCAAAGATCTTTTTTTCAATATTTTTCATGCACTTTTGCTCCAATCATGATCAATTCTCTTCAAATCTTTCCATATTTGATTATGCACGAATTAATGAGTGTATTTCATGCACAAAATGATTGAAAAACTTAGGTTAAATATTTTTCATGTATTTAATTGATTTAAATGAATTATTATTAATAAAAATTCAAATAAATAAAAAAAAATGAAGAAATACTTCCCTTTGGGCCAAGTGGTCGTGCACATGCCTTGGATAATGAATTGTGGAAGAAAAATAGGCCCATTAGCAATTTTAGGTCATTTGGATCAATGTTGACTTTTCAAAATATCCAAAAATTTCCCAACTTCCACAAGGCATAACTTGCTCAATTTTTAAGCTTTGCTCATGTTCTTGGACATTTTGGAAAGGTCTTTGAGTCCTATAACCAATGCCTTTGGTCCCATGTCATTTTGACTTACCAATCTCAAGTTATGGCCTTTGACTTAAAGTCCCTTTTTGTTGACTTTTGAAAATGACCTATAATGTTGAAATTGATAACTTTTTGTGAGAGCATTTCTTGTACTTGAAGTATGAAGATGAGTTGTAGGAAATATCTTTCTCTTCAAAATGAGATTTGGATGGAATTTTTCTGATAATCCATGTGAAAGTTATGCCCTGGTCAATTTATAGTTGACTTTTTCAACTGTCCAAATAAGGAAACTTTTGCATCTTGATGATTTTTGAGCCAAGCTTTGAGAATCATGATCAAGCATTGATCAAATGATGTTTGTGGCTTCAAAATGGGATGTTGACCAAAAATTTGAACTTTTGACTGTCAAATGACCATTTTTCCCCTACAGTTGACTGTAGTGCAATTAGGGTTTTGACTGTGCAATTTTGTGTTGTAGGTCTTGAAACTTGGTATGAGGATGCTTAACCATATTTGTAGGCATGTGGGACTCGATTGGGCCCTTGAAAACTTCATTTTCTTGATCAGAATCAAAACCCTAATTTTGGCTGTTTAGGATACCTTTACACTGTGCAACCCTTGAGGAATTTTGAAGCATGACTTGGCAATTTCTTGAAGAATATGGGAGGGCAAATTTTGGGGTACAACAATCCCGATGGTCTATGCACTTTGACGGAGCCTCAAACGCTTTTGGTAACGGTATTGGCGATGTGATCATATCTCCAAAAGGCTCTCATACTCCACTTACCGCCTGGCTATGTTTCAACTGCACCAACAACATGGCGGAGTATGAAGCATGCATCATGGGTCTTCGAGCTGCAATTGACCTAAGGATCAAGTTTCTGAGTGTCTTCAGAGATTCCGCTCTCGTGATCAGTCAGATCAAAGGCGAGTGGGATACGAAACACCCAAATCTTATTCCTTACAAAGAGTATGTATTGACGTTGATTCCCCATTTCGAGGAGATAACCTTTGAGCATTTCCCAAGAGAGGAGAATCAGTTGGCGGACGCGCTGGCTACGATGTCTTCCATGTTCAAAGTCAAATGGGACAACGAGGCTCCCCGGATCATTATTTGGAAATTGGATGAACCTTCACATTGTTGTGATCTTGAGGCTGAAGAGGTAACATAAAAGCCTTGGTATCATGAAGTGAAGAGGTACCTTGAAGCTCAAGAATACCCCGAGGGTGCATCTGTTAATGACAAGAAGTTTCTGAGAAGGTTCGCGGCAAAGTTCTTCCTCAGCAACGACATTCTCTATAAACGAAACCATGATTCAACCTTACTGCGTTGTGTGGATAAGACTGAAGCAAAAAGGATCATGGCAGAACTGCATGAAGGTACCTTCGGAACACACTCCAGTGGACATACCATGGCAAAGAAAATCCTTCGGGCAAGATATTATTGGTCCACAATGGAAGCTGACTGTTATCAACATTCTCGGACATGTCACAAATGCCAGATCTATGCTGATAAGGTGCACATTCCTCCAGTTCCTCTGAATGTCTTGACAGCACCTTGCCTTTTGCAATGTGGGGCATTGATATGATTGGCGAGATCAGACCTACGGCATCCAACGGGCATCGCTTCATCCTGGTAGCAATTGATTACTTTACGAAGTGGGTTGAAGCAGCTTCCTTTGCCCCCGTAACCAAGAATGTCGTGGCACGGTTCATTCGGCATAACCTGATCTGTCGATAAGGTGTACCAGAGAGGATCATTACGGATAATGGTACCAATCTTAACAACAAGATGATCACTGAGCTCTGTGAGCAATTCAAGATACAGCACCATAACTCTTCTCCCTACCGGCCGAAGATGAATGGGGCTGTAGAAGCAGCTAATAAGAATATCAAGAAGATTGTGCAGAAGATGACAGTGACCTACAAAGATTGGCACGAGATGTTACCGTTTGCTCTTCATGGGTATCGTACCTCAGCACAGACGTCAACAGGGGAAACACCCTTTTCCTTGGTCTACGGCATGGAGGCAGTCTTGCCCATCGAAGTTCAGATACCCTCTCTCCGGATAATTAAGGATGCAGGTTTGAGCGAAGATGACTGGATCCAGACTCGGCTTGATCAATTAAACCTGATTGACGAAAAGAGACTCACTGCTATTTGTCATGGTCAGACGTACAAAAAACGGATGATCAAGGCTTTTAACAAGAAAGTCAGACGACAAGAGTATCAAGTTGGGGACCTGGTAATCAAGCGCCTCATTCTACCTCAAGGTGATCCCAGGGGCAAATGGACCCCTACGTACGAAGGGCCATTTGTGGTTAAGAATATCTTCTCATGAGGTGCAATGATTCTAACCACCATGGATGGTGACGACCTTCCTCACCCCGCCAATGTAGACATAGTAAAAAGATACTACGCATGATCAAAGACCCGCTAGGTCGACTGGCCTAGGCTAAAATAAGGGCTTCCCTGCGAACCAAAAGGGTTCGGGCAAAAATAAGGGATGAAATGAAAAAAAATCTGTACACCCGGCAAGTCGAAAACCTGAAAAGGCGGCTTGGGCAAAAATGGGTATCCCGGTGGACTGAAAACCCGAAAGGGCGGTCCAGGCAAAAGTTAGGGATAAGCGTAATACTATGTCTCATTGGATCACCTTGCATCCAGAATTCGGCATCAACTATCGGGCTCAGACGGCACCAATCAATCAGCTTCATCTTCTACTAAGCAGCAAAGTGATGAGACGCTTAAAGACATAAAGGCGATAGCAGAGTTGGAACCCAGTGGGATTTTTCACATAGCTGTTTTGTGTTCCTTTTTACAAATTGTATAAACTCTATTTTGTTCGGCGGCGTTCTCTTACTAGGACGTCAGCCTCTTGTACACAAAACGCCTATTTACGGGCAAATTCCAAAATCAATACAAACTCACTTTTCAGACAAAATGCAAATTGTTTTTCCTTTATCTGTTTTGTTTTGCAAAGAACGTCCAATGTTCATTTTTGATATATGCATTTGACATTAATTGCTAATCACAAATATTTGCATGCGAAACAAAGGACTAATTACAGGTGATAGTAGAAACAAGGGTAATAAGAATTGTCTAAGCGGTCTAGTTGCTCTGTCCACCAAGGTACCAAGGTAGGTTCGGCTGAAGAATGTAACCAAGATATCTCCACTCCCCGCAGAGTAAGACAAGATTCAGCAATACTCTCCCCCAAGCAGAGTTGGTCTCCCATCAGCCCTAAAAAGGCACAGTATCCCCAGCAAGTCAGCAGTACTCTCCCCCGAGCAGAGTTAGTCTACCATCAAGTCGGGTATCCCCAGAAGATCTTAACATTCCCCGGCGGAATACAGACACCTCAGTGGAGCCATTCCCCCAGTATAGTCTGAAAAAGTTTCCCCAGGAGAGTTGAATCATCTCCCCAGTAGATTTTGGAAGCTTATCCCCTACAAAGTAACTAGGTTATTCCCCACCAGAGCTTAACTGGGTTATCCTCAGCAATTTGCAATGGGAAGACCATCCCCAGCGAAGTTCTTCCTATCCCCAGCGGAGTTCATCAAATTCCTCAACAGAGCTCATCAACGGAATCCCCAGCGGAGTTATCGTTAAATTCTCAGCGAAGTATCTCTTCCCCACAGAGTAATTCCTCGTAGAGTAATCTCTCCATCAGGTTTATTCCTCAACGGAGTCATCTTCTCCTACCGGTTTATTCTTGCAATCATCATCCCCAGCGGAAACGAAGAACTCTACTCTTCAACATCAGCCCAGGATTCAACGAACTTCCCGGCATTCATCAAGGATTTATTTTCCCAGACGGAAATACATTCATAAACATATCACATCTCATACCTCCTATTTACATACATGATAAAGTGCATACGACACGATATCGTTTTGAGAACATCATGACATCATGCATTTCATACATCATGACATTGCATACAACTAATGTTTTGCCTTTTCAGGAAAAGGTCAATCAAAAGATATTACCATCAACCTTTTTGAGTTCCAGATTCGATACCTGTATCTAGCCAGGGCATATCTGTGAGCGATTGATTGTAGATCTATACCTGTACCTAGCCAGGAAAGTTATCTACATGAAGAGATTGAAGATCAACACTTGTAACAGGCCAGGAAATTATCTTTCATTCTCAGGTCAGAGGTCTACACCTGTATCTAGCCAGGAAAGCTATCTCGACCAATCTTTTGAAGTTCCAGATTCGATACATGTATCTAGCCAGGGCATATCTGTGAGCGATTGATTGTAGATCTATACCTATATCTAGCCAGGAAAGTTATCTACACGAAGAGTTTGAAGATCAACACCTGTATCAGGCCAGGAAATTATCTTTCATTCTCAGGTCAGAGGTCTACACCTGTATCCAGCCAGGAAAGCTATCTCGACCAACCTTTTGAAGTTCCAGATTCGATACCTGTATCTAGCCAGGGCATATTTGTGAGCGATTGATTGTAGATTTATACCTGTACCTAGCCAGGAAAGTTATCTACATGAAGAGATTGAAGATCAACACCTGTATCCAGCCAGGAAATTATCTTTCATTCTCAGGTCAGAGGTCTACACCTGTATCCAGCCAGGAAAGCTATCTCGACCAACCTTTTGAAGTTCCAGATTCAATACATGTATCTAGCCAGGGCATATCTGTGAGCGATTGATTGTAGATCTATACTTGTATCTAGCCAGGAAAGTATCTGCATGAAGAGATTGAAGATCAATACCTGTATCTAGCCAGGAAGTCATCTTTCTTTCTCAAGTCAGAGGTCTACACCTGTATCTAGCCAGGAAAGTATCTGCATGAAGAGATTGAAGATCAATACCTGTATCAGGCTAGGAAATTATCTTTCATTCTCAGGTCAGAGGTCTACACCTGTATCCAGCCAGGAAAGCTATTTCGACCAACCTTTTGAAGTTCCAGATTCAATACCTGTATCTAGCCAGGGCATATCTGTGAGCGATTGATTGTAGATTCGATACCTGTATCTAGCCAGGAAAGTTATCTACAGGAAGAGTTTGAAGATCAACACCTGTAACAGGCCAGGAAACTATCTTTCTTTCTCAGGTACGCAAATTCTCGCTAAGGAATCTCTTACGCGAGCGACATTTCTAGATGGCATCTTTAAGCCCATCTCCACAACTATCCATCACATTTCCAGATGGCATCTATAAGCCCATCCCCGACAAGGTCCTGTCACATCTCCAGATGGCATCTATAAGCCCATCCTCCTATCCATCATCTCTCCAAACGGCATTTGTAAGCCCATTCCCGACATCACATTGCTGATACCACACTATGCGAGTGCAAATTTCTGGGCACTCTATTGTTCAATCCTCTTCCACCTTCGGATCACGAAAGGCACGCAAGCCAATCTACATCCTCAGGTTTAAGAAGATTGAACAGGGGAAACTGTTGTACCCCAAAATTTACCCTCCCATATTCTTCAAGATT
The DNA here is from genome assembly GCA_948472305.1 of Vicia faba. Lineage (NCBI taxonomy): Eukaryota > Viridiplantae > Streptophyta > Magnoliopsida > Fabales > Fabaceae > Vicia > Vicia faba. The sequence goes on along the minus strand of OX451739.1, from coordinate 436,862,814 downwards.
TGCCAAGAATCATCTTCAAATGGTTCAAGATTTCTCAAAGATTGCACAGTCCAAATGCCTCATAAGCCAGTCAAAATTAAGGTTTTGGTTCTCTCAATGAATTTGGGGTTTTCAATGGCTCAATCAAGTCTCATAGGTCCATATACATCCTCAAGCACCTACATACCAAGTCTCAAGACTCACAATGTCAAAATTGCACAGTCAAAAGCTCCATTTGCTTCACAATCAACTGCAGGGGTAAAATGGTCATTTTGCAGTCAAGAGTCAGAATTTTTGGTCAACATCTTATTTTGAGGCCGCAATCATCATTTGATCAAGTCTTGATCATGATTCCACAAGGATGGCTCAAAAATCATTAAGATGCAAAAAGTTGCTATTTTTGGACAGTAGAAAAGTCAACTGTATCTTGACCAAGGCATAACTTTTTCATGGTTCATCAGAAAAATCCCATCCAATTCTCATTTTTAAGGGGATGACATTTCCTACAACTCATCTTCACATTCCAAGTCCAAGAAATGCTCTCACAAAAAGTTATCAATTTCTACATTATAGGTCAATTTCAAAAGTCAACAAAAAGGCACTTTAAGTCAAAGACCATAACTTGAGATTGGTAAATCCAAATGACATGGGACCAAAGGCATTGGTTAGAGGACTTCAAGACCTTTCCAAAATGTCCAAGAACATGTTCATATGATCATAATTGAGCAAGATATGCATTGGAGAAGTTGGGAAATTTTTGTGAATTTGCAAAAGTCAACTTTGCTCAAAACACCTTGTTTTTGCTAATGGGCCTCAAATTTCTTCTTGAAACTTTATCCAAGGCCTATGCACGACCCATCAAGCCTATTTGAATTTATTCTCTTATTTTTAATTAATTGGATTTTTAATTGATTTTAATTCATTTAATTAATTTAAATTGTAGGAAATTCAAAGATATGATTTTTTCAATCTTTTTGTGAAGCAAACAAGCTCAAGATATGCTGGCAATTCGTGTGCAAATCAAAGGGACAAGAATCTCCAAGTTTGGCAAGTTTTTCCAATCAAAAAGATTCAAAAATATTTGATTTTCAATCAAATATACAAACATCAATTCCATGGATTTCTTGGCCAGGATTTAACCTAATTCCCTTCCTCTATAAATACACAATCAAACCCTAATGCATTGGACGTGAAACCACTGCAGACAAAGCCATAGCAACTTTGAAAAAAACTCAAGAAACTTGAAAACTGTTTTCCAGGTTCCAGGCCAATTCAAGGACTTTGGTTGATTCAAACACATTACTGGAAGTGTGAGGAACGTGTAGCAATCAAATTCGCGTGCTAAAGCTCAAGAAATCCTCAAGAACAGTCTCACGGTTTGCTTGATTTTTCAGAATCGTAACTCATATTTCATGCATAATTAACATGTTCTAATCATTGTTTTGTGTTGCTAGGAACTGTATAAAGCTAATGGTATAGCTTAATTGAATTATAGCGCCCTAAATCAAAAGATACCATTGACAAATTATAGGGTTCCTAAGCTTTGATTTTGGGGATTTATTATCCAGGAAAAATTGAACCTTATAAGACCCATGGTTGAATTCAGGAGACTCAGACGAATGTAACTGGACCATCGCGAAATATTTATATTGCTTGTAGCTCTAATTGCTATTATTGGTCATTACAGTTTGTGGGGGTTAAAAACCCCCGCTATTTAATTCTGTTTTTACAGGCAAATGAAGAAGATGAAGGACGTGGCGATATGCTATTGGACAATTCAAATGGCGCGCGTTTTCGTTTGTTTTACAGCACATGCATTGATTTTGTAATATTATATTTCCTTATTATCATAATATCAAAGCGTGCAAGTTGGTGGAGTGGTTGGCTAGGTGTTCAATAAGCTTTGGGACCTGGGTTCGATTCCCAGGTCCCCCAAATATTTGATATTTCTTTTCTTCACATAATTACATGCAGCGTTCCAGGAGGTGCCTACCATATGCCTCCAGACATCAGCATGCCATGTGTCTTCAAGCAGCAATCCAGTGGCCATGAGATGCTGACCATGGTACTCCCAGTCAAAGCATGCGCTGGACAATCAAAGAAAGTCAATAAGGCTTGGGTGCAAATGGGCCAGAATTGCTAGCATACCTCCATATTAGGCCATCACCCCCCCTGGTTTATTATTTCTTTTTATTTTCCCTTTCTTTTATTTTCTTTTATTAACTATTATTATTATTATTAACTCACATAATTATTTTTCATAAAAAATTCAGAAACCTAAAATATTATTTATTTTTATTATTTATTAATTTCACTATTAATTATTATTTTGTAAATAAATTCTAAATATAATTAATTTAGTTAATTAGGTTAACTTTGACTTTTTTTCACAATAAATAAAATCAACATGGAATAAAGGTTTTTCTTTTGACAATTTTAATCTCTTTTTATTTTTATTTTATTAAAAACTTAAAAAACATTTCTTCTATTTAATTAATTAGAATTAGGTTTAATTAAACGCAAAAAGGACCAAAAACTCATTCTTTCTCAAAAAAGGGTCAAAACCCTAAGACTTTTCCCGATTCAATTTTCTTTCGTGCATTATTATTATTTTGATCATATTTATGTAATTGCTCCGAGAATGTAATAGCATAATTAGGACCTTTTTATCGCTTTCTTTATTTTCTCGTAATTTACTTTTCAAGGGTTATGTTTTTGGCGATGTAAATACCCGACGCCTTGTAATAGCCTGGATTTACTTTCCGCAATTTATTTCCCGCAAATTATTAACTGTTAACTATGCCTGACAAGACTTGCCTGAAAATTAAAATCAAAACGTAGCTCACCATGACATGTGCAAAGATAATTAAATTGAATCCTGACACACTCGCACATGCCACTCTTAGGGTACGCCTCACTTGGTTGCTTCGAAGTGGTCATTAAGTATAGGGTGTTTTAGAGGTCGCCCTCCTGTCTAAAGATCCAAGTTGCCTCGAAACGGTGGCCTCGGATAAAAAAGGATCTAGGACATTAGGGTTACCGTTAAAGCGTCCTACTATTGCTTTGGTGACCACACCTGTCCCTATAATCGAATTGACCCGAATAACTCCAACGACGGTGCTACCTACTTCTCAATAGTGGGATAGTACTGTCTAAAGGACATTTACACAGCTTAATTCCTTAGAGTAGGTAGATTTCTCCTGGGTACTTGCTCTTTCAAAAACAAAAACAACTTTTCGCACTTACACTTTCAAACAAAAGTTTTCAAACAAACACTTCATACACTCTTGAGGACAGATACAAGAGTTACTTAGAAGTTTTCAAAACTAAACTTTTTCAAAACCCACAAACACAAGAAAAGCAAACATTTTTGAAAACATAGTGAGCAAGTACCTAAGAGCCAGTGGATAACCACAGATAGAAAGGGTGCTAACACCTTCCCTTTCTATAATCTACCTCCCGAACCAAGAAACATCTCGAAAAGGAATTTTGTTGTGATTTTGTCCTTTCCATGTTGGAGAACATAAAAGACGGTGGCGACTCTTGCTTACCGCGACATTTCGCGAACCAGCATTTCAAAACAGTCAGTTCTATTTCCACCGATCACAGCATGCCTCAACGTTATCCATGGGAATGCTAGAGAATTTTGCACCTAAAGGTTTAAATCTTGGTCCTCAAGATACTCCAGTGGTCCAGACTATTGTTACTCCGACACCTCCTTTGGTGCATGCTGTTCCTGCTACACCTCCTTCGGTAAATATGGTTTCATTTGTTAATGATGATGTGTGTCGTCCTTTCCCTCCACCGAGTGAAGACTTGGGTCTTTATGACAGAATGAATGATTTTCAAGAGCAGTTTAACAAGATGCAAAGAGAGATGAAGGCCCTCAGGGGAAAAGAGCTATTTGGGCATAATGTGAACGAGCTATGTTTGGTCCCGAATGTTAAGATACCTGCTAAGTTTAAAGTCCCAGAGTTTGAGAAATACAAGGGCAACACTTGCCCTCGTGCTCATCTGGTGATGTACGTAAGGAGGATGTCTATCCATACTGATGATCAACGTCTGCTGATTCACTTTTTTCAGGATAGCTTGACCGGTGTTGCGTTGAAGTGGTATATGAGTTTGGACAGCGCCAATATCTATACTTTTAATGATTTGGGAGAAGCATTCATCAAACAATACAAGTACAACATGGACATGGCGCCTGACCGTGACCAACTTAGGGTCATGGTTCAGAAAGACAGGGAATCATTCAAAAAGTATGCGCAGAGATGGCGCGAGGTAGCCGCCCAAGTGATTCCTCCCATGGAAGAGAAGGAGATGACTAAGATTTTCTTGAAAACGCTGGGCGCTTTCTACTACGAAAGGATGGTAGCAAGTGCGCCAAATGACTTTACTGAGATGGTAGGAATGGGTATCCGCTTAGAGGAGGCTGTAAGAGAAGGTCGTTTGACAAATAGTGAAGGATCCGGAGGTGTAAAGAAGCCATCTTATGGGTTTACCAAGAAGAAATAAGGAGATGCAAATGATTTTATACAAGAGAGGAGGGTAAACACTCCTAGAAGGAATTATCAGCGTCATCAGCAGGTCGCCTCAATTACTCCTGTTATGAATACCGCTCTAATTATGGTTTCTTATCAGAGACCGTCCCAGCAAGGGAATCAAGGGTATAATCAGAGAATGGAGAGTTATGACCTTATTCCCATGAGCTATACAGAGCTAATACCAGCATTGATTCAGAAGAAGTTGGTTCAAACATGACCACCTCCCACCGTGCCATCACCATTACCTTGGTATTACAAGGCAGACCAAACATGCGCTTTTCATCAGGGAGCACCAGGGAATAATGTTGAGAATTGTTATCCTTTGAAGACTGAGGTACAAAAATTGGTAAAGTCTGATGTTCTATCTTTCAAGGACGTGGGACCTAACGTGAAAGATAATCCTCTACCCAAGCACGGGGGAGTAAATGCTGTAAATATGGTGGCCGGTTGTCCAGGCGCCTTCCAGATTTTTGATATTAATATGGTTAGAGGAGATTTGGTGAAAATGCATGCAGACCTATGTGAATTTAGCTACTATACGCATGACCATTCTGGTTGTGCTATTTGCAGTACAAGCATACATGGTTGCGAGAAGATAAAGGATGATTTATAGGAGATGATGGATGAGGGTCTCATCTATATAATCGGGCCTAGGGAAGAGTATGAAGAGGAAGTGAACATGGTTTCTGGATGTCCTGGTGAATTCAGAATTTTTTATGTGGAGTATATGAATGAGGACCTCGTGCAGTTGCATGCTACCTTCTGCCATACGGCTGGTCAGGTGGAACACCAATATGGACCTTGCCTAGTTTGTTGTCGAGACCCCCGAGGATGTTCAATCGTGAAGAAGGGTGTTCAGTTGTTGTTAGACAATGGAACTATCAAGATCACGGGTCTGAGGGATGATTACCATGAAGTTGATATGGTTGAGGTTTGTTTAACAAAAGAAGAGTCAGATGAAGAGTATGCCTCCGCAGATGAGTATTTCTCTTCAGACGGAGATTTGTTTTCCAGAAATGACTTATTAATGACTGATTGCATTGAAGAAGGGGTAAACTTAATTGTGCCTTGTTTTGGTGCACCTGCCCATTTTGAAGTGGAGTATCATAGCAAGCCAATTGTTACCCTATTGGTGATTAGTTTGCCAGGTCTATCCCCTACAAATCAGATAAGGTTGTGCCTTATAAATACAACTCTACAATCTTAGAAGATAGAGTGGAAGTTCCCATCCAGCCAATGCTTGATGTGGGAAATATAACTGAAAATTTCAGGGTGACCCATAGCGGTCGCGTGTTTGCGCCTGTTGTTCGAAGAGATGTTGATGTTGCAAAGAAAGTTGCTGAGAATGATGAACCTAAGAAGGATACAAGAGAGACTAGTGGAGCTACGTTAGAGAAATAGGTGGATGATATTTTGAAGATAATTAAGATGAGCGACTACAGAATTGTAGATCAGCTACTGCAGACTCCTTCAAAAATATCCATCTTGGCTTTATTGATGAACTCATTTTCTCACAGAGAATCCTTGATGAGGGTACTGGACCAAGCTTTTATGGAGAGTGATATGTCAATAGATCAATTCAGCAGCGTAATAGGAAACATTACATCATGTAATAACTTGAGTTTCTGCGATGATGAATTACCAAATGAAGGGAGGAATTACAACCTGTCCCTCCACATCTCTATGAACTGCAAGAATGATTCACTATCCAATATGCTAATTGATAATGGATCCGCATTGAATGTTATACCGAGGAGTACTCTCATGAAGTTGAAATATCAAGGAACGCCTACGCGCCCTAGTGGCATCATTGTGAAAGCATTTGATGGATCGAGGAAATTTGTCATCGGTGAAGTGGACTTACCTATCCATATAGGACTACATTTGTTTCAGATAACCTTCCAGGTCATGGACATCGTTCCCTCTTATAGTTGTTTGCTAGGACGGCCGTGGATACATGAAGCATGGGTTGTCACTTCAACTTTACACCAAAAGCTAAAGTTTATGCATGAAGGGAAGGTGGTGATCATAAATGGGGAGCAAGCATTGTTTATATCTCATTTGTCCTCTTTCAGTATTGTAGAAGTGGATGAATCTGCTGTTGGAACCTACTTACAAGCCTTATTCATTGATAACATAAGGAGAATTGAGAATTCCATGGTTTCGCTGAAGGATGCGCAGCAGGTTATGCGTAATGGTCATAGTGAAGTTTGGGGACGAATTGTGGATCCACCTGTGAACAAGAAAAAAACTGGCTTGGGGTTCTCTTCGAAGAATGACAAAGGAAAGGGCATGAAATCGAAGTCTATTGCAGGCAGGTATCAAGACATTTTCCGTAGCGGAGGCTACCTCTTTCCAACTGTTTCTACAATTAATGTTGTTATGGAAGATGAAGCAGAGCAGGAAATGCTGAATTATGTGATGCACGGAGTCAGGGTTCAGAACTGGATCACCATTGATGTTCCCTCTTGCATACATGTTTCAAAGTAATTTGATTTGTTAATATTTTTTCTTGAAAAGCTTTCACTCTACCCATGGTGGAAGTATTAACGTTGTAGGGCTTATCTGTTTTCTGTGACTTTTAAGATCATTAATAAAAGTTGTCTTTACCTCCCGAATTATGTCTTTATTTTCTGCTTTTTCTTGGAAAATGATAATCAGAAAAAACCTTTCAAAATAAATAATAACTGAAATTCAATCTGCATGATCACTTGTTATATGTGTCAGTTTCTAAAAGCAATCATAAATCATATGTGTAGATTAATTAAAAAACTCGTTGAATACAATGACCCTGCACCCTCTCCCAACTTTGAATGTCCTGTGTATGGGGATAAAGAAGAAGATTATGATGAGATTCTAGAAGAGGTCTCACAGTTGTTTGAGCATGAGGAAAATACCATTCAGCCATATAAAGAGCCTTTGGAAGTGATCAATTTTGGTTCAGAAGAAGATCCAAAGGAAGTCAAGATTAGAGCATCGCTACATCCCGATGTGAAGAGAAGGTTGATTGAGTTGTTGATTGAGTTGTTGAAGGAGTGTGTGGATATCTTTTCTTGGTCTTACCAAGATATGCCTGATCTAGACACAGATATTGTCGAGCACCATTTGTCGTTGATGCCAGAGTGTCCGCCAATTAAACAAAAGTTGAGAAGAACTCACCCAGATATGGCAGTAAAGATCAAAGAGGGGGTTCTAAAGCAGATTAATGCTGGTTTTCTTGTGACATCAGTGTATCCTCAATGGATTGCTAATAATGTCCCAGTACCAAAAAAAGACGTAAAAGTCTGCATATGTGTAGATTACAGAGATCTAAATAAAGCTAGTCCAAAAGATGATTTTCCATTGCCTCACATCGACATGTTAGTGGATAACACAGCAAAATTCAAAGTATTCTCGTTCATGCACGGATTTTCTGGGTATAATCAAATAAGAATGGCTCCAGAGGACATGGAAAAAAAACGTTTATCACACCCTGGGAAACATTCTGTTACAGATTGATGCCCTTCGGGTTGAAGAACGTTGGTGCAACGTACCAGAGGGCTATGACAACCATATTCCATGATCTGATGCACAAGGAAATTGAAGTATATGTTGATGATATTATTTCCAAATCCCAGACTGAAGAAGAGCATATAGAAGATTTGTTGAAACTGTTTCAGCGTTTGAGGAAGTATCGTCTCCGCTTTAATCCAAATAAATGCACCTTCGGTGTTCGATCGGGGAAGTTGTTAGGTTTCATTGTTAGCCAAAAAGGAATTGAAGTTGACCCTGATAAAGTCAAAGCAATTCAAGAAATGCCAACATCGAGAACTAAAAAGCAAGTCATAGGTTTCCTCGAGCGTTTGAATTATATTTCCAGATTCATTTCCCACATGACTGCAACATGTGAACCGATCTTTAAGTTGTTAAAGAAAGATCAAGGTTGTGTATGGACGGATGACTGAAAAAGGGAATTTGAGAGTATTAAAGAGTATCTGCTTGAACCTCCTATCTTGCTCCCTCCTGTAGAAGGAAGACTGTTGATTATGTATCTGACAGTGTTAGATAAATCCATGGGTTGTATTCTGGGACAACTGGATGAAACAGGGAAGAAGGAGTTCGCCATTTATTATCTCAGTAAAAAATTCACTGATTATGAGTCGCGGTATTCCATGCTGGAAAAAACATGTTGTGCTTTGGCCTGGGCGGCAAAGTGTTTGCGGCAGTATATGTTGAATCACACCACTTGGTTGATCTCCAAAATGGATCCAATCAAGTACATTTTTGAAAAACCTGCTCTTATTGGGAGAATTTTCCGCTGGCAGACGTTGTTATCTAAATATGATATCAAATACCGCACTCAAAAGGTCATTAAAAGCAGTGTGTTGGCAGATTATCTTGCTCACCAACCAGTGGAGGATCACCAAGCTGTAGAATATGAATTCCCCGATGAGGATGTGATGTTCCTGAATGTGAAGGATTGTGATGAACCATTACCTGAGGAAGGTCCTGACCCTGAATCTCGTTGGAGTATGATATTTGATGGAGCTGTGAATGCTTATAGTAAAGGAATTGGTGTTGTGATTGTCACTCCTCATGGATCGCACATTCCTTTTACTGCAAGGTTAACATTCGATTGCACTAATAATATGGAAGAATATGAGGCTTGCATCATGGGTCTCGAGGAAGCTATTGATCTCAGAATCAAAATTATAGATGTATATGGTGATTCAGCTTTGGTAATAAATCAAATTAAAAGAGAATGGGATACTCGTCACCCTGGCTTGATCCCTTACAAATATTATGCTAGAAGATTATTACCATTCTTCAATAAAGTTGAATTCCATCACATCCCTAGAGATGAAAATCAAATGGCGGATGCTCTGGAAACTCTGGCTTCTATGTACCAAGTGAATACTAGGAATGATATACCCCGAATTACGGTTCGAAGGCTGGATAGGCCCACTCATGTGTTTACAACAGAGGAGGTAGCAGATGAAAAACCTTGGTATTATGATATCAAGCATTTTATTCAGACTCAAGAGTACTCGATTGGTGCGTCAAAGAAAGATAGAAAGACACTGAGAAGATTGGTTGGCAGTTTCTTCCTCAATGAAAAGGTGTTATATAAGAGAAATTATGACATGATCTTGCTCAGATGCGTGGATAGACACGAAGCAGACATGTTGATGCATGAGATTCATGAAGGTTCATTTGGCACTCATGCCAATGGACATTCGATGGCTAAAAAGATGCTAAGGGCAGGGTATTACTGGCTGACAATGGAATCTGACTGTTACAAATTTGCAAAGAAGCTCCATAAATGCCAAATTTATGCAGACAAGGTATGTGTGCCTCCGACAACTTCTCAATGTGATTTCCTCCCTGTGGCCTTTCTCTATGTGGGGTCTTGACATGATTGGGATGATAGAACCAAAAGCTTCGAATGGACACCGTTTTATCTTGGTAGTAATTGATTACTTCACCAAGTGGGTGGAGGTTGCTTCATATGCCAATGTTACTAAGTAGGTGGTTGTGTGCTTCATTAAGAATAACCTTATATGTCGGTATGGTTTGCCGAGCAGAATCATCACTGACAATGGCTCGAATTTGAACAACAAGATGATGACAGAACTGTGTAAAGAATTCAAGATTGTCCATCATAATTCATCTCCATACAGGCCAAAGATGAATGGGGCTGTTGAAACTGCTAATAAGAATATCAAGAGAATTATCCAGAAAATGGATATTACTTACAGGGATTGGCATGAAATGCTCCCTTTTGCTCTGCATGGATATCGAACATTTGTCTGCACTTTAACAGGAGCAACCCTGTTCTCCCTAGTGTATGGAATGGAAGATGTACTCCCAATCGACGTAGAGATTCCCTCGTTACGTGTGATAATGGAAACCAAGTTGACAGAGGCTGAATGGGTCCAGAACAGGTTTGACCAATTGAATTTGATTGAGGAGAAGAGAATGACAGCCTTGTGTCATGGCCAGTTATATCAAAGAAGAATGAAGAAAGATTTTAATAAAAAGGTCAAACCTCGTGAATTCAGAGAAGGCGACCTCGTGCTCAGGAAGATCATGTATTTCAACACTAATTCTAGGGGCATGTGGACTCCCAATTTTGAAGGCCCATATGTTGTCAAGAAAGCCTTCTCTAGCAATGCATTAATTCTTGAAACTATGGATGACGAGGAGTTCCCACGTCCCATGAATGCTGACGCAGTCAAGAAATACTTCGCCTAAATAAATAAAAGAACAGCTCGCTAAGTTGAAAACCCGAAAGGGTGGCTTAGGCAAAAAAAAAGAGCGTCTTGGTAGGCCGAAAACCCAAAAGGGTGGTCTAGGCAAAAATTAGAGACCTAAACAGAATAAATTTCCCGCTAAGTTGAAAACCCGCAAGGGAAGCTTAGGCAAAAGTTAGGGATTTTCTTGGCAAGTAACTACGTCAGGCAAGACTTGATCGTTGAAGCAACAATCTTCTCGGATCCTCACCATACTTCAACAGAAGCTGCTGCTCAGGATTTCAAAAGTTGTTAGGGGGGATAGTGGTCATTGTATCTCAATGTATCTTTTCCATTATGTATTACCATTTCTCAAACTTTTTAATCATCTATGGAGTCTCGCCATTCGCAGGCTACCATTCTATTAATGAAATTCAAGCTTTTACCCAATTCTTTGTATTTCTTATTTTGTTTAGCTTGCAAAGACTCCATTTATTACTGATAATAACTTTAAAAGCAAATATATTAAATAACAAAATTGATTTTTCAAAAAAAAGATTTTTTCAATTTACTTTTACTTTGAGATTTATGATGAAACAATGACAACAAAAATGGTGATCCTGGGAATGGATAAACTCCAGTTGTTTTAAGAAGCTTTTGTTCCCCTCGGGAAGGTCTACTCAGGATGTTTTCGCCGTATTAGGGTTATGATTCTGGTATACTCGATCAAGTTTGGATTCATTTCTCCTCTTTTCTGAGTTTTCATGATGTGAAGTTTCAATTCGCATTTTCTCCAATGAAGTAGGCATGAATTCCCCAGCGAAGTTTGGATGTTTCGTTGTCAGTCTGCTTTATTTGAGAATGGTCTTGCAATCTCCAGTAGGCATGTTACTTTTGAAAAAAAAACACTGGTTTCCCCGGCAAAGCCTGAAGAAGGATGTTTTGTACCTGTATCTGTATTATCTCATCACTTTGATTTATCTACCTCCAGATCATGTTTCTCCTCAGTAAAGTTAAAGCAGGCAGTAGGTCTTGTTTCCTCAGCTGGCCTTTACCTTTCTTGGAGTGATCATCTTGGATGAAGTTTAGCCGAGTGTTTTTAGGGCCCAAGGCAGTTTTTCCTGGTTGTTCCCAATGTTGTATATCTAATTTTGTCAGCATACACACGATAACACTCATACATTCATGCATACATCATGCATAGCTAAAATTGTCAAATCATTATTCATTAACATTTGTTAATATTTTTGTTGACAGATTACCCTATTTTGCAGAGTTACGTTACCCTCTTTTCAATAGAGTGTTGGTCTTAAGCAGAAAACATATATTCTTTCAATTTCCCTACTGAGTTGTCCCTCATAAAAGATTTTTGCTTTAGCCTTCCGGTACAACTCCTTGTTTGGATGGATTTGGTTTTCCCTCTTGAGTTTATTTCTCAAAGGATGTATTTTGGTTGACTGTTTCATTCCAGTTTATTTCTGGTTTGGATTTGTGGTTCCCCGACAATGTTATTCACTTTGGATTGCTGAAAACCCCAGGCTTTGGTTGGTGCATTTATTTTGCACAACAAGACTTTATTCCCTCAGCAAGAATATCATGGCATCTCCCCAGGAAGTCATACCTCCTTCCCAAAAAGCCATTTCCTTTTACAATCCTCCGTGACCACAAATAGCAAGTCTCTTTATTTGAGACAGCTTATGTATTATCCTTTCCAAGCGGAGTGCCTTGGTTAAAGAAGAAGTTGAGACCCATTCTAGGTGAAACACCAGAATCTTGGGGAAACTTGTTATCGTTTTGCTACCTTCACTTAACGTTGGTAGTTCATCGTCAGTGAACGACGGTGATATGATATATCCTCTTTTATACCTTCAGTGAAAGTTAGTAGACCACCGACAGTGAACGTCAGTGTTTGTTATCTTTTTTCTACCTTTAGTGAATGTTGGTAGTTCATCGTCAGTGAACGGCGGTGATATGATATATTTTATTTCTACCTTCAGTGAAAGTTGGTAGACCATTAGCAGTGAACATCGGTGTTTCTTATATCTTTGCTACCTTCAGTGAACGTTGGTAGTTCATCGTCAATGAACGGCGGTGATATGATATATCCTCTTTTCTACCTTCAGTGAAGTTGGTAGACCATCGGCAGTGAATGTTGGTGTTTTTTATCTTTTTTCTACCCTCAGTGAACGTTGGTAGTTCATCGTCAGTGAACGGAGGTGATATGATATATCCTCTTTTCTACCATTAGTGAAAGTTGGTAGACCATCGGCAGTGAACGTCGGTGTTTGTTATATTTTTGCTACCCTCAGTGAACGTTGGTAGTTCATCATCAGTGAACGGCGGTGATATGATATATTCTCTTTCTACCTTCAATGAAAGTTGGTAGACCATCGGCAGTGAACATCGGTGTTTGTTATCTTTTTGCTACACTCAGTGAACATTGGTAGTTCATTGTCAGTGAACGGCGGTGATATGATATATTCTCTTTTCTACCTTCAGTGAAAGTTGGTAGACCATCGGCAGTAAACATCGGTGTTTGTTATCTTTTTTCTACCCTCAGTGAATGTTGGTAGTTCATCGTCAGTGAACGACGATGCTATGATATTTTCTCTTTCTACCTTCAGTGAGAGTTGGTAGGACATTGGCAGTGAATGTCGATGTTTGGTATCTTTCTCTCTGCTTCGATAAACATTGGTAGCTTCACCTTTGGTAGAAGTTGGTGTGTCCTTTGACCATTCTACCATCCTCTCTGATTCAATTCTTTTGGTCCATCAGTGATTTATTTTCCTGGTGGGAGTGCTCCTTTGTTTCTTTATTATTGTTACATCCCCAGTGTTGTTTTACGTCTCTTTGGTCATGTTCATATGCATTCATGACCATAAGCTTTTGCATGGCATCTTAGGTCCAAAAATAGGGTTTGTTTTATATTTAAGTATCTTCGATCGCGTCAACACGAAGATTTTTAACCTTCGTATCTCCGGATAGAAGAAACTTAAATAAGGGCAGCTGTTGTACCCTAATTTTTTCCCCTAAGATCCCTTCATCATACCATGTTAATTCACTCACAACAAGATCACACTAGGATTCTTGGTTCTCCTCCCTACATTTAGTTTTTCCCTTTTTGAGGGATTACCAAGCACCTTGACTTATGTTCCTTTTGTGATCATGAATATTGTTTTGATTTATTCATTTAACTAATAAAATGCAATGTTGGTTTGTCTTGCTTGTTATCCATGTAGGTGAAGGCAATGAGATTTAACAAGCTACCACATGGGTTCATGAGTTTATTTCCATGCCCTAGTCAATAAATCTTGAGAATTTCAAACCTCACCATTGGATTGGTTTTGGAAGAATTGGCATGGCAAGGTTACTTTGGTTCATCACATTTCAAGGTTATTAGATTTGACTCAAAAGTACAAGGGGTTGATTGGAGAAGTTGTCATGTTTGGACAAGGCCTTGTTCCTATTGGTCACAAGAGCATATTTCTATAAAATTTCAAGACATGGAAGTGTTTTTTATGGCTATGAGTCCTCATTATCATCCTCAACAAATTCTATTCACAAAGCAACAAGAAGTTTGTTCAAGCTTGTCAAAGTTCCTCAAAGCATTTCTTGATCTAGGAGCTAGGGTTTTAAACTTCAAAGGAGTACATATTGCTCACCTTTTGGTATTTTTGAGTGATTCCAAAGACATCCTTATCTTCAAAGGGTTATCAACAAATCACTTCAAAACTTCCAAGGAGTTTTTATGTGGAAGAAACTTGGTGAAGAAGAAAGATTACAAGTCCTCTAGATGAATCCACAATTTTACATGAGTGACTTCAAATGGTCATAACTTGGTCAATTTTTATTACCTTGAGTCCATTATTTTTCCATAATGATCTTGAAGATGTGAACTTTATGCCTTCTTTTATGTGCAAAGTGGGAAAATGGATGGAAGTTTCCTTAAAGATGCAAAAGATTATTGTAGGTGTTTAGGTATTGGCTTGCATTTTTGGTAAATCCCAAGTGTATGTGTGAATGTCATGACTGATGTTATAACATTCTAGTTCAGGTTGTACTGGTTCATTAGGTACCTTTGCAGAAAAATATTTTAATTCAAATACTGATGCTTATAAGTGTGTATCTGAGCATTTTTGCAAAATGATCACATTTTGCTAAATCAGTAGACAGGTTTTCTCAGATGTCATAACAGATGTTATGACATCCTGTTCTGAACTAACAGGATTGCAGGATTGGATAAGTCTGAGTTTTTTCAGGAAATAACTCAGTCCTTTCTAAACAGAATCCTGCGTTTTCTGAGGGGTAACCTAGCTCAACCCTAACCTGGTTAATAAAGTCCTGTGACCTGGTCTTTAGGTCAAACGGAATTAACCCTAGGTTTTTGGAAACCCTAACTGAAGTTGCAGCTGCTATATATTCAACAGAGCTGCTGTTTTTCAAGTATCCCTGCTAGTTGATCAGAAGATCATTTGTAATCTGTATAGATTTGTTTTATTTGTACTCCAAGCAATCATCATTGTGATAAGTGCCTTGGAATAGGTTTCTATTTGTAAGGGTTGTGTAGCACTCAAAGCTTTGAAGCAAGAGTGTTTGAATGTTCCTTGACTAAAGCTGTGAAGCAGAGTCAACTTAGTCGTGTACATCACTCAAAGCTGTGAAGCACGAGTGATTGTGTTGCTTGATTAAAAAGTTGTGAAGCTTAATCAAGTGTGTGTTTTTGAAGAGTGTCTTCATCAATTCTTAAGTCAAATTGGTTTATGTATCACTGCTGTGATTGAGGGGGAGTGAGTAGGAACTCAGGTTTAAGTTGTACTTAGATTAGAATTGCATTGGGTAGGTCTTAAGTGAAGGAGATAAACTGGTTGGTTTATTCCTGAATTAACATCTCTTATAGTGGATTCTCTCCCTGGCTTGGTAGCCCCCAGAGTAGGTGTTGTTGCACACTGAACTGGGTGAACAATTGACTGTGTTCTTTATTGCTTTTGTATTTACTGTCATATAGTAAGTCAGA
This sequence comes from Vicia faba, assembly GCA_948472305.1. Taxonomy (NCBI): domain Eukaryota; kingdom Viridiplantae; phylum Streptophyta; class Magnoliopsida; order Fabales; family Fabaceae; genus Vicia; species Vicia faba. Next base: position 436,847,065 of record OX451739.1, on the reverse strand, counting down.
TACGGTGTCATAACATTGAACGTGACATTGAGTATCTGCAGCCAGAATTTCAATTGGCATCAGAGCAGGCACCCTGCCTGTATTACTGGGTGAGATCTAGGAATATCACTTTCTGGCACTATGGACAAAGAAGGAGTTTTTGGAAATAGACCACCCATTCTGGATGGAACTAATTATGACTACTGGAAACCTCGTATGATTGCCTTCCTAAAATCCCTGGACAAAAAAGCTTGGAGAGCTGCTGACAAAGGATGGATTCATCCCACCATAACTGAGATAGATGGGACAATCAGTCTGAAGCCTGAGGAAGATTGGAGTAAAGAAGAAGATGAGTTAGCTCTGGGAAATTCAAAAGCTTTAAATGCCTTGTTCAATGGAATTGATAGAAACATTTTCAGACTAGTACATCAATATGAACTGGCCAAGGAAGTTTGGGACACTCTCAAAACTACTCATGAGGGAACTTCCAAAGTAAAAATGTCAAGGCTTCAGATGTTGACCACCAAATTTGAGAATCTAAAAATGATGGAAGATGAAACCATTCATGAGTTTCACATGAACATCTTGGAGATTGCCAACACCTCAGGAGCACTGGGAGAAAAAATGTCAGAAGAAAAACTGGTGAGGAAGATTCTCAGATCCTTGCCTAAAAGATTTGCAATGAAGGTAACTGCCATAGAGGAAGCCCAGGACATTAGCAAGTTGAAAGTGGATGAACTTATTGGGTCTCTTCAGACTTTTGAGATGGGGATCACTGATAATGGTGACAAGAAGAACAAAAGCATAGCACTTGTATCCAACACTGATGTTGAATACAAGGAGGATGAAGAAGAAAACATATCAGAAGCTATTGCCATGCTTGGAAGACAGTTCAACAGGCTCATCAAAAGGATGGACCCAAAGTCAAGGTCTAATGTTCATAACATTCCCTCTGACATTGACAGTTCCAGCAGAAGACCAAGGTCAGAAGATAAGGGAAACCAAGGCAGAGGTATTCAATGCAATGGATGTGAAGGATATGGACATATTCGAGCTGAATGTCCTACCTTTCTTAAGAAGCAAAAGAAAGGAATGACTGTTACTTGGTCTGACTATGATTCAGAAAGTAATTCTGAAGAAGAATCTGCCAAACTAGTTACTGCCCTAACTAGTGTTTGTACTTCTGAAAGTGATACTAGTGATGAAGAAGTAACATTTGAAGAACTGGCTGATACCTACAAGAAATTGTGTATCAGAAGTGCTGAAGTCTGTGTGCAGAATGAGAAACAATCAAAACTCATTATCAAACTGGAGGCTGAAAAAAGGGCAAATCTTGAAACTATAAGTCATTTAGAAGGAGAAGTTCAACTGCTGAACTCACAACTAAATCAAATGACCAAATCTGTCAAGATGTTGACCAATGGAACAGACAAATTGGAAGAGATCCTTCAGGTTGGACAAAATGTGGGAAATAAATCTGGACTAGGATTTATGGAAGCAAAAAAACCTGGTACTGGTAAGCAAATGTCAAAACGGATGTCTCAACACAACTCTCAACATCAGGAACAAAGACATATGAAGAAAAGGTACCAAAGATGGAAATGCCATCATTGTGGTAGATATGGCCACATAAAGCCCTTCTGCTTCAGATTACATGGATACCCTAATCAGATCTCAGGTGTCAAACCTAAGTCTAAAAAGGTACCACATGCTCCTCAATGGAAGAAAAAGGCTACTGCACTGATAGCTCACACTTCCCTGAGGGTCTCTGCAAAGGAAGACTGGTACTTTGACAGTGGATGTTCCAGACATATGACTGGAATCAAGAACCTCCTCAATAATGTTAAGCCTCACACCACCAATTTTGTGACCTTTGGAGATGGGGCTAAAGGTGAAATCAAAGGAGTTGGTGATTTGGACTGCCCTGGAGTTCCAAGTCTGAATGAAGTACTGCTGGTGAAAGGACTGACCGCTAATCTCATTAGTATCAGTCAACTGTGTGATCTAGGATTCAAGGTCAATTTCTCAAAATCTGAATGCCTTGTAATCAATGACAAACAAGAGATAGTAATGAAAGGTGTCAGATCCAAAGACAACTGCTACTTGTGGGAGGCTGAGAACACTAATTTCTCATCTGTGTGTTCCATTGCAAAAGAAGAAAAAGAGGTGAAACTGTGGCAGCATAAGCTTGGAAGAATGAAGAGAGCTATCTCTATGGAAACTGTCAGAAGAACTCCAAAACTACAGGTTGATGATATCTGTGATGTGGGAAATAAACTTGAAGAAGAATGTGTTGTCAGAACCTTAAGTCATCTTGACAAGGATGTTGGAAATAACAAGTCTCACAAATTCTGTTCTCAAAACATCTGGTCAAAACAGATGCTCCCTGAGTACAATGTTACACAAGATGTTGTGACATTGTGTTGTGACAATCTGAAAACATTCAACATCTCCTTGAACCCTATTGACTTTGAAGAGAAGAAGACATTTAAACTGGAACATAGGTTCTCTAAGCTTCAGTTGACTGATTCTTCTACCAAGGCTCTTGTTGGAAATAAACTTGAAAATTTGAGGGGCAGGTTGGGTATTCACCAACATGAGAAATTATAGCAATTAGTTTTGCTTAAAACAAGGGTTGAAGGGATTAATTTTATTAAGTCTATATTTAGTGGGTTAATCATATTCTTTCACAATTCCTTCAAAAGCTTTAAGAAGTTAAAGAGACTCCCTTTTACCCCCTACCTCTCTCATCCTTGCAACCTGTTTCCTCCTCCCAATCAAAGATTTTTCTCAAACTGCTACTATTACTCAAAGTCAATCAAAATGTCTCAGACATCGTCTTCCACCATGGCGGGTTCGTCTTCCTCATCATCGTCATCATCTGATCAAGATTCTAGGGCAATCACTACATGCATAGAATCTGAAGTTCTTGAGGTCACTCCTCTCAGGGAGATGGCAACTGACCCAGCCAGAGTCAAAAAGCTCAGAACCAGACATGCAGGAAGAGCTCAAGCTACAGCCTCTGGTAATTCTTCTCATCCTTCGTCTTCTGTACCTAATAGAGAAGGATCAGTTCAAGTAAACCAAGCTATTGCTAGGCTGGTTACTAGCATTCTGAGTGGCAACCAATCTGTACCGGGGATTTCTATCCCTTTAAATCAATCAGAAAGTCCAAATGTGGAAGTTTCTGAAAATGTAGATGTCACTGAGAATGTTGTGACACCAAAAGACAACATTCAGAACCCCTCTGAAAAGGCTGCTGATCCACCTATCATTGATGTGGATGAAGATTACTCAGATAATGAACTGATTGCTAATGTGAACCCTAGCATAGCTAGGAGATTGATGAAGAGAAAGAGTAGTCAGAATGACAAACCTGATGCTAAGAAATCCAAGGCTGAAGGCATGGCTGAGAAAAGTATTCAGACAAAAGGGAAGAAGGCACAGGTGCAGACTGCTAGACAACCAATCTCTAAGAAAAGTAAAGAACCTGAAACTTCTGATTCTGATGATGAATCAGAATTTGAGATTGATATTGAAGAAACTCCCATCAGAAGGAAGCTCCCCTCCAGCAAGATTGCTAGAGTGCCTAAAGTGCCAACAGACAACATCTCCTTTCATCATCCTGACAATGCAAACAGATGGAAGTATGTTTGCTTAAAGAGAATAGCCTTGGAGAGAGAACTCAACAATGATGCCTTGGAGTGCAAAGACATCATGGATCTGATCAGGAATGCTGGGCTAATGAAGACAGTGATGAAGTTTAACAAATGTTATGAAAATCTGGTTAAGGAGTTTGTAGTGAACTTGTCAAATGATTGTGCTGATGGAAGATCAGCTGACTTTGAAAGTGTCTTTGTTAGAGGAAGAAGGGTCAAGTTCTCTCCATCAGAAATCAACAAGTTTCTTGGAAGAACAAATAAGGACTGTCCTGATCTAGAGGCAACTGACAATGAAGTTTGTCTAACCATCACAGCCAGGCAAGTAAAGTGCTGGCCATTGAAAGGGAAGCTGAATGCTAGTAAACTCAGCATGAAGTTTGCCATCTTGCATAAAATAGGTGCAGCAAACTGGGTGCCTACAAATCACAAATCAACTATCTCCACGGGATTAGGGAGATTTATCTATGCTGTAGGAACCAAGACTGCCTTTGACTATGGAAGGTACATCTTTGAACAAACTTTAAAGCATGCTGGCAGTTATGCTGTCAAAGGACCAATTGCCTTTCCCTCCCTCCTTTGTGGAATCATCCTTGCACAATTCCCTGATATCCTTGTAGCAAGAGATACAGTCTGCAAAAGAGCTCCTGCCCTTGGCCTGCACTACAAACTGTTTCAGGGATCTCATGCTCCAGACATTGTCATAACATCAGCTGAGACATCGTCTGTGAAGACTCAGTCCAAGACATCAGATGTCATAGCTGTTTTAAAAGAAACTTGCAAAGAGCTGGACACTAGAAAAAGGACCCTAGAACTTCTAATTGCCAGGCTAGAAAAGGAGGAAGCTGAAGAAAACAGAAGGGAAGAAGGTGAAGGACATCTCAACATTGAAGAAACTAGCTCCTCAGAATCTGATGACAGTGCTTGAAGGTTGATTGCTGTTTGGTGGTGTTGCTGGTTGGTGCTGATATCTGGTGGAGTTTGGAAGTTGTTTTCTGCTGCTACTCTTACTATTTTGTTTTGGATAACTGTAAAATTTTTGAACATGTTTTCTTTGGCCCATTTGTGGCTAAAGAGGGGGAGAATATTTTTGGTACTTACTTAATTAGTACTTGACATTCTATTTTTCTGCTGTCACTTATTTCTGCTGCTATCTATCTCTGATTGTTTAGGGTCTTTAGCCAAAAATCTGCCAAAGGGGGAGTTTGTAGGTGTTTAGGTATTGGCTTGCATTTTTGGTAAATCCCAAGTGTATGTGTGAATGTCATGACTGATGTCATAACATTCTAGTTCAGGTTGTACTGGTTCATTAGGTACCTTTGCAGAAAAATATTGTAATTCAAATACTGATGCTTATAAGTGTGTATCTGAGCATTTTTGCAAAATGATCACATTTTGCTAAATCAGTAGACAGGTTTTCTCAGATGTCATAACAGATGTTATGACATCCTGTTCTGAACTAACAGGATTGCAGGATTGGATAAGTCTGAGTTTTTTCAGGAAATAACTCAGTCCTTTCTAAACAGAATCCTGCGTTTTCTAAGGGGTAACCTAGCTCAACCCTAACCTGGTTAATAAAGTCCTGTGACCTGGTCTTTAGGTCAAACGGAATTAACCCTAGGTTTTTGGAAACCCTAACTGAAGTTGCAGCTGCTATATATTCAACAGAGCTGCTGTTTTTCAAGTATCCCTGCTGGTTGATCAGAAGATCATTTGTAATCTGTATAGATTTGTTTTATTTGTACTCCAAGCAATTATCATTGTGATAAGTGCCTTGGAATAGGTTTCTATTTGTAAGGGTTGTGTAGCACTCAAAGCTTTGAAGCAAGAGTGTTTGAATGTTCCTTGACTAAAGCTGTGAAGCAGAGTCAAGTTAGTCGTGTACATCACTCAAAGCTGTGAAGCACGAGTGATTGTGTTGCTTGATTAAAAAGCTGTGAAGCTTAATCAAGTGTGTGTTTTTGAAGAGTGTCTTCATCAATTCTTAAGTCAAATTGGTTTATGTATCACTGCTGTGATTGAGGGGGAGTGAGTAGGAACTCAGGTTTAAGTTGTACTTAGATTAGAATTGCATTGGGTAGGTCTTAAGTGAAGGAGATAAACTGGTTGGTTTATTCCTGAATTAACATCTCTTATAGTGGATTCTCTCCCTGGCTTGGTAGCCCCCAGAGTAGGTGTTGTTGCACACTGAACTGGGTGAACAATTGACTGTGTTCTTTATTGCTTTTGTATTTACTGTCATATAGTAAGTCAGATACGGTGTCATAACATTGAACGTGACATTGAGTATCTGCAGCCAGAATTTCAATTATAGGTTATTTCATGATTTTTTTTTCCAACTTCAACAAGTCATAACTTGCTCAAATTTTGGATATTTTGAATGATTCAAGTTTCAAATTGTCATTCAAGAGATCTAATTCATTCCATATTTTTTGGTCAAGAGAAAATTCAAAGTGGAAGGCCATGTTTGGATGCAAAAGATTATAGGTCATTTTTGGAGAAGAATTTGAAATATTTATAAGTATGGAAAGTCAACCCTTTTCTCCAACTTTGACTCAATATAAATTTCAGCTCAAGAATCCATTTAACTCCATTCTTTTTCCATTGCAAATCTTGCAACCTCATCTTTCTAAAGCATCAAAAATCATGCCCTAAGACCCCTTGAGTTGAAAATGCCATTGGTCAGAAGTTGGCACTTTGAAATTGAATTTCTCACCAAGTCAGAATTTTGAAACCCATGATGTGGCCTCTAGTCACAAGTTTTTCACGCGTTTTTGCCTCTAAACATGTTTAGTGAAGTTCCAGATTTGTTTAGCGCATCAAAACGTAAGAATTGGATGAGTTTTGATAAAGTTTGGATCACACTTCACTCGTGCATCATGTTTGCATGAATTCCCTCCAAAAGGCATCATTCACTCTTCCTTTTGATCCCATTCGCTTCTCCTATAAATACATGAACTATCCTATTCAATTTCCCAAGCTTGGATAGCCAGAATCACCCTGCCAAACTTGTTCCATAACTCAAAATTCAGCAATTTCAAAATCAATTCTTGAGCCTTTTTCAATCCAATTTTTCCATTAATTCACCTTCCTTAATCTTCCCTGAAGCTAACCATATAATTACATTCAAGAATCATGCCCTATACTGCTCCATAGAAATTCAGTTTCAGAGCTCTGCAACTCAAATTCAATAGGTAGATTCCTTCATCAATTCTTCAAAACTCTGATATTATTGTGTTGCTCTCATTGCCCTGGTTCTAGTTGCAACACTTACCTTTCACTGGAAACACATTTTGACCATGAAATTTCAAATCCCCTTTCAAAACTTTCCTTCCAAATTGCTTGAGCTATAGTTTATATAAATTTGGCGCGAGGGTGTGGTTGTCTTCATCTTGAAGAGACGAAGCGAATGGCATAGGTCTGAGCTTCTGATTTTACAGTTTGAGAGACCTTCAATTCGTGATAGCTGGAGGTTGAAGATGACCAACGTGTCATCTTCCAACCAATGAAGGCGCGCCATCTGTATTTTTCAAATTCTGATTTAATTAATGATTCTGTATAATATTCACTAATGACCATGATATGCACAGCGCGCCAGATCCCTTGGATTTGATTACTAACGCGTTTTGACTCTCATCCAATGGTCCACATGTTTTACTTTTATTTTCTTTTTCTGATTTTTATATTTTAATTGTTTTAAATTTCAAAATATCATAGAAAATTCATTTTTAGTCCAAAAAATATTTTAAAAAATTATAGAAAATATTTTTGATTATTCTCTTTCTGATTTTTATTTTTTCATAATTTAATTTTGTGTTTTGGTATTTTTTATAAATTTTACACTTATTTGATTTGTTGTAAATGTTTAAAAATACTTTTATACATTTTTAAATTCTGGAAAAATTATGGAATGATCCAATGATATTGTGACAAATATTGGTGACCTTATTTTATTTTTGTTTCTGACTTTACTATTTTTTACCATTTTTTTTATTTTATCCATTTATTTTAATTTTAAAAATAGTTTCTGACTTTAAAAAATTACCAAAAAATTTGTAAAATTATTTGAGCATTTTTCTGATTTTTCTATGGTCTTACTTTTCATTTCTTAATTAATTTGAACATAGTTGATATTTTTCTCATCATTTTCTATTTTTTAAACATTTTTTAAACCGTTTTTGTGTATATTAAATATGATATTACTTTGTGACTATTTTTTGGCTGATCTTGGGTTAGATTTTGGATTATGAACTTTATTAACATCATTGGATCCATGGTGTTGAGTTTAAATCCACAAAAATAGATGAATGATTTTAATAATAGTTTGATCTAAATTTAATTCAAATGTGGTTTGTATATTTTTTCCTCATCCCTCGTCATCTCATCCCTTTCTTATTGCACTAAATGTTGTTGGAGCATGATCTTTATATCATGTCTCAAAACAAATGGTGCATAGATTGCTATTGACCGACCTCAAAATATGTGTGACTTCTATATAAGTCCACTTACGATTGCTTAACATAGCGCTAAATTTTGTCCCGATTCGAATAAATGATCATTTGTGTCCCAAGCTTATGGTTACAAGCCCAAGTATGTTAACTTGATCTCTTTGATCCAATAACCTTGAGATTCATTGTGTGGAGGCTTTGGTTCTACCAATCCTCTAATAGATCTACAACACCTTTGGTCAACGCGGATCACTTAAACATTGTTGATCATTAAATGGTAATTATGAGAATTCCAAATGGATGATATACTTGACAAAAAGCAAATGTAACTTATTGTGTGGAGGCTTTGGTTCTACAAATCCTCTAATGAGTTACAAATGCAAGCTTCAAGATGGTCATCCAACTAACCACTAATTATTGACTTGTTTACCTTATGCTTTATGTACCATTTACTTTTAGCATTTACATTTCATGCCATTTTCATCTTTGCTCATTTGAGCATTTACTTTATTGCCATTTTTACTTTGCTCACTTGAGCTTTTCTTTTCCTTTCTTAAGATACTTAATAATCAACATAAACCCTAAGAAATCTTTAATGATACTTGGACTATTTGGTTATTATCATTGACATTATGGAGCATGAGACTTTTCTTAGACTTAGGATTAGAAACCTTGACCTATCTTGGAGACCTTGTGATCTTATCTGATTATTTTGTCTGGAGTTCTTGAGGTTTACCTCAAGATATTGGGTTGCTTATTTATTTTTGTGTGCAGGTTTTTTGTGATTAAACCCTTTGTTTGTAATATGGAATTCACCCGTATACAGCCGTTACTCTGCCCAATTTTTTTGTGAAGACTTAATACACTTGAAGTTTGGTTATCTCAAGAGGTCTAGTATTTTTTGCTTGATTGGTTTCAATCTAAGGAGTGGGAATTCTATCTTGGATCATAATGTCAAGTATTGGCTTCTTGTTGGTTAGATGGTTCTTATCCCTAGCTTTTATCTTATGCTTTAGGATATTCTCTTCTTTTCTTCCCATCTTCTTTAATTTCAAAAATCTTCTTCCCCCTTTTTTAAAACTCTTCTTGTTTTTTAACTTAGACCACTTTCATAGTAAACTTGGACTTATGTCCATGCATTTTCAAAATATTTTCATAAATAAACTCCAATCAACTTAATAATACTTTGACATTTTTTGTGAGAAGACTAAAAGTCGATCAATCCCATTTCAAACCATCTTCCCACTTTGGCTTTTTTATCTTTAAACTTTTTCTCAAAAAAAAGGATGAACTCTTGTCAATCCTTGTAGTGATGCAAACAACTATACTTCTACAATATGTAGTGAAAAGAGATATTTTCCACTTGGGTGTTGAGAGAGGAATTGTTGATTTTGAAATCCAAGTCATATCCTCCACTTTGAGATGATGCAAATTCTCCTTCCGCATGACTATGGATAGTAGGTACTTTTATACACGGACAATGACGATGATGTTTTATCTCATAAAATTAACCAACGCATTTGTGTTTTAAATTTTCAAAAGAGGAATTACGTGTACCCTGATCCCCTATTGCATGGAAAGGTGGTACGTAGGCACTAAAGGTTCGCAACCGCGGCGGGTACAAAAATTATAAAAATAAATATATTTCTTTCCTCACCTCCACCATCCATTTTTTTATATACAACATTTTTTATAGCCAAAATATACAAATTTTACAAAGAGGCTCCTGCGGAGTACCGTAGATGTTTAAGGTGTTAATACCTTCCCTTTGTATAACCAACCCCCTTACCTTGAATCTTTCCCCCTCTTTTTGGGTTATTCGCTCTTTTCTCATTCCTTTGGAAACAATAAAGTGCGGTGGCAATTTTTGTTTTAATTTATATAAAGTCTAGTCAATCCAATGGCTTAGTCTTGAACATTTCTACCGCTACACGCTCCATCAGGATCATACCTACCCTTGAATGTAGGCGGATGGTTCCTCTGAAATGTATCTAAAACATGGGAACCGTCATTTCCACCAGCATTAGGTTGATGTTGCACAACCTGAGCCATAGCCTTCAAAGCAGCAGAAATTACAACATCATTTTTTCCAGTCACTTTCTGCTTCACACCAACAACATCAACAATGGTTAGTAGAAACTCTCTCGACAGTATTCAACTGTCACACACTACAGACTCAACAACTTGGCCAGACAGACCAACTAACTCTGATACCACTACGTAACACCCTAAATATTCCCCGCGTATTATCTTATAATTATCAGAGTAAAACAATATACATGTATTTAAGATATTACGATTTCAACAAAAACCGGGTCATGCAATTGACATGTAACACATACTTATTCAGATATTATAAAAATTATAACTATAACAACCATACAAGTCTCAAACTTCAACTTCTCATTTAAAACAGTGGACACGATTTGATATTCAACAATGGTCAACACCAAAACATCATCTTGTTTTTAAAATAAATAATCATAGTTATAAAATTTTAAGAGATTAAACATAATCCCGCACAATATAGTAAAAAACACGATGTTCCGTTCCTTGGTGTTACACATCATAGCAGATGCTGACTCTAACAAAATAAAAGGAAGACTCCATCTTTACTAACTTCGACTATGCACTATTCCTGATTATCTGCATGATGTCGTATAAAGCATCATTTCAATAGAAGGGTGAGATTCTCAATCACATAAAGAATGCATAAATATATATATACATATACATATATATATATATATATATATATATATATATATATACATATACATATATATATATATATATATATATATATATATATATATATATATATATATATATATATATATATATATATATATATATATATATATATATAATTCACCCATCCAATTATCAATTCTCGCATACAATTCAAGGCATTGGTGAATAATCTAACAATTCATATTACTAAACAACAACACAACATGATATTATTATGCAATGCATAATTTGAATGCAACATCATAGAATGCATAATTTGAATTCCCAATTTCAGTATACCACAACACACATCATTCACAATGATCAATTGCATCAAAATCACAATTCAAACAATCAATTCACACAATTGCACATATTATAGCAAACATTGACAATGACACTGTCACAATCACTTAAATCAAGAACACTAAGAATGATGATAATTAATGGAGAATAATAATTACTCACCCATATACATATCATACAATCCCTATGAAATAAAAAAAAAACTCCACCATTACCTTAGAGTTTTCATGAGATTTTTCTACTTCAACAATGGTGATTGTCCCTTCCCTCGAGCCCTAAACTATGTTCTCTCTTCTCTAAGATGGTCTACCTATTTTATCTTATAATTATCAGAGTAAAACAATATACATGTATTTAAGATATTACGATTTCAACAAAATTTGGGTCATGCAATTGACATGTAATACATACTTATTCAAAAATTATAAAAATTATAACTATAACAACCATACAAGTCTCAAACTTCAACTTCTCATTTAAAATAGTGGAAACGATTTGACATTCAACAATGGTCAACACCAAAACATCATCTTGTTTTTAAAATAAATAATCATAGTTATAAAATTTTAAGAGATTAAACATAATCCCACACAACATAGTAAAAAACACAATGTTCCGTTCCTTGGTGTTACACATCATAGCAGATGCTGACTCTAACAAAATAAAAGGAAGACTCCATCTTTACTAACTTCGACTATGCACTATTCCTGATTATCTGCATGATGTCATATAAAGCATCATTCCAATAGAAGGGTGAGATTCTCAATCACATAAAGAATACATAAATATATATATATATATATATATATATATATATATATATATATATATATATATATATATATATATATATATATATATATATATATATATATTATATATATATATATATATATATATATATATATCCAATTATCAATTCTCGCATACAATTCAAGGCATTGGTGAATAATCTAACAATTCATATTACTAAACAACAACACAACATAATATTACTATGCAATGCTAATTTGAATGCAACATCATAGAATGCATAATTTGAATTCTCATTTTCAGTATACCACAACACACATCATTCACAATGATCACTTGCATCAAAATCACAATTCAAACAATCAATTCACACAATTGCACATATTATAGCAAACATTGACACTGACACTGTCCACAATCACTTAAATCCAGAACACTAAGAATGATGATAATTCATGGAGAATAATAATTACTCACCCATATACATATCATACAATCCCTATGAAATAAATAAAAAACTTCATCATTACCTTAGAGTTTTCTTGAGATTCTTCTACTTCAACAATGGTGATTGTCCCTTCCCCTCGAGCCCTAAACTATGTTCTCTCTTCTCTAAGATGGTCTACCTGTTTTATCTTATAATTATCAGAGTAAAACAATATACATGTATTTAAGATATTACGATTTCATCAAAATTCGGGTCATGCAATTGACATGTACACATACTTATTCAAAAATTATAAAAATTATAACTATAACAACCATACAAGTCTCAAACTTCAACTTCTCATTTAAAACAGTGGAAATGATTTGACATTCAACAATGGTCAACACCAAACCATCATCTTGTTTTTAAAATAAATAATCATAGTTATAAAATTTTAAGAGATTAAACATAATCCCACACAACATAGTAAAAAACACAATGTTCCGTTCCTTGGTGTTATACATCATAGCAGATGCTGACTCTAACAAAATAAAAGGAAGACTCCATCTTTACTAACTTCGACTATGCACTATTCCTGATTATCTGCATGATGTCGTATAAAGCATCATTCCAATAGAAGGGGTGAGATTCTCAATCACATAAAGAATGCATAAATATAAATATATATATATATATATATATATATATATATATATATATATATATATATAATATATATATATATATATATATATATATATATATATACTATATATAGTATAATTCACCCATCCAATTATCAATTCTCGCATTACAATTCAAGGCATTGGTGAATAATCTAACAATTCATATTACTAAACAACAACACAACATAATATTATTATGCAATGCATAATTTGAAGTGCAACATCATAGAATGCATAATTTGAATTCTCAATTTCAGTATACCACAACACAAATCATTCACAATGATCACTTGCATCAAAATCACAATTCAAACAATCAATTCACACAATTGCACATATTATAGCAAACATTGACACTGACACTGTCACAATCACTTAAATCAAGAACACTAAGAATGATGATAATTCATGGAGAATAATAATTACTCACCCATATACATATCATACAATCCCTATGAAATAAATAAAAAACTCCACCAGTTACCTTAGAGTTTTCTTGAGATTCTTCTACTTCAACAATGGTGATTGTCCCTTCCCTCGAGCCCTAAACTATGTTCTCTCTTCTCTAAGATGGTCTACCTGTTTTATCTTATATTATCAGAGTAAAACAATATGCATGTATTTAAGATATTACGATTTCAACAAAATTCGGGTCATGCAATTGACATGTAACACATACTTATTCAAAAATTATAAAAATTATAAACTATAACAACCATACAAGTCTCAAACTTCAACTTCTCATTTAAAACAGTGGAAACGATTTGACATTCAAACAATGGTCAACACCAAAACATCATCTTGTTTTTAAAATAAATAATCATAGTTATAAAATTTTAAGAGATTAAACATAATCCCACACAACATAGTAAAAAACACAAATGTTCCGTTCCTTGGTGTTACACATCATAGCAGATGCTGACTCTAACAAAATAAAAGGAAGACTCCATCTTTACTAACTTCGACTATGCACTATTCCTGATTATCTGCATGATGTCATATAAAGCATCATTCCAATAGAAGGGTGAGGATTCTCAATCACATAAAGAATACATAAATATATATATATTTTTCACAAAGATCTTAAGGTCTTTAGCTCCAAAGTTCGACCACGTGGTGGTATCCATAGAAGAGTCAAAATATTTGTATAAATTGACAAAAGAATAGCTTCAAGGGGACACTTGAATATCATGTACAAAGAATGGCTAAAATAGTTGCAGGCAAGTTGAAGAGTTATATGGTTTTGCAGGTGTCATCGACAAGAGAAAAGAAAGGAAAAGGGAATTGGTTCGACAACATAGGTAGATGAGGCTAAACTAATTCGACTGGTAGAGGAGACCAGCAAGAAGGAATTGTCGAATCAGAGAAGACCTCATACCAAGGCAACCAAAGATGTGGTGCTAGAGGTAGAGGTATAGTCAGAAGTATGGTCATTATTCTAGTTATTGTCTAGAAAAATGAAAGAATCAAGAAAGTGATGCAAAGTTTACAAAAACATGAAGAAGAATAGATGATGTTAATGGTCACAACAAGAGAGAAAGAGAGATTTAGGGGCCAATGGTACTTGGATTCAGGATTATCATCATACATCTTTGGAAGGAAAGATTGGTTTGTCAACATAAATCCCTCAATAAAGAACATGGTGGAATTTTAAAATGACAATGTTCTAGCAACTAAAGGTATTGGTGGTGTTCTGATTATGAGGAAAGATGGAAAGAGGTCAGTAATTTCCAATGTCTTATACATACGAGGCATGAAAGCAATTTTCTTAGTAAAAGGAAGTTGGTGGAAAATAATTATAAAGTGATGATTTAAGACAAGATGATGAGAGTTTTCGATGCAAGAGGAAGGTTAATCTTGAAGGATCCTATGTGTCAGAATAGAACCTTCAAGATTGAACGTAATGTGATGGAGCACAAGTGCCTTGCTACTGTAGCTAGCATGGATGAATGGATATGGCATTATCGACTAGGCCCATCTCAACTTCAAAGACATAAGAGATTTGAAAAGAAAAAATATGGTTTCAGGATTTCAAGAAATCGACATTCTAAACGAGGTATGTGAGGAATGTGTACAGGCAAATCAACACAAGAACAGCTTCAGCAAGGATTCAGGAAGCAAGTCAAAGGCTATTCTTGAAATTATATACTCTGATGTATATGGACCAATCTAGATGGATTCGATTAGAGGTAATAAATACTTTGTCACATTCATAGATGATTTTAGTCGAAAATTATGGACTTACTTGATCAAGAAGAAAAGTGAAGTGATCGAGATACTTGCCAAGTTTAAGTCTATGGTCGAAATACAAAGTGGTCGGAAGCTCAAGATTATGAGGACTATTGGTGGTGGAGAATATGTTTCAGGAGACTTCAAACATGTTATGCGAGAAGAAGGGACTATGGATGAGGATGTGTCGCCCTACACTCCACAACAGAATGGAACTGTAGAAAGAAAGAATTGAAACCATCATGAATATGGTGAGAAGTATGTTGATAAACAAGAATTCACCTAAAGAGTTTTGGGGTGAAGTTGTGTTGACTACAACATATATTTTAAACAGATGTCCGCACGAAGAAGTTGGAAGGAATTATGCTAGAATAATACTGGTCTGGTGGTAAAGCCTAGCTTGATTTCATCTGAATGTATTTGGATCTATAACACATAGACATGTGCCAGATTGGTTGAGAAGAAAAATTGATGACAAGTAGAGTCAAATGATCCTTGTAGAATATCATTCGAATGAAGGTTACAAGTTGTTCGACCCAGTGAAACAAGCAAGTAGTAATCAGCAAGGATGTGATCATATATGAGCTTAAAGAATGAGATTGGACTACAAAGTGTAAACATGGATTCAGTTAGAATATTGTGTGAAGAACCAACAACTAAAGTCGAAAGAGAAGAAATTTGACAAGAAGAAGTAAGAGGTGATGCCGCCCTAAGAAAAACCTAGAGAACTACATACATGCCTGCAAGGTTGCAGGATTATGTGATTACATCAGATGATGTGGTCGATGATGAAGGTGAGCGGGGTACACTATGCTTTCTATGAAGATGTGGAACTAGTCAATACAGTTGAGGCATTAAAGGGCTCGAAGTGGGTGAAAGTAATGAATGAGGAGATGAAGTCCATCGAAGTCAACAACACTTGGTCACTGGTCGAATTTCCTAAAGGCAAGAAGGAAATTGATGTCAAGTGGGTATACAAGGTGATGTTGAATCTCAGAGGGAAATTAACTTGACACAAGGAAAAACTTATGGCGAAAGGATTTCTTCATAAAGAAGGAACCAGCTTCGATGAAGTTTTTTGCACATGTTTCTAAATCGAAACAATCAAGTTGATTATTGGTCTAGTAGAAATGAACAGTTCAGCACATATGTCAGATGAGCGTGAAATGTGCATTCCTAAATGGACCCTTAGATAAAGAAGTTTATGTGCATAACCAATTGGTTTTGTGAAGTATGGTGAAGAGAGAAAGTTGTACATGCTGCATAAAGCCAAGTATGGACTCAAACAAGCTCCAAGAGCTTGGAATAAAAAGATTGATAGTTTCCTAAGGAAGAAAGAATTTGTGAAGTGCACAAACTGAGTATGAAGTATATGTAAGAAAAAACAAGAGTAAATTTCTTATATTATGTCTCTATGTTGATGACTTGTTAATAACAGGTAGTTGCAAGAAAAAAAATCAAAGACTTCAAAGGTGATCTTAGCAAGGAATTCAAAATGTCTGATCTGGGAGACATTTCATATTTTCTTGACATTGAATTCTACAAGAGCAGTAGGGGTTTGATGATGCATCAAAGAATGTATGCAACTGAAATTATCAAGAGATTTGAGATGGAAGAATGCAACTCAACTTCGAC
Source organism: Vicia faba (assembly GCA_948472305.1). Lineage (NCBI taxonomy): Eukaryota > Viridiplantae > Streptophyta > Magnoliopsida > Fabales > Fabaceae > Vicia > Vicia faba. The sequence goes on along the minus strand of OX451739.1, from coordinate 436,830,210 downwards.
ACCTGTTGGACCAAGACTACAACTGTCGAAAGATTCAGATGAAGATGATGTCGACACAACCAATTGTGTTAACCAGTTTTAAAATAAGAGTTGCCACTACTAGTTTTTATCCTAAGGAAGAGAACTATAATAGGAAACCCTAATTTCGATTCAGAGATTCTAGTTTTTTTGGACTCATTCTTAGACGAAGGGAGGGTGTTAGGCACCCTCAATCTACCTTGTTCACAAGGATACTAGGATTTAGAATTATGGCTTAGGAAATAGGATTTTAATTTTTATAGGGGAATTCGCCACGATTTTAGTCCTATGCCTATGTATCATCTGATGAGGAATCAGAGTCCCAATTCGTAGTTCGCAGTGTTGGTTGGTGTTTTTTATAGGATTGTGTAGAATTACTTTCGAATTTATCCTTGAAACTTGTATGGATTTTGTAAAAGAGTGATCGTAGACGCAATTCGCAATTAACTTTGAAGTAATTCTCCTTAATCATTTTTTTCCGAAAATATCTTGATTTTGATTATGTTAGTAGAAAATGATTTGATATTGTTTTGAATTTCGATTGATCGAGTATGATAGGATGTAGAGTGGGAGAAGTCTGAGAAAGTCTCCTCATCACATGGCTATAAATTATCCATGTGTCGCTCGCGGATGGAGTAATTAGTTAGCTGCAGGGGTTTATAAATTATTGAATTAATTAAATTGTGAAAAGTGTTAAAGTTTATAGCATATGATTTCTTTTTAGTATTTTTTGATGTTTTGTAATTTGAATAATAATGATTAAATAAAATTAATTTTGATAAATTTAACTAAGAAAAAAAAAACCAAACATGTAAAAATGTGACCATATGAGAAATTATTATTATTATTATTATTATTATTATTATTATTATTATTATTATTATTATTATTATTATTATTATTATTATTAATATTATTATTATAATATTATTATTATTATTATTGATTAGTCGGGGGAAGTTAGTATATTTACAAGCTAATGATTCAATTAATGTATTTAACCTAAATAACTAAATCAACCTAATTGTAAAAAGTAAAAAACTAAATAAAATAAATACAATAAAAACTAAGATTGGGTTGAATAAATCAAAATAGGGTGGATACTCATTATAAGATACCAAAATTTGTCAATACGCTTAAAACTGATATATCATTTTAAATCTGTGCTTTCATCCGCATATTATTGTTTAGAACTAGAAAACACACGGGTCAATTATCACACATTAAAAACAATTAAATAAGAGATAAAAATAAGCTAGAAAGAGATCAAATAAAAAAACGTAACATGTGTGAATAGGGAGTTTTTATTTACCATCTCAAGGCCATCCACTTATTCATCGACTCTTGGCTTCAAAATTAAATAAAATAAAAAATAGAATGAGGTATGTGTACATGAGACGTGGAAATAAGTTTACAGATCCAAATTGAATTGCATTTCTCTCTCTCTCTCTCAAACCCATACACTATTCTCTACGACCGCAATGAAGTGATTGTTGTGGGAGATAATGCGTTGAAAAGTATGTACTATGTGGATTGTGTTCGGAAGAGTTTTTTACTATGTGAAAATTGGCCTCTACTATATGTGAAAGAAAGAAATAAGGTGTTGTGGATGTTTTTTTTTGGATTTGTTTTACCCGAATTTCTGTTCAGAAATTTTAGAATAAATCAAAAATAAGAAAAAGATTGAGATTATGAAATTGTGGATTTCTTTTGGACGTGAAAGTGAAAATTTTGTATAGTATGGATGATCTCATGAAATATTTACAATGTGAGTGGTTTCCGGAAAAAATTATTAATAAGAAATCCAATTTCAAAAAAAGAAAATAAGTGTAAAATAATCTTCATATGGTTTTGATAATAGACAAATTAAAATTAGAAAGAAGAAAAGATAAAATTAAAACAAAAGGGTGACTGACCTCATATGAAATCATCGACCGAGAATAAAATCACAAATAACACCAAGAGTTTTAAAGAGAAAATTTGAAAAAGAAATTGTAAAAAAAATGAAGTGCATGTAAAAAAAAGTAAAAAATTACAGATATGTAGATTGTTGATAGACAGTGTTAGCGAAGAATGTAAAAATTATGGATGAAATTCTTGATGTCTAAAACTATGAAAATAAGGTCCTATTTATAGACTGTCAAAATCGGGGTTTAAAGGGTGAAAAATGAATAAAATAAATTAGATATTTTTTTGTCAGTAAGTTTGATCAATCAGAAGCTGAGTATGACACAAATTAACGCAGATTAACTAATAAGAAACAGTTATCTCGAAAAGGAAATATTTTTTGTATTTATTATAATTTTTACACTCAATTTTGATAAAAAGTGCATAAAAATCAAATAAATAATTATTTTTTAAAATGTCATAACTAAAAATACGAAAATAATATTTAAATAATAAAAAATAGTTTTTTTTATAATTTTTATAAACGAAAATAAAATTAGTAACAATAAAAAAAGAAATATAAAAAATGCACCAAGTGAGATTCAAACCATGATCTTATGGGTCCAAGTTATGCTTCCTTATCAATTGTGCTATGTTATTTATTTGAAGTAAAAATCAATTGAAAGTATATGAGGGACGAATAATTATTTGCTATTTTAAAAATCAAAGAATATTATAAAATCAATATTTTTTACCGTAGAAATAAAGGGCGGGACAAATTTGGGGTATGACAACTGCCTCTATTTAATAACTCTTCGATGGAATGGTGCGAGAATGAGCAGGTCTCGTACATTCGAATCAGAGGATTATTAAATAATGGAAGGACCCCAAAATTTGGACCAAAGATTATTAAATAAGAATACACTGATATAGCATACCCCAAGAACTCAAAGAAATAGGCAAGATGACGATGTATCATCCTATCCGATTTTAGATAAAGAGATAGGCAAAGATGAAGATGTATCATTCTTACCAGAGTTTGAATAGAGAGATATGATTGAAGAGTAAGTTTGACCTAGATATGACGATGCAAATAACTCACTAATACCTAGAAAAGAGATCGTCGTAGATTTTTGTGTATTTACCATAACCTGAGAGGTAAATGGTGCGACTTGAAAATTGATGACTTATTGCTGCATTGAGACTGATGCAACAAGCTATATCACAGTTACAGAGTAAACAATATCAGTTTGAAATTTGACTCACTAACGTTTTGAGACGTAACATAATGAGCTAATGACGTAGATTTTGCGTATTCATCGTAGCCTAGGGGATAAATAACACAGAGTTCGATAATCCATTGCCGCATGAAGACTAACACAACAATTACATTGTTGAGAGAAAGATAACTTATTGCTGCTTCGAGACTAACACAATGAGTTAAAGATTTTTGTATACCTACCACAGCCTGGCGGATAGACAATACGATCTTGAAACCAGATATTTGGAACTTGGAAAGACGACGTCGGGTTGTAACAACCCTCAACCAAGACTCGATAACCAAATGAAATGTGCTAGGTTTGAAGCGATGAACTCCAAATATCGGTTGTGTCAGCCCTCAAACCAACACTATCAACATGAAGAAATAAACCCCAAATTCATCAATGATGTCTGTCGTGTCAGCCCTATAACCAAGACTATCAACATGAAGAAATAAACCCCAAATTCATCAATGATGTCGGTTGTGTCATCCTCAACGATGATTATTACATGAAGAATAAAAATCCAAATTCATTGATGATGTCGGTCGTGTCGTCCTCAACCGTGGCTATCAACATGAAGAAATAAACCCCAAATTCAATGATGATGTCGGTTGTATTGTCCTCAACCATGACTATCAACATGAAGAAATAAACCCCAAATTCATTGATGATGTCGGTTGTGTAGTCCTCAACCATGACTAATCAACATGAAGAAATAAACCCTAAATTCATTGATGATGTCAGTTGTGTCGTCCTTAACCATGACTATCAACATGAAGAAATAAACTCCAAATCGCTTAAAGTTTTAAACTAATTAGTTTGTACATATAAGCTTGCTAACGAGTGGACCCCAAGATATTGGTTTTACGCAAAGTATATTTGGAAAAAAATGTCATGTATGATGTATATGCATAATGTCCCCAGATTCATATGGAACCCAAAGTGTATGTATGTCAAGTATGTTGTGTATGCCCCAAATATTTACATATGTACCAAATGTGTGTATATGCCCCAAATGTAATGAAAATGTTTTTTAATATTCATGTATGTTAGATGCACCAAATGTTATGACTGACCTTGATACTTTGATATGGTTATGTGCACATCATGCTTGATGTGAGGCTCTAACGGGAAATCTACTGCCGAGACTTCCATGGAATCTACTGCCGAGTTTCTATTGAGAACTACTTTTGTCGAGTTCTTCTGGATAATCAACTGCCGAGATTAACCAGGGTAATCTACTGCTGAGATTCTATTGTGAACTACCTTTTGCCGAGGTCTTCTGGATAATCAACTGGAAAGATCAACCAGAGGAATCTACTGTCGAGATTCAATTGAGAACTATCTTCTGTCGAGGTCTTCTGGATAATGAACTGCAGAGATTAACCAGGAGAATCTGTCGAGGTTTTCTGGAAAATCATCTTCCGAGATTAACCAAGAGAATCTACTGCCGAGATTCTATTATGAACTAACATCTGCCGAGGTCTTTTGGGAAAATCATCTGCCGAGATCAAACCAGGGGAATCTATTGCCGAGATTCCACGTAAAACATATTGCTTGATTGACAATGGTGATTGTCTTCACATGAAACATGTCTTATGCTATGCGTGTATATTTTGATTGATGCATGAAATGTAATGATTGATTGATGCATGTAATGAGTGGACTTGGATATGCATCAATCAGTGTTATAATTTTGAGGTGCCAATGAGAATTGGGCTTAAGGGTAGACGCCAAGTGAGATTGGGCTTCTTGCTAGATCCATGCTGTTGGAATTCAGATGGATGTGATGATAGGTATAGCTTGATTCTGGATCGAAGTGACCTACATAAATGCATGACAATGATTTATGTAGATTCATATGCTTTTGAAATGGTGCCCATAAGATGGGTCATGGATGATTAAAGCGTAGAGGTTGCTCATGAAACAAGGTTACTTGTCTCACGATCGCAAAGCGTGATGCTAACATGATTTCCCGATACTCGATTTGAACTCAAACATTGCTGATGTAGGAGAAGGATCCACTACTGATTGTGAAAGTACACAGAGAGCTTGCCCCTTTATGAATGTCTCGCCCAAATTTTTTGAGTCTTCGCATATATTTTTTTGTGGTATGAGCTTGGAAATAGTTTGATCATAGTATGAATGATCCCATTATTTTGCACTTTGAAACATTATGTCCTTGATGAACTTCTTTTTGAATAGATCGCTTATTGATCGAGCCTCGTAGTGTTCTGCCCCAATATTTGAATTTTGAAAGGTAGGCCCCCCCAATCCTCCAACATTTGGAGGAGGTACTCTTGGATCACTGTGACATGAATTACCCCGAATATTTGAATCTTGAAAAATTTGTATCTAAAGTTGTTTGAAGGAGAACTTGAACCCTATATTTCGTAAGATGGATTTTGATATGCACTGCCCCAAAATTTGAATCTAAAAGGTTGCCCCCCTGATTATTAGGGCCTTGAGAAGCCGAAGAATAGGAAATTGAGTCCTACCATGTTGTGATGCGGACTTGATTAAGGAATTTCCCTTCGAAAGTTATGCCCCATATTGAACAGTACTTTGAAACGTGATATAAGTTGATTGAATCTCGGAATGGTCACCCCTAGTCAATAGGATCTTCATGTCATATGCCCCTATGATCAATAGTTTTCGTTATGATTATAAGGCTCTACTTTAGATTCTTTTCCCCTGGTTAGGAGCTCCCTATAACATATCGCTTTTGATTAAACCAATTTTGAAATCTCGTTGATGCTAAGTATTGATTTGTAGATAAAAATTGTACACTTTGAAAAGTAATTATGTTTTATGCACATGCAAGTTTTGAAATTAAGTTTGAATAGAAATGGATGATTAAACATGGAGATTCGAAGAAGCAAAGTGGTTAGCAATAATTTTAACAAACATATGAGTCAATTTAACACGAATTTTGCCGAGTATGCTTTCATAGTTAACCTGGCTTAAATTAGGACTTTTGAAGGTGGTAACATGGCCATGATTCGTGGTTTAAGAAACAGAGGATATAAGGATTAAAATTTATTTAGCCCACCCCATTCCTCCTTGATGTTCTCCAGTCCCTAAATCCAATTAATTGCGATAAATTGTGTTCAATCTCCAAGAGAAATTTCGGTAGTAGCACAGATGATGAGATGTGTAGACAAAGTTCAAGCGCTATATGAGAAGCATTGATAATTCTTGAGGTGGCAGTCACAAGATTGTTCTCCAATTTATATGTTTTAATCCCTATTTTTTGCCTAAGTCGAGTCTTTTCGATTTTTACTTGACCTAGCGGGCTTTATTTTTTATATTTTTTGAATTTTTTTGTTTTGTGATTTTGAACACTTGTGACTGTCATGCTGATTGTTGTAAGCTTCGTCTTTATTGTTTCCTCGATCTTAAATGATAGTATTGAGGAAGAATACATCGTGAACTTTGTCTTTATTGATTGCTTTCCTCAATATTTGTTGATGTTCACGAGGAAGATGATGTGCTTGAACCTTTGCTTAGATCATTTCCTCAATGATGTACTGAGGATGGAGATATGCTTGAACCTTTGCTTAGATGGCTTGATTCTCTTGAGATTTGAATGAACTACTGAATTAATTTAAAGACTACCATGTCCCTGGTTGAAATTAAGGTTTTTTTTTTAAATAGAAAAAAATCTAACTCCTGATTCGAGGGGTTTGCTTACAGATTAACTCCTTATT